>OW284515.1:59446843-60646843 GCA_935413205.1 Polydrusus cervinus
TTATGAAAATGTACCCATAGAACGCACTTGCCCCAGGTACTGGGGTGAGTGGTTTTATACTTATAAATCGCGTTTGAGTAATGTTATATTCAACTGGAGCAAGTGGGTTAATCTATTGCGACTTCACCAACAACAGGCTTTTTGCAGATTTAAAAAAAACCTAAAAATAAAGAAGTTTATATGTTAGAGTTTTCTTCTATAACTTTTTTTAAAACTACGTAATACGGTTTTTAAGTTTTTATTTACTTTATAGTTTTTGCAGATTACGCACAATCTCACTTTTCAACTTCTTAAAACTTTTCACTTTGAATTTTATTAATATAAAAAATTTAAATGGGACCAGTGGGAACTAATGCCCACTTACCCCACTAACAAAGAAAAGCGGGGTAAGTGGGAACTATGGACCCAAAACTGAAAACCTGAAAAATTAAAGTGTTAAAAAAATACGAGAGATAACGTTAGTGATTACAACTTTGAGGATGTAAAATTTTTGAACCTAAGTTTTAAATTAGTACAGATAAAATTTTTTAAACATTTTCGCGTAACTTACTTTAAAAAAAATATAATTTTTTTTTTAACAATATGTTGGGGTCTATAAAAGTCCAAAAAACCATTTTATTGCCCACCTAACATAGTTTGAAATTACAGCAAGGACATTACATAAGTATCTATTGAAATATAATGGGTTAGGTATAGTCGGATCTGGTCTTATCGTGCGGGTCATACGATTTAAGAAAGACATACTCTCAGTTTTTGTTTTCTTTACTTGCGTTTAATTTTACCCTCTAAATAAAATACGTAAGATAAATGAGACAGACTTATTCCATTTTGACATGAAAAAAAAAGGATATAATATATGTATTTACTTTCCAGCGATTCTAAAAAAAGCTTATAATAGCACCAGCTACGTTTTATTTTAAATATGCCAGTTTTGTGACTTTGACAGTCTGTGACAAAATGAAACAATTTTCTGGGTGTTTGCATCCCCATTCAAAAAAAATGGTACCTACTTAATCTGATAAACTATTTCGAAAATGAAAGAAAAAGTGGAAATTCGCCAACCAATATTCAGGAAATAGTAGCCAAAGCACTGGGAATTAGTTTAAGGACTGTGCAGAAAATTGTACATGAAACAAAACATAACATAATACCCAAGAATACTAAAAAGTGTAAACGATTAAAGCCAAAGACTGAGGATGTAAGCGAAAATATTAAAATTGGAGTTCGAAATGTGATTTACGATTTAATTATACAAATCAAAAACCAATGTAACTCTTACAGTTTTACAAAAAACATTAAAAATTCGGGGTGATTTGGAAATTGGACTTGAAGCGTTATCAAAATTATTAAAAAATTTAGGTTTTCGCTATAAAAAAGACTGTAACCGAAGATTTCAGTGTTCAGTTTTTAAAAAAATATACGGACAATTACAAGTCGAAATTTAGAAAAGTGGTACTTTTAGACGAAACGTGGATATTTTCTTGGGTATTATATTATGCTTTTTTTTCATGCACATTATTCTGCATAGTCCTTAAACTAATTCCCAGTGTTTTCATTACGGTTTCCTGCATATTGGTTTGCGAATTTCCACTTCTTCTTTCATTATCGAAATAGTTTATCAGACTAAATGCCATTGTATTTTTAGGTTTTAGTAGTAAAATTGTTAAAATAAATTGCACTGTTTATTATTGTCGTTTTTAATTAAAGGGTACAGTAGGTATATAATTAACGATTATATAATTTATTTGTAACTTTTTCAACTCTCCTGTACATAATTTTTACAAAACTAATAATATTAGGTATATGTGGCTATCTTCGCGATAGCTAAAATAATTAAACTATTTTTCCTTCCTTCGGTATATTTGTAAATAATCTCACAACATTTTGATAGCCTCTGTGTTGCCTGATTTGACGCATATGATCAGTGACCTTTGGACCCGCACGTTAAGACCAGATCTGACTATACACCATTTGAAAAATTCATGTTATTATCTAAAATACGAATACCAAAAATAAAATGCAGTACGGCGGTGAGTATTTTGACAAAAAAAAAATAGAAAGGCAAACTGTATAATCAAATTCTCATTCGTAAATACGGCTTAACAATATTAAGCAAAAAATGTACACCATAATTTTTTTTTCTAAAAACTACGACCGCCACTGGCTAATCGCGAGATATCAAACAAGCGCATAGGCAATGGGAGCAGTCCAGAGGCGGCGCAGGTGGGGGACTTTCAAAAAATGATATTTAACTAGTCGCAGATTTGGTTTGAACGAATTCTACTACGCGAGTAACATTATTTTGTTGGACTATTACTATATCGTACATGCTTTTTACTTTGTTTTTGTTTATATATTATTTTTCGACCTTCACAACGACAATTTTTTTTAAATTTAATTTTCTATTGCTTAGTCAACAATTTAGAATCAAGTAGGTATATTTGCGTATTTCTTCCGCATTTTGCTGTGTTTCTATGTTTATTTATTTAAACCGTGATAATGATAATTTTAATAATACTATTTTCTTGTATAATTGTGTTTTACTTGTAATGAATTGATGAGGTAAAAATTAGTGCATCACAGTGGCGTAGCCAGAAAATATGCTCGGGATGGGCTCAGTGGGCGTAAGTAGAAAATTTTTTTCTGGAGAAAGGGACGGTCGGGCTACATTTATTTTATGATATTGAACTAAGTGAAGAAGATAGAAAAGCGCCGCAGGCGAAAATTTTTCGGGGCCACGCCCAGAGTTCGTTTAAAATTCACCTAACTACTATCAAATTTCAAAAATTAAATTATTACCTCTCCCCCTCTGCATGGTTGGATTAAATTTGTTTTTTGTAAATGTTTTTTTTACTTTTTTTTTGATATTCCTAGCTGGCTCTATTCAAAAAAAAACATTTTTTTATAGGTATTTGTGAAAAATATGAATATTGGTGTCAATCCAAAATTTTAACATAAGAATGTATGACTCTAACCTGCGTTTTTCGCGCTCCGGTTCTTCATGATTAAAAATAAAGTAAATATCGCTCACCACGCCAAAATTGATGATTTTTTCAGAAATCATGTATTTTAGGAGCGTAGATCTAAGAGCAGTTTTTGGTGCAAATGTTTAGGTTGTGAATTACTCCTTCATAAGTGCCGTTTTGTATATTCATAATAAAGCATTCTCGTTTCTTCCCGTACTATTTTTATTTATTATAAATTATCACACTTCTTCCATAAAAAATGTTTTAATTAAAATTTTTACTTTAATTTTTCTCTTTAAAAATAAATACCTAATTGTGTTTCGATTTTGTTGTAATAATATTTAATTGCATTGGGTTATATTTTTCTTCATTTAAAATAATTCTAAAAAAGGTGAAACGGATCAGAATAGAAAAATACTATAAATTATTATTTTTTTTTACTCGTCTTCCTATAAAATTGCATCATAAACTAAAACGATATGCGTCTGAAACCTTAATCTCTATGTAAAACAGGACTTTTAGAAGGAATAGTTTAAAAACTAAACGTTTCCTACAAGACCTTTGTAATCTAAGCCAAGAATACATTTTTTAAAAATTTAAAGTCCAAGCGTGAGACGAAGAATTAGGTTGCAATTATACTTTTAGACCCCGAGCTCCAAGGCTTGGAAGGGGGGGGGGGCTGCAGCCCCCCTAAATACGCCACTGGTTTCCAGTAATATCACTTAATCTGAATAATTCATAAAACCAAGGCTTAAAACTATAGGAAACCTGATTTTATTAAATAGACTTAATGCATCATAGAAAAAGTTTGCAATACACTGAACTCCTTATATCTCGTAAACTAGTTAAAATTGCAAATGAATTTCAATGAACAATGACATGTCATTAGCAAAGTGGGTTAAACTTGAACGTATGATAAATGCGAACATACATAAATAGTTAGAATGGCGTCTAAGAATTATTCTAACCGATAAAGTAGGTGTCGCACGAGGGATTTGTCATTATAAATCAGTATTTGTTCGGTGCCTACTCTGTCCCTTGTATTATGCAGGACATGGCTACAATAAGAGTAGGAGTATTAAAAAATAGGAGATATTTATCGTAAGGCTAGCCGTATGATTTTCATTGCTTTTATGGGAAATTAAACGATGAAATTATTTTAAAACAAGTAAGTATAGGGCAACAGATAAAGTAAGTAAAAATCGGGACCCTTACTATTCTAAAATATGAATACAGAACCAGCATCTAGATTGAATAAGGTGAGTTCAGACCACATATATATATATTGCTAATACCATAATTCGATAATGACACCACTGTAGGCAGATGGTCAGGGTCCGTTGAGTTTGCGCAGATCGGAAACTTGCTTCTTGATGTAAACATTTGACAGGACCTACTTTCAAAATATTTTTACAAGCTTTTATTTGATTTCACCCGTTAGTTCGGGGTGTGTACAGTTTATGGTCAAATAAAACTAAGTTACCAATATTTTACATACCTGAAATACCTTATTCCTGGTATTGAACCGCGATTCGTGCAAAAAAGGATCATGCACTTATTTCTACCCATCTTGAGACACAAGTCGCTAACAATAACAAAATGTCTGGTAAAGTTTTTTACCTAAATTCGCACCCAAAACTTAAAAATAATATCCACAATCACACACGGAACATCCGAACGAATACAACGTAAAAAAAGATGGAAACGACTAACAATTTACAAACTAACAAAAAAAAATGTTTAAAGTAAAGTTTTATAAATATTAACACCCAAAACTTGTAAATTAAAACCACACACGAATGAACGAAACAAAAGATGGCGACTAATAAGAATAAAACGGCGCGGCGAGCCGGTTCTGTTCAAGAGACCTTGGGTTTTGTTTACGTTCTGTTAGAAATCGTGTCGGTTGCCTAATTTTTTCCCTACTGCGCAAGCGCCACGGCCCCCAACTCAGGTTATTTTGAATCGCACGATGGGTGTATTCTTGCTTCGTGCGGCTGCTTGTATTGGCAATATAGTGTAACTATGTATATATGTGGTTCAGACCAGATAGAATAAACAAGGATGCGACATCATGTGACTAATAGTGACCCTACCTGAGCCATATTGGTATGACACTTATGTCATTCGCGTAATCAGCTGTTCAATATATCATAATCGAGGTGGTTTAAGATTTCATAAGAAGTTTTTAAATTTTTGTATAAAACTATTGCTACTGTGTGATAGATATTAATTCTTTCTTGTACCGTGCGAAGTTCGTTCCATCAGAAATGCTGTGGATAAGAAGAAAACGGTGAAAATTACGTTTCATAGGTTAGTATAAATAAAGGGCAGGTCCGTATTTATAAACTTTGGGTGCAAATTGTTGCACTTTTATTTAAATTATTAAATAACAAAAAAAAATTTAAAAACAATACCTACATCTATAATAATTAAGTTAAAGCAGATTTGAACTTTTTAGGACTAGCCTAACTGCAATTTCACCATTTGTTTATTGATACAGGTCATTTATTTCCATGTACGAAATAAACAAAACTTGTATCTTGGGTTCCACAAAGATTTTTAACCAGAATTAACTAACCAGCAACATTGACTGTTACATAAAGCTCATTTATTAAAACATTTATATCTTCTAAATAAAAACATTTCTCATCCCATTGTACACCTTTGCAATGGAAAAATATTTAATTACAATACTTAAGTCTCAATTTTTTCTGTCACCAATCAAATAAATGAGCCACAAACGGGTTTTACCAAAATTTTTCTAGCTACTAACAAGTCTCGTACACAATATACAAACATTTGTATATATAATACCATTATCCGTTATTTCCATTACAAAGTTCATTGCTTAATGAAATTATATTATTCTAGTTGACCCAAGCCTTTATAGAATTGTTCAAAATAAATTTAATCATGTCCTAATGATCGGCCATATTGGTATGACACGTAGCCCCGCCCCCTGGTACCGTTTTTCGCAGACGAAATTAAATGGTAATAGCGCCTCCTTGTTTATTATCTCGATGGTTCAGACCAAGCATCGGACCATATAGTGAGCTGGTCACACGCTCTGCAGCTAAAGGCCATTAATAGAGAAAAAAAAAAGAGAGAAAATAAATGAATTGTATACAGCCAGACAACGCTTGTAAATTATGTAAGACATGCGTCCGATTTCAGGAAACCAGCGCACGTTGCCAAAATTTGCCAATGATACTAATGGTGTTTATAATTTGGGAATATTTATTTTAAGCCGGCGTGGGCGATATGCGTAAATTTAAACGATAATTTGTATCATTAATAATAAATTATTAAAATGGGAGGCAAATTATTTCCAGTCTGGAAATCGGATCAACATTAATGCAAATACGAAACAGAGTTTAAATAAACTTTCAGTTAGTTTATCGTTTTTTTTTTTGGTTTGTGGAACAAAAACTGTTGGGACCTTCCTGGGCTTTTCCAGTGTCCCAATCTTCTTGAATTTTAGCAAATAAAACGTTACCTTGTTGATAACTGATTTTTATTTGCACTTGTTGTGTTGTCTTCTTAGCGAAGCAAAAAAATGTTATGTCTGGTGATGCCATGATGCGTTCTTGTCACAAGTCAGGTTCTCACCCTGGTTGAGCTACCCACTTGGGGGCGCTCGCAACGCGTCATGACAACAGCTGATTTACCAGGGGTAAAATGTTGTTTACGGGGGGTATCTTATAACAATCTAAACAAAAACTACCTACTGAATCTCGTACTGAATGGCATTGGTTGTAACTAAATAGTTATCTTACAGCCGTATTCACCATCTTTAACTTAACAGTCTGATAGTTAACATCGGTATAAGGATTAACAGTCTGTTAATGAAATATCGTATTCACCATAAATCAGGGACGCTCTATTAACAAACAGAGAGTTAGGTTGACGTACGTACGTTGAGCTGACAATTCTAGTTTATAACTAACTTCAGAGTAAAATATTCCAACCTCATATCTACTGAAATATCGTTTTATCAATCAAATCCGTTCTTTACGTCACTTTACGCTAATAAATACAATTTTACGGATCCAGTAGTAAAATTTAATGATGGACAAAACAGGATATAGGAAGACATCCAGTAATTATACTATGCGGGAGAAAAACTCTAATTTCATTGGAACAAAAGTACATTAAAATCGGAAATCCCCGATATTTATTTGAAATGATCCTGTAACATAATATCTTAAACAAATTAGTATTCAATATATTCTTGAAATAGGTTGATTTCTATAATTTACTGGTTCAACTACTCAATCTAACCGATTCGCCAATTGCTCAAATGTGTTTTTATTTCTTCTAAACCGTTTTTGAATTCAATATCGTCTATGTCTTCAAATACATTGTTACGCACTTTTACGTTCCTTTCTCGTACGATTTCCTCATCATCCGAGTCTATAGTAAATGTGGAAAATGTATTCGATAGTCTAAATTAATTTTTAAACGAAAAACCTATTAACAATTATTATTTGTCATGTGTTTGTCAAGTTGTTATAAATCTAACAACAATTTTAAAACTTAACAGCTTGTTATTTCTTATCAGCTCAAAATTTCACTGTTAATTTTAACTCTCTGATAGGGCTTAAAATCCAATGGTGAATACGAGAATAGAATTTAACAGACTGACAAGAATCTTAACCGACTGATAGTGAAAAAATAGTTGTTGGTGAATACGGGTGTTAAAGTACTACTTTAAGGCCTTTTGCATAAATAATTATTTGTGAAGACTCTGGAGTAAGTTACAGGGTCTCCAAAAAAAAATATTAACAAAAATTCGTTATTTCAGTATTAATGAATTGACAACGTCGGGAGAAATTTGACAACGCCGTCGGATACCCCG
This sequence comes from Polydrusus cervinus, assembly GCA_935413205.1. Lineage (NCBI taxonomy): Eukaryota > Metazoa > Arthropoda > Insecta > Coleoptera > Curculionidae > Polydrusus > Polydrusus cervinus. The sequence continues at coordinate 59,454,671 of OW284515.1, forward strand.
TGTCATAAAATGTCCGTCGGTCAATAAAAACGATTTTATCTGAGGTGAAACGAGAAAAGTAACGTTATGCAGTCGCAGTCAGCCTGGCTTTTACGACTCTCGACGGATAAATTTAATGTGGACTTTAATGTATGAACGAACCGCCTTTTTACAGTATTTATTTACCCGCGGAGATTTGAATACAGGAAGTCTTGAAATCGATAGTCTGTACTGTAGGTAGGATACTTTCAGTGTCTTGTCCACAAAGTTATTGGTGCGATAAATCTTAGTATTATAAGGCTGCTAGACCACACATAGTGTACATTAAATGTAGCTTATTGCTCATTTTAGTGGGCTACTGTTGTACCGGGTGATTCATTAAGGGTGACGAGCGGACATATCTCGGAAACTACTGGGCATAGAAAAAAATTATAACTAAAGTGGCCATGAGAAAATCCTGGAAATAAATTTTAAGTTCCGCATTTTGCCGCAAGAGGGCGTAATTGAGAAGTAAATTATAAAAGTTTACATATCTCCGAAAATTCCACATAAGGTATATCTTTGAAAACACCATTAAAAAGCTTGGACAATTATGCATCATTTTGGTCTTATGCTCATTGGCGTACCGACCTTAATAAGAGGGGGGAAGCTGTTGAAAGTGTAATCGCTGTAACTTATAAACGACTTATCCGACTTTAGCAAACTAAAGACTGTTTGGAAGAGAAATGTATGTACTTTCACCAATCGTATTTAGTTGTCCATAATAGTTCTCAAAAAAATGCTAGAGGGCGCAATTTGTAATAATAACACATTTTTTGATTTTACTCCGAAAAAATAAATCATACGGTATAATTATGATACCATAATCGAAAAGTAGATGAAATTTGCTAGAAAAAATGTTAAAACCGCAGCTCGATATCTCCGTTCGTTTCAGCGTTATCGCCAATAGAATAATTTTTAAAATTTTAAATATGAATATTTTTTAGAAAAAAAGTGGAACGCCACTGATATTTTTCCATGTGGATATAATTTCGGATTAGCCTGGTCAATTCTGCATAAAAATGGTATCTAGTGTTTTTCTCGTCAGGCACACCATTCTTAATTAAAATAATTAAATTAAATTAGCTCTACTATTTATTATTTTTATTAACATTGATATTGAAAAATTTTGTTTTATAAAAATTGTTGGAAGTGACCACCCCACCCGTTAAATTTTTCATTATCAATGTTAATAAAAATAATAAATAGTAGAGCTAATTTAATTTAATTATTTTAATTAAGAATGGTGTGCCTGAGGAGAAAAACACTGGTGGTCTTGAAAAATATTCTTTATTTAAAATTTTAAAAATTATTCTATTCGCGATAACGCTGAAACGAACGGAGATATCGAGCTGCGGTTTTAATATTTTTTCTAGCAAATTTCATCTACTTTTCGATTTTATGGTTCATAATTATACCGTATGATTTATTTTTTTGGAGTAAAATCAAAAAATGTGTCATTATTACAAATTGCGCCCTCTAGCATTTTTTTGAGAACTATTGTGGACAACTAAATACGATTGGTGAAAGTGCATACATTTCTCTTCCAAACAGTCTTTAGTTTGCTAAAATCGGATAAGTCGTTTATAAGTTACAGCGATTTAACTGATTACACTTTCAACAGCTTTCCCCCTCTTATTAAGGTCGGTACGCCAATGAGCATAGAACCAAAATGATGCATTGTCCAAGCTTTTTAATGGTGTTATCAAAGATCTACCTTAATGTGGGATTTTCGGAGATATGTAAAATTTTAAAATTTACTTCTCAATTACACCCTCTTGCGGCAAAATGCGGAACTTAAAAATTATTTTCAGGATTTTCTCATGGTCACTTTAGTTATAATTTTTTTTTCCTGAATTTTTATGCCCAGTAGTTTCCGAGATATGGCCGCTCGTCACCCTTAATGAATCACCCCGTACAAAATAGCTATTTATGTCACAAGTTGCATAAAAAAGGACCCTTAAAAAGTTATTTATTGGTATTGCCATTAGAGCCTACAAGGCTGACCCGAAAGACCGGCTGGCCACAAAAATACGCCAGCCCCAAGAGGCCCGTCAAACCCGACAGGCCCGGCAAGCCAGACAGGCCAGGAAAAAAATTTTAGGGCCCGAAAACCCGAATCCTTATTGATTAAGGGGCCCCGGAGAGTCGGGCCTTGCCGTGTCAAGGTCCGAGATAAAAACCCAGCCCATGCCCAGGTCATCTGCAACTGGCAGATTCTGGTGCTGATTTGCAAATGTTAAAAAGGCATGATGGTCCAACGTAGTTGCTCAAAGTTATGTAGACAAATCTGTAGAACATAAAAGGAAAACAGCTGTGAGGATACTTCAGCAAATATAGCAGCTATTACAGGAAATACGTCCATTAACATACTAATAATTTGAAATAGATTTTCAGCAATGACCATGATGGGGTATCATTGCATTAATAAAAGCCTGCAATATGCTGCCGCAACCTATTGGAACCCCCCAGGGATACGACTTTTGGGAGAAAAATAAGAATTTATACAAATCCCAGGAAAAACTACTGAAATATTTAACAAAAAGGCGAGCAAAAAGGAAACTTAGTTTGGTAAAAAATTACTGCGAATGCCGAGGAAATATTAGGACGAAGTCAAAAGACACAAACCTTCAACGATTGAGGTCACCACTTCAAACCCTTTTAATAATTAAAATAATTCTCCAACGAATATGGCCGACTCTAATTAAGAAACTTCTTTTTAAAATAAATATGGGCTTTAATGGGCCCGATACCCTCATTTAGAAGGCCTGTGGGATCCACTTAAGCCCATTAACTTTCATGAAATATAATTTAAAATGTCTGCTAGGTTCACGGATTACGAATTTTATGGTTGGGGATGGTTCTGTAGATGTGTTTTTTAGTATACACCAAGGTCATCTGCGACTTTATGAGGAGTGAGAGAGACACCGAAACTCTCCACATTTAGGGATAGTTGCAATGAAGAGTGTATGTAGAACATTAATGCAAAAACGAAACAGAACCAGGCCCAAATTATTTTTCTTAGGCCCGTAATATCCATCTACTGGTAACTTTACCAGCAACGTAATTTCGAAAGAAACAACACTCAACACTAGTGTTGAAATTAGCATAGTTAGGATTATGTTCCACTTAATATCTGGTTTCATAGTTTGTCAATTCAATAGGCTTTTCCTTTATTTGTAGTTTAACTTTTTCATTTTTTTATATTTTATATATCATAGGAAGAACTAATCCTGGATTGATTTCTAGATTAACCAGATTGAAAATTTTTTAATTTAATCAAGGCAAGATAAGTACATTAAACATAAATTTAAAAAATCCACCTAACGAGGAAAATTTCAATTCAAAATAATTCTATAAATTATTAATGTTTTTATAAAAAAAAGTCAAATACTCCTGATGATATTTGAACCTGTGACCTTCCGATCTGTAGGCTAGAGCTCTATTCTCTACGTTGTGGCTACTGATAAACATTTGTTGTTTAATACATGACACTCTCTTCAGCGCGATTTGTTTTCTCTAGTAATAGATTTCCCAGTATATTATTAACATTTTTTATAATTTCAGATGGCGTATTTTCACACTCTAATTCTGAATCACTCGACAAATACATGATAAATAAGTTAAACACTTTACAATTATTCATTATTCACTCAATTCAACACTAGTGTTGAAATATTTTTTTTTTCAACACATGCGTGATATACCAGCCAAATTAACCGGGCTTTTTCTCATTTTCATAGGTGGTCGTAGGAAAAATAAAGTTCACCACACTTGAATGAAATTTGGCAATTTTATCGACTTTTGTAACTCTGACGGATGAGATATAGAATCATTCCACATTATTACATTATTTATCTAGATAAACTTATAAAAAATGATTTTAGGACTCTGCTAATGTGTAATATATGTAAAACTACATTGATAAACTCTCAGAACTTATCAAATAATCAAAACAGGATTTTTTTTTACTAGACGACATCTTGCTGGCGCGATCAACAACATAAGCTACCTAATTCATTGTTTAATTATTTAAATTCAAACGGTATTTTCCCGTATTTTAATTTGTTTGCGTAAGCCAATGTTTTTAAGACATGTCCAAATAAGCTATAATTGACGTAGAAAAATCGCTGATTCCTACTGAAAATACAGGGTCGGCCAGCATAAACATTTATTGATGATGATGATTCTCAAAGAGACCTGATTAAAATTAGACTTTATTTTGACCATATTTTTTCGATTTGATTCGTACCATTTTAATGACGTACAGGTAATCATTCACTGTGAATACTGTATTTAAGTGATGGTTTTTAAGCAGGTAAACATTATAAAATTGCGTGAGATTTTTAAGTTCCATACAACTTAGGATGAACATGCTTAAAACGAGAAATATAGAATTTAAAGCCTTAAATAATCAAAATCACATTTGAAAACGATTTATTTTAAACCTGTCCGAGCGTTTTCCTGTTTTTGGAACCTGTTCTTTGCCTCCAATAACTTTCCAAACAGTTTTTTTTTTGTATTTTGCCTGTAGCGGTTTGGAACCTGGTTTGCGACAAACAAGAAGGTATTAGTCGGGGTGTATTAAAACCATTCAAATGCAAAATATTGTGTACAGTTCTTGGTGTGTATTAAGGTGGATGAAGTTATACTTGGCGATTTTTTTTAAAAGAGAATAAGTAGCTGCTAGAAAATGCTTAGAAGAAGAGTGCAAAACATTGATTTTCCCAATTTACATTTTAAGGTACTCCAAGTGACTTAAAGTATTGAAAAAATATTTGAGATTTGCAGTAAAAACGATTTTAACGGAACAATCTTGCATAGACCTCGACGTTGTTAAGTCATGCCAAAAACTAAGTTAAAAAAAAGAGTCATCAGAAATTTGCAATTTATCAAGTATGCTAAATGGGACTAGGTATGGTCCATACATTGTTTCGCTTATATGATCAGATACAAGCGTATTTTTAATAGTATATTACGTAACAAGTGATGAAAGTGATATTTTTCAAACGAGGATATATTTAGCACGAGGCGTCAGCCGAGTGCGGATATTCTCCGATGCATTAAACATAAATTTAAAAAATCCACCCAACAAGGAAGATTTCAATTTAAAATGATTCTATAAATCATTTAATGTTTTTATAAAAAAGAGTCAAATACTCCTGATGGTATTTGAACCTGTTACCTTGCGATCTGTAGGCTAGAGCTCTATTATCTACGCTATCGCTACCGATAAAGATTTGTTGTTGTAATACATGACACTCTCTTCAGCGCGATTTGTTTTTTCTGGTAATAAATTTTCCAGTATATTATTAACATTTTTTATAATTTCAGATGGCGTATTTTCACACTCTAATTCTAAATCACTCGACAAATACATGATACACTTTACAATTACTGCTTTCTAAAATTTGTCCTTTTTAATAAATAGGGGTGGTCTGCCAAATTGGCACCATATGTTTAAATTAAATAGTGTGCCTTGTGTTGCAACAATAGTGTTGAAATATTTTTTTTCCTACGACCACCTATGAAAATGAGAAAAAAAGCACGGTTAACTTGGCTCGAAAGCGCCGAATATCATACGCGTGTTGAAAGAAAATATTTCAACTCTAGAGTGGAAATACAAGGCACACTATTTAATTTAGGCATATTATGCCAATTTGACAGACCACCCCTATTTATTAAAAAGAATAAATTTTAGAAAGCAGTTGAGTTTATTTATCACGTATCTGTCGAGTGATTCAGAATTAGAGTGTGATTATACGCCATCTGAAATTATAAAAAAGTTAAGAATATACTGGAAAATTTATTACCAGTCAAAACAAGCCCCGCTGAAGAAAATGTCATATATTAAACTTAAGCAGAAAATGTTTATGGGTCGCCGTAGCCTAGAGACTAGAGCCATGACCTACGAATCGAAAGATCACAGGTTCAAATCCCATCAGGAGCACTTGACTTTTTTTTTATGAAAACATTAAATAATTTATAGAATTATTTTGAATTGAAATCTTCCTTGTTGGATGAATTTTTAAAATTTATTTTTAATGCATCTTTCCTTGATTAAATAAAAAAAAATCATTCAAGAAGGAAGATTTCAATTCAAAATAATTTTATAATTTATTTAATGTTTTTATAAAAAAAGTCAAGTACTCCTGATGGAATTTGAACCTGTGACCTTTCGATCTATTAAATTGGCATAATATGTTTAAATTAAATAGTGTGCCTTGTATTGAGTTGAAATATTTTTTTCACAAATCAAAGGTTTTTTTAATAATTCTTTGTGGTCGTAGGAAAAATAGTGTACATTACTCGTGTGAAAGTGATTATTCTAAAACTCGGAGAATTTCCGCACTCGGCTAACGCCTCGTGCTAAATATCTCCTCGTTTGAAAAGTATCACTTTCATCACTTGTTATGTAATATACTATTTCAACACGGGTGTGATATACGGCGTTTTCTAGCCAAATTAACCGTGCTTTTTTTCTCATTTAATAGGTGGTCGTAGGAAAAAGGCTTTTAAATAATTTAAAATAAAAATATTTTAAAAAATCAAGGACGTGTAGAATAACGTCCATATTGAAAAAAAATCAGCAACAGAATTTGTCACTGCTTCCATCTTAGTTAAGTTGTAACGGAAATATTCACGTTTTAAAATAATAAATAATGTATTCTCCAACTGACTGGTAAACAGGAAACCAGCTCTTGAAGCATGGTGTACAAGTACTTGCACTAAACCAAAAACAACAACCCAAGCGGTCAAGTATTATATAGAAAAAGAAACCCAATGCCTAATATACACTTAACACTTACAATAATGATAATGAATCGAATTTCAAAATTACATATTTGTTTGGTATTTTTCAATAAAGCCTTGTATTAATTTATGTTTACTCAAAAAGCAGAGTGCAAAATAGCTGTTCACATGCTCTCAATATACCTACTATAGTCTATTTCAGAAAAGTGTAGGGTAATAAAATTTACGATAACTAACCAAAAAAAAGAACATAATTTGATAAAGAAGGAACTATTAGCTATAGCAAATTTACACAAACATCGTTTTATGAAATATGCCGTCGAAGATGTAGCTGAAAAACATAGTGTAACTGTGCTGCACACACCGCCATATCATTGCGAACTAAATCCTATAGAACTTATATGGGCGCAAGTGAAAGGATTTGTAGCAAGACACAACCCGACATTCAAAATGAAAGACGTTAAGCTGTTTAATCAACATTAAGGAAATAACACCAGAGAACTGGCGTGTCATTAAAGAAGAGGAGAAAATGTAGGATCTTGACCACCTGATCGATCGGACCGTCGACCCGTTAATTATAACGTCAAGAGAAAATGACAGTTCCTCAGATGACGAAGAATATTATGATTTTTTATAAGTTAATTTCTGTATATATAATGTATTTTTTGTATCTGTATTTTTTTATAATGTTTAATAAAAAATAAGTTTACCTACCTAATACTATGTACATAATGCACGTCTATGTCACACCATTTTCAGTGTTTGTGAATGGATAACAATAGGCAAAACCTATAAATTGATCTAAACCTGAGTGGTACTACCTGCACTTGACGAAAATAAAGAATTTTGCAATTAAACCAATGCCAAATTTTGAAAGTGGCTTAAATATTCGAGCTTTTATTACTCTACACCTTTGACACCTTTCTGAAATAGACTATAGTTTCTATTATCTTCTTGATTTGAACTTAACTATTAACATTTAAAACCAGTACTGAGCTGTAAGCAACTGAAAAGTGACCTCAAATAAAAAAGGGCACAATAATCCTCGTAGAATGGCAGTACGCCATTAACGTGATATGGCATGGTTCCATAACACCACGATTTTAGCAATAATGAGTGGTCTTAAATTGTCTCTTAACATGCACAACATTTTCATGATCCGAGTGATAGGACAATATATACTGGTTGGCCTCGAGGCATCAAACTTGGAAGTTAGTTATACAATACCACGTCCCAAATTTTGCAATCAATTTGTAAGTAGGTAGAGCTATACAGGGAACTTTTTTGCTTTGTTGTTGTTTAAAGCTTATAATATGTGAAAGTTTTTTGAATTTCCAGTTTTAAAAGTTTAAAAACTATTTTATTCAAACTTTAAACTCCATGTTTTGTTATTATACACTTTTCCTTTTCTGCTTTTTACTATTATATCTACTTAGACAAACAAAAACTTTGTGTTATGACTACATAAAAGCATTTCCCAACCCCTATATGAAGTTACACATCACACCCTTTTTATAACAAGGGCTAATTTCAATTATCACAATTATAATTTACGGGGAAAATGGAAAAATTACCACATTAGTCATCAAGGGCAGTTACTGGTGCACCTTTCGTATAAATTTTAATTTTTAATTGGTAATAGGTATTTGCCCCTCGAGTAAATGTGGCTTGGGTTGCACCTTGCTTCCTGTTGCAACTTCCTGAAAGAAATCGATATACAAACAAACGTGTGTGTATAATGTAAAGGCTTTTTCCGTAATTATTGCATAAAAAAAAATTTACAGGTGTCAATTTCTTACCTAACGCTTTTCTTAGAGTGGAAGTTATAATTTAGGGACCAGGCTTTAAACGATAGAAAAAACTATGAATAAAATAATGTAAATAGAGATAGAGGGTTAAAGATATTTCGTAATCAATACATTGAAATAAATGGCTCATATAACCAACATAGCACAATTTTCACATACCTTATCTCTTCCTTGTCGGTAAAAGACATATTGGACGTATGCCTTAAAGCATCTGAATATGTTCACATAAAATTTTATGAAGAATTATAATTGAAAATTAGTTAAAAAACACAAAAACACCATCTTCTACCTTTTCTTTCTGTACCTGTTACAAAGAATTTTGCTATTTTGACATCTGACAATTTGACCGTTTGATGAAGCTCATTTTAGTACATTCTTATTTCCCTACCAATCTAGTAAAGTGTAAAATTAAACAGATAAATAAATTGCGTCTTTTTCTATTATACATAAGACAGTAAGTAACGCATGTCGAGGCTAAGCTAAATACTCCGCGAAGAGTATTTTTGATCACCCCCACTGATTTCTGATTTAAATATCTATACTTATTTTTGGGCAGAGTCGCCAAGTTTCCCCCTTGCACAGAAAATTAAGAGATATAACGAAGATTTTCTGGATTAGATGTTATTATTTATAATTACATAATACATTTATTGATTAGATTTATTTTTATAAATCCCTTGAAAAAGTCATACCTATATTGTTTTGATACCATTTTCAAGATGAGTAAGTTCTGCGCTGAGGTGAGCATTTGTAAATCTGGGTGAGATTCTGGGATTTTTGACAACACTGTTAGCGTTCTTTTTGTAAACCCTTTTTTCTTCTGTGTTTTTTGCCGCTCGTTCCGTTCGACTGACCGCCATGTTGACTTGCTACGTAACACGTAACGTATATTATAATGATTGATATTTTTATTGTATGAATAATTATTATTATTATTATTACATAGTATTTATAGAGGTGTTTGTTAGTATTTAGGCTATACTTCTAAATATTTTTTTAATGGAATGACGGTAAAAGCTTACAATAATCCTATGGGCCCAGCACCAGCTTGCTAGAAGAGAAAGGCGTGGCGTTTCAGTTTTGTAATGGAAGAATCAGGTAATACCTATGTTGTAAATTTAATTATAGTTCTTTAATTAGAGTAAAGATTCAGGTAGTAAATTAAAAACTAAGCCTAGAATTAGAAGGCTTACAAATTTCTTTGTAAAATAACTTGATTTTTGTGTTAATATTTTTATTGTGGTCCTTCTGAAGCTCCTTCGTTCCATAATATTTTTTCTCCACGACCATTACTGAATGCAATAATTCCAAAATCATTTTTGATAATAGAATGTAAAAATTCTCGCTCTTGAGTTGGAATATTTATTCTGAAACACTTGCTTCTTGTGCGTTTTGCGTGTATTTTCATTCCATAACAAGATACAGAATGAATATTCTGTAATTGATCTAAACGACATAGGTTGCCATGAATTTTAAAACTGTCAATGTCAGCAGACAAATTTTAGTGCAAGTCAAAATATGAGTGAAAAAACGGATGAATCAGATATGGAACTGGATAATACTCCACCTGAAATTACAAATAATGCGAATAGTATTTTTGGTTGTGGAGAAAATATAGTCTGCTACTCAGTTAGAATGAAAATTCGATACTCGTGGTTCCTCACGCTCGCGTTCGGAATCTTCCACTCGGATCAAATTTTCATTCCAACCTCGTTACAGAATCTACTATTCATGGAGTCACTTATTTTTATTCCTTTAAATCAAATCTGTTGGTACTTAATTAGATAGAGTAACAGACGTTGTGGTCATTATTTATTTAGTATACATACACCTCATCAAAATTGATTTTTATTAGGGTGGGTCTATACTACTATATTGATTTATCGATGGCCGTCTAGAATTTAAGCAAGAGTGAGTGAGAGACATTAGTCATTTTGTGCCAATCCAGAAAACGCTAATATCTTGACATTCACGTACGCCTGAAGCCTGAATTTCGGTTCGTTAGAAAAAATTATATTTACTGCTGAATATGAAACAGGTTTTCATTCCTTGGAAGCCCACATGAAATAAATCTTCGGTCAGGTTTTTGCAGTACTCACAGGACACTGCTATTAACCTTCCACCAAATACCAATAAAATTTCAAATTTAAAGTCTTGGTCTTTATTTAAGACAAATCGTGTCAAATTTGAGTTCCTTATGTCAAACTGTTTAAGCAACATGTCTGGGACAGATACTAACATAGAATACATCCCAGAAATAGACAACTTTTCATACTCATAAACAAACAATAAACCATGTACTTGGGTAGGTACTATATAAGATTGATCAAACTAGGTTTTAGTAGGCACTGAAGCATGCTACCACACAACATCATAAAACAAATTTGAGAACCATACCATACGAAGTGACAGGTGTATTTCGAAATTTCCTTGGTGTGGTTTTAAATAGAAACTTCTATTAGCTACAAAGTGTATACATACTATATGTTGGTTCGGTGCATTCACCTTCACTGTGGGGGAAACCCCCAATAAAAAAAAAACAGCTTGATAACAAAGAAGTGAGAGATATTAATTCAATAAGAAAATATTGATGCTAGCGGGATTTTTTATGGGTCTTCTGATGCATTGTATTCAAATCGTTCTTTGTTAAGTGATTTACCGTTTTTATGTATGTTTCGCGGTAAGTCTGGCTTCCTCTTTTACTAAAATCTAAAGGAGAATGACGTCTTGCTACTATTTAGGTTAAAATTTACCAATTTGGCATTGGCGGCATCTTTGTAGTCTTCTTGTGACCGGCTTTCTGGCTAAGAAATTTATGCATAAACTACCTAAATATCTAGAAATAAAAAGCAGTAAACAACACCCTGTATGCATAGTAAAATGTTTGTTGAAGTTGTTTATGATATGCAATTGTTAAAGAAATTTCAAAAGGTTCAAGATCAGGTCAGGTAGTAGGTACACAAACTCTCACTTTAATATTATTTAACTACCTATCCAAACCCCACCTTATCTTATACCTAGAGTCTGTAGGTATTAGACTATTAGACACTAGAAGGTATACATACAGCCTGTAGCCTGTAGGTACCTCCGATAAAATTTACATCTTTAACAACTGTGTTTTAAACCATCTCAGCATCCCAGAATTAAAAAATACGAACTGTATAATTTCCATCGGCCCTTTATAACACAATGAGACTTGCATTAACCCTTATTTTTATTACCCCATGTCATCCCTTAGTTTTTATTTCAACGCAGGGATAAAATAGAAATCTATTGCGGAATTACTGGGCTTTACTACGCGGCGTGAAAACATCGGGCGCCCGGCTTGCACGTTCCTGTATTTTTAAGATAGTTTTGGTTGTGCCATTGAGTAAAGTTGCTAATTATGATATTTAATTATTATTTTTACTGTCTTGTTTATTTATTAATAATGCTAGTCAGTAAAAAAGTTGGGTATTGGATTTTCACGATCCTGGGAAGAAAAATGTAATAGTTAGAAAGTCCCTCCCAAAGTTGTTATTCTGTAGTGGTTTAAGGTACAAAAAACTTAATGTAGAGAACTGATGCAGACATTTATAAACCTTCTGATATTGTACACTCTAATCTATAGGGGTGGTGGGTTACCCTATTATTTGTGTAAACTCTGGTGAGTAGGTATGGTCACCAAGTTTTTTGTTTACCTACAGCTTTAATTTCTTACTTTAACATTGAAGAAGGCACATCGCACGTTTAATTTTTGTAAAATCGTTAATTGTATTTATTTTTGTGCGATGTGGACGATTTGTATACATACAGAGGCGGTGTTGCCAATTATTACGGTTCCACGTTGAGTTGAAAGTTTTGTCAGACGAATAGTTATAAATTATTTAGTGGTTTGTAATACAGTAGGTGTATTTTAATACCTACATATTATTCTTTGATGTTCTGGTGTTTTTGAGTACTTGGATATCTTAAAATTATTATATTTATAAAACTAATACTACGTATTTATGTGTGTCTTGAGGAATTTTTTAAAATTAAGGTTATACAGTATGTTTTCTCTTAAAAATGAGTATCCCTATCTAAACCTAGGGATGATTATTACTGATTAGTATTGTATTTTAAGGTTCTTTGTTAATGAAAACAACTTGGAAACAGTTTAGAAAAATATCAGAGGAAAATAAGGAATTAACCAAATTGTAAGTAATGATAAATTAGTAAAAAAAGAGAACATTTTGGATTAAATGTGTCTTTCGACAGTTTTTGGAATTTTAGATATTTTCTGTCCAGCAGAAATATGTTTAAATTAGGATGAATGAGCTACTGAAAATTATATAGGTACTTTTTCCACAAAAAAAAAACAATTAGATCTTCAGAGAGTAAAACCATATCCAATTTATAATCTCAATTTTATATTAAATAAGAATTATTTGTGATTTTCTTTGAAAATCAGGTGAATTTTGTATTTACCATTGGTGTTTCATATAAAAAAGGTACTTTGGAAAGCATGCTACAAAGATGATGATTTTAGGTTGGTATTTCGAAATACCTGTATAAATCCTAGAAAAACTACCCAACTATACAACCGATTTTACTTGAATGGAGGCAGGTATGGGCTGGGTATGTTTTTGTAATAAAATCTTATTACCTGACTTCAAATTAAAAGGAACTAATAAAAGATTAACGTGTAAAGATATAAACCAAGGAAGGTGTTAGTGTTATTGCCATCATTACCCATAGGATTTTAAGAACATTCATTAAAGCTAGTCAGTTGTTTTGACCTTCGCTGGTACTTCAAATATGTATTAATGAAATTTTCAATTAATTACCATGATATTGGTCGATCAAGTGGGAAGACTTTTCACAAATTTTAATTAAAAATAACTTTTCAAAGATAATCAAAAAGCTGTTCTCGGCAAATCGGTAGGTAATAAATAGCCAGGGTAAATTTTGCTTGCGCGATTTTTGATAATTCATGTTCAGATAATTTAGTGTTGCTGATTTGCCTCATGATTTGCATTGTACATAGTTAAGATTTGCGTTGAGAGAATGTTATTGTATTTCTAAGCCAACAATTCAAAAAATTCCCTGTTGGAATTTTATTTGCCATTTTTTGAATTGGTAATTCCGGGGGCAATTCAGTAACAAAATTTTAATTTTCTCTTTGATTTACCCATCATAAACTTGGATAAGGAATGATAGTATTGCCATTGCCCCAAGGGGGTTGTGGTATTGCTTATTAGAAATATCGTTTTAAAATATAATACAAAAAATAAGAATTTCTTACTATTTATGATTAATTAATAATATTTTTAGAACTACTTGTGCATAGAATTGATGTGAAATGTACTTTTTGTAACTGGTAAGTATCTCCAGTCGTCTTCAGCTGAAGTCATCTTCAGTATTCAAGACGACTGGAGTTTTACCAGTTGAAACGTTGTGATGCAAAACAAATAAAGACAATGCAAATCCAAAACTCTTCTACATTATATTTTGTTGTTACTTAGGTAGATTTTTTTGTTATTTAGTCTTACATGGCATTCTTATACAGTCATTTAGGTACATCTATATTATTTATAAATTTAGGGTATAAAATACGTTTTTTTAATCTTTAATATAAAAAGAATAACATGTATCCTTTTAGCGCGTATCAGGTATATTATTTCAACACATCTACTTTGCAGTTGTAACATTTTTTCCAAACAGTATTCAGTAATCCAAAATCAGGAAGGCAAAAATAAGTTGAGCACTGAAAACAAACCCCACAATATGGAATTAACTCACGTCGTCACCTTCTGACCTTGGCCCTTGTATGGCTAAATAAATAAGTTATGGACACTAAATATAACACTTAATTGTAAAAAACACTCTAAAGATATGGGCAGAAGTAGACAACAACATTGGTTTGTTTTGCATGGTGACTAGTGGTGATACTGGTAATATTAATTTTAAAAAAATTAGGGTGGTAATTACCGTTTGAAATGTTCTCTTATGCGGTCTTCTCTGATATTCTCGGGTAAATTTCCTACCCACAAATGTCTAGTCTCTCTTACCATTGTGCCCTAAACTCCACATTGAGAAAACGTTGTTTTTGGCGCACTAGAAAACACTATTTCACAAAAAACCACAGCCGTTTTAACCTCATCGTGTGCACTAACTCTCCGCTCTCCGGTTGCCCTCTTTCGCCACCACACTTTTTTCGCACCTCACATCACTGATTTTTTTCGACACCAATTTTTTTCTCTTTTTCACTGAACTGAATTCCAATTTTTACACTTTGCACGGCCCGGTTCGGGGGCCTTTTTTTCACTTCTTTTGGGTCTATTCACTCGACGAACTGGTGACGCGGGCTTCAAATCGCTATTCTACGCTCCTCCTCGAGTGCCACCGGCGACGTTGCCGGCTTTCGTATCCAGTAAATCGTCGAAAATTGGTTGTGTTCAAATGCGTGTTTCTGTAACTACAGGGCCGCAGAAAATTGAGAGTTTTTTTTCTAAAGTTAATAATAAAAAATAGCACTTACTAAATCAAATTTAACGGTCGCAGTATTTTTTTTACTTAGACCGTTCGACGTTGACAGTTAAGGTTTGGCGAAGGTCCCTTATTTGAAAGCATAAAGTACAATATTCAAATTTGGAGTGTGGGGTCATTTCTGAGGAGGAGCATAATAAAATTAATATTATTATGTATAGAAAGCATTTTGAAACCAAATGATACATTACATAAAAATTGTTTCCTGACCTCTGGACATATTAATAATAGGTAGTCCCGAAGGTAGCCCTGGTTAATTTTAACAGGATTTATCCAAACAACAAACCTTCCTGTTTTTTTTAATTGAAAAATTATTGATACATTTTCAATAAAATTGGGCTATCAAAACGAATTTATTCTGTATCTTAATTTTTATTGTAAATTGGTCAAATTTAGATAATTTTCCTTCATAGTTCATCTGTATAAGAACGATTTTTTTTAGGTATTCTCTAGCAACAGTTGGTGTCTTGGTCTGGTTAAGTACTGTATTTCTTTTCTTCTTGGTGGAAATGAATAGGCTATAAGAAAACTGCATAAACATGTTGAGCTTTGAGCTACTTTACATAGCACAGGTAAGTTTGCTGTTTTTATTCAATAAATACAATTTTATGGTGTAGAGCTTGTTCTTAACAACTCATTAAAATTTAACTTATTAGTTAAAATTTCTTGTAGCCTACCAAGTTATCTTATCTACTTTATAATAAAACTTCCAAAGCTAGTATGATAAGGTATTTATTAACAACATCTTAACCCGCATACCACAGTATAAAATTCAAATTTCCCACATTTAAATTAAGGTGAAACATTCAGGCAACGTTGCACAAATATTGTCTTCTATCACCGCGTTACGTTCATACCAACAAAATTCCTTTATGTAACCGACAAGGCCCAACTCCAAGTCAGGTTATTTCTTTCCTCGGACGATTTCGTGTACCCGAATGTTGCGTTCCTTTATATTTTGTCTTTGTCTTCTGGACCGAGAGGTCTCTTACAACACCGTACTAGCCGACGTAAAAATATCGTGCTGGAATATTTTCTATTTTAATTTGTTGGATGTAATGTTTGTTTTTCTTGTAAATAACAGACAGCATCGGAGAGAAGGAAGATTTATAGGGTCACAAGGGAAAAATTACAACTGTTTTTTGATAAAACGTTTTGGATCACATAAGAAATCGCTTTGAGAACTGTTATTTTCACGCGGTATCACTGTAGTGAGTGCTGCAGTGGTCTTATTAAAGAAAAATGCAGTTTTTAAGGCAGAGATGTCTGATGATGAATGTGTTGTGCTTTAAAAAAACAATGGCCGCCTTTCCTTGACAAAATAAAATAAGTTCCAATTTTGCTACCTTTAGTAGTTTTGTTAAAAAAAATAGTATCACATTTAAACCGGCACAACAAAATATTCAGTGTAGAAATAATATTCGAGACTATATTTTTATGGAAAGATGATTTTGAAGTTATGAATTTATGTACCTACCTAGTTACATGTGTTTAAATGCAGATATTTTTTCTCAAAAATTGGCAGTAGCCCCCGAAGTTGCTGTTTATTGTTTTGAGATGGCTGTCCCAACTAAGATATTAGGAGTTTTTTCAAATTAGTTTTAAAATTTAAACCAATATTAATGTTTTAATTATTAAGTACATACATCTACAGTTTTACTTCTTCCATATCCTATATGAGGTATTTAACCGGTTCCCAACAATTTTTAATCTTCATTTTAAAATGATTTACATTATACCTACCGTCTAAAATTAACCAGCTATATTTTATTTCAAGCCTCGAGGCACACACAAACATAAAAAACTCAATAAAACAGGAGAAATTCCTAAAATAAGCATGACAACGCCGCAAACCCCGAAACCTTTTCAGAACGCGTAGTAGGCCGCGCTAATTGAGGCCCGGACGAGTCCACTTTCCGGGGCCGGGGTATGGTTGGCATAGCTTTTATTGTTCCAAACGGTATAGAAAATTTTTGTGAGCCTGTGTGCGTTTTCGATACAATGGGCTGTCTATTTTATTCTCTTTTATCCAGTTTCTTTTTTAATGTGTCCGTACATTATTTCTATTCATTCTATTGTGTAGAGGCTCTTGGAACAAGTGCACGATTTTTTGCGTTTGTTTTTACGTAATATGGTTGACTAAATGGGATTTAAGTAGGCTTTGGCTTACGTGGAAGTTGAATCGATTTTTAATGCATCTGGTGACACGGAGCAAAGTCCGTTTTTTATAATTATTGCACAATATTATGTTGTTTGCGAAAACAATCACTGTTTAACTTAAAACATTAAAATTAATTCTTAAAATGAACCATATAAACAAATTTTTGTTAATCTGCTCTCCATTTAATAGTGAGCAGCGAAGCAACTTTAAAAAAAGCGTAGTTAGTCGATTTTGGTCGCCATGTTGTTTTATTCTCTAGAGATTTCAACACTGGCCTGATTATTATCTGGTAGCTATTTTTGAAATTACATAACTAAAGTAAATCCGAAAGTGACCACGCCCTATAAAACCCTTATCCTTTCATAATACACATATTGTCAGTAAAAACGTACTTTCTCCATAAGCGGATGCCTACTTCATTAAATAAATTTGTAGGCGTGGAGCAAAAAGCACAATTTTCTCTTTTTATCCTTTATATCACTAATCGCAACACTTGTTTTACTCCATTGTAAAACCTGGAATACTAACCAACAATAGTATAATCCTTTGTTCAAAAAGTTTTAAATCCAAAAAGTAGTTGTAATCCAAAAAGACACTAATTCTTATACCGCCAGCGAAGCGCTTAGCTCGGTTCGACGTTCTAAGTCAAAATGGCCGATTCGAAGCCGTGAAAGCGCCTGTGGAGTGTTAAAATAAATGCCACTCCCAAGTGGGTTGCCAAATCAATCATGAAAAATTCTGTGCTTTGATTTTATTAACAAAATTTGTGGATTTATCATTTTTTTTTTAATATTACACTCTCAAGACTAAGCTACACTTCAGAGTATATTCTTTATATTTGCTTGCATTCTTAATGAGGCTAAAAATATAGAGATTTATTTAATGTTACGGTTCGCTTTAAAAATAAATTTCGTTAAATGTAGTGACAAGCTAATAAGGTCGGCAACGTTGCTTTTACTTTCCGCTTATCGAGCGTGTTTGTTCGGATTTCTTCGTCACGTGACATATTTGACTTTACGCCATCTGGCGTATTTTTACTGAATTTCTATTGATATAGTGCCATCTGTTGGGAGTAACAGACATTTTGATGTATTGTATGCTGTATTACCGTCTGATTTTATTAATAGGCAATGGTCGTGTTAGTTCTCGGGCTGGTAACACAGACTTGTTTTAAAGAGGGCGCTAGTTGTACCGTTTATTAAATAATATTAGATCAATAAACGAATAGTGCAAAACTCTTGAACTACTATGACTGATTAGGCTGAAATTTGGCATGATCATCATTTTGTTTTCAAATTTTTCGAACTGATCAAATTATTACCTTTAAGAATTTTGGTCTATTAATAGTGTTTTAGACATGATTTACAAAATTCCTGAGAAGGTTTTGTTTTTAATTTCTTCAATTAAAAATCTTTACAATTTTGATAGCTATAAAGGGGACCGAAAAAAAAACGCAGAAATATCACATTAAGATATTTATTAGACTTTGCAGCAAAAATTGTCAAACAAAACGTCAAATGTGAAGTAGAACGAAAAAAGGTACCAAAAATCCTTACATAGTAGGATTAAGAAAGGACTAAGATATTAACAAAAATTTCTATTTATAATACTCCTACGCCATTTTGTTAAAAAAATTCAGGTTCTTTAATTTCGACTCGATATAAATGTTTCATAGTACCAGAAGGTTATTGGGAGATATTTTAGTTTAGGTTTTTTTAATCAAAATGGTGTTTTAATATTTTTTTCCGTCGACCGTGTATTTACATCCGATATTAACGTTCCCAAAATCATTCATTAATGACCCCTATTAATGCATGATTTTCTGTAAATGCACGATTTTGGTAATTAAAATTAAAGGCAGCCATGCAAACAAAACGTCGTCCGCTGTCATTAGTATTTGTAGAATTGTGAAATCTGGATTGTAAAATAAAAGTTGTTAACTGTTTTTCTTCACTTTAGTAAAAAATACGGTCGACGAAAAAACATTGTAACCAACTCTTACATTAAAATGCGATTAATGATCTCGGACATTAACGCGTTCGCTACGCTCACGCGTTAAAATATTTCGATCATTAATCGCCATTATTAATGTACTTGTTGGTTAAATTACTATTACACAGTACCAAAAAAAAGTAATATAAGGTTACATTTTACGTATGAATTTACCTTTTAACTACTTTACACATTTAAGTAATATATTTTTCTCCTAAATATCTGAAATTTTAACGTAATAGAATTTTCCTAATACATCTTATAGAAAAGGCCTTTAGTTAGTTTTTGAAATTCAATTCTTAGAAACCTATAAATATCTTATGATTAAAGCAAAAAATTGAACAAAGTGAGACATATATACAGGGTAAACTTGTACAGGGTTACTCAAATAATGCCATATTTCAAACGTCAATGTCTCAAAAACAATTGAATTTAGATAGTTGACATTTTTTACAAAATAAACATGAAATTTTGTGAGGAATTATAAAAAATGGGTGTTCCATTAAAAAAAGTATGTTTGATACGCCTTCACTATTTGTAGATTGTAGAAATAATGCGTCCTTTTAACTCAGTTTTTGAGAAATATGAAAAAGTTAAGGAGTTTAGATGCTATGAAATCCTGCGTTAAGAGTGGGGCACCCTGTATTTACAATTAAACATGTAAATTTCTATTTATTCTGCTGTCGGTACTGAAAAATACATTCAATATTTAAACGACCCTGTACATAAAAGTATATAAATATAAATCTTTAATACTAATATTTAGTCATTAATACATATTGCAAATTGTACAAAAAAAGAAAACGTAAATTATACATTTTTTATAAACAAATTGAAAATATGAAAAACTCTAATGTTATACACAAAACTTACAAATCGAACTTAAAATCTAATAAATACTTTTTTGTTATGTACACTTAGTAATTATAATAAACTTATTTTCTGAAAACAAAAATCATTTTTGGGGAATGTTACTTTGGTATAAATAAGGTATTGGTAATAGTTTTTTTTTTAATAATGTACAGTGTTACGCGATGTGTTTATTTTTGTTATCATCTCCACAATAGGGAACTTTCACATATCTCTTTTATGAATAAATGAATATCACTCCTTAATTTTTTATAAATAATTAAAGTACGCCGTGTGGCGTCACGTAGAATGAATAACCCGCTCTGACGTCACATAGAAGTCTCGACAGTAAACTTTAATCGTTTATATTTAATCCGGAGAATTAAATTTTTTTGTGAACTATAGGCCTTATGCGTAATATCGGGTTGTATAAAGATTTTTAACAATACATAACTAACCAGCAAGTTTGACTCTGACATAAATGACATTAATTTTTAATTTACTAATCTGGCACCTTTGATAGTGAATAAATAATGCCTGCCAATGTTATTTATGTCACAGTCAAACTTGCTGGTTAGTTAATTAAGGTTAAAAATCTATTATTATTTTTTAAATTAAATTTCGATGCAAGTTCGCTATTATTGTAAGATTACACACTGTTTTGTAACTTAAAGAAACAAAATAATATTGAAGCATTTTGGAAATGACAAATTCAAAAAATTACCAGTTTTGTAAGAATTAATGTAGAAAATTTTGCTTGGACACACCGCGCTAACAAATAAATACCTAAACCTAAATTCCACGAAAGAAAAAACTAAATTTTATAGTTTTTTTTAGAAAAATATCACAAAACAAAAATACAGCTTTGAGAGTTTTGAATCTTTGTGATGTAAAGAGGAGATTTCAATAGTTTCTGTAACATGTAAGAGTTTTAGCAGTGTTATCCTATGAAAATATTGGTGCAACATTTATAATGATAGTAGACGTTTTTAGTAGTACATCATTTTTTTTAAACTATCTATTTGATTAGTCATAAGTTAGCCGTTTTATTTTGATATCTCTAGGTCTCTCTCTAGCTCTAAATATTGAGATAGAGAAAAATCTAGCTCGAGATACTAACTGAAAAAAAACCTGCTATATAGTCTTTGATTAAAAATAACATAACTGGGATAAAATTTGTTCTGGTAACTGAAAGTATACAGGGTGGCAGCTCCGTTACTATTGCAAATACATCAAAAATGTTAATATGAAAGTTAAAGGGCAGTAAGTGAGGTATAACGTAAAACTATTTTTAACTCTATAGGGCGGCTCAAAAAAGCGCAACAAGAAAAAATTATTTTTTTCTTGTTGCGCTTTTTTGAGTCAATAATAATTTTACCTTATAAACCATTTACTGCCCTTCATCTTTTATAATAATGTTTTTGATGCATTTGAAATAGTAACGGAGCTATTAAACTTTGCCACACTAAACAACCACAATGTATTAGAAACAACATTTTTACGAACTGGAATAACTAACATGTTAAGAAGAGAACAATTTCGAGCATTTGATCAATTATTTCAATTCGATTCCTGCTATTTTTTCTATGATTTGTCAAAAAAGCTTCCCATTCTTAACATTTTATTTTCAATAGAAAAAACGGCGTAAAAAAAAGTAATACCTACACTAGAAAAACCTAAATGCTTTGCAACTTCAGCCAAAACTTAACTTAGAACTTAGTTTTAATAACTGAAATCAGGTAAAAAACAAGGATAAAGCTCTATAACTTCAACCTTCAATAACTAAACTAAAAATACATTCTGTCATACAATTTTACATACTTTTAGAGATCCAGTCTCTAAAACTTTCTCTGGCCAAGTTTTTGTTATTAATTTGTCGTCTATTATTATTACTGATTATTAGAATAAAAATTACCTGCATTAGTCAGGTTAATTCAAATAAACTTTTTTTCTTGCTAAAGTGAATGTCCATATTGTTTTCCATGAAGCAAAAAACTTAGCCAAAAACATATTTTATTTTTCCACTGCTAAACTAAAGAGTAATTTTAGTCCTTTAGTAGTTCCCTTAGTCGCATAATTTCTTTGTGCGCTTGCGCTAGTTCCCCTTGTAAGAGTAGTTCTTTCTCTCTTAACCGTTTAATATCTCTTTGACAGCTCTGGAAAAAACAAATACTGAATTAGATACACAAATGTTTATTCCACAAAGGACATAACTTTACAGAAAAATGCATCTATGAGCTGCAATAGAATTAGAACGTTTCAAGCCTGTTAAATTTGATTGTAACTTACTAAAAGCCCCCTGGAACCCCCAAGGAACCCTGCAAATTGGGTAGAGTGTAGACATGGCGCCCATGGCGGACCGACAAAATTCATATCGGGCGATTGGCAGGGCCGTAGCCAGAACCAAATTTTTGGTAGGGCTATTCAATTCCTTACCAGGGCCCCTATTGTCACGTTGAAAAAATATAATGATATTTGAATTTTAAGGGACGCTGTAGAATTTTTTACATTTTAGAACGACCGACATCCGACATGCTTCATTCATATGCATGTATTATATTTATTATAAGCAGTGGTGTAGCCAGAAAATATGCTTGGGGGGCTGAATGGGCGTAAGTAGGACTTTTTTTTTGGAGAAACGGACAGTTCGGACTACATGTATTTCATGAAATTGTACCTAGGAAAGAAGAGGGAAAAGCGCCGCAGGCGAAACATTTTCGGGGCCACGCCCAAAGTTCGTTTAAAATTCACCTAACTACTAACAAATTTCATCAAAATTATTAAAATTTGTTTTTGTAAATGTTTTTTTAAAATTTTTGTTTTGATTTTCCTAGCTAGCTCTTTATTAAAAAAAAAACATTTTTTATATTTGTAAACAATATGAATATTAGTGTCAATCCAAAATTTTAACATAAGACGTATGTATGACTCTAACACGCGATTTTCGGGCTCGATTTTTCATAATTAAAAATAAGTAAACATCGCTCTACACGCCAAAATTGATGATTTTTCAGAAATCAAGTATTTTTGTAGCGTAAATCTAGGAGCAGTTTTGGGTGCAAATTCTTAGGTTTTGAAATACTCTTTCTTAAGTGCCGTTTTGTATATTCATAATAAAGCATTCTCGTTTCTTCCCGCACTATTTTTTTAAAAATATAAATCATCACACTTCTTCAATAAAAAATGTTTCAATTAAAATGTTTACTATAATTTTTTTCTTAAAAAAAATAAATACATAATTATTTTTTGTTTGTATTTTATTGTATTGGGTTATATTTTTGTTGATTTAAAATAGCTCTAAAAAAAGGGAAAACGGAACAGAAAGGGGCAGGACAGGACTCTACCCGTATGACGAAATTATTTAAATAATTTTATTTTATTAAACACTTATTTTTTTTTATTTCAAAATCTTTTTTACGCCCTGGCCAGCCCCCCTCTAGCTACGGCCCTGGCGATGGGTTCAGGAAACCTTACGATCTTCCGAGTTCCCACTTCAACGCCCCGTTATTTGGTTGTCTGACTTTGTACGTGGTGTTTAAAAGGTATTTTTAGTCTTTTGAATAATAAAATGTCGGAAAGGTAGAAGCGAGGGGTAAACCGCGAAGGAATTTTGGTGAACCAATCTTGGGCATTAGTTTCTCTTCCTTAATGCCTGTTTCTATGTAGACGCTTTGAGCCAAATACTTACCACATTCTGTCGCAGTAAGTCCAACTTGTCACACTTCAATCTTGTAACCTCCTGAGCCAGGGCGTCTTGCTGCGAGCCTCCTTGACCCTGAGTTTCGCTGCCAGGTCTGTCCTGGCAGACGCTGCATGCCTTAGCCGCTGTTTCGGCAGATGACATCGATTCCAGACCAGTATCACTATCGACATACCTTTAAAAAGAAATATAGGCATTATTAGATATTCGATTTTGTCTATGCCTTAAATATAATCGATTTTGTCTATGTCTTAAATATAATCGTTTTTGTCTATGCCTTAAATATAATCGATTTTGTCTATGCCTTAAATATAATCGATTTTGTCTATGCCTTAAATATAAATGCATTGTCTACAAGAATTTCTTTTCTAACTCACCCTCCGGCTAAATGTTCCAAATCCTCTGACGTCAACGACGAGTCGTCACTAGCCTCACTGAGTGCGGGCCTGCCGCTCGGCGGCGCATGCGCCGTCAAATCGGGAGAGGACGCCGTGGACGACCGACCGCTGCCGGTGCTTCCCGAACCGCCCGATTTCTTCGAATTCGATACTATGGAGGATTTAGAGATGGACCTTCCGCTCTAAAATAGAAATAGAATATTATTAATAATTTGTACGCTTGCAGTATAGAGTATATCTAATTTGTATACTCTAAGAGTGGTATACAGGGTCGTTTGAGGACATCTTAAAGACTTCTATCGGTGCGTGAACGACTATATCGCCCCTTTTTTGTAAGAAGGGTCTAACTAGCAAATCAATAATTTTACAGGAAGGGCGAAATAAAAAATTGGCAAATAAAAATATAACTCAAATATCAGTTAGCCCCAGTCATATCTACCTTATAATTTTTATTTACAGTTGGCTCCTTTATACAAAACATAGAATAAGGTACATGTACCAAATAAGGCCACGGTCATAATAAGGCCATGTGCCTATTCTGAGGATACTCTTAGCATGACGTCAAAAGTGTATTGATATTTTAAATAGTTTAGGAATATATGCCTCAACACATGATTTGTAGTTTCAAAGTCCTACGCATGATGACGCTAGAATCAGATGCTCCACGCGGAAATCCGCGGTATAATTTTTAACCGATTTAAAATTAACAATTTTTATCTAAAAAATTAATTATTTTGAACAGTCTATGGTACAAAAAGTTAGTGAAAGCTGTACAGAAAACAGTGTGAGTAAGTAGAGATCCAATTATTTGGATAATTTCTGGAAATAGCGTTTTCTATATTTGAAGTTATGTGTTCATAATAAGGCCAGAAGCAAAAATTATGAAATGCCCAATATTTGAACGCTGGCCTTATTAGGAACACAACAAAAATATTAAATTATTAAAAAAATACATAATTTCAATAGGTGAACATCCATATTATTTTCCTATTAAGGTTCTGTTCTTTTAAAAACAATATAGAGAATGAAATACAGACATTTATTTCTCACATTTGGTCTATGGCCTTATTAGGAGCTGGTTTTCTTAATGAAGCCATTTGACATTCTTTTTATTTCCCAAAAATACCAAGGACCGAAAAATACCACTTAGTTACGAATCTCTAAAATCACTCTTATATAGCCAAACTTTATGTATGCAAATTTTTATAAATTATTGTTACATA
The DNA here is from genome assembly GCA_935413205.1 of Polydrusus cervinus. Lineage (NCBI taxonomy): Eukaryota > Metazoa > Arthropoda > Insecta > Coleoptera > Curculionidae > Polydrusus > Polydrusus cervinus. The sequence continues at coordinate 59,480,083 of OW284515.1, forward strand.
GTTACTAGGATACAGTCAGTTAAAACTTAAGGTGGCCTTATTTGGTACATGTACCTTAGAAGTAAAACACAACCATAATGTAATTTTTTTTTTTTTTTTTTTTTTTTTTTTTTAAGATAAAACACCTGCACTGTAGGAAAAATCCTTTAAGGCGCTCTGGGAGCGGTGCGAGTGCGAAAAAAGCATCCCAATTTACCAAAAAATGTTAGTTGGCCCCTTCTTACAAAACGGGCGATATATTTCCATTCCCCACAATACAAAATGAGCCCAAGGCGAGTTGTTTGCCACGCCCTCTTGTCACTTACCGAAGGTGTAGACTCCGATATAGGCGGTTGACTGGTCTTCTTGCCCAACTTTTCGTGGTGTTGTCCTCCAGGCCCCAAATTGTTGTCGCTTTGACTAGTTTTGACTTTTGCCGCGCTCCACGCCTTCTTCACGGTGTCTATGAAGCGGGCACCGGGTCCGGCATCGCCCTTAGGAGTACCCGGGGGAGCGATGGGTTGGAGGCCTCCAAGAAATTCCGCTGTTTTTTCCTGGTTTAAAATAAATCGTTTTTTAAGTATTTATTACACAAATCGGAGGTATGTTTGCTTTTAGCTTGTTAAAAAGATTAATTAACATTTTATTTATTGTGGAAAGTGCATCTGTGGTATCTATGGGAAGCACCCAGAGAAAAATATTACATGCTTTTGAAGTTAAGTAGTATATTCATTAAAATATCCCTGATTTATTTAATAATATAAAATCTAGCCTATCAATTTTAATAATTTAAATCCCTGTGCACCACAATCTGTTGTTCTTTGTTATGTCGACTTTCTCTAATCCTCGTTATTATTGAAGCCCACTGAATACTGGTATATCGTCGTGCGAATACCGGCTGCTATGGGTGCTTCGTTTCGAAAAAGGGTATTATGTGTCTCAATTTTGGAAATTTAACCAAAATTGTGTTCGAATTTTGATTTGTTTATTTGGCTACCTTGACAGATCAATCAATCCATGAATTTTAGAATGTTGATAATTTGTCAACCATAAAACTGTTACTTACAAAATCAAATTACACAATGGACTTTTTTACTAAATTTTGATTTTGACCCTAACATCGTATGCATCGTAGCAAGAAAAAATAAAATTTTCCATGTTTTTTTTTGCAGATAATTAAACAAAATACTCTTTCTAATAAAAAAAGTTTAAACAACGTACTGACGTCACAACAATTCCATGCAATGGCAGCAGCCGATCGCTTTGTAAACGACGCACTCCTACCTGACTGAGGTGTCGAGTGTGGTTTCCTGTTTCTAAACTATATTTGTCCATTTAAGTTATCGAAACGATAATAACAATATTGGCCGCACGATTAGAGAATAATATTATGCTTTCGCGCCGTGTTTTTAATAGTTTCTAGAAAGATTTTGTAATATATAGGAAGATTTTTATTATGGAGATATATTTTTAATTTGTTTAAATTCGAGAAGTTAGTGCTAAAAATGATAAATTCAATTATAGTGAAAGAGCCCATTGTTGAATTTAAAAGATGACTGTAGCGGCGGCATAGTCCATTTTCTAAAATGCCGCTGAGCAGAAAAATATTCGTATATTTACTTGGTTTGTGAGCCTTGTCAGTTTTTAACTCAAAAGTTTTAAAAGTAGAGTCTATGGTTTATTTCTTTTCGATTGCGAACGATGACAGAAACCCGTTTTACAATAAAAAAATGCAAGAATTTTCATTTTTGACAAGTTGAAAAAGTAAGGTTAGGGATTTACGTCATAACTGACATTTTGTTGTTTACTGTTTATAGCGGTTAGAATTTTAAATTAACACTTGTTAAGGCCGCTTTACAGTTTGCAATTTTTCTTTCACGCAAGAAAAGATTGCCCGGGAGTATGCGCAGAACGAGGCTAATGATCAGCTGGCGCAATTTGTATTGCTTGCAAGAAATATAACTCGGACCGTATTTTTATTGCCATTGCAAGCGCAATTCTGAGGATTTTCTGGTGATTTATGAGACACCAAACTAAATATAAAAATCCCTGACATTTATTTATGTTTTTTCTAACCTATAGCGGGTACGTTTTGTTTTTGTTGGTTTGCTTTCATGTCCTGTAATGATGTTTTGTTAAAATGAATGCACAAAAAGCGCCGGTAAGTCCTAACCAAATGTACATACTTTTATTTTAATGGTTGGCAAGTGGTACATCACCTACGATCTTCGCAAGTCATTGCACGCTGTAAAACGAAGTGAAATTTTTATTGCCGCAATATTAATTGCTGCAAGACAACTTGCGTGAAAGAAAAATTGCAAACTGTAAAGCGGCCTTTAAGAAGATGAATTTTTTGGTTATGTCACAATGTTTGGCCTTCTATATCTTGTCGATAAATCGGGTATCCTTTTTACTTCAACACAAAGTAGGCATAGGTTTACTATTTTATGTTGCAGAAAAACGTGAAATTAACGGATTTTATGTACAGAAAGTTAATAGATTGTTTGTTTTGTAATATAACTAGAGCTAAAAGTTATTTTTAATTGCTAAAAGGTTTATAATTAGCATATATTTGCTAGAAATCAATCGAATGGAAATTTCTTATTCTTCTTCTGTGATTTAAAAAAAAAGACCTTTAATAAGTTGGCTATACATTTATGTAGTATAAATGGGTCCACGATTTAACCAATTAGGTGAATTTTTGTTCAATTTTTTTTTCTGTCATCGTTCGCAATCGAAAAGAAATAGACCATAGATTAAGATTTAATTTTGCTACCAATTCGAGCTTTTTCTCAAAGAATTGGCCAATTCGCGACCATAAATCCCAGAATAAAACAGTTAATATCAGTTGGAGGGCCTTTGAAACGAACAATAGGTCAGTTTAAGTCGATTTCCATTGAAATCGAACACTACTAAATCGGACAAGTGACAGGTCTTTTGTATCAGATTTACTAATAGAACGTCTGATATCGCTCCTGTTTATATTTCTGTACAACCTAGCGTTCTTGTTCCTTAAGGTATTGCCGCTTAGACTGTGACAAATGCGTTTAGAGAAATGTTACTTCGATTCTCTTTTTAACTGTTTTAATTAAAATTACCTTCAGTTCATCAGTGAGACTCTGTAACAACGACGTCCTCGTTCTTAGCTCCAATTTGGCGAACTTCTCGGCTTTGTAGCATGCGTTTTCGGCATTAATCAATTTCGTTAAAAGAAATTCTTTCAGTTCCGCGGCGTGCCGAAAGATGGCGGGGGTCGGTAGAGTAGGGCCGAAAAATGGAACGTCGTCGCGTGCTGTCACGCTTACTTTGTACCTGAAAATTAGATAAACTTATGTATTTATTTCATCTTGAAAAATATAAACCATCGATTAGGAAATGTCTGTTTAAAGTTTGGCAAAGCATCGTATTTGCGTTAAACGTACTCGCATTGGTAATGAAAACAAACATTTCTAAACTTTTCGAACCTTGGCACACTCTGGTTAGTTTTATAGTCATGTTGCATTTTTGCAAATATTTAGATTAAATGGAAATCTTTATAAATTGGTATGTATGTGCGTCTACCTTTCTAGGAATTTGTTACCTTGGTTTAAATGTATATACATGTCAATCGAAGTATTCTCAACAAAAGGATATTTTTAAACCTAACCTTTAATTTAATTTGTGAAGTACCTAGTGTTAAAAGAATATACAGGCTCAGTGGGCGTAAGTAGGACATTTTTTTTTCTGGGGAAAAGGTTATATTTGGGACTACATGTATTTCATGATATTGTACCTAGTAAAGAAGGCGGGAAAGCTCCGCAGACAAAAAATTTTCGGGGCTACGCCCAAAGTTCGTTTAGAAATTCACCTAACTACTTAAATTTCGAAAATTAAATTATTACCGCTCACCCTCTGCATGTTGGTTTAAATTTGTTTTTGTAAATGTTTTTTTTACTTTAATTTTTCTCTTTAAAAATAAATACCTAATTTGAAGAAGTAGTCCGATTATTTTCTGTTTTTGTTGTAAAAATATTTTATTGCATTGGGTTATATTTTTGTTGATTTAAAATAGCTCTAAAAAAGAGAAAACGGAACAGACAAGTATATAATAGAAAAATACTATAAAATATTATTATTTTTACTCGTTTTCCTATAAAATTCCATCATAAATCAATAACTACAGCGATATGCGTCTGAAACCTTAATCTCTATATAAAACAGGACTTTTAGAAGAAAAAGTTTAAACACTAAACGTTTCCTACAAGACCTTTGTAATCTAAGCCAAGAATACATTATTTAAAAATTTAGAAAATTGCAAAAAATTTCAATTACAATTTCTATAACAGCCTACTGTTCATAGGCGCTACGCCTAGACCAATTAGTATTTTTAATTATTACATCACGGGGCTGGACCCCCCCCCCCCCTCCCCCCACCCCCCCCCACCAATATAGTTGCGCCATTAATATTGATCCTTTTATATTTAAGCAAAAGGTCCTTATTAGCATTTATAAAACTAAAATTTTCTTTCCTCGGAACAAATAAATTAATTTTCAACTCTTACAAACGAAACGGTTTTAAAATGAAAAATTTTCATCATGAATAATCATCCTCAAAATTGAAAAACTTAACTGTTTTTTCCATTTCTCTTTACTCTCGAGGCACAACTTTCGTAATTAAAAGAAATTTGTAGACTTTTCTAGTTCGTCTGCGATTTTATTACACCTATAGTTTTATTTCATATCCGGCATAAATTTAAGTTTTATTCTTCGCTCTGGCATAAAAATTTTATTTTACCACTGGCACAGCGAGACAAACCACTTTTTTTTTTTGGTCAAAAACTTTATTTTCTTAAAATTAAAAACAACAATTTTCTTGATAATTTTAGGATAATAAAACATAATCTTCAATAAAACCTTATAATCTATTTTAGAAAGGTGTAGAGTAATAAAAGCTCATTAGGTATGCATGGGACTACCGAGTGACCCAACGAATATTTATGCCACTTTCATAAATTGGCATTGATTTCATTGCAAAATTATTTATTTTCATCAAGTGCAGGTAGTAACACCCGGGTTTGGGTCAATTTATGGATTTTGCCTATTATCCATTCACAAACACTGAAAATGGTGTGACAAAGGCGTGCATTATGTACATAGTATTAGGTACACTTATTTTTAATTAAACATAAAAAAAATACATTATACAGAAATTGAATATTAAAAAATCATAATATTCTTTGTCATCTGAGGAACTGTCATCTCCTCTTGACGTTATAATTAACGGGTCGACGGTGCGATCGATCAAGTGGTCAAGATCCCACATTTTCTCCTCTTCTTTAACGACAAGGTGGACTGCTTTTAGCCAGTTTTCTGGTGTCACTTCCTTAATGGCTTGATCAAACAGTAGTTAACGTCTTTCATTTTGAGTGTCGTGTTGTGTCTTTTGCTACAAATCCTTTCACTTGCGCCCATATAAGTTCTATAGGATTTAGTTCGCAATGATATGGCGGTGTGCGCAGCACAGTTACATTATGTTTTTCAGCTTTATCTTCCAAAGCATATTTTAGAAAACGATGTTTTTGTAAATTTGCTATAGCTTATAGTTCCTTCTTTATCAAATTATCTCTTTTTTTTCTTTGGTTAGTTATCATAAATAATTTAATGCACAAAATGTATCTGCGCCTATGGCCGACACCGAAATTGAGCCGAGCTGGACGGAATTTTCCATTTTATTACTCTACACCTTTCTGGAATAGACTATAGTTCAAATACACAGACAAGAAAGTTAATTTTATAAAATTTATCTTGGCCACTAAAATATTTTCCTCCCGCTGTGCGCCCTGCATGCTTCCCAAAGCTATTCACACTGAAAATTTGCGAGTTACTTTGACATTTAAATAACCTCAAATTAAATTCGCGTTTTTAGAGACCCATTGAACAGTAAAATTTGTGTTTTAAAGGTATTTATGGCTCTAAAAGGGACAATGTGTTTGATCTTAATGGGTCTAGACTATTTGGCGACCTAAAAATAGATACTATCTATTATATATTCTGTAAGTTTAAGTTATCTGACGGATGGTGCATATATAGGTCTGGCAAAATAAAATTTTAGTAGTATTTAACGCGTGTAGATATGAATAAGGAATAAGTCATGTACTTTCAGGCAGTTAGGGCATATTCTTTGATATTGATTTACGGTGCTTGCATAAAGTTCCCCTGCCCTTCGGTACATATACATTACTTTTGAATAAAAACATTGTTTATTTGTAATTTAACATGGCGAAAATCCGTCATCTTGGTAACATTTTTTAAATGGGAAGAGAAGTTGAGTGGTACCGCATATTAAAGATTTTTACGGTGTACTTTTAATAATCCAAAATGTGCTGTTTCAACATGGTGCATCGAAATTATATTTTAAAAAACATATTTTTGGCGGATTTCTGCCATCTTGAACAACAAAACAACATTTTTTTTTCTCAAAAGAAAGTATTTTAATTATTTAATTATCATGTAACCATATAAAATTACTATTTTATTATTCAAGATGACGGAGATTCACAAAAATATTTTTTTTATTATTTTTCCGAATCGCCTTTTTGAAACGGCTAATATTGAAGTATTCAATTTGCAGGTTTGAATTAAGTATAAAAATACCTTTACAATGAGTTATCACTCGACTCTTCTTTCCATTTAAAAATGTCTACAAGATGTCGGATCTCCAACATTTTGAATAAGAAAATAACACTTTTTTACATACAACTTTACTGAAGATTTGTTTGTAAATAATACGGGTATACAATTAATAATTATGCAAACATTAAGTAAATAATGACAAAGGTAAATCGAGAAATAGCGTGATAGGACGACCAACCATTTTGGTCTCTGGGGGATATCGAGGTAAATCGTCTAGTTTTGAGCGTGCAGAAGGCGGAGTAAGTACGCGATTTTAAATTATTTAAATTGTTAGTAAATCTGATCTAAATGATGTACTTCAAACATGCATACGCTGCTAATCCAAAAAATGTGACAGTAACAGGGATTTATTATTATAGTTCACAACTAGAGCTTCCCTGTTTTCCTCGTTTCCAAGGGCGTCGTTTAAGCTTATTTACATAACTATTGGCAATAATTCGATATAATAATGATTTAAATACATCCTTTTTCTCCTAAACTATTTAGTCCGATAATTTTTACAAAAATACAATAAAAAAACCTCAATCATAATTTTTGAATAAAATTTGTAAAATGTCACAAAAACTTAGGAGTAAATAAAGAGACCACCCACCCTTAGGTACTTTTAGGTGATTTTAATACATACTAAATTTATACCGTCGAAAAACTAGCTCATTCCTGCTACGCTGTCGCGTATTTTTTTTTAGTAAATTGAATGTTACACTTTTCTTCATTCCTCGTTCCATTAGTCAAATCGTGTATAATAAAAATAGATAAAGTGTTTATTTCGTCATTTTAAAATCTGCCAGCTGGTTGTGAAGGAAATCTGCAGCTCGTGAAAATCTAAGTCGTTATAAATCCGGCTTTTCAACGAATTTTTCGCCTTTGTTTCCATAAAAATGTTTTTCAATGGAAGCGTTAACAGATACGGATAGGATTAAAAAATAAATAAAAGCTGGTTTAAATAGGCTTTGAGAATAAAAATAAAATATTCGTAACAATGTACATACAGGGTGGACATCTCCTTGGGAAAAAGTAGGTAAGGTGAAGTGGGGTAAGTGGGGATCTGGGGCAAGTGGGTTTTTTTGTAATAATTGTAAAAAAAATACTTTTAAACTACAATAAAATGGTTTTTTGGACTCTTATAGACCCCCAACATATTGTTAAAGTAACACAGCTTATGTCAAATGTATCTAAACTTTGTTTAAAAATGTTTAAAAATTTTTATCTGTACTAATTTAAAACTTATGTTCAAAGTTTTTACATCCTCAAAGTTGTAATCACTAACGTTATCTCTTGTATTTTTTTAACATTTCAATTTTTCAGGTTTTCAATTTTAGGTCCATTATTCCCACTTGCCCCGCTTTTTTTTTGTTAGTGGGGTAGGTGGGGATTAGTTCCCACTTGTAAAAACTATAACGTAAATAAAAACTTAAAAACCGTATTACGTTTAAAAAAAGTTATAGAAGAAGAAATCTGTAACATATAAACTTCTTTAATTTTAGAAATTTTTTAAATTTGAAAAAAGCCTGTTGTTGGTGAAGTCGCAATAGATTAACCCACTTGCTCCACTTAAATATAACATTACTTAAACGCGATTTATAAGTTGAAAACCCACTTACCCCAGTACCTGGGGCAAGTGCGTTCTATGGGTACATTTTCATAACAATTTTTTGTTTAAATGAAATTCTTGGGTAAATAATTAAACAAATATTGTTGTAAATATCACTAATTACTCTCTAAAGCGCATCTCTGTAACTCGATTTAAAAAAAAGTTATGTAGTTTCAAAGGCGACCTTTTATATTTTTAATCCCCACTTCACCTTACTTAATTATTTTTAAGTCAAAGTGGAATAAACCACTATGTGTTGTTGTCGGATTTTGAGAGCACTTTGTGGTTGGAACCCAAGTTGTCTGCTTCGCTCGATCTAATAGGATTTTAAAAAAATCATATCAATAAAAAATATTTGGCTTACCTGGTATTAGGAGTATTAGGATCGAGTACTTGCACGACAATAAAAGTGTGTAAAAAGTGCGATGCGATCATATCGGGGCAGAAAGGCGTATTCTCCTCCTGGAACACTATGGCGACGATGTCGTTGCCGATGTGCCTTTTCCTCTGCAGCTGTTGGGGATCGTTGTCGGTGTAGGGAAGGAGAGTGGACACGTGAAACATTATTTCTCGCTCCTTGAATATCTGTAATACGTTTACAAGTTAAAAATGTGTTATTTTTATTGTTTAGGGCTACCTAACCCAAAAATCTTTTAGTCGAAGATATTTGGTCATCTATCCTCTTCTATAATAGGTGACTAAACAACTATTAAAAACAGGTTTTTATTAATTTCTTACCTCATACACAGCAGTATCTCCAGTGTGTCCATTTTGTATATCCAGTCCACCTCTGTACCCCTTATGGTCCTTAAGTTGTATCCTCTGCCCCAAAAGGTTCAAAAAATCGTCAAAGGCGGGACTGGTCACGTTGTTACAGAACAACTCCTCTTCCGTGGTCTGTCCGAACTGTTGATACAACACTCCGAATTTGAAATTTGTCACTAGTACGTGTTCGTCGTAGGTGGCTATGAGTTGGGAGGTTTTGGGGTGTAAAACCTAAAGAAAACAAAAAAAATTGTGAACGAAACTTTAAAAAATATACAGTGGCCGGCAATATTTATGAAGAATAAAATTTTCTGTGAAATCAATGACAAAATGGAGCCGCAATTCTGCCAATCTCTGTATACAAAGCATAGATCTTAAAGGCTTCTTTAAAAAAAATGTATTTATATAAATAATAAGTTGGTGGGGGATGATGAAGAGCTTCCGTATTTACATAAAAAATCCTATTCTTGGTTGATACAAGTACAAAACTCAATTTTTTTTCTACTTATGAAATTTAAATGGAAATATTTACCGGTTGAAAATTATCCACATTAACTTCATCGTTGAGTAACTTGGCCATGCGAGCGGGACTCGGATTCGGCCCCAGGTAGGCCGAAGGTACTATTTCGTGTTTGGTACCGGGGCGCAGCCTCAAGAGTATCCGGGTGTGCTCCTGAGAGGCCACGTTTTCCGTTTTGATCGAGAGCAGTACCGGTCCTAGGTTCTCGTCGGTGCCTATGAGGTTTGAATGTTCCTGAAATAACAATAGGTAAATTTAGATATACCAGGAGAAGCCGAATTAAGAAGGTGTCGCTTATTTTGTCAATGTATATTGCAGGGTTGGTAAATCACGATTTTTTTGAAAAAATCGATAAATCTGATTTTTTCGATTAAATCGTGATTTTTTGATTTTTATCAATTTATAATGATTTTTTTCTTAAATATACCAATAATGAACTTTAAAACCGCTTATTTCCATTATTTTGTCTCTATTCGCCCATAAATATTTGTTGTCTAAATTTACAGTTAGAAAATCTCCTCGGCGACATACAAAATAACTTGTATTGACATGAACATTTTCGGCAGCGTAATTTATGATTATTTTTTACGCTGGACTGATGACGATTAGTTATGTTTTTACACTTACATAATGTACCTAAACACTTCGTTTTAAATGAACTATCTTCCTTTTTTTAAATTTCCTGACGAGTTATTTGCTTTGGCGAGTTATTTTTGCAGCAATTTAAAATTTGATTTAAATCACGATTAAAATTGAAAAAATCAGTTGATTTAAATCGTCGCAACCCTAGTTTATGTCGTTACAGAGTCGTACCATTAAATCTCTAAACGATAGCGTGATGCTAATCTCCGTAGCGTAACTTCCGAACTGAAATAAAGGATCAGAGATTGTTATTTTGTGTACTATATGGATGTCCCCACAGCATATCTATAAAAATAAATAATTTTAATACGTCTTTTTCAGGCTGTGGGGACGATGGCTATATCGCATTATTAACCGTATAAGACGATTATGGGATTTTCTCTTTTTCAAAGCCTCCCACAATTTGTCATCGCGGATGAACATATATTAAAGAATCGCCTTTTGTCGTTTTACCGCAAAGCTTCTTATAATTATGGTATGCTGTAAACTGAACAACCAAAACCGACTCCCAGGCAGTTTTTTACTACCGCTTTAAGCGAAATATTCTTGAAAATTTATAATTTAGCGGCATCCAAAAAAAATACGGGACACAGCAACGGTCTCAGATAGCTCTCTATTTTTTTTACGAAGAGTACTTATATTGATAATAATAGAAGGCATTAAACTGATAATAGTAGTTTGTACAACAAGAGATGATATGATGTCTATATCTCACTCATGAGGAAGTAAATTGAAAAACTTCCGAGTGTCATATTTTGAACAAATTAATAACATTGTACCATATAAGGTTTTCTGCAATTTTTGCAAAAAAAACTTACTTATTTTTTATACATAGATAAAGCGGAGTACCGCGCAGGTGTTTCAAAGAGTAGAGCATGTTCGTGTGGCCCAAATAAATAGTAACTAGGAGATGGCGTGAGCCGGTAGGTTATGCCACTGGTCGACTTTGCTTGAGTGATTCGGACGTCATGCAGTTTTTTTATTATTTACAACGGGAATCGCGAGCAGTATATTTGCTTTTTGGTAATAGAAAATAGTTTAGTTAGATAACCATTTTTTTTGCAGCACACTGAGGTATACTATTCTCCTGTTAATAACCTCAGGTATTCTACAAATTGGTACACTTTTTTACGGAAGGAATAAACGTTACAAAACTTAAACGCATTTTTCGTGTTGTTGTTGCTTCAAGATACGCTTTGTTGTTCAGTCGTGCGCGCCTTCTAAACAGAATTCGTTACTTCTGACATTTTTTTTTCAAGGGCACGCTTGTACTATTGTATAATTGAATTAATTTTTTCTTCATTGTCGTTTATTATAAGAGAACAATGACTTGTTACATAAATTTTGCGTGGCTTATTGTACCATTTTAAGTATAATCTGAATATTGCATGAAATATTTTACCATATTTAGTTAGATGTGAAATTTTTTTGGAATTTGCCACTGATCCATATATTATGATTATGTATTTAAAAAAAAATACCGTAAGAATGTCGCTAGGGGGCGCGGGGTCAATCCTTATTCCTAACGTCGTACATTTGTAAAGACCTTTTTACATTGGGTACAATTGCAAGAAAAAATTGCTTGAAAGCATGCGCTTTGTCGGCGTTTTAAACAGCTGATGCAGGTTTTAAATGGGAAAATGTGCATCAGCTGATTAAAACGTCGACGAAGCGCATGCTTCCAGGCCATTTTTCTTGCAATTGCACCCAATGAAAAAAGGCCCTAATAAATTCTACGCTGCACTGGCAGAGTGGCAGATATTGATTTGATTCCCTTTTACCTGTAATACTCAATAAAACCACATATTATGCCAGTTCGGGCATGTTCAGAAGTCGACCAAACCGACATTTCGAACATAATAATATAACCAAAGTGACGGTATGTCGAGATAAAAACTCTGCGTACAGTATAAGGACGCATACAATCAAAACGGATTCATATTTTTCGCTGTGCGAACTAGATCAAGGAACAATGCCTCCAGATATTCCTTGTAAGGTAACATTGGTTCTCGTTCGAGATGATATTTTGGTGTTGTAAAAGTAAAAGTTCAGCGACGTATTAGGATTTTTCTGTTATTAACTTTTTTAAATGATGATTATGCATTTTACGTACATGCTGGTAAGAAACCAGACGTAACAGTAACCAACGACGAGAACGTCGTTGAGAGTAACCAGCTTTGACAACATTTAGGGGCACAGGATACCGTGTGCGTAGTTCTTAAATTATTTTAGGGGAAAATGTGTATTGTCAGCTAATTTTATCTAAATTAGCGTGCAATATTTCAAGGGCTTAAAGTACAGGGTTACGGCCCAAAAATATTGCACGGTAATTTCGGGACACCCTGTATAATGGGGCATTTACGGGGCTTAATTTAATAACGTTTTTTAGAGATTAATTACAGCCGTATGTTTAAAAGGACCAGCGGTAAAGTAGGTAAAATGAAGACTTCTCTTAAAACAAAAAAATCCCGTAGACAGTAAATAAACGTATACCACGATTCTTCAGGAAAGCAACATTTAGAAATGCTAGAAGTCTGTAAAGCCGCTTTGGTTTTCGAAGCTCGACATAAACTTATCGGCTTATGAAAATAGCCCCTGGCCATTCATTTTCTTTGTTTCGAGCTAGATAAATAGACTTATAAGATACAGGGTAGTAAAATATTAATTTTGTGCAATACATTTTTTATGATAACTAACCAAAGAAAAAAAAAGAAGGCAATACTATTATTGCAAACTAAATCCTATAGAACTTATATGGGCGCAAGTGAAAGGATTTGTAGCAAGACATAAGACGACATTTAAAATGAAAGACGTTAAGCTACTGTTTGATCAAGCCATTAAGGAAGTGAAATCAGAGAACTGGCGAAAAGCAGTCCATCATGTCATTAAGAAAGAGGAGAAAATGTGGGATCTTGACTGATCGATCGGACCGTATACCTGTATAATGTATTTTTTATATTTTGTATTTTTTTTATAATGTTTAATAAAAAAATAAGTGTACCTATTACTATGTACATAATGCACGCCTGTGTCGCACCTTTTTCAGTGTTTCTAAATGGATAACAATAGGCAAAACCCATAAATTGATCCAAACCCGGGTGGTACTATCTGCACTTGATGAAAATAAAGAATTTTGAAATGAAATCAATGCCAAATTATGAAAGAGGCTTAAATATTCGTTGGGTCACTCTGTGTAGTTCCTTTGCAATGAGCTTTTATTACTCTACATCTTTCTGAAATAAACTATAACTAAATATGCCAAATTTTCTAAGTCTAACAATATATGAAAGGCTATAAAAATCAGACATCTATGCAGTTTATAACAAAAATGTTTGCCAATAATTACCTACTCTTGAAGGATGAAATTTTACCCCGTAACGTCATAGGAAGGCTTAACGACTGCATGCTGAGGAATTTCTGGGTGGAGCCGACCCATTCTGGGCCATATCATTAAGGTATATAGGCCTATATGAATTATATTCAGCCTCGTCTCATAAACAAACTATACGTAGTACCTCCGCCTCTGGCCGGAATACCCACAATTTTGAAAGGCAAACAAAAATCGATAATCCCGTCGCTAACCCTGGTGCCGATGCCTGTAGGTATCTGGAACTAGTCTTCATCTTTGTGCCGGACTGCTTACGTACGGTCGGGGAAAGTGCCTAATATTCCCTTGTATCGGTATCAAAAATTTAAATAAATATGCCTAAAAGACGGAAAAGTAGAAGTCGTTCGCCTGTTCCATCCAAAATGTATAAACTTCTACAAAAAATGAGCGATAGACTGGATAAATTAGAAAATAAACAATCGGAAATGCCTCGGTTTAGTCGTACTCGGCGTCCTTCATCTTGGCGATGTCGTACACTATCGACTTCGGAAAGTGAAAGTGAGAGTGCGATAGGAGATGCTGCTAGCTCGCCAAAAAGTTCATATGTGTCAGAGGAAGAGAGAAGGACTGATCGAGAAAGTAGTCAAGAAAAATCAGATGCAGAGACCCTGGAAAAAGAAGTAACTGTGCCAGGTAAAAGAATAAGAAATCATTAATTGTGCTAGGCAGGTGTAAGATAAATTGTTTGGGATAACAAAAATATGAAGTTGTTACGCAAACGTCTGTTCTTATAATATTTTTTTCCCCTTAATGTTAAATTCATTCTACTTGAAAAATCAGCATTTACCCTATTAAAATATCTGTTTGGGATAACAGATAAAACAGGTACTTTTATTCGGGAAAATAGAAGTAGCCTTACATAAAAAATAAAAATCTGTTTGGGATAACAGATAAAAGCAGGTACTTTTATTCGGGAAAATAGAGGTAGCCTTACATAAAAAATAAAAATATCTGCTTGGGATAGCAGATACAATACTTCTGTTCGGGAAAACAGAGTTGTCTGTTTGGGATAACAGATTTAACATTAAAAAATGTACGGTTGAAATCACACAATTTTTTATTTTTTGATGAGTTTTAATAAATTAAAAAATTCTTTGCAGATAATATAGTACACCCTGCGAATACTGACGACCCTGGCAATAAAGTTAATAATAGATGTCAAGTACAAAAGGACATATTAGCAATAATAGGTAATGCCGAGCCCCCGAAAAGTACATTTGCTAGCCCCATACAAGCAGAGGTCGCGTCCTGCTTTAATAATGTAATAACCACAGGGTTACGGGACGAAACTCTGCACGAGCTATTTAATAAATATCTCACACCAGATAACTGCAAACTTCTTAATCCTCCCACTATAAACCCGGAGGTAAAGGTTGCCGTATCTGAGCCAATTTTAGAGAGAGACGCTCGGTTGTTACGTCTGCAAAACCATATTGGCACTAGCCTCTCTGCCATTGGTCTGACAATAACACAAATGATAAACGAAGAGGGGAGGGACAATACAGCATACATAAGAATTCTTAGCGATGTAGGAAGACTTCTAGCAAACGTGCATCATTTAGAGTCAGTGTCTCGAAAAGAATTAATCTCAAGAAATTTAAATAGGGACTTAAAAGAAACGTTGTCGAATACACCTATCGGTGAGCTTCTATTTGGACCTGACCTTGACAACACCATCAAGTCAGCGCGAGAATTAGAGAAATCAGGACAGCAACTTAAACTCCCTAAAAAATCATTTATTCCAAATAAGTCTGCGCCTCAAACCCTGTCTTCGAAGCCAAGAAGTCAGGAAAACTACAAAGGTCACCTTTTCCAGAAGTACGGAGCCAAGAAGAGGGGACATTTCTATCGGGCTCCGGTGCCTGTCAACCAGGATCGACGACCACACCAATCATACAAGAGAAAAGTAGAGAGGAGCGACAAGAGGTATCGTCAATACTAGAAGGACAGGTTAGTAAGCCTTGTGGAAGATTAAAATTATTTATAAGCAGATGGCAGGATCTGCCTGTGCATAAAAAACTTTTGTCTTATATAAAAGGACTTAATATTCCTTTCACAAAAAAACCTGTACAAGTTATTGTGCCTAGGGAAAATAAGTGGTCAAGCAAGGAACAAAATATTATAATCCCCTTAATTAATAATTTATTAGAATCGGGCGCAGTGTCCAAGGCCGATGAATCTCGTGACCAATTTATTTCCAACATTTTTACTGTGCCAAAACCAGATGGGACTCATCGATTAATTCTGAACCTTAAAAAATTAAATAAATTTGTAAAAACTGATCATTTTCAAATTGAAGACAATAAAACTGTAGCTAGGTTGTTATTTAAATATTGTTTTATGGGTAAGATAGACTTGAAGGATGCTTACCATCTGATACCAATTAATCAGTCACATTGTAAATATTTAAGATTTAGATTTAATGGAGAATTATATCAATATAACTGCTTGCCTTTTGGCTTAAGCTGCGCGCCACTGGTCTTTACTAAAATTTTAAGACCTGTTGTCAAGGTACTAAGAGAAAAAGGGATACTCTTAGTAATTTATTTAGATGATTTTTTAATAATCGGGAGATCATACGAAGAGTGCAAAAATAGTATTGAAACTACCATAAATTTATTGTCACACTTAGGTTTTTTAATTAATTATAAAAAATGTAGCTTATTACCTAGCCAAGAATGTACATTTTTGGGATTTATTTATAATTCTTTTACTATGGCCATATCTTTACCTGACGATAAACAGAAGAGAATAATAAAATTGCTTAAAAAGTTTTTAGTTTTACCCCGCTGTAAAATTAGAGTTTTCGCAAAATTTATAGGAACACTGGTGTCTGCCTGCCCAGCTATCAAATATGGTTTTCTGTATACCAAAATAATTGAGTATTATAAGTATAAAGCCTTAAAGGAAGCAAGAGGGAATTATAATGCCGATATGAAATTGTCAAAAAATATACTACATGACCTATCTTGGTTTATTCATAAAATACCGAATTCGTCCAATCAGGTCCATGCTAATAATTATAAACTTGAAATATTTACAGATGCATCAAATACGGGCTGGGGAGTTTTTTGTCAAGGAAAAAGCACATATGGTAGTTGGTCTGAAAAAGAAAAAATGCTTCATATAAATTCTTTAGAAATGTTGGCTTTATATTTTGGGTTAAAATGTTATGCATTAGAACTTTCTAATTGTTCCATATTGTGTAGGGTGGATAATACAACCGCAGTGGCAACGATTAATAGAATGGGCAGTGTTAGATTTACAAAATTAAACAATATAGCTAGACAAATTTGGACCTGGTGTGAGGAAAGAAATAATTTTATATTTGCTAGCTACATCAATACAAAAGAAAACATAGAGGCAGACAGGGCATCAAGAAAAATTCATAAAGAGACAGAATGGACTTTATCAAACGATGCTTACCAAACAATAATAAATACTTTTGGCGCTCCCCGTATAGATCTCTTTGCTAGTAGGTTAAATAGGAAGTGTAAAATCTTTATATCGTGGATGAGAGATCCCGAAGCTTTTAAAGTAGATGCATATACAGTGCACTGGGGACCACTTAACTTTTATGCGTTCCCCCCCCTTCTCAATGGTTTTAAAAACACTACAAAAAATTATAAGTGATAGGGCGGAAGGGATAGTTGTCGTTCCATTCTGGGTCTCTCAGCCATGGTACCCTATATTCAAATCATTGATTGTAGGAGATCCATTAATTTTTAAGCCTAAAAAATATTTACTTTCTTCCAGCAGAACTCCCCACCCTCTATGGCAACAACTTTCCCTGGTGGCAGCGAAGTTATCAGGGAAGCTCTTCTAAAGGGAAATGTTCCCAGGGAATCCTTAGACATCTGCTTATCGTCAATAACTAAGACAACATTAAAACAGTATAACTCAGGCTTAAAATTATGGTGGGAGTTCTGTGGTGACAAAAATATGAACCCCTTTATTATAACGGTTCCAAGTGTCTTAGAGTTTCTAACAATACAGTTTAAAAACGGAGCGTCCTATGGAACATTAAATTCCTATAGATCTGCCATAGGTCAGATCACAGGTCCAGACATGGGACAAGATTTTAGAGTTAAAAGATTTTTTAAGGGCGTGTTCGGTCGGCGACAACCTAGACCGAAATATGAAAATACATGGGACCCAGGGGTTGTTATTAATTATGCTCGGAATCTTGAAAATAATACACTTTCCTTAGAAATTCTTACAGAAAAATTAGTAACTTTATTAGCCCTCGCAACAGGTCAGCGCATACAAACCTTAAGCTTGATTGACCTTAATAATATTAAAACTAACGAAAATAAAATCGAAATAAAAATTCCTTATAGGATTAAGACTAGTGGCCTTAATAAGACTCAACCCTTTCTTGTTTTACCCTTTTTTCAGTCTGATCCAAATATCTGTGTTGCCAACGCGTTATTAAAATATTTAGAGGTAACCAAAGATTTAAGAGGTTCGTGTACCTTTTTATTTATAACGTATAAAAAGCCCTTTCATAAGGCCACGACACAGACACTGAGTAGGTGGATTAAAAATATGTTAAAAAGAAGCGGTGTGGACACCGAACAATTTAAAGCTCACTCTACTCGCCACGCTTCTACATCTGCTGCAGTTAGAGCGGGTGTGAGCCTTGATTGTATCAGACTGGCTGCGGGCTGGACAAAAAACTCTCAGACATTTGCAAAATTTTATAATAGGCCTGTAATTTATAATGAACAATTTGCGAATACTATTTTAAATTTAGGGAATTAATAGAATTAGTTAAGACTGTTATTAACTAGATATTAATAGCCATGCTGTGCATTTAAATTTATGTAATTGTGTGTTTATGTCTTTTTTGTTTCCCCTTTTAATAAATATGTTTTTTCTAATTTTGTTGTTGCAAACTCTTTAAACATCTACGTATAGTTTGTTTATGAGACGAGGCTGAATATAATTACAAGATCAAACGAACTTACCTAAGTGATGTTCGATCTTGATTATATGATAGCCTCGTCGAAATAAACAAAGTCCCTCGCCACCCATCATTATTCTATAAGAATAACCCAAATAATGTTGCAACAACAACTTTAAAGTAGACTAGTTCCAGATACCTACAGGCATCGGCACCAGGGTTAGCGACGGGATTATCGATTTTTGTTTGCCTTTCAAAATTGTGGGTATTCCGGCCAGAGGCGGAGGTACTACGTATAGTTTGTTTATTTCGACGAGGCTATCATATAATCAAGATCGAACATCACTTAGGTAAGTTCGTTTGATCTTGTAATTAGCTTAATTTGAAGTTTAGTCAGTGGGTGTATAAATGTTTTTGAACGACAGATACATAGGTAGTCTTCAATTTTTTTTATAGATAATTGTGGCCGGGTAGGTAATTTTAATGGTATTTTCACGGCAAAGAAATTAATTAGGTAGTAATACTATACAAATTCAATAATAAATTATTATTTCAATAATGTCAATCTGCCGATAAAATATTCTTTACAATAAAAAGAAGCGCGGGGTCTCCTGAAAGTGGGGGGCCCCAGGCAGGGCCGTTTCTGGCCTGTTGGCCGCCCTTGTGCGACATATGAACTGGCCGCCCTTCAAATCAAATCAGTTACAGTCATAATTGGCTTTGAGCTTTTAAAACATTATATTTTGACTTTTTTATTATTTCCGGTTATACCGGAAGTTAATGCCAACTTTGCTATTTTAAATGGAACATCCTGTGTATTTTAGCATTTTTCATTACCTTATTAAAATGTAAATAACTTTTGTTAATAATAATATATTCCTATCTCTAACCGTTTTTGAGATATGAAATATAAAAGGATTCTTTTGTGTAAAAACGCTCCGAGTAGAAAGGTTACTTAGGTACTTAGTATAATGCCATTATGATCAAAAATAGCTAAGCAACTAACATAGGCACTTAATAACAAATGGTAACAAAGCTCAAAGTCAAACAAAAATCTCAGTCGAAGCCTTCTTTTCAAAAATAATGTCGCATTACCACAAACAGAAATTTTAAGATTTTTTATTTAAATTACTCATAATTCCGAGACGACTTAAAATGTGGATTGTTACGTATTAGGCATTTAAATAGGAAATTTAATTCTCTACACGTTATTAACCCAAAAATAGGGTGTTCCATTTGCAAAAATGGACTTATGCACATTTATTTAAATGGAAACATTGGCACAATTTTAAGAACTCCCTGTATGAAAAACGTGAAAGCTAAATAATTTTATCTAAAGATCTATGTATTACTTAAAAGCTTACAAAGTTTTAAATGTTTACCTTTATTAGTTTCAGAGTTACTAAACTTTCTACTTGGAGCGTTTTTACACAAAAAAATCATTTTATACTTCATATCTCAAAAACGGTTAGAGATAGAAATGGAATATTATTAACAAAAGTTATTTAGATTTTAATAAGGTAATGAAAAATGCTAAAATATATAGAGTGTTCCATTTAAAATAGCAAAGTTGGCATTAACTTCCGGTATAACCGGAAGTAATAAAAACGTCAAAATATTATATTTTGAAAGCTCAGAGCCAATTATGCCTGCTGTCAAATTTTTAGAAAGATAAGTTTACTCGTTTCCGAGATCTTCTAATAGGCCACTCAACGTGAATCACCCTGTATACTATCACAAAACTTTAAAACATAATATTCTGCAAACACGTGCTATAATCTGGAAAGAAAACAAAAACAAGAAATCAAAAACTAATTTTTGGTAATAAAAGTAAATCTATATAGTGTATTAAACATTAAAAAAATCAAAGAATTACTCTTCTAGCCTTTTTTGACGCAAACTCATCAATCAAGTGGTCTACACTTCTCAAATTTGGCTACTTACCTTCTAAAAAGAAATCTCTAAATAACACAGAGGGCGGCTGCCTCATTCTTGAAAGCTACTGCATAATTTTTTTTTGAGAACTTAATTTACCATTCTTATTGGACGAAGGGCGGCCGTCTTCATATTTTTGAAAACTCCTAGAATTTTTTTATACGTCTAAATTTTTTTTCTGTGATGAACTGTAAAACTGCAGGCGGCTTTCGCCGCCCTATGATTTTCGCCGCCCCTGTGCGGGGGCACTCCCAGCACTCCACTCAGAAACGGCCCTGGCCCCAGGGAAAATATGCTCTGATTGACCGATAAGACGCTTCCTCTATATAGTACTGTTGATAAAACCTCTATACAGGTAATTTGCTTTAATAATGTCTGCATCTCAGCTCCGGAAAGCTGGTTGCTTATAAGTGGTTACCGCGGTGCTGTGGACTGACCTGAACGCCACAGGAAAATAGAAGACAAAATATCAACAATATTAAAGGAAATTACCTGTATGTTAATAACACTAGGCAAAAAGCTAAACGTGTTTTACCTGGGCTGAATTATCTGAGTAACAAGGCGCCAGATTATCACCGGGCAGGAACGGAACAGTTGTTAGATAGGCACAGTAAATTCAACTCGAAATAATGGGTACGTGTAGTGTGTAACGGGGTGTGTACCTGCCGTAATAATCCGCTATTATACTACGATAGAGTTCGTCGTACATGTAAATTTATACAGGACCGATTACGGAGATAAAATTATTTCCTGTTCATTGTAAATATTATTTTAATACGCAATAAATACAGTATTCGCCTGAAGAGGACTAGTCGAAATATCGTTATTTTTGTAAAGACCTTCCTACCTGAAAATTTGGTCGTTTACATTAACGGACGTGCCCTATTTCTCTAAAATGTTTTTAATAATACAGTGTGTGGTCACTTCTACCAAAAATTAGTAGCATAGCGAAATTTTAAATGGAACACACTTTATTTTATTTTCGAAACCGTTCGTCTGTATTTCTAACGTACCATCCACCGTGAATCACCATGTATAATAAAGTGGCATAGAACAACAACTGCGTTGTTATTAATAATACGCAAGAAGTTCTATATAGTCTATTTCAGAAAAATGTAGAGCAATAAAAGCCCATTCGGTATGCAAAGGGACTACAGAGTGACTCGACGAATATTTAAGCCACTTATAATTTGGCATTGATTTCATTTCAAAATTCTTTATTTTCATCAAGTGCAGGTAGTACCACCCTGGTTTGGGTCAATTTATGGGTTTTGCCTATTGTTATCCATTCACAAACACTGAAAATGGTGTGACACAGGCGTGCATTATGCACATAGTATTAGATACACTTATTTTTTATTAAAAATCATAATATTCTTCGTCATCTGAGGAACTGTCATCTCCTCTTGACGTTATAATTAACGGGTCGATTGATCAGGTGGTCAAGATCCCACATTTTCTCCTCTTCTTTAATGGCATGATGGACTGCTTTTCGCCAGTTCTCTGGTGTTACTTCCTTAATGGCTTGATTAAACAGTAGCTTAACGTCTTTCATTTTGAATGTCGTGTTGTGTCTTGCTACAAGTCCTTTCACTTGCGCCCATATAAGTTCTATAGAATTTAGTTCGCAATGACATGGCTGTGTGCGCAGCACAGTTAGACTATGTTTGTCAGCTATATCTTCCACGGCATATTTCATAAAACGACGTTGGTGTAAATTTGCTATAGCTAATAGTTTTTCCCATCAAATTATTTTCTCTTTTTTCTTTGGTTAGTTATCATAAATAGTGTAATGCACAAAATTTACCTACGCCTATGGCCGACACCGAAATTGAACCGAACTGGACGGAATTTCCCATTTTATTACTCTACACCTTTCTGAAATATACTATAATACCAAAGTTGAAAGCTTTGTTAATTTTTTTCAGACCGATTAAAGGTATTTTTGAAAAATGTAACCATCGTGGGATGTAAACACTATTTCTAAAATTGTTTAGAGGGCATTTTTTCCTCTGCCGTTGCCTGTCTAATTAAATCTGAGATAGGTACCGCTATGAATATTTCATATCTGGAAAATAACCCTAAATATGGTGGGACTAGCAGATAAAAAAGTTAATTATGACATTCTATGTAAAATATTAAAATGAAAAACATGAAGACTAGAACTACGAGTCTAACTGTCGTCGCCAGGTCGCCATTATACGACGAGAACAATGGGCACGACCCATGGGATTGTGCACCACGGGCGCAATACAACACAATGAATGCGCGCCACTACGTTTTTTTCTAAGAGTTTTTCGCCTACGCGCTGTGCCGCCTTGTTTCTTTACTATTCTCTCTGTCTCTGGAGATCTAAACCCGAGAAAAATGAACTGCGTAGTTATTTTTTTTAAAGGTAACAAAGATTTGTTGTGAAAGATGTCCGAAATGTTTTTGTCCTATTTTTTTACTTAGTAAAGTAGCAAATAATCAAAAAGTATTGGGATTGCATTTACATGAAGAAAATTAGATACCCAAGTTTCTTTTAAAAAAATAATCATCAAGCTACATTTTGTTGAAGCTTCAAAATAAAAAGGACAAAGTATCAGGTTTGCTTTTTAGATATACAGGGTGTTCGAAGTTTCGGACACCCGATATAATTAATATTTACGAGTGCATATTGATATATAACTGTTCCGTAATGAAATGGTATATTACATAACAAGTGATGAAAGTGATACTTTTCAAACGAGGAGATATTTAGCACGAGGTGTCAGCCGAGTGCGGAAATTCTCCGAGTTTTAGAATAATCACTTTCACACGAGTAATGTACACTATTTTTCCTACGACCACAAAGAATTATTAAAAAAGTCTTTGATTTGTGAAAAAAATATTTCAACACTAGTGTTGAAAGAAAATCAACACTAGTGTTGCTGATGAGATTTGAACTTGTGACCTTGCGATCTTTAGGCTAGAGCTCTATTCTCTACGCTATTAACGATCCCGATAAACATTTGTTGTTTAATACATGACACTCTCTTCAGCGCGATTTGTTTTTTCTGGTAATAGATTTTACAGTATATTATTAACATTTTTTATAATTTCAGATGGCGTATTTTCACACTCTAATTCTGAATCACTCGGCAAATACATGATAAATAAGTTAAGCACCTTACAATTACTGCTTTCTGAAATTTGTTCTTTTTAATAAATAGGAGTCGTCTGTCAAATTGGCACCATATATTTAAATTAAATAGTGTGACTTGTATTTCAAGACTAGTGTTGAAATATTTTTTTTTAACACTTTTTGATAGGAAAATGGAATTTAACATAAGTTACATTGTATTTTTCTACATAACCACAATAATTAATTATTATTAGAGAAGTTATTTTTTGGTGGTTAATTAAAATCGGTCATTCAAAGAGTAGGAGTAAAATGAGCGATTACTTTTTACTTAAGCCCCTTGTTTTCCCCCAACTTCGGGAAACTTTTAATTGAGTTAGAGTGTTCTCCGCGGGCCTTTACAAGCTTAATAATTTGTAAATTGCAAATTTACTCGAAGGACGGACGGGGTAAACGATTTATTTAATTTGAATATCCGGCGTTCTTAATAATCTGTAAACTGCACAAGAAAGTGCAGTGTCACGCAAGAAGTCTTCTTTAATGTCAAGAGTATTACTTTTAATCCGAGAGTGTACGAAATACGTGCTAGAGATGTTTGCTCTCTGACAATAAAAACACGTAAATGTAATATAATGTAAAATACGTTCAGCTTTTGTTGGGCGTACGGAGTGTTATCAACAGTAATGCATAAGAAAGAAATAACTTTTTATTTGACTGCGTTTTGCTGTAGCAAGTCAGAAAATTTGATAGTTTCGGCATTTAAATTGTTAAGTCGGTTCTATAATAGTTGTTTATCATCAATAAATGTATTGCTAGGTCATACCATAAATTTTTTGCAGCTCATTGAAAACTTGCACAATTTCCACAAATTTTAAAAACGAAAAACTGGCGCGATGACTCGATGACGTCGAACCGATAAAAATTTACATCGTTATCGATCTTTCACTTGTCATGTCGGTGTTTTTGTTTACATCCGAATTATTGTGAAATGTTGATGTATTTTTTGTTTAAAATAACTGTTCTTTTTATTTATTTGCTCAAAGAGCAGAAAGATCGACAAATGACTAAGGTTCGACTTTTTCAACTGTCATTTCATTAGGCGTGGTCTACTGTCAATAATTTCGGTGTTGCCAAATGTGAAACCTTTTGTGCCAGTTCAATAATATATTTTGTTCCTAGAACATTATTAACTTATTTTAAGACAAAATATAGATAACATTTTGTGAATGATATCATAATTTTTTTATTTTTCCGCATAAGTCCGTTTTGGGCAAATTTTTCTATTGGATTAATTTTCAGACTTTGTCATTGTATTAGGTATAATATAAAAATTTTAGAGAACATTGACAACATTGTCAAGCTGCCTTTTTCATGACTTATATTCGATAAAGTCCGTTTTTTGTTTCAGTTGTTTTTTATTTATTTATTTTCTCAGCGATGGCTTAAAAATGTCAAAAAGTTCAAAACCCAGAAACTTTAATTGTTTGTTCCTTTATACACCGCAACCAAAATCAAATTTTAGTGAAAAAGCCCGTTACTTAAGTTTGTAATTGTAAAAAATATTGAAATTTTTTTTTAATAAAAATTGACACTCCAATATCTGTAGGGTCCATATTTAAAGTGTTAAAAAACCGTTAATAATAGCTGTTGCTATTAAACGTCACTAGGCAGCGCATAAATTAGTTGTTTCTGGGGTGGCTGAGTAGATATTTTCGCAGTTAAAGTTATTTGAACATTTTGTTTATTTTCAATAACTTCTATAATAATATAAAAAGGGCAAGGGCCTGTCGACATATTAAGCACCGGTTCCCGCAGATCACCGAAGTTAAGCGGTGTCGAGCGCGGTTAGTACTTGGGCGGGTGACCGCTTGGGAACACGGCGTGCTCTTGCCTCAGGGAAGAGTGCAAAATGAATCGACACCTAGCCATCCTATTTACGCCGGACAGGCCGGATGAGATCGGATATCTCGTAGGATGAAGGTGCCGTTTCACACTCCCCAGTCGGTAGATCACATTTGTGGTCGATGACCGGTTCAAGATGGCCTACGTAGTCGGCGAACCGTAGAAAAAAAAAATATATAAAAAAGAAGTATCAACTTACTGTTACTTTATATACAAAAAAAAAATTGTGAGCCAGCCGTAGGTATTATTTAACCAAATAAAAGATGCATTCTTTTTAGCCACACCCGTACAGAACACTCCGCATACCGATCTAACACCTATTCGAGAAAAGCCCTTGTACACATCCGGTCCCTCGGTAATAAAATGCCAAAAAGGCCTAATCGCCGGCGAGCGCCCATTGTTTTAACACAAACCATGAGAATGGGAAACTTCCCACATACTGCCGCTCTCGCCTACCGCGATCCCAAGAACAATCCCTAATTATTAAATTATTATTCACAAATTAATTGGCACTCTGGCAATTTTTTTTAATGGCCGTCGGTCATTGTTGATTATAATTAGTTTTTGGTCTGATAACAATTTGTGTTAAACTAATTACTTTGGTGTTTTTTTTTTAAATTTATTTGCACTGTGTAATAAGTACTGAATATACAGTTTAACAAGACAATGTCTGTTTGTAATATTTCTTTATCGTCTTTACACAGAAAAAAGAGTCTAATTTGTTGATTACCGTAAAATGGGGTAACTTCGACAGCCAGGGTATTACCGTACAATTGGGCGATGGGGTAACTTCAACACCATATGTTTATATATAAATACAGGGTGATTCCTAAGTTGATACTTCTTTTTTAGCTGTGTATAGGAGGCATTAAAATAAACAACATTTTCAAATACCTTTTTTCAAAAAAACTTGTAAATAGGCGAGATACAGAAGTAAAAAATCTAAGTGCGGGCCTGGTCATCAAAACGTAGCCTGCTATACTTTATGTTGTTTGTCTGATCTCTTATTAGTCATGCCATTTACGGGTCGGTGGTGAGTTATTTGGCAATACGCTGAGGTGTATTTTTCTGAAGCAAGTTAATTTTAAGTGAAAATGGTAAAATTTGAAAACAATGAACTAGTCGATATGGTGCTAATTTACGGTGAGTGTCGTCAAAGTGCGGCTGCTGCTTCGAGATTATACGCAGAACGCTTTCCCTTGCGGGCTCATCCTACACCCAGAAGTTTTCTTAATGTTATTCAACGGGCAAGTTAGGCAGAACCGTATTGGATCCATAGTGTAATAAATGAATGTAAGTACCTTGTTTTTGAGTTTTTTAAAAAAGGGTATTTGAAAATATTGTTTATTTTAATGCCTTCTAACACAGCTAAAAAAGAAGTGTCAACTTAGGAATCACCCTGTATAAAGTCCGTACAATTACTGGTTGGATGCACGCCAAAGCTTCTGACGTAATTTTTGATTCGAGTCATGTCGTTAATAATTATTTCAATTTTGTCAGGATTTAAATAAGCTTCAAAATGAGCATTTCTTTTTTTTTTTTGCTGAATAATGAGACATATTTTCAGAATACGTTCAAACTAACTATTTTTCGGTTTAAAATCACTTTTAACACGTAAAATTAAGGTCCTCGAAATGACAAAGGTCGCCAAAATAAATTTGATGTTAATTGAAAGGACTCTTTAGTTAATATAGACCCACCTTCATTTTTGCTATGCTTATGTATTTGCGAGTTGTGACGTGCATCCATCCAGTAACTGTACCGATAATACTGCGGCACTGAGTTGCCGTTTCGGGTATTCCGCTGTCGGAGAGGACAGTGCGCCAGTGGTAGGACATTAGAAACTATTGGGACGATACTAAGATATGGCGCCCGCTACCAATCAATTGAATGTTTAATTTGTGGGGTGGTAGGAGATTATATTAAAGAATAAAATAATCAAAAAGTATTTAGTAATTAGAGAGATACGTCGAATAATAATTATTTTAAAGATCTACTCCGTTAATGTATAAAATTTCTCAACCGCCACATAATCCTCCGAATCGTATAGACGCGACGTGGTTTTTCATTTTCCGTCGAATAATAGAAATTCGAAATTGCGGGGAGCACTTTGTATTTGCTTACGTAATATCACAAAACACACAAATGCGAGTGGATTTGACTGCATTTCGAATTATTTGCGGTAAGATAGGATTTTGTTGCATTTAGCAAATCCAAATATGGAAAACACGGAGCTTCTGAGATTAGAGTATTGTTTCGATTATTTAGGAAGCGATATGTACATATGTATGAATTTATATTATACAGGGTGATTCCTAAGTTAATACTTCTTTCTTAGCTGTGTATAGAAGACATTAAAATAAACAACGTTTTCAAATACCTTTTTTCAAAAAACTCAAAAATACGGTGTACTCACATTCATTACTATGGATCAAATACGGTCCTGCCTAACTAAAACATAATCTCGAAGCAGCAGCCGCACTTGACGACATTCACCGTAAATTAGCACCATATCTACTAGTTCATTGTTTTCAAATTTTACCATTTTCACGTATCACCAATTTAAAATTAACTTGCTTCAGAAAAACACACCGCAGCGGAATGCCAAATAATTTCAATGCAGCGCCGACAAAATACTGTAAAAAAATGATTTTCACGTTCCCGGTGGGATGGCGTTGTTTCTGTTTTAGTTTATTATTTATTTAATAAACATTTTGCTTTGTTCGTGATTAAACAAAGACTTTTCAATGCCTAGTTATACATTTTTTTGTTTGTTGTGTTTTATGGCTTGAGTGCCAAGAAATTTTTTTAAAGTTTGGTTGAATTATATCTTAAAGGTCGTAAGTAATTAAATATAGTATATAAAGCTTTTCTGGAATTGTACTAGAGTATCGTTAAACGCTAAGGATTATCCTCTGAAATCATTTGAATTGCAGATATTTCGCATTATAAATTTAAATAAAGCTCAAATAAGATTTGGAAGAACTTAATTCAGTTCTTTATTATGTACATCATTAATATTAATTCGAATAATTTAGATAAATATACATAGATATTATAGGATTACCTTTTTCAAAGTATTTTGCCATGTTCGTAGAGTGAAATATGAATAATTCAAAAACCCAAATACATAGAAATATCTGTTTCATCAGACAAACGATTGGTAATTGATTATTTTTGTCATATTTTTAAAATTAAAAAACACTTACCCTGCCAACGAAAAACCGTCTGTAACACTTGGCCGTGTCGTCAGTTTCAATTTTCGCCCGCCATGTTTGGTGTGGTATTATGGGTAACCCTCTATGGTCAAACTGTTCGTCATGGTCAGTGCCATCTACCCAGTATCTGTAGCAACATTACAAAAAAAAAAAGAATTTTTTAAGACGACACGAATACATTAAACTATTCTATTAGCAGTCGGATAGAACGTGAGTACATGAGAGTGGTTAGAAGTCTATATTTTTTTTACAAATTCAGTAATTATTCGGGGAATAAAATTTTATGTTGATCTATGATTCACTTGCTGTCAAAATAATATTAATAAACTTATTAACAGAAAGTTTATGGGAAATACCTATATTTTTTCCAAATTTATTGCATGCTTACTTACCCCTTTGGTGGTCCAGCTATCATAGGATAAGGTCCAGGTCTCGCCAGCGTCTCCTGAAGCACCCGCCTCGACTGAGGCGGCTGTTGGGGTGAAAGAGGCGGCGTGGCGCCGCCCATTGGATAGGGCGACCCAGCCGGGGATATTTTAATGTTGTTATTGTGGGCGAAACGGAGATCATCTTTGGAGTCCTGGTGAGGGGAGAGGCTCTCCCGCGGGATGGAACCGGTGGTGAGTTGTCGTTGAATTGGAGGCTGCAATAAAAATAGGCTATATTAATACATGCCGAAAATTAAATGAATTCGTCGCTTTCAATGTTATTCTCGGCTTTTCCCTCGATGCGCGGTGAACTGAATTGAGCTGATGAAAATAAAAAACGCGTTTGAGGTATTTAAAAGCTGTTTTACTGAAACTATTATCAATTTTTTCATAACACGAACAATTAAAATTTTCATTATCATTTTCTTCACACCACACGCCCTACTTTCCATAATTTACCTTAATTTTTCTCTAATTGCGTGTTTCGATTCCATTGTCTATTTTTCAACGACAGACGATGTTCATTTATCATAATAAATCTCTTATTTACGTTTTTTCTTAAGTTATTTTCCTAATTGGTAATTGTGTTTGCATGTGAAGTGTGCTGTTGGTCTCTCACATATTAACAATAAATTACCTAAGTGGAACAAAAGAAAAACGCACACAATTACGAAATTGAATTATTTTTAATGATTAATGAGCTTTAAAAATATAATATTTCAGAAACTACGTGGCTTATTAGGTGACCTTTTTGCTTATTCTACGTCTCAATTCAATAGAATGTGATTCCATAAAAACACCTTATTTTATTTCCCGCAAAACCACATTACAAACCCATCCCACCTGGAGTTCTCCCGATGGATACAAACGTAACCAGGATAGAAATTAATCCCGAAACCGAAACGGTACATTTTCCAGGACAAACCAGTGACAGTTAACAAAACTTTGCAGTTCTCGAAACTAGAAACTAAAACACTGTCCGCTATTTTGTGACATACGAGCTACAGAACAAGGGTTGTTTCACTCCAGATCATTTGTTTGAAATGGGAAAGTTAATGTCCTGTTGTTCATTTGGGAAAATACTAATGGGCAAGTTGACCGGCAAAGCTAAAAGCTAAAAATCGGGCTCATTTGTTACGCGCTCGTTGCAAGCCCGAGGCACAATAAAAGATACACTTTTGAAGTAAATTTTGTTTTGTCACGGCAGCCGTCACGGTCGAGGCTTTTTGCAAACGGCAATTACGCTGCAACGGCTGCGTCCTGAAGGAAAATATTCAGTGACTTCAAAAGTGGTTATTCCTGAATAAGAAAATAAACAGACTACTTATAGTGTCTGTTTGAAGGTTGGAGACAATGATGTTTCTTGAACGATAGAAGAGTTTTGGACTTGCATTGTCTTTATTTGTTTTACATCACAACGTTTCAACTGATAAGTATCTCCAGTCGTCTTCAGGTGAATACTGAGTAGTATTCACCAGTTGAAACGTTGTGATGTAAAACAAATAAAGACAATGCAAGTCCAAAACTCTTCTATCGTTCCAGACTGCCTATATCCAAGAGCTCTAAATAAAACGCAAATAGTTTTTTTTGCAAGGTTTATATAGTTTGCGGACGTCACGAAACACCATCCATTATTGCCGAAGGATTTTCAGGTATACCTGAATTCGTTATATATTTTCGCACGCGATTTCCATACATGAACATGCAAAACTCAGCTCTATTACGTAAAGGAATTTGCCCCATATTATTGAAAAAATCGCTCCTCCCGCTTATTAACTTAAAAGGAAAATGGAAATCCATTAATCTTTGGTTTATTTTGAAATTTATTGGGGATCTTTAACGTTAGGCCTGTTTTACATTAGAGAACAATATATCTTGAACCTTTATGATCCAGTTATGCGTGTAAAGTGTTAACGGGAGTTTTGTGTAAAGACAAAACGGATCATTTCAAATTTCCGGATGTTTGACGTTATTGTGTCACCACATTGGATCTCATCAAGGACTTTTTAGCTGAAATATAGGTTACTCTCCGAGGAGGATTTGCGGAAATAAAATCCAGTGTAGGAGGAGCATATTGCAGAGGTGAGGGTGAAAATAATCGAAAAATAAGCAACCACCTAACCTCAATAATGCCTGGACTTTTAGACAAATTACATTCTGACCACGACGTTATTATCGATAAGGTAGTCGGTCGACCTATCGGACCAGTTTCGAGAACTCGTGAATGATCAATATTTGAACAGGTGTGATGAGGACTAAACATATATAAAGATAAAAGTTACAGGTCAATTTTGTTGATTTGTACGTAAATCTAAAATTAGTTTGGCCAGGTTATTTAAAAGTGTGATCAAAACAGTATTTTTGATAAAGAAAGATTATCGGCTGGCGGACAAAGTTGGGCATCTGTCTTTTGCATTAAAGTACACAGGGACGCCAAAACAATAAATTCAGTAAGACAGATGCACAACTTTGTCCGCTTGCTGCTAATTTTTCCTTTGTATTTTTTACTATTCAGGAATATACAAGTATTGAATCCTCCACTCAATATACATATTTATAAAACGATATTCGTAGGATGTTTATTCAATAATTAAATATCACTGTCAAGACCTTCCAAAATGCCTTATATCCGACAAAAGCCCGCTTGGCTTTCAGAGAAATATACCAAAAATACCAACGAACGAAACCGTATTTGTGTATGAAAAATATTACGTTTTTCCTCGCTTTTGTGTGGGTGGAATCTACGTTTAAATATAATTTCTTTTGGGGTAGAAGATAAATTGTTCGAGAAAATGTTTACGTCTTATTGATTATAATTAAATATAAATAATTCCTTCTGTACGTTGTTTCGGATCGTTGAAAAAATGGACTACACCAGTGGCGTAGTCAGAAAATATGCTCGGGGGTAGGACTTTTTTTTTCTGGGGAAAGGGACAGTCAAAACTACATGTATTTCAATGTTTCAATTAAAATTTTTACTTGAATTTTTTTCTTTAAAAATACATACCTAATTGTTTTTTGTTTTTGTTGTAAAAATATTTTATTGCATTGGGTTTATATTTTTGTTGATTTAAAATCGCTCTAAAAAAGGAAAAATGAAACAGACAAGTATATACCTAATAAATATTACTATAAAATATTACTCGTTTTCTTTTAAAATTGCATCATAAATCAATAACGAAAACGATATGCGTCCGAAACCTTAATCTCTATAAAACAGGACTTTTAGAAGGAAACGTTTAAACACTAAACATTTCCTACAAGATCTTTGTAATCTAAGCTCAAAATACATTATTTAAAAATTTAAATTAAGAGTCCAAGTGTGAAACGAAAAATTAGGTTGCAATTAGACTTTTAGACCCCGAGCTCTTAGGCTCGGGAGGAGGAGGAGGGGGGGGAGGGGGAGGAGCTGCAGCCCCCTCCTAAATACGCCACTAGACTACACATTTATAGAGTAGTGTTAAAATCACACACTTGTCGCCTAGTTTTGTAAGCATCTACATATCGAACAGTAAATCGCAAAATAACCATTTAAAAGAAATTAGTAGGAATTTAAACGTGCTGTTTTTTATGTATAAAAATTAACAATTCATTCTCTAAACTCTTAGACAGTCGGTCGCCATTACTTGCATGTCCCGAAGTACTTTTTCCGACTCGGCACCGACAAATGCTAGGAAAATCGACCCGATCTGGATTATATGGGCCCGTGGCGTGATCCAATTTTGTTTATAACCAGGAGCTATAAATTCGAGGAGAAAAAAGGTTCATCATACATGATAAGGCCCTTGCCACACTGAATATTGTGTCTGCGTTATGGGTCGTTGAGACGTTCGAGCACCTGTACGATCCTAATTATTGGGTGTTATATTGGCCAATTTGTTCAGTGAGAATATTTTTAATACAAGAGAGAAAGAATGAGCAGAGACGAATAGTTGATACACATGTTTGATAGAAAAAGATGCAGAGTGATGTTCTGCTGATGCATTTCTTCACCATCTAATGCGTTTAAAAAAATTTACATTTTATTACCGATATTGCGCCTAATTACAGAAAAAAAAATCGGTTTAATTGATGTGATACGTTATCACAGAACGACATATAAAGTGTCAATTATCTTTACAAAGCTTCAGTGAATCATCTACTGTAATAGAGCTAGACATATTTCCATATTTATCATAAAAAAAATAAAAATAAATAAAACCTAATATAATTTTATTCTGATGTGCTAATTCTCTAATATTAACATATTCCACATGCAATCGGTACGTTGATTCAGGCTATTAGATCAATTTTAATTTAATCAAAGTGCATTAACGCTAACGAGATTTACGGAGGAATCAAAATAAATACGCAAACAATGAATTGGGTTAGTCTAAGCGACCATGCAAGGGACTAGAGGAGTAGACTGGAGGTTTCTGAATTAAAAAAAAAAACACACTGTCCTTATATCTTATATACTATTGTAATGTGCAAATGTATTTCTTTGACTTACTTAACCAACAACTCCTACATGTTTACTTTTCCTGATACAGGGGGGTGGTAAAGCGATTTTTATGACTCTTTTGATACTTTGGGTCTTAAATTTTATATATCCTGTTATATATCTTAAATTATCTATCCTGAAAAGTTCTAAATTATAAACATTTCACCTTCTTTCCCCGTATCATCTACCCAACATTTGGGTATCAATTCAGGTTCTATCTAACCGAACAGCTCAACGTTATCCTATTTATTTTGGTTGTTCTCAATACTTAGGCTCACACATCTAATCAATATGATTTAATTAAATTTGAACATCATTAATTTATTACTTCAACGGGTTAAAATATAAAAAACAATGCCGGCTACTGCGGCCACACTAAATTAAATTTATTTAGGTTAGTTACCATTACTTTAGTTTGGTTACTGGTTGATGATTTAGACTGATTTAGTTAATTTATCGTAATAGATTGTCGTTGGGTAAGAATAATTCTATTCGGTTGGATATCGAAGTGTTGGGAAATATATTTTTTCTATCTATAGGAGTGCGGAAAGTTATTACTCTGGGTATGAATATTAATTTAGTAAACGGACATTTTTAAAAGGTAATAAAGGGTGTTTCCCACGTACAGTAGAACTTCGAGGTCCGGGTTAACCGAGTCGATCGGATATTCTGATTATCCGAGATACAGTGCGTCGGGGCTTCGCATTAACCGTGGATATAGAAGTTTTCCATTGAAAATCGTCGGGGAATCCCTGGCCATTCGTACCAATGTAACCGGAATGACGGGAATCCTTATTTAGGAATTGCAGTTCAATGCTTTATTGCGTTGATTAGGGCGGCTTTTACAATATATAGTTAATTTAAAGATTATTTTGCAGTTTAAACCAGAGATTAATCTCTAGTTCATCCTTCACTTCAAAATTTTCGGTTTTACAATGTTTTGTTATCTTTTATGTCCAACGACAACGCCGACCATCATATACTCTGTGCTATTACTTATACCTAACTTCGGTGCAGTTAATTTTCTAACCTAAAATTTTTATTCGTACCTACCTAAACCGTACATTGACGCTGGATTTTCCTGTACTTCATTTGTTAGTGTTCTGTACGGAATAGCAATAGCAACTTAAGAAAAGAAAAGACCAGCAGATTTTGCAGCACATGGAGTTACACTACTTTTGGGTAAAACTGCATAAAAATGTAATAGAATGCAAGAAAATCGACACTTCACGTGGAAAAAAAACAACCAAAAAATCACCTGTTTAAGGTTATGACAGTGCTGATAAATTTGGAGTTTAAACCTTGGGTATGGCTTGACTAGTTCTTCATCTACAGGTCAGGGTTAAACTTAGGTTTAGGCAGTTTGAAGATAACCATAGATTGCAAAAGTGATTTATTCTGAAATAATCCATGGTTTATAGTTAACTTCACATTGTAAAAGCGGCCCTTAATACTTTATTTATTTGAAGCGTTGCGTTGTTTGGTAGTTGTGCGTTACGCCTAGTTCTCAGAACTACGTTCTGTCGCTAGCGATACATGCTGTAACCAATAGAAAATGAGTATTGGAGTCACATGTCAAAATACTCATTTTCTATTAGCCACAACACGTGTCGCCAGCGACAGAACGTAGTTCTGAGAACTAGGCTTTATAGTGTTTATTATGAACTAATTTGCTTGAATTGTTATTTACCTTGGAGCTAAACAAGCGAAAGAGAATTTAAGCCATCAGAAAAGTAGAAGCACAATGAAACAACCTAAATGTATTCTTAAATAAATTAATGAAAAATACATCCGGATTGTCGAAGTTAGGCATATTTATCACTTAACTGACCGGATGTGTGTGTACGTTACATAAAAGTAAAAATGCTCACCCTTTTCTTGGGTTTTATTCTAAAATCGTCTAAAAAGTCGAAGCTCTTGCCTTTTAACATTTTCGAATTTAACATCTTCAACCCTTGTTTACATTTGACCAGAACACAAACAATCTGCTACCTAATTACACACAACTTGGTAAACACTAAACACAGAAACCTAAATATTGTTTAAACATTAAACTTAACACTTTTTTAGGTCTCAATGGCGAGACAGAGACGGTTAAAAATATATAGGCCTTCCAATCACAAAACACAACTAAAATTTTGTCACAATTTGTTGTTCTATTTATCTGATATTCCAAAGCATACGTCAATTTGATTGTTTTTTAGCTAGTATACGCTAACTAACTACCAAGGATCCAAAACTTGACTTATATATAGACTAGGTTTATAAAAATGTATGTTATAACAATTTGTTGGAATGGTTTCGCGTTGTGATCGAAGTAAAATAAATTATGAATGCTTAGATTTATTATTTATGTGGTACGAGGGTCTTTTGGTAACTGGGTTTTAATTTTTTACATTGTTTCAGTTCGGTGCTTGTCGATCTTGCCGGTTCCAATTCCGAATCATAAAGAGTATAAAAACATCCGAATAATATTTCTAATTAATCTCCACGGTTACAAACTTCAGACGAAATTATATATATTTTAAATTAGACTAACACACTGCGTTCCCTTAGCCCGAATCCTGACTATGATTATCAATGGATTTTTAAAACTTTTTAAATTTGGACTGGAAATAAGAAGAAATAAAAAAAAATTTAATATTTTTTTACATTACAATGAACTTAAGTAGTTATTTTTAGAGTTTTCATTGACTTAAGTATATCTTTCTTACATCGAAATAGATACCATTACCATTGGGGGCAAAAATAACCTAATAATTTGCTAGGGTTTCTTAATTATAGTCTATTTCAGAAAGGTGTAGAGTAATAAAATGGGAAATTCCGTCCAGTTCGGCTCAATTTCGGTGTCGGCCATAGGCGCAGGTAAATTTTGTGCATTAAATTATTTATGATAACTAACCAAAGAAAAAAAAAGAAGATAATTTGATAAAGAAGGAACTATTAGCTATAGCAAATTTACACAAACATCGTTTTATGAAATATGCAGTCAAAGATATAGCTGAAAAACACGAACGGGCGGAAGCTTGCCTATTAACAATTTTTATAAAACAAAATTTTTCATTATCAATGTTAATAATAATAATAAATAGTAGAGCTAATTTAATTTAATTATTTTAATTAAGAACGGTGTGCCTGAGGAGAAAAACGCAAGAGACAATTTTTATGCAGAATTGACCAGGCTAATCAGAAATAATATCCACATGGAAAAATATCAGTGGCGTTCCACTTTTTTTCTAAAAAATATATAATATTTAAAGTTTTAAAAATTATTCGATTGGCGATAACGCTGAAACGAACGGAGATATTGAGCTGCGGTTTTAATATTTTTTCTAGCAAATTTCATCTACTTTTCGAATATGGTATCATAATTATACCGTATGATTTATTTTTTCGGAGTAAAATCAAAAAATGTGTTATTATTACAAATTGCGCCCTCTAACATTTTTTTTGAGAACTATTATGGACAACTAAATACGATTGGTGAAAGTACATACATTTCTCTTCCATACAGTCTTTAGTTTGCTAAAATCGGGTAAGTCATTTATAAGTTACAGCGATTTAAATGATTACACTTTCAACAGCTTCCCCCCTCTTATTAAAGTCGGTACGCCAATGAGCATAGGACCAAAATAATGCATAATTGTCTAAGCTTTTTAATGGTGTTACTAAAGATATTACTTAATGTGGAATTTTCGGAGATATGTAAAATTTTAAAATTTACTTTTCAATTACGCCCTCTTGCGGCAAAATGCGGAACCTAAAAATTATTTCCAGGATTTTCTCATAGTCACTTTAGTTCTAATTTTTTTTCCCCGAGTTTCTATGCCCAGTAGTTTCCGAGATACGGCCGGTGGCCTTTCATAATGGGATACCCGGTATAATTAGATGATTTTAAGCATGTGATTTTGTTACGTAATGTTACAATAATCTACTAAACAGTCAGTATTGTTAAAGAACTACACGAAACCACCCGTATGTTCAGGAATAAATTAAACTGAAATAATCGTAGAAGCAATAATATTTTCCTAAAGTTTCTGGACTATTTTACATCCAATCCATACAAACAAAAACCTGCTAAGCTTTTAAACAAATCGAACGATAAATAGAACAATTTGCCATACATTTAATTTGCACTATTTTCTATGATTATCTAGGCTTCAGTACTGAGAAGTGCCAATATTGACTCGTCCCATAAAACCTGATCCAAAATTAATGCTAAATAGGATCAAATAATCACTCTACAGCAAATAAACACCAAATTATAGTGTTAAGTTGTCTTGGTTATGTTATGCAAATGTGTTATTTACAGATCGGATGACCTAAAAAGTAATAATAACATAACAGAGAAGATACGTAGTTTTGACTCTCTTCTAAACGAGGAAGTTCTGTGCAATTTGTAGCTTTTTTTGGTCCATCAGAAGCTTGATGTACTTACGCATCTTGGTTGCAAAATAATTGTATAATCCTTGAAACTTACTACAAATAGCAACAAACAACAGATTTCAACATAAGCTTATTTAACAAATCTAAGTACTGCACACAACACTCATTCGTTCCCAGGTATTTATTGTTATAACAAAAAACACTTTTGATAAATTACAGATTACGAAAAACTCTTGTATTATACAAAAGTTCACACACATACAGAAATTGCGACAACAACAACTATTTGTCAATTTCGGTAATTTCAATACCTATAGGAGTTTTTTTACAAAATTATTATATTTCTCGGTTCAGTGGCGTATTAAGGGGGGGGGGCTACTGGGCTGCAGCGAAATTTGATAGTAGTTAGGTGAATTTTAAACGAACTTTGGGCGTGGCCCCGAAAATTTTTCTTTCCGTCTTTTTCACTAAGTACAATATCTTGAAATACATGTAGTCCCGACTGTCCCTTTTTCCAGAAAAAAAATGTCCTACTTACACCCACTGAGCCCCCCCCCCCCCAGCATATTTTCTAGCTACGCCACTGTCTCGGTTACTTAGTTAACATTTCAAAACAATGTACCTATTTTGCCCTCAGCGCGGTAACGACTCAAGGAACGAAGAAAATCCATTTAAATATTTTTCTAAACAGCCAGAAAAGTCGAATCTTTTCACCGAGTTAATCTTTGTGCTGATGAAACTTTCTCAAGCTAAAGACGGAAGTCATTATAGAAATAGAAACCCAGATTCAAATTTAAATTTAGGGTTTCCCAAGCGTATATAATCCAGGCTGCATCTGGCTATTTTTAGAGGAGAAGAGATCGACAAGGCAACAAAATCGATATAGACAACATCAATTTATTCCCGCTCCTGCTAATTAAATTTTGCAATACCTCCCCCCTTATGAATAATACACAATATCATTTCAATATATCAAATCAAATCAAAAAAGCTTTATTGTCTAAAACAATGTCTCGTTGACAAAGCAAAAAAAAAAAGTTTTACAATAAGTAATACTCTTATATTCTAAAATTTAAATAGAAACTACGGTAACATTTTAAGGGACGTATTACATATTTATAGTTCTAAAAGTCGTGTCATTAGTAAACCTAGAGGCAAACAAATAATATAGAATCAATACTAAATAAACATGAGTCAAACAAATAATATAAAATCAACACTAAAAAGTACAAAAGGAAAAATGTATGCTGTAAAACAAATAATACTATATCTATCCAGTGCCTAAATGTTAATAGTATTATCAAAAAATTCGCCCAGTGTATAGTAGGCTTTAGTTATAAAAATATTCTTAAGTTTCCCCCGGAATTTTTTTTCACACTGGATATTTTTTAATCCTTCTGGGAGGTGGTTAAAGATTCTTTTACTCTAATAAACAATACTCTTATATACCTGAGTAGATGTAGGTATAGGTAAATTAAGATTAAACGCTTGACGCGTATTGTAGGCCGAGGTCTCTACCAATTCTTCCCTATGCTTTCTATAGACCAAACAGGATGACTCTAACAAAAACAAACACATCAAAGTTAAAATTCTATTATTAACAAAAAAGGGCCTACACGAGTCTCTAAATCCAATCCTAAACATACCGCTATGCTCTTTTCTGTAAAATAAACATATAATTAAACAAATAGTGAGAGCAACTACCCCAAAATGAAATGCCATAACGCAAACGGGACTCTATCAACGCAAAATATTCTAATCTAGTTCATATTAACATGTATTGATAGACCACCACAAAAAATATCGATTTGACAAGCCTATATCGATAGTCTCCTCCGCGCTATCGACGAATATTTTATAGCAGCGCTTAAATCGCGGAAAATAGTTCCTGAGACCCGAAATTAATTCGGCTGAATCGCCTCACTGGCCGCTTTGTTTTCCACACATGAAGCTGCAATTATGCAATCCCGATGAATGGGACGAAAATTGAACAATTTAGGGATGGAATTGTGGGATTCCGATCAATCGAATCGAGATTAAGCGGATAGAAAAGTGCAATTACTTCGGAATTGACGGTTTGGCAAATGTGCTGATATTTTGAAAAGTTTTAATTTATTTAATGGGTATACTCGATGAATTTCTTTTTGCTTATTTTGTACGATCAAATATGCAATTTTTTTATTGGAAATTTCCAAGTCTGGAAAGAAACCACAAAACTGAAAAATGTAAATGAGTTCTGTGACGTCCTTTGGCCCAGTCCGTTGATTGGCTAAGTAGCAGCACTGCTGTCAGCATGTCATTCTTCTCGGATTGGCTTCAATGTTCGAGAGAGACTAATACATTTCTCCCTAAAGGTGGACATTCACCAGGTGATTATCGAGCGACGAATCTAACCGATTCGAAATTCGATCGAATTTTTCAAAGATTGCCCCGAAAGTGCGCTTTTTCAATCAAATTGAAAACGATATTATGTTTGCCGATCGATTTAGTTTCCAGGCGGACGGTGAATAGGGTAAAGCAATTTTTAAATGTTGTGTTCATAACGAAGATGAAGAGACAGAACGCGATTCTACCAAAGAGTTCATAAAACCATAGTTAAGAAAAATAAAGTACCTTACCGTTCTTTCCCATGCCTAAGGAAACCACGGGCACTTCAACGATTGGATTTTTAAAAATAAAAACTAATTAAAGTAAGATGGATTGCTTGAAAAGTCACCTAATAAATGGTCAGTTCCTATATAAGTAACCAAATTTTTAAGAAATGTTTGATCAATTTCAACGGACGACTAGGTTGCTTGTTGTCGCTTGGCGAATTCTCACCTCAACATAAACACAGTGATTATTGTCAGAAAAATAACGTCCCCTGAGGTTTTTTCAAATGTCTAAATAAAAGTCAAAATTGCAGACTATTGCGACATTTTATAACTATTACTTCAAAATCTGATCCCATCTACTAAACTACCTTTTAAAAATATACTTTATTCACACAAAAAAAATTAGCTTTATCTCCGTCAATTCATCTTAAATGTCTTGAACGCAACTCCTGCTTATCTCTAACTAGCGATCTCCGAGTTCTCTGTTTTTGCTTTTTCTCCTCCTTTTTCAGAGGTCTTATCTCTACGCTCATTAAGTATCTGACTACGTACAACTCCTATAATGATATAGGGACCTAAAGAAAAGAAAATATGCGCGGTCGTTCAACCTTCGTATTAGCCATAAAATGGACATTAAACAGATTTTTTTTTATCTTTTATATTAGATATAGAAGTTTCTTTTTTAAATTTTAGTTAAGTAAGTAAAAAAAAATTACATACTACAAATAAAAGAAACTTGAATAAAAAATCGTGAATCTCACTATTTCCACGAGGGTATAATTATTTTTTTTTTTAATGAAAAGGGCCAAAGAACTATAATACCTAATTATCTATTAGGTCCTATACAAACACCATGCCTAAATTGATGATTTTTGTAGAAACGATTAAATAGATTCGATTACGAATCTGAAAAGAATTCAATTTTTTATTCAGTTTTCTTTGCGTCAGGTCACCACCGCACCAAATTTTCTACCCTGCTCTATGTTATTTCCAGAGCAGCACCCTAGTTACGGCACTACAATTAAAAACAATTGCAGGTAGTGTTGTGATTTTTGATTTGAGTGGAACCGAGTAATAAGTAGAAATGTATCTATATTTGTAAAACTTTGCTTCGAAATCGGAGACTATCAAAATTCAAATGCGTCATTATTTACGTCTGTTATCAGCATCTGCACTCCTCTCTTTCATTGTGCCAAAATAAATAGACTTTCCGCTAGTACGAGTTTCCCCTATTGTGTCGACTTTTCGGCATATCGTCAAGTTGATTTCGTTTTGTTTTAGCCCACATTTCAAAGATAAAACAAAAAGCTTGTTTATGGCATAGTTAAAGCTTCGACTGACGATAACGCTTTTAATTACAAAAGTTTGAAATTTTTGAGTAGTTTGAGGGCATATTCAATGTACAATCTACAATTTGGAATTAACCTAATGTAGTATATTTTTTTTGTTACATTCTTAATAGTATGATCGACTTCCATCTACCTGTTGTCGGGGTCTCTTAGCGTAGAGGTGGTACATAAAACACGCTATACAGGGTGATTCCTAAGTTATGATTAAAATAAACAACATTTTCAAATACCTTTTTTCAAAAAACTAAAAAATAAGGTAGGTACTTACATTCATCAAATACGGTTCTACCTAACTTGCCCGTTAAATAACATTAAGAAAACTTCTGCGTGTAGGATGAGCCCGCAAGGGAAAGCGTTCTGCGTATAATCTCGAAGCAGTAGCCGCACTTTGACGACACTTACCGTAAATTAGCACTATATCTACTAGTTCATTGTTTTCAAATTTTCCCATTTTCACGTTTCACCAGTTTAAAATTAACTTGCTTCAGAAAAACATACCGCAGCGTATTGCCAAATAACTGACCGCCGACCCGTAAATTGCATGACTAACAAGACAAACAACATAAAGTATAGCAGGCTACGTTTTAATGACCAGGCCCGCACTTAGATTTTTTACTTCTGTATCTCGCCTATTTTTAAGTTTTTTGAAAAAAGGTATTTGAAAATGTTGTTTATTTTAATGCTTTCTATACACAGCTAAAAAAGAAATATCAACTTAGGAATTACCCTGTATAACGACGAATTATTTACAAATAAATAAACAACAAAATTAATTTTTTTTTTTTTTTTTTTTATGATAAAACATCTGCACTGTAGGAAAAACCTTTTAAGGCGCTCTGGGAGCGGTGCGAGTGCGAAAAAAGCGATTAACGTTGGTCTTGAAACGTTGAAGATTGTATTCATTGGGAAACACGACCTCAGGAAGATCATTCCACAATGATGACGTTCTCCAGATGAAAGAATTCTTGAACAATGAAGTTCGAGGAGTACTAAGCTGAACAACATATGGATGAGCGGCAGCAGTTCGCCGTGTATTTCTGTTTTGCATTGCTCTAGGTGGAATCAAGTGGGCAATGTCAGTCGAACACCTGCCATGGAAATATCTGTAAAAGAGAGCCAAATCACCAACCTGTCTTCGATACTCCAGGCTATCGAGGGTCTTGGTCAGCTCGGGGTCGCCGATCAGACGAACGGCTCTCCTTTGAATGGAATCCAGTAGCCGAAGGGTGTGCTTGGGTGCAGAGCTCCAGACATGAGAGCAATATTCTAATGATGGTCGAATTTGGGCTTTGTAGAGTGTCAAAAGTTGATGAGGTGTGTACAACCTT
Organism: Polydrusus cervinus; assembly: GCA_935413205.1. Taxonomy (NCBI): domain Eukaryota; kingdom Metazoa; phylum Arthropoda; class Insecta; order Coleoptera; family Curculionidae; genus Polydrusus; species Polydrusus cervinus. Next base: position 59,523,272 of record OW284515.1, read on the forward strand.
TTGGTGCGGAAAAGTACACCAAGTTTCTGTGCAGCTGCCCTGGCAATTGCGGCAACGTGATCATGCCAAGACATATTACCTCCCAGATTGACCCCCAGCAAAATTATAGACGGTGCCAGGGGAATTGCGTGTCCTGCCATGACTATATCCGGTTCTGCAATGTTAACCTTTTTGGAGAAGACTGCTGCCTGTGTTTTCTTAGCATTAAATTCGACTTGGTTACTGTCACCCCAAGCCAAAATTTCTTCCAGGTCATTGTTGAGGTGCAATACTTCATGCTGCCTGCGAAGATGTGCGTCGGCAGCGGATGTTTGGGGAGTCAAGGTAAAAGATGAGACAAGTGTGCTGTCATCAGCAAAGCTATAAATTGGATTTTGGGTTTTCACTAGAAGGTCGTTAATATACAGTAAAAAGAGGGTAGGCGACAATATGGACTCAAATTGAACCAAACATGTTTTTATATTGATATTAAACCTGAGTGACAGCACAGCGACTTGCCCTGTCTGTACTATAAAGCTGCGATATATGTATCATAAAATATTTCAGCTATAGCTGAATACAGATCAGAAAGACATAATTTAAAATGTTAGGATCCCGGAAAACGCCAAACTAAAAATAAGTGTTTTCCTCTCGAATATAGTTCAACGTTTTCCAAAGTTTTATTGTCGACATGATGACAGCGACGTGACGTTCCGTTCAATAAATATTTCTAAAATTAATAGGAAAATAAATACTTCAGACAGAACTGTACCGCTAAAAGATAATGCGGTAACGATAACTTTAACATAGAATGTGTTTCTTGGGTTATCGGTCAATAATGGTTAGATAAACAAGTTTAGTTTGAGGTTTATTTTGGTTTAAATCATCAACACCATCCAATTAAAAAGTATGTAACCCAAGAAACAAATTCTAAATTGTATTAAAAACGGCCAGGATAACAAAATACGTTAACTTTAACCATTTTTTAAAAACAATTAAATTACGGACAAACAAAGAATTACTGAACAAAATTTTAAAATGTTTTTATGGGCCTAAATAAGATTAGTTTTACGTCAATTGTGTTATTATATTCTCGAAACTGATTTATTTTTGGATTAAAATTTACCGTTGCTTGATGGTTAACTTAAACGTCTACGATAATTCCCCATAAAATTGCTACCCGAATATTTAGCAATATATCTTGAGGATATAAACATAACTTGTCAGTTGGCAGAAAATCAAAGAGAACTAAGTGGACCAATATCAGCATGTTTTGGGGTTTATTGGTTTTTTGAATATACTGGGCTTATTAAGAGAACAGCCTAAGCAAAATTTATTACTGAAATTGGTAATAATTTGGGAAAAATGAAATTACCTTATAGTCCAAAAGATAGTGAATTGTTTTGGTCCCAAGAAATTGGATGTACTAATAGGGGGGAGGGATTCCAATGGGTTGAGCAGAAAATAAATTATAAGATCTAAATGAGTTCCAAAAAAATTGACTACCTCAATGATAATAAACAATGGTGTAGAGTTAGGTAGAGTGCAGGCACTTAAACAAACATTGACTAAAAACCCGTGTAAAAAAACGTCTCTCTTATCCTCATCTGTCCAACGACTGAATGGAGTTTCCAACAAATTACTAACTATGTCATTAATTGGGTTCATTTTTTAAAACACAATACTAAGTAGATATGTACATTACTGAATTAACTTAAATCTCAAAACGAAACTTTTTAATCACACAGTAAATCACGAAAAAACGATATCTAACACCGTAAGTTTCGCGAAGCCTCAAAATAAATACCTTAAGGTTAGGCGAACCAATGCTAAAACAATGGTGCATACGACTGATCTATTTTTAAATTGCCCTTCATCATAATGCAAATTGTTACATGCTGTTTGCGTGACCGACGTCACGTAACCATAGCGACGGTGAATATCAAAGCCATGTTGGACGTTGGGTCTTCACTTGCTTTGAGCTAACGGACACGGTCGACTGGGGCGCGCCAAAATGCAGAATGTTTATAATTTTTGTCCATCGGAGTTAACCGTAGCCCTATTATGCATAGCTACATTCAGATTAAATTAATATTATTAATTCGAACATAATAATTTTTTAAGGGCTAAAATGGTACCTGTATTGGTGCATTAATATTTAATATTGTCGAAAACTTTCCTCCTGGTTTTTTTTTTTTTTGGTGAAGAGCCCCTTCACCTGACGAGCCGCCACTGTGATAATGCACTAAATCAATTGATGATCCGGTCAAATTACACATTCGAAGATACATAAATTTACAACAAGCTGAAAATCAGTGAAAATGTTCAAAATACAATTATAAATAAAATTTCCCAACATTCCCGTGTATGGAAAAAATTTGACTCGAGGTCAAAGGTAAAAAAAAATTAGTTTTTCGCAATTTTTAGCAAAACGGTAAGTTTTATCATAAAAATACTTTAGACAAAAATTGTAGATCATAAAATTATCTATAAAAAATGTATAAATACGTTTTTTCCTACGAGCCATCGTTTCTGAGATATAACGATTCAAAAAGTTGTAAAAGTTGTAATCGTCATAATATGCATAAGTACGCCACGTATATACATCTCTAGAGTTGTAATATACAAAAAAAAATTCTTAAGCCAATCTTAATAATTTTAAAAGCAAAACTGTTTATAAGGAATAACTTTTTTTCGATTCGACGATTACAACTTTTACAACTTTTTGAATCGTTATATCTTAGAAACGATGGCTCGTAGAAAAAAAGTGTTAATACATTTTTTATAGATAATTTTATGATCTACAATTTTTGTCTGAAGTATTTGTATGATAAAACTTACCGGTTTGCTAAAAATCGAGAAAAAGTTTTTTATTTACCTTTGACCTCGAGTCAAATTTTTTCCATACACGGAACTGGGGAACTTTCAAATTTTATTTGTATTTGTATTTTGAACATTTTTACTGATTTTCAGCTTGTTGTAAATTTATGTACCTTTACTATCATTTTTTGGTCTAATTTGACCGGACTATGAAATAATTGTGTAATTATTTAGTTATATTTTTTATCATATAATTTCCTTTTTCATGTCGTTATTTAGGTATTCGAGCACCTGTAAAGTGTCCATGTCAACCAGATAGCATGTCCATACAAAATGCACCTGAGTACAGTTACGCTCGAGAAATGATCAAGAAGTAAATCAAGTGATCATGATGTTCTCTTTTCTGCAGTCTGGTGACCTACTGAATTTAGAGACTTAACGAGAAGGAATTTATCGAAGAAGAGATAATTTACTTCTTGTTAGCGTGTATGGATTCGATAGCCGGTCAGTGGTAAAGGAGGGTTTTAACGGTGTTTTGCATGTAAGCAATTTATTCTAACTCATTAGTTTATTGCATAACTAGGCAAGGTTATCATTTTTTTTCACTAGACTATCAGTGGGTTGCATAAAGAAAAATCGTTCTGGGTTAACTTAACCGCGTATTAAAAAGACAAAATTTAATCAGAGGGCGGCAAGACCTACCGCGTGTTTACGCAAAATTGCCTTATTCTATCAGGATATTTCGCACAAATACAAAGTTGACCTTGCCAGCCTCTGATTAAATTTTGTCTTTTTTAATACGCTGTTAAGTTAATCGAGAACTATATTTCTTTTCCTACGACCATCTATGAAAATGAGAAAAAAGCACGGTTAACTTGGCTCGAAAGCGCCGAATATCACACGCGGGTTGAAAAAAAATATTTTAACAGTAGTGTTGAAATACAAAGCACACTATTTAATTTAAACATATGGTGCCAATTTGACAGACAATCCTTATTTATTAAAAAGGACAAATTTTAGAAATCAGTAATTGTAAAGTGTTTAACTTATCTATCATGTATTTGTCGAATGATTCAGAATTAAAGTGTGAAAATACCCCATCTGAAATTATAAAAAATGTTAATAATATACTGGAAAATATATTACCAGAAAAAACAAATCGCGCTGAAGAAAGTGTCATCTATTAAACAACAAATCTTTATTGGTAGCGATAGTGTAGAGAATAGAGCTCTAACCTAAAGTTCGCAAGATCGCAGGTTCAAATCCCATTATAAAAACATTAAATAATTTATAGAATTATTTGGAAATCTTCCTTGTTGGGTGGATTTTTTAAATTTATCTTTAATGCATCTATCCTTGATTAAATTTAAAATTTTTTATTCTGATTAATCTAGAAGTCAATCCAGGATTAGTTCTTCCTATGATATATAAAATATGAAAAAGTTGAACTACAAATAAAGGAAAAGCCTATTGACAAACTACATGAAACCAGATATTAAGTGGAAAATAATCCTAAGTATGCTAATTTCAACACGAGTGTTGAAATATTTTTTTCACAAAAAAGCCTTTTTCAATAATTCTTTGTGATCGTAGGAAAAATAGTATACATTACTTGTGTGAAAGTGATTATTCTAAATATCTCCTCGTTTGAAAAGTATCACTTTATCACTTGTTATGTAATATACTACTATGCAACCCGCTGTATATCCCGTAAACCGTTTATTAATAGAAAATAATTATGTATAGAAAATAATTATGTTATTACAACGGTCATCTAAATATATTCGGTTAAAATTTAAATCCATTAAAATTTAACTACTTTTTTTTTGTTTCATTGTTGTTTAATTCACCACAGCAGCGCAGCGTCCGCCTATGATTTATGTTTGGTAAATGAATTTAATATTAATAAACCTTGGATTATAAATAAAAAGCGATAAAATTACACTATTGCTTCGTGGTAGGATGTAGGTGGGGTACTGTATTATAACTGTACCTAAATAGACACGATTTTTAAATTAATTTCATAGTGGAGTAAAGGAATAGCCTTTTGACCGTGTTTGAATGAACACGAATTGCTCCTGTTTTCGAATGTTAAGAATACAAAATATTTTTATACCCCCCCCCCCCCCCCTACACGTAAAACAATACATGTTAAATTTTTAAAAGGAAAGTTTACTTAAATTAAATTACTATTTGTTAAATTACTATTTGTATGTGAATAATGGACCACAGTTTTAAATAACATATTATATTTTTGTATAATTTAAGTATCTATTACCAATGCAAATACAGCGTGTATTTCTTAACATTCGCGCGTATATCGAAAGTGAAGTGAATGCCATTTATTCCAATTATCACGTTTTTTTTTTGCATAACGATTTTGGTGCTCTCGTTGGTTAATGCACGTTTACTTTACTTATAAGGACTTAGGAAATAGATGTGAACTTTCTCTTTATTACTTCGAATGCAACACTTACTACTTACAAGTCGCCAATATTGTTTGTGGTCAGATAAAATTATTAAAATCTTTGATAATTTAAGTAACCTTTTAGTTTCCTTTCTTGTGTTCCAATAAAATAGCTATTCACATACCAAGAGAGGAAAATAATGCTTTTCCTCCCGTGGATAGTTTGATGCCCGACGCGAAGCGGGAGGCATTCATATCCAAGGGAGGAAACGCATTTTCCTCTTCAGGTCTAGTCAATTTATTTATTTTTAGAAATTGATTCCAAGAATTATTTTTTCTACTTTTTAATTTGGTAGGAGCAATTTTAGAAGACACGTTAAAACTAATTCAAAATTAGAAGGAACTGCCTTTCGTAAGCATATTGTTCCAGAAATACCTATAATTGGTAAATATGGTTGGTAGATACAGGGCCTGGACGCACCCAGTTACATGATAAAAAGCTACATTTTGAATTTTAGCAAATAACATTTTTTCAAGATAATAAAAATGTTTCAATAAAATGTTCAAATATCGGTCTTTAATCATTTAACACATTTTCATTAAATTGATGGAAATATGAAAGTAACATTTGATATTTTTTAAATTAAAAAAAAATATGTTTTTTTGAATTTTTATTTTAAACTTTGCACATCCGCATAAAATTAAAATCTAAACACTTTTTTCAAATAACTTTTTCAATATCTTGTACTCTAATATCAGATTTTCACGACAGAATATATACTTTTAAATTTTCCAGACAAACGAGTAGTCACGTGACTAATGTCAAAACAAATTTTTAGGTTACCAATCATGCAGAGACGATCAGCATAAAAAGTTTTTTTACAATTTTAATAATAAAAAAGTTTTCCATATGGGTCCAACTTTTTGCCGGTCACTGTATATCGATAGTGGCCCATCAAATGTTGCTCTAAAAATTATAATGCTTGCATCCTTATGAGAACACCAGTACAAAAACTCTGGCCTTTTAGAGGTCTTTAGAAATTTCGAGGGAAGAAATATGTTCCTCCCCGCGGGAGGAAATGAACCATTTTCCTTCCTTGTTTCCGGATCGAAAATGACGTTTTCTGGTAAGGTAGTAGAAAAACTATATTTGTGTACTTATCAATTATTTGAGTATACCCATAATGTTCAAGGCTTTTGGTCACCATAAGTAGTTTGACAAATAATTCTTTGCTTTTTATTGGTGGGTATTGGAAAAAGCGCAATTTGAAGAATTCCTCGATGAGCGTTTCTTTTTGTTTCTTTCTGGGTTTATCGGTAATATAAACTCGATGAGGCGTTTTCAGATAAACGTTTTATATCTTTCAATTAAATGGCTCAGTTTCAATAGGTATCTATAGAATAGTATAAAAGTTATAGAGGTTATAACATTGGCCTAATAAAGATTTTGATTAATATATAGTTTACAAGGTATCGTTATTCCATTTTTGATTTTAATTAATTATGGCATATATTATATAATTGTTATGTAAAGGCTAGATTCAGCGGTTCTCTGCAATATTTCGTTATAGTTGAGATTTTTCGGTGCCATTCCTTAAATACAAATAAGAACTCGTTGACTTTAGTACAGTTATGTTGCCGATTCTAATTTCTAAAACTCGTTTAAAAGTGGAATTTATTCACTTATTCTCGTAAGTACGATAAATGCAGCGAAATAATGAGATGTGTTGTGTGCAAATGAGAAACGCGGATCGCTTTAATTACTGATTTTATTTTCTCAAAAGAGAACAATGGCTCATATAGCAAGTTAAAAGTCACTGGTAATGGTATGGTTTTTTACAGTTGGAAGACTAAAACAGTTTATTTTCCTTTTACATTTCAAATTATTTTTAAGAGAACTCTATTAGGTCAGGTCAGAGGGAGGGGCTGTAGGTTCCATCTGGCTGACGTCACCCAAACGATACAGCGATACAATAAAGCCACTGACGCTTATCAAGCCTCCTTACCAAAAAAAAAGCTATCCTTATAAAACGTTATTTTTTAATGATATTTAAATCTAATACCCTCGCCTATCTATAACACTGTTTTAAAGAACTCTTTAATGCTTCCAGGCTTTATTCTAATCCCTCTATTTTAAAAACAAGCACGTATATTTTCATTCACATTAAAATGAATGAAAATATATATTCTACTTGTACAAATTGTTCGTCCCTACACGTGTTTTAGTCCGAAAATAAACACTTTCGTTTTCTGTGAGCGTAATGCACGTGCCATCCTGTTGTATCAGTCAGTCTGACTTATAATAAAAATACAATATTGAAAAAAGCTTTTTGTGTGTAATAGAAATATTGATTTCTGGCAAAAATGCAAAGTATAAAAAATATATTAATTTAGAGGAAAGTAAGTAAAACAGCTCATCGCAGCGGTGGCAACTTAAATATGTTGTCCATATTTCGGGTCTTGTACCACGGAGTTGCGTAAGTCAACAAATCAATAACTCCTTAGATATTTCTAAATGTGTAACTTTATTATAATACGGCAGAAGGGTTTTGAACTTGCATTGTCTTTATTTGTTTTGAATCACAACGTTTCAGCTGGTAAGTATCTCCAGTCGTCTTCAGGTGAATGCTACTTCACTGTATTTAATACACAACTCTCTTGCCGTTCAAGAAACATCATTGTCTCCAACCTTCAAACAGACACTTTATTATAATAGTTGCAAGTTTGATTATTTCCTAAAATTAAAAAAGCGAAGCATATGTATTACGACATCAATTATTAATTTTCTTCAAAGACCGTTTGACATGGAGAACTGAAATTTGGCATGTTGATAAGTTACTTACGACCCAAAACTAGCACAAAAGAAGTGCCTCTCGTATCATTTAAAAATATTCGTCCAATTAAAACGCAAGAAATCATAGATATACATACAATCGTAAGATTCTTTTTTTACCTAACTCTAATTAGCTGAACGCAGGATGTGACTCTTCTTATTGAAATGAACTTAACTGGATATATCGCGTTTCCTGTGTTTTACAACGCACAAAACAAAAGAGTAACTCGAGCAGAAATAGAATCGTCGAATGTTTTTTCTCAGCTAAGCGTTAATTTAAACCAAGTAATTATTTGTCTTTGTAACGGGTTTAGATTGATTTCTTAAATATCTGTTTTTGAGTAATGGGGTTGATGGAAAGGTGTTATACGATTCCTCATTTGAATCAGGAAATATTAGTCTTTAAAACAGACAGCAATTATAGTATATTATTGACCAAGGTTTAGACAGATACTATTGACCGAGCGTCGATTTTAAATCCCGAAGAGCGTAGCGACGAGGGATTTAAGACGTGAGGACAAAAATAGTTGTCTAAACCGTGGTAAATATATTAGTTTTTCCACTTCTAACACATTTACAACATCAAATTATTAATTAAAGTTAACATACCTTCTTAGGGTTGCTTCTGTTTTTTCAGCCAAGTTACCTTTGCTTTAAAATTTGCAGCATTTTTTTTATCTTGTCAGATGGCATTCTTAGTTGTCAGTATTTGTCGATTCATAAAAAAAATTCAAGTATTTTTGATAAAATGAGCGAAGAAACTATTACTGATATGTGCACTCCTCCAAAAATGAGGATGGAAGCACAATAAATTAATGATGAGCTGCTACCCCAAAAATCTAAGGTTTTGTATTTAAAAACCTACTCAGTATTTAAGGACTGGTGCCAAACAAAGAAAGCTGGAATACCTGGTTGTCTAAACATGACGTTTTCATATATTTTTAAAATAAAAAAAAGGTCAAGTTGCCTGTTTTATATTGTTTTGCCAGAAGATTGACCGTTGTCAATAACGACGGTAAATAATAGAGGCTTCTGGCAAGGGGTAAAGAAAAACAATTTCTAAAGTTAATAATCGGTCAATAATGAGTGATTTTAAATTTAGTAGTGGAAAAAATAATATATTTACCTCACGTCTTAAATCGACGCTCGGTCAATAATAGTATCTGTCGAAACCTTGGTCAATAATATACTATTATTTAACGATTGTCACAAATCACTCGAGCAGCACATAGGCGCTGTAGTTTTTTCCAATAAAAAATAAATTAAGACGTAAATAAAAATTCTGACAATCTGATGATAAATACATGGAGACAATTTTGATTTTCGTAGGTACAGTTAAATAGGATCATAAAAGGGGGGTAAACTAGACAATTACGTTAAGTTACGTGCCCGAGGGAATCGACACGTAATCCTGGAGTTCAACAGACACCACTTCTTGGGGTGAGTCATAGCGCCGTTTAAGAGCCCCTACGTCTATTACACTTCCATATTATGGCAATAAAAGTTTAAAAGAAAGTTGCTTTTGCTATTTTTACACACAACCTGAATAATTTAATGATAAGGAATCAGGGAATTTTCTTCTCGTACACCTCTTTAAAAATAAAGAACCTTTGAATTTAGAACATCAAAGAATAACAGCTACGTGTAAAAATCGAACTCCAGTTTTTGGAGTCTCAGATTTTGATCTATCTTAAAAGCAAACCGTGTTTGATATCGGCGAGCCAGACGCCCGTTAAACTCAGGTCGATTTTAGATGGAGTTGCACAGAAATTTAAATTTACAGCTTTATGTAAAACGACCTGGAAGTCTTAATAATTTAAATATACGAACCTTGAATGTCTGCACTTTTTACAAACCGACCCGACCGAGCGGGCGGTTTGTTTGTATCGTTCCGTACGACAAAAGGAATAAGGATTGAAAAGGAAGTGAGGCATAAAAAGAAAATACTGAATATTTTAGCGTAGAGTTTGTTTGGTGGCTTTAGCTTGAATGGTCATTGATTTCCGGTCGCCATTTAGATATACGAGTTGCCATTTTTTCGTATTTAATCGAAAATCCTATATTGAATGAAAAATATTATTTTTGTTACGCTTTTTTAAAGATTAGTGAATAAAAGCGTTGAAAGGCTCCTGGCACTTGATCAATACAAACCGCTTTAAATTTGTAGCCTTCGTGTAAAGAAAGTCATTTTCTTATATGAATAATAAAAAAATAAAAGTAGTACTTCTTCACACGTATTGTCATACTGCCACTAGATAGTTATATTTTCTTGATTTGTAAAAGAAACTGATTATTATTGATTATACCGCATTTTAAAATACACCGATTCTCTTTAGAAAGGAATAGAATCTGGATATAAAAATTTGCTACCAAAATAAAGTTTGTAAAGTGTTCTACGCAGTTAATAAATTATATACAATATCTGCTGTGTGCATGGATAGTATCGCCAGACTGGCCTGAGACGTACTGCACCAAGTATAGTTAGGTTAAAATGTTAACCAAATTGAAGCAAGTCCTCATATATTTTGACCTGTCACATTTCTAAGTTCTTAAGGCCTAAAAATTATATATACTACAGAAAACATTCTTACCACGCCAATAACTAAAAAATTCTAATTGTGAAAGGACATATTTTTTTTAAGCCTTGGAGGGGTTCTAATTATGACCTTTACAGGGATGCTTTTTGCCTCTACAAACTTTACCGAGAATAAATAATAAACACTTAAGCTCCTTATACTTAGCTCAAGTGAAAAGATTTAGATAAAATACGTAAAACCTCTTAAAAGGCCGAACTCACAAGTTGTGCAGTTAAGTGGATTTACGTCGAGGATTGGTTCATAAATTATGTGGTGTTAACTGTATCGATAGTGCAGCACAAGAGTTATTTCAAAGCTTGTTTTTTAAGTACCTAGAGATACTTACTTTTTTCAAAAACGCCACAAATTTAAGCATAAACTGCTTTTATTATTTATAAACTTACAACCAGGTATACAATAAATCACGATTTTTTTGAAAAAATCAATAAATCTGAGATTTTTTTGATAAAATCGCGATTTCTTTTATTTTTATTAATTTATACTGATTTTTTTCTTAAATATGGCAATAATGAACTTTAAAATCACTGTTATTTTGTCTCTATTCGCCCAAAAATATTTGTTGTCTAGATTTACAGTTAGAAAATCTCCTCGACGACATAGAAAATAACTTTTATTGACATGAACTTTTTCGGCAGCGTAATTTATGAATATTTTTACGCTGGACTGATGACGATTAGTTATGTTTTTACACTTACATAATATATCTAAACACTTGGTTTTAAATAAACTCTCTTTCTTTTTTTTTTGAATTTCCTGATGAGTTATTTGCTTCGGCGACTTGTTTTTACAGACATTTATAATTTGATTTAAATCACGATTAAATTTGAAAAAATCAGTTGATTTAAATCGTCGCAACCCTGCTTACAACAGACCGGAATTGTCTGTTCGAAGGTAGGAGACAATAATGTCACTTGAATGAGAGAAGAGTTTCGGACTTGCATTATCTTTATTTGTTTTTAAATTACAACGTTTCAGTAGTCTTCAGGTGTCATAAATATTAGTAACAAAAATAAACGCATTTGTAACAAAGTATCGGTATGAATTGTAGCTTAAATACGAAGCAAATACAAAAAAAAATAAAAATCACCTATAAACAAGCGAAATTGTCAATAATCAAATTTTGCAGATACAGCCATCAATGAAATGTGCCAATGTACGGCGCCTGTACAGCCAGTGTTTATTATCGTGTTCAGTATTTTAATTACATCATTAAAATGCGTCCACATAGTGGTGTTAAAGAGAACTACAAAATACTAATCGAGTGTAGGCAGACCGCAGGAAAAATGCAATATGTAATTACGATTGATTTGCTGTCGGAGTGAAATAAAAGTTTTTTATTTGTTTTAAAACCCACTATTACAAAATTTGTTATTGTTCAACCAGATTATAAAATGGTACTTTTTCACAAGATAAACATTACAAATTCCCTTAAAATTTGATATAGATCTAGATATTATTATTCCATTAAATCAATGACACCATTTCCTTCATGAAAAATGTAGAATATATCGTTGCAAAATTTAAGCTAAGCTTATATAGACATACAGGACACAGGAAAAGAAATATACTATGCTTGATTGCTTTCGGTCTGAAATAAAAATGTATTACGCCGGATATTGCTCATTTCTGATTGACAAACTTGGTCTTTATCCCACAGTTCAGTGAAAACACTGAGAAATGTTTGTTTTACTTAGTCACATTCTATCATTAAAGCTTGTAAAAATGTATCAATCGATGACGTTTAAAACTTAAGCTAAGGGACGTGAAAACTTCCTTAAAGTTAACCTCTGGCAACTCCTTTTAATACTATAATCCTGACTTAAAAAATATAAATATAAAGGTATTTTTGTGGCGGAAATCTGTATTTTTTTATTTATAAACCGACCTAAATAATTTTTTCGAAATCACAAAATAACTTATTCCTCGAACGCTGTTTTATGATCGTTTTAACGACTAAAAGAGCAACTAGAACACAAATCAAGACGGTTTATGGGGTATGAAGCTTCAAATTACACATGGCTATAACGCGGGAGTGTATATATGTGTGTGTATAAAATTAGATAGGTATACGGATCGTGGGTTTATTTTTATTCGGGGATTAAATACGGAGATATAAATTTCATACTAAGTATGAGTATGAAAGTGGCGTCTATTTTTCCTATCCTGCGATAGAAAGATTATAAGATGCCGCTGCGCCTCTTCATTGGTTAAATTATATCTCTCTACTATCTATTAAATTATTTTTAGGTTTGATCTATTCTTTGTACTTTTGCGACAAAATAGTCTTTACATCGCATACACCTCCCCACTTCGACGTTTATCGGTGACCATACATACAGTGTGTCCACGGATAGAGTTTGAAAGAGGAAACACTTTTTTATTAGTAGGTATACAAGAAAAGTCATTCTTTATAAAAAGTCTGCTTATGCTGAAACTACAATTTCGAATAACAGATTTACTATACAGGGTTCGTCAGAACAACATTTTTAGTTTTTTGGAATTCGTTTAAAATAAATTTACGTAAAAACAAACAGGTGTTGTTGCCTTCTTATTTAGAATATGATTTTATATCTGAACGATTTTGTTGTAAGAAAACTATTTTTCTTTGTCTACTTTTGAGGTATTTTTATTAAAACATCATATTTCTTTAATTTATTCAATCATAAATTATTAAAAATTAAAAATGTTTTTCTGTCCAACCTTGTATAGTTATCGCAAATCTGATATTCGAAATTGTAGTTTCAGAACAAGCAAAATTGATTTAATAAATCAAGGAATTAAAAAAAAACTAAAAATGTTGTTTCTGACAAACCCTGTATAGTAATCGCAAATCTGATATTCGAAACTGTAGTTTCAGCACAAGCAGACGTTTTTATAAAGAATTACTTTTTCTTCTATACTAATAAAAAAAAATTCCTCTTTTCTCTCCAAAATTCTATCCGTGGACACACTGTTGAACGGTTGTTTACTGAGAAGTTCGCCGGCATAATCGCTGCCATTATCTACAAACAAAAAGGACCTCGGGTACGGCCGAGAAGCTGTTCTTCGATCGGCCGTTTCGATTTTCGATGCAACGCGTGGTGTATGTGTATCGGGCAAATGCAAATGTTTTCTTAGGTGTGCCGCTGCAGAGGTATGTGAACTATAAAAATATGGATGTTCTCGGAAAATAGGTTTAAAAATTGTTTTCGAGTTCAAAAATTCAGACAGAATTTAATTATTCCCAAGCAAGAAACTAATATTACTATCGCGCGTGCCCTTCAACTAAAAGTTAATATTTATAAGCTTAATATCTAAGCTCATCAGGGTTGAAGTATCCTCGATCCTTTTATATTTGTGTAATTTCCTGCCCTAACCCGAAACACTTTACCTGTTAACCCGGCGCTTTAATTTCCATCATGTCGCCCGCCGTAATGATATTAACGGCAAAGTTGCTAACGACGTTTTGTAACGGCCTGTTGGGCTACATGTTACGGCCGCCCCTATTATTATTCCACGCTAACCACCTGCCTTGATTACAAAGTTGTACGAATTAAAACAAACAAAAATGTTATCCCTTGGGAAGTTTCGATAGAAGAGCGCAATCAAAAAACATACGAGGTATGATCAATTCAACTGTTTTTATAGGATATTCGTCAACAAGCCGCATGTTTTAAAATATAAAAAATGGTTCCTTATGGGAAACGTTAAGACTAGTATGGGAATGTCAAGGAAAACTAGTGGCCCTGGCAAAAGACAACGAAGTAAAACCGCAGTGGGTAGCAGGACACAAAGGTATTACAGGAATAGAAAAATCCATCCATAGGTTTATAACCGACAATCGGAGTCCCAAGGTATACAGCTAATTAGCATTAGACCAGGAATAAATACAAAATCTACTGAGTGATAACATACGGAATAAAGTAAATTTTTCAATGGGGACTCAAAATTAATGAACAGCTACTTTTGATGAGCAGGAATCAGCTGAGCACTATAGACTGGCTGTACAACGAAGACCTACTAGAAGCTACAGACTCGCGGGCACGACAGGGAAATGGTTCAGCATATAATTCGCCCCTACGAGAAACTAGAGTAAGAAACAAGAAGGGTGAGCACATTGGCCCAAACCTCGCCGAAGCGCATCCATCTTCCGGACGGACCCTCGGGAAGAGAGAAACATTTATTATATGTCTTTTTTTCTACATCCATTATACAGGGTGTGTCAGTAAGGTGTTTGTCTTAGATATCACCTAAACTATCAAAGATAGGGGGTCCTAAAAAGTGGTACTGAATAAAAAAGAAAATTAAATGTAGTATAATTTTCTAGAATATGATTCAATGGAATAAGGAAATTGTTTTTAATATCACATCTGATGAAGCTGCTGTGACAGCGAAACACGTGTCATGTTGACATTATACGAGTGAAAATTACAAACCACGAGTGTTTTATTTCATAATACTATTATGGATTTTCATCAAGTAAAGGCTGAAACAATTCGTAAACACTAATTGATCGATAGACAGAAAAGGAAAGTCATAATAATATAATAACAATAACTTGCAGATCGATAGTCTTAAATGCTAAATAGACTCTGTCTAAACGTTTCCAAATGTTTGTCCCCGACGAGTGAATATTATTATCTTCTCACGTTTCCATGATGGTATTAAGCGATCGAGCTTATTTATGAAGTTTTTTCTTGGGTGGGGTAAAACATTTACTTTGGTTTCTAAGGGAATTTTACAAATTCGTCCGACTTAAGCATACTTGTACCTCAAAAGGATCCAATTTTTAAGGAATTCCTATTTTAAAAGAACTACAGTAGAACCCCGATTATCCGTGCGCGCTTTATCCGGG
This sequence comes from Polydrusus cervinus, assembly GCA_935413205.1. Taxonomy (NCBI): domain Eukaryota; kingdom Metazoa; phylum Arthropoda; class Insecta; order Coleoptera; family Curculionidae; genus Polydrusus; species Polydrusus cervinus. The sequence goes on from OW284515.1 coordinate 59,538,742, forward strand.
CGGCGGATTCTCCGTGCGGCATTGTAATTGTTTATCCGGGCGGCGGATTATCCGTGCGGCATTTTAAATTTCGGGGAATACCCCATTTATGTGTTTACTTATTATTTTCGCCAACAGGCGCCCAAAATGCAGCGTACCGGTGCTCATGAAAAGCGTAAACGCAATGTTTTAACTATTGAACAAAAAATGAAAATTTTAAAACAATTTAAAAATAACATATGTGTTGCTGAAATGGCTAAAGCATATAACATTGGAAAACAAACGGTTCGTGACATTGTGAAGAAGAAAGCCGAATTACAGAGCTTTGTAGCTAAAGCTGACAGTGCAAGAACTATTTCTGACAGGAAATCTCTAAAAGGGTCTACTTTTCGAGAGCTTGATGATGTTATGACCAGGTGGGTCTTGCAGAAAAGATCCGAAGGGGTTCCAATATCGGGATCTATATGTGTGCTAAGCAAGCTCAAAAGTTTCACGAGCAGTTGAAAATCAAAGGAAACTTCTCGGCATCTTCTGGTTGGCTTTACAGGTTTAAAAGACGTCATGGAATATGAGAATTAGCTGTTCAAGGGGAGAAATTAAGTGCTGATTATGGCGCTATGGTAGAATTTTGCTATGCTTTGGAAAACCTTATACAGGAGCACAACCTAAAACCAAAGCAAGCGTATAACGGAGACGAAACTGGACTTTATTGGAAAGCGATGTCAAAAAAAACACCTGCTGCACCAGGTTAGCTTTACATACATATTTTTACGTGTATACAGTGTTTTTTAAAATATTTTTTTTTATGTTTCAAAGTAAGCAAAGACCGTGTAACAGTATTATGCTGTGCTAACACATGTATTTTTTAAAATAAATTATTAAAAAAATAAAAATGAGGTCTTTGGATTATCCGTTTTTTCGATTATCCGGCGAAGGCTCGGTCCCGGCTGGCCCGGATAATCGAGGTTCTACTGTATTGAGCAAATATAATATTATGGTTTTATTAATGTTTACGCGTAAGCAAAATAGAGGCCCGACTAATTAAATTTTAAAAAAATTAAAACAAGATTGCTCGTTTTGTATTTTTTTTGCGCTTGGTAAAAACACTCCATCGGTTGTGTATCTTCTCCATCTGTCTGTATTTTCGTTGCGTTAACGTTTCAAAAAGACCTTAATAAGCGATTTGTTTCTAAGGTAATTAACGTTACCAAGGGACCGTGTTAACCGTCAGTCAAAGAGCCCGAAACACACAAAACGACGAAGATCGGCAAAAAAATAAAAAAGTTAAAACTTACAGAAAGCGACAAAGGTGTTCGAGATTGAAACACGTTAAAAGGGAATAAAAGATTTCTGTTTTGAATTCTTTCGCAGGTTTCTTTTACATTATTAAAAAAAAAATCACCTGGCCATCAGTACCCTACAGACAAAAAGGTTTCCTAAGAACGTAGCTGTAGGAAACGTAGATTGGGCTTGCTAGAGGGATTTTAATAATCTTGTTTAAAAAACGAGGTTTAATAATAAAATTATTAGTTTAAAACAGTTTACTGTTTTTATTGAGAAAGTATTTACTTTTTTCTACAAACCAATTTTCTTTAATCCGACATTCAGAAGCTCTCCCAGCAGCACGACTAAACTTAGCAGGACTAAATCTAACTTCTTAAGGCAGGGAATTTTTAAAGTACATCGTGTGCACTTTGCACCAACTTCTAAATCCTTCGGAAGTTCAAAACGAAAAAGTTTGAAGGCAGAGGGTGTTGCGGCAGACAGTGATTATAGTATTTCATTTTAAAACGCTTTCTTAGCGAAATATTGAAAAGTTTTACTGGTTAAACTCAGGTTTGCAGTTTATACCAAATACTTCATAATTACTTTACTGTCGAATATTTTGTTATACTCCGGGAGGTAATATTTAACATGCTTACAGATTAGACAGACCTTTTTTAAAACTTATTTACGGTATGTAACTTGACAGTAGCCGTGGCGTAGCCAGAAAATATGCTCGGGGGGGAGGGGGGACGAAAAATTAGGTGCAATTAAACTTTTAGACCCGAGCTCTTAGGCTGCAGCCCCCCCCCCCCCCCCCCGCGCACATACGCTACTGGACAGTAGAACCATTTTTATTAGTGCAAAAAAGTGGAACTCATTTAGGTCTTGTAAGACATTTTCTGCTAGAATCCATCGGACAACATATGGCTTTGAATAACGTTTATTTGTATTAATTTATTACTGATTCATAATTTATAGACAGGGCTTTACAAAACGCAGGACAAATGTTTTATAAACAACCCTTTCAACCCCCATTTACTACATCAAAAAACGTTCCTTATTTCGAGGTAATAAATTTAAAACAACCATATTTATTTGAAAAGCTCTATCGACCAAACTCGATAACTCCTCTGTTACCAAAGTTAATAATTTATTACTTCACATTTCAATAACCTGATATAACGAGGTATATAAGGAAAACAACCCTATAAATTTGTTAAGCATTATCGGATAAACAGTTCGTTACTAATGGACTCAATTTGTCAGAACTGAGATAAGGGCTGAACAAGACAAAATACAGAAAATACTTTTCGGGTTGGCAGAGAATTAAAACAAAGTAAGTTTTCTGTTCTGAAAGGTCGATAAAAAGTTTGGGATTTGAGAGTTTTTCTTACTTTTTTTTTGTTCGGGTTTATTCGGATAAAGAATCTTTAATTTGGAATTTATTGAGGGCATTTTATTCTATTCATTGGGAACGGTAAATAGTTTATATACACAATACAGAGACTTCGAAGCATTTTTTTGTTATGCTTATTTCCTACACTCTTAAAAATAACATGGTATGGATTGCTAAAATTTGGTTCTGACAACTATTTATTTTCGTGAAATCGGACTCAACCCAAAAAGTAGTTTGTACAACCAAAAAAAAATGGTCGTTATTGAACTGTTGAACTAATTAATAACATTAATCAACCCAACCTACAAATTTTAGTTGTCACAACGAAATTTTATATACGGATAACTAAATTTATATGGCTTTAGTTATCACAACTAATGTGTAAATATGGAAAATTGGAATTTTTTTTTCAAGGAAATATTGTTTTTGTTAATGATGCAATCTACAAATATTGCCAAAGCAATAATTTATTTGGGCCAAACTTGAAATTTCATAGAGAAACAATTCCGTATGTAGTCACAACATTGTGTTTATTATCTTTTTTCTGTACTTTCTAATTGTAAGAAAGACGTTGAATCATAAATAAGTAAAAATTTTATATTTTTGTCATTGCAGTTTCACATTAGAAAGTTTGAATGAACTGCTTATAACGCATGGCAAAATTAGCAAGTTGATTTGATAGAAATAACTTTAAAAAAAGTCTGTTTCATTTCTAAAAAAAATGTCATATGTAATTTATACTTAGTAACGAAAAGTATTACTACTCTATTAGGTATGCGTAAACTAATTGGAATAAATTATCAGGGATATTATGGTTTCTTTAAAAAAAATATTATTTTCAATGTCCTTGTTCTCTCATGTTCTTTATAATACATACTTAGGCAATACAAAACAAAAACACTAGATTTTTAACTTATTTTACTCAACCTTTTGGGTTGTTCAATTGCTTATAGAACTGAATTGTCCTTATTTAAATTTTCTTATCTGCAACTGCGATTATTAAAAAACAAAAAATATCCCCTGGACTTTCTATTTAAAATATACAGCTATATGAAATTTGTTGTACTTGGTCAGATTAAAAAGTCATCAATATGAACGAAATATAACCCAATGCAATAAATATAACCAAGAAAAAATCTTTTTTGTTTTCCTAACTAAAAATAGTTATTTTTGGTAACGTAAACACGAGAACAAATAAAAATTAGTACCAATACCAAGTCATTTTTAAGAGTGTAGTCAGTCTGCTTGAATAAATGGGGAGTCATGAAAAATATTATGATAAACATGCTCCACATATTTTTCAAATGTTGGAAACTTGCGACTAGTTAAAATATTCACTTTTCTACAGGATTTTTGAGATCATTCTTCTTACCGTCCCGGTTGTTGGTGAGTGTCAATACAGATGTCAATATTTACCTGAAATTAAAAAAAAAACTGTTAAATAATACCATTGGAACCTATGAGGATTTTTTTTTTTAATATAGTAGTATTTGGTTTAAAATAATAATATAATAATCCTATAAAACATCAACCTTTTCCTATATTTCCACTGTTCTAGACAAATTTAGTTTAAGCAATCCAAAACCATTGAAAAGGTCAATCCGAAGAGAATGCAAAGTTTTGCGTAAGCAATTATGAACGTAACTTAATTTTAAACAAGGCACAGCCGTAATTTAATACGCTACTATCTATTCGCGGAAAGAATTCAGCAAGCCTTTTTTATTGATTTTTTCTGGTAAATAATATTTGTAGAGAATTCAGGCATGACGGATGAAATACATCTGGGTATATGTCAATTTATAAAGCTCATGCCTAACTGCATGCTAATTTGAGCTCTGTACAAATACCACAGCCGTCTGATCGCGAATATAGTATAGGGCGTCAATTGAAAATAAGTATACATGCAATTTGATCGAGTACGTTACATTACGTAATAAATATTAACTTGAAAAGTGTGTAAATTAGGATTGTTAAATGATTTATTTCCTTGCAAAAATCATTAATTTGTAAGATTTTGGTTTCAAAGTGAATACGAACCGAAATAGCACAAAATACTATTACATACATACTTTTTAATGAATTTTAAGAAGGCAACATAAGAATATGAAATCTATTTAATTACTATTTGGGCACTTTAAAATTTGTAGAATTAAAAATAAGTTGTTGTCGTTTCTTGCCTTTCTTTAGGCTTTTTACCTCTTAGATCGCTGCCAGGGCCATTCCCGAGGGGATCTACAGTTTAACGTGGGTTCCGAACCACGATCCTCAGTCATGCGACACCCCCCAAGGGCCATCAACCCTCGGTTTCTTGTCATTGCATGACCTACCGATTGGGGAGTGTGTACCTTCGTCCGCACCCCCACGAGATATCCGATCTCTTTCGGCCTGGTTACCGGCGTGAATGGGGTGATACATTTTACACTCTCCCTGCATTTTTAAACCTCTAAAATTCATCACATTTTTTTATTGTGCGTATGCCCACTCCGAGGATCGAACTCGGAACCTGTTGAACTGACCATTGAGCCACTGCCACAGTTTAAAACTAAGTTGTATTGTCGGTGCAAAGTTGTTTATTGATAAGCCTTTTGCATCGAAAATACAAGTCTTTTAATTATACACATTCTCTACAAGGCACATTTCTTTAACTTTAAAATTTATCTTTAAATAAAATTATTTATTAATCTAGTAGTTAAGTAAAAAAAAACAGTAAAATTATTTTCTTACCAAATCTATTTCGCCAAGAAATAATTGCCAAGATTATGGTGCTCGTGGTTTCTTACAAAAATATAAGTATCATTCATCAAATTGGTTTTATAAAAAAACGACAGTTACAAACAGTAATTCGTTCTAGCCAACTTGGGTTGCCCATGCTCATAATACCGCATTCCTTTTTGGTGGAAAAGTAAAAGTGTTTTAAATCAGTCATTTGGATAAAACAGCCGTTATATATTTAATAAAAGTTAACAGATACGGATTTTATCGATATTTTAAAAGCAAACCTATATATGTATGTAGATAAACACATAAGATCATTTTTATAAAAGATTTTGTGGTTGCCTATTTTTTCTCATCTACGGATTAAAAAAAATTCTTCAATTTCCTTCTTTATTCAGTATTCAATTTTTTGGGAATACTTAAGTAAATTTATGGATGTTCAGAGCTTAATTTTTTTATTCGATCCGCCGAGGCCTGCTAACCTCGTTTTTGTCGAGAACAATCTCCATTTTGTTTTTTTAGAAATGAGAGCGAGCGAATAGGTTAAACGTAATGAAACCGAATGGATTTCTTTCTTAGTGAAAAATGGAGGAGATTTTGACACGTCCGATTATTGTTATAGTAACGTTTCAGATAAGTTACGGTTTGGAAACAAGAAGAATCAAGTAGTTTCCTTCAAAAAAAAAAATACGTTTTTTTTGTACCATTTTAAGAAAACTTTACAAGTTATTCTCTATCAGTGAAAAACTTTGATTACTTCAGTTGGCGGAGTATGTCTGCGAATGCAGAAATAGTATAAATAAATTGATTACTTTAGTTAGACTCGGTTGTCCGTGGTCGTCTACCAGCTTGAAACTCCCCAAACTTGGTAATATGCCATAACATCAGACTTTATATTAATCAAAGTATTTAAAGTAACAAATATTAGAAAATATTACTTATTATCGGAGTAATTTATTGGTAACGAATACAGGCATCTCTGGTATCCTGTGACGAAGGCAATTGAAAAAATTATTGTCGACTTAAAAAATGTTGTCAATATTTTGCGGTGTTACGAAACGCTAAAAACTCTGGCCCAAAAACTCTCACGATCAAAAAGAAAAGAAACTTAAGAACACGAGCGATGTCTCACAGCGTGGGTCGGATTCGTTCTTTGCCATAGGTATACATACATATTATGACCGTATGAGTATGACCGACTCGACAGAGTTGAAGCGGGATCGTATAGCTTTACATTATATGAGTCACGAATAAATGAAAGTTGCCAGGCTAAGTTTGGAATGAGATTTTGTTTTTAAATCGCTAATACGGACAGACTATAACAGGTTCGATTTTTTAAAGGAACAAAATTAAAAATTGCGTCCCAAAATTAAAAGGCCAAACAACATTTTGTTTGAAAGAACTTTGACCCATTTAGAAAATATTTTTTTTAGTTCTTAGGTAATCCAGATCTTTATTGTACACGCTAATTTTAGATTAAAATTACATACTTTCATCGGGACTTTAATGATGATGATTTTTCAAGTTAGTGTTACGTATCTATTGCACAGCTTCATAGGAATCAAGTAAACCACACTAATTATATGTATTTTAAAAATCATTACGATATTTTAAAGTTTCCTAGAGAATTTTTATATATTCACGTAACAACCATACCTATACCCTTTTGAACGTATTTTTTTTGTTCCGTATACAATTATACGGTGGTGCACTCTTCAATAATATGAAAACATATTCTCTGCTGGCTTCCAAACCGTTTAAATAGTTAATTAAGTTTTCGATTTACTTAGTGCTGAAAATAGCTTTTCAATTTTCTGGCATCATTTCTAAAACATTAAAATCACTTCATCAGATAATATATTTTATTACAGAATAGTTGCACTAGTTTAGTTTTGGGGTAACAACCTTTAAATATTTATTGTAAAAATGAATAGATTTATTTGCCTATTGACTTTATATTTAAAAAAATGCACACTGATATTTTTATATGAAGACTTTTGCCTAACTAGACTCATTTGTCAGCAACTTGAACACCTGTATTATCCCCTTTGAACCAATACATTTATTCAAGACCACCGACACAATTAAGCGTAATAACTGTCTCGTCAAACGCAGTTTACATGTAGTTTTGACCCGAATTGCTGCGTTCCACATGGACAAATTGACGGGTGTTTGGGGTACTCAATAATAGTGACAGTTGATGCGTAGGACATGGACATTAGCTAATTGTAATAAACCTTATGATTTAAGAGCAATCAAGGGGAATTACTGACTTTATATTTTCCATTTTTTTAGCTTCTTTTTTGGAGAGTCTCACCCGCATTTCCTCCTTTACAGAGGCACCGGTACGCTTGTGTTCCATCCATGGACGTACCGTCAAATTAAGCTTAAACTTTAAGTGTTAAAGGACCGTATTCCTGCTCACCTATTAACGATCTAATTTATACACTCCCACGCTACATCCAGGATAACGGCACCAGTACGTTCGGGTTCCAGGGATGTTTTTTTCGTATTTATTACAAACGTAACGAGGTGAGTAACTAAAGGTTAGAGGTTGGGTAGAGCTGTCACACTGAACTTCGCCGAGTATAATATAAAGGCATTATTAATTTATTTATGTTCCAATATTTTGGTAAAGAATAATAGAGTTGTAGATATACCAAAAGGTAGACATAATTTCGAAAAGCAAATTTTTTTATTTTAATAAATAATAAAATAAAATACACTATCTTTACCCTTATAATTTTTTAACAAAAAACGCCATCCAAGACTTGAAGTATCGCAGTGTGTAGCAGCTGTAAAATGCCGTTAAATAAAGTAAATGTCAAGGTATTAATCACGCAGTCCCGTCCGCTTACGGTGTAAACATATTTCCCGGGAAAGTAAATAGCGGAGCTAGGCGGAGCACCTTACCTAACCTTTTAAAAGAACATTTTCATCACGATTTTCCTTGGTTTTTTTTTCCGCCTTGTTTCATTTGCGATTGCTGTCTGATGTAATATTTTATTATTTGTTCTTTTATTTTCTTAAGTTGCTTTCGTATGGTCAGAATAATGTAATGAATGTACATATATTACATGGAAAAAAGGCCCTCAAATCCTCTTTTAATGTTGTAAATTTCTTCTAACATAACTGTACAGAGTTCGTTTTTGTTTATTTTACTCCTTGTCCAAAGGAATGAATTTAGTTCAAAAGAATACCAAGAGTGAAAAGTTGAGAACCTTGAAATTAGACCTTAATAGTGTTTTTAAATTATTAACTAGAAATAGTTATTTCAGGCTAATAAAAAAATAGTCAAATAGGTTTATTAGGTGCCCGTTATATTGACAAGTTAAATTTTTAAACTCAATTAACTTTTTTTTTTACATTTCACAACCTGTTTCAAAGTTTCGTGTTCCAATGTCACTTTACGGCGAGAGACGTAGCACTTGCTGATATTAAAATAATTATTAAATAGCTATTTTTAGACAGAAACATAGTATATTTTTAATTATTCACAACCAATATACTATACAGGGTGTTGCATTGATAGAAGGGACATGGGAAATCCCATAAAATTGTTGAAGATGTCGATTATTGGCTCTATTAATCATTCTAGTGTAAATTATTTTTGAGATTTATTGAAGAGCATCAAGATGTTTTTAAGCTTACGTCTTTCCCGCCGTGTTTTTAATTCTTTCTGGAATAATAAAAATATTTTTATTATTGAGGGTGTTAACATGATTTAAAAACAAATAATGTCAAATATTTTTATTAAGTAATATTATCCTTGCACGGAAGTTCTAAACAATCATAAAAAACTAATATTATTTCCGATAATTGCTTTTACTAACAGTGAGTACCAGATACGATAAATTATTGTACAATTTCTAATCAAAATGCGTTTTTATTGACACATGTATATACGTACTATATTGTAACTTCCTGACGATATAAATTCGCGCTAACAAAGTGATTATGAGCAGCACACATCAAAGGCAAATGCGACATCATATAAACAACTTTAATGAGATATACACCGCACTTCTCTATAGTGCCTCATTAATTTAAATCTTTGATAATTGAATTATGTTGGAATCGGACACTTAATCGCAGATCAAGTGATGAAAAAATTACGGTAATGTTTTTGTTGTTTGATGTATTTATAGTCTACTTCAGAAAGGTGTAGAGTACTAAAAGCTCATTAGGTATGCGAAGGGACTACAGAGTGACCCAACGAATATTTAAGCTACTGTCCTAATTTGGCATTGATTTTACTGCAAGATTCTTTATTTTGATCAAGTGCAGGTAGTACCACCCGGGTTTGGGTCAATTTATGGGCTTTGACTATTGTTTTACAAACACTGAAAATGGTGTGACAAAGGAGTGCATTATTTACATAGTATTAGGCACACTTATGTTTTATTAAATATTATCAAAAAAATACAAAAAATATATTATACAAAAATTAAATTATAAAAAATTATAATATTCTTCGTCATCTGAGGAATTGTCATCTCCTCTTTACGTTATAATTAACGGGTCGACGGTTCGATCGATCAGGTGGTCAAGATCCCACATTTTCTCTTCTTCTTTAATGACATGATGGACTGCTTCTCGCCAGTTCTCTGGTGTTACTTCCTTAATGGCTTGATCAAACAGTAGCTTAACGTCTTTCATTTTGAATGTCGTGTTGTGTCTTGCTACGAATCCTTTTACTTACGCCCATATAAGTTCTATAGGATTTACACTATGTTTTTCAGCTATATCTTCCAAGGCATATTTCATAAAACGACGTTTGTGCAAATTTGCTATAGCTAATAAGTTCCCTCTTTATCAAATTATCTTCTTTATCTGTCTATTTTTCCTTTGGTTAGTTATCATAAATAATTTACTGCACAAAATTTACCTGCGCCTATGGCCGACACCGAAATTGAGTCGAACTGGACAGAATTTCCCATTTTATTACTCTACATCTTTCTGAAATAGACTATAAGTGAAATTAGAAAAGTCATAAAGTATTAAATTAAATAAAAAAGCTCTCAAGTTGTGTGTGTCAAGTATTCAGATAAACGCCTTTGAAGTTATACCAAAAATAATTTTGCGATTTTTTTTTTATTGTTTTAATAAATGCCTTAAATTTTCTTTTATTCACATCAGATTAATTTGTACAGTACATAGGACCCGACTGCCGAATACTTTCGAAGTGGGTGTATATTGCCATTACCATAAACAATGCGCGTGTGAGTGCAATAACAATTTTTTAAAGTTCCGTCACGTAAGCCCACTCGTTTTTGATATACATTTCTACTTTACATGTTGTGAATTTAAATCAGTAATAATTGAAGAGCGATCTTTTTGAGGTTTTTACCGTTTTTGGACGATCACAGTAAAGCGAAAAGTTCATGGTTTAGATATAAAATAGTGGAATTTTTTTTTTCTAAAATTAATTTTTATTATACAATTATTTTCTATTTGCTAAACCTTTGGAAATATAGGGAAATGTAGGCCGGATTCCAATGAACAAACAAAACCTGTCTTCGTTCTTTAAATATTTCGATTAATCGGAATAATCGATTATTCAGAGTAATCGATTAATTTAAAATTGAATAATCGAAATAATCAAAGCTTATTTAATTACATAATTACTTCAACCATTTTAAATATATAAATTAGGACATTTCTAAATTCATTTTTAGATAAAAATATAATAAATTCTTGATTTCATTGTCCAAACTAAAAATGACAAATATCTTTTAAAAAAAAACGAGGATTTATGAGTTGGCCTATAATAATTTTTAATGCAAGTAAAAGATTGGCTCTTGACCACGACTATTATAGGTATGGTTGTATAAGGTCGAAAAAAGAACTTTAAATCACTGTCGATAAAATGAATTTGAAAAAACCATGACCTTCTAGAATTTAAGGGAGAGTGAATGAGAGACAATTCAGGCCAGTTCATAAAAAAATAACAAGGGAAAATTTGACGTTTATAACGTAGATGCCTGCTGCTACGCAAAATAACGGATCAATCTTGTGAATTGGTGAGCAAAACTAAATTCGAATTATTTAGTTCTGGCCGCTGACATGGATGTCACCACTACCCGTTAGGCCATCCCTCAAAGACGGCTCCGCATCCTGATCATTTAAAGCAGCCATGTCAAACTCAAAGTCACTGGTGGGCCAAAAGCATGAAGACTATAGACTAGGTGGGCCGCAAAACCTAATCTTAAAAAAGACAAACTGCTGAAAATCTTAACGAAAAAAAGTACCCACTATTATAAGACTAGTGTATTTATTAAATTTTTAATAAAAAAGACATTACAAAAAAGTACAAAAATTAACTTTTTTTGCCAGATATTTGACATATTTTGTCTTTAATTAAGTTTTCTATTTGTGGCGTGAATTTATCGACGGAAATAACTTTTAAAACTGCGTCCAAGTGTGCGTTCGTCAATCGCGATCTTGCGGGAGATTTGTTTCCTTTCATCAAAGAAAATAATTGTTCACACTTATAGGTACTTCCAAACTTTGACAGGATTTTGCAGGCAAATTTTCTCATTTCTTGGTATTGAACAGGCAAGTACTTATAAAATTCGAACGTACCAACACTATCAAATTTTTTTTTAAATGGGTCTGACACTGAATCTCAATCACTTCCATCTGCAAGTGAGGGGGAACTTTATCAATATCGATAGTGAACAGACCGGTATATAAAGAAAAATTGAAGATGGCACCATTTGGTCTATTTCGGTTTTTAACAGGCTCGCGGGCCGCATTACCTGCCTGTTTTCAAAATTGATTCGGGGCCGCAGGAAACTGTTCACTGGGCCGCATGCGGCCCGCGGGCCGCATGTTTGACATGGCTGATTTAAAGGAAGGCTAGAAATTCTGTCTCACTCACTTCCTTTAAATTGAGGAGGTTATGATCAAAACAATCGATCGATCGAAAGAATCGTTTGATCAAAGCGATGGGATAATCGAAAAAATCTCTACCCCACCTTCGGTTTATGCAAATAGATCTTTATGACGTCAATAAACCTGCAACAGCCTGGACTATATAAAAAGTTTACAAATTTGCTAAATTAAACCATCAACACGTAAAAATAACCAAGGATATCTAAACGAAACTTCGCCATTAAATTATTACATTGATTTAAAAGCGATGTGTTGAATTTCAAATTAAGTATCAACATACTGGTGGCCTCAAAAAAAAAATCGTGGTAACACAAACAATTTTATTTAAACAAAAATAAACACTCCGCCGTAGTTAAGATCGTCGAAATTAAAAAGAAACAACAAGAAATAAACAGTTATGGTAAAATCCTAAGTTGTTAAGGCCGTTTTACACTAGATGGTCGTTTGTATCGACCACCCGGTTTATTTTAACTGATTTCCCCCTTTTTTAAAGTAATGTAAAATTCCAGTTGTTTTTTCCGAGGGCCCGTCCGTGCGCCGGATGCACTTAGGCCAGGTTTGCCCATTGTGCTCACTCTGTTTGGTTGTTACACCCACTCCGTGATCTCAGTTCCTTGTACTAATTTGTGTAGGTCAACTGGGAAGGGGGTAGGGATGTCTTCTGGTTCCCGTTTTGGCTGCCCGAGAATTTGTTGCCTCTTCCGATCTAGTGACTCGTAATGGCAAACTATGTGCTGTACAGTTTCCCTGCCTTGTCCGCATAATCTGCAGTTAAGGTCTCCTTTGTACAGTTGCATTCTGTGCACATGGTTCTCGACAGCCATGTGTCCTGTCAGAATTCCTGTAATGGTTCTCAGCTGGTTCCTGTTTATTTAAAGCAACTGTTTTGTAAGTCTTGGGTCTGGATCCCCAAAGAAGCTCTTTTTCCAGAGATTACATATGTTCCTAATAAAAACTGTAAGTTTGTTCTATATTTTCATAAATCGTGTTCTTAATATATTTACTCGTCAATCGTAAAAATTGAAATTTTATTCACGATATTGCCGGTTCCCCTCGAGGGAACGCAAAAATTGTATCTCATGGCGTGTGTCTCAACGAGTCGTGTCGTCGGAAAGGTAATTCCTGTCATTTTACGTGTGACGTGGCAGAACGAGACAGCGTGACATTAATACACCGAATTCTTGCATTTGAGCAATGACATCTGGGAATAAGTTCTGTCTTGGCGAGACCTCGCCGACCTGAATAAGAATAATTTCGATGTTTATTACATACTGCATGTTTTAGACCCAAAACATTGCGCTCTCTTGGCCATGTTTAATAATGGATTTTTTTGAAGAAACCCGCAATTAGACATTAGGCTAAAACAATTAAAAAAGTCGATAATTTCTAATTCATAAAAAAAAATAGTGACGTTTTTCTCATAAGAACCATTTTTTAGTGAAGGGGTCCAATTTTTTTTTAACGAGTTGTCCACTAAACTTCGTATGGACAAGGATGTTTTCCAGTACATTGACATTTAACCGGTAACAATAAAATGATGGTAAGGCGACGACGACTAAATTAAAGATTGTTTATTGTGTGTCGTTACAATTTTTTTAAGTGCTCGTTATTTTTAAAAAACAACTTGCCTGACAATGTTACGCTGGTTGGGAATAATTAGGATTGGTACTGTAACTATGGTACCTACGGATAATTACGAGGTAAATTTAATAGCCTTGTTATTTAAGTTTCAAGGTTTGGTCATTTATGGATGTTTATAGAGTGACCGGTAGAGATGTGGGTCCGTTAAAGAAAAATTTTAATTATGGTAAAAAACTTTGTATGCCCTCAAACCAAAATAGTTATTAAAATAGTTTGAAAATCAGCTTCCATGTACTAGTGTTTCGGCAAAAATTTTAATTTTATGTAAGAGTTAAGTTTTAAAAATACAGAAAAACATTACTAACAATTTTCGGCTCCTCTTTGGTTAATCAGTTAGCAATTAATCATCATACAAAAATCAACCAGTGGACAGTATTTCAGATCGCTCCAATAAGTCGACACGTTGATGCGGCTTCGCTCCGTTCTTATCTATATATCACGTTAGAAAAGGAATATCACAAAATCGTGATAGGGCCTGCCAATCAGCTACCCTCTACTACCGCAGGTAAAGTTGTCCCAAAAAGTATTGAGTCAAAAATTTATATAGCCCATTATTTTTACTACTGTTTTAAGAATTATATTTATAACATTTTTTATAAGAAAATTATTTCTATTTTAATAATAAGGTAGATTAGAATTTAAGAAATCATTATTTTATTTGATAGCTCTACAAAATATAAAGATCCTCTTGGATCAATCGCTTTATTATTAGGCGTCCGTACACGACCAGATGTCCATCATAAAATGATCTAAGTAAAACCATTCGTTAAGATAATTCACAGTAATTATTTTGTAATAATAATAAGGGAATGACAGCACAAATACTGATTGTGTAAGAGCAAATTTCACACACTATTGGGGTTGATGTCATTAAGGAATGTCAGTAACAGTGGCGAAAGATAGAAATTAAAGTAAACATTTTAATTGAAACATTTTTTATGGAAGAAGTGTGATAATTTATAATAAAGAAAATAGTGCGGGAAGAAACGAGAATGCTTTATTATGAATATACAAAACGGCATTTAAAATGGAATATTTCAAAACCTAAGCATTTGCACCAAAAACTACTCCTAGATCTACGCTCCTAAAATACATGATTTCTGAAAAAATCATCAATATTGGCGTGGTAAGCGATATTTACTTTATTTTTAATAATGAAAAACCGAGCCCGAAAAAGGCTGGTTAGAGTCATACATACGTCTTATGTTAAATTTTTGGATTGACAACAATATTCATATTTTTCACGAATATAAAAAAAAATTTTAATAAAGATACAGCTAGGAATATTGTAAAAAAAACATTTACAAAAACAAATTTAATTCAATCATGCAGAGGGGGAGAGGTAATAATTTAATTTTCGAAATTTGATAGTAGTTAGGTGAATTTGAAACGAACCTTGGGCGTGGCCCTGAAAATATTTCGCCTGCGGCGTTTATCCATCTTCTTCACTAGGTTCAACATCATGAAATACATGTAGTCCTGACTGTTCCTTTTCTCCAGAAGAAAAAATGTCCTACTTACGCCCCCAGAAATCAATTTTCATTTATGTATAATATGGAAATATTGGTACAGTTTTACCAAATTTGATACAATTAAGACGATCCCGATGATATAAAAAATTTGAAGCCTTGTAACAACCCTGCGTGAAAAGTACATTTCTAAATAAGTATTGGAAAATGGCGGTCGTAGTGCATACTTTCCAGCTAGTTTATGTCACTGAACCTCGCAGTGAACTCTTATGCCCCGCTAAAACAATAATAATTTTTCTGGAAAATGGCGAAGTAACAGGGTAAACAAGCACGTATACAAAATAACAGTTCTTACCTGTTTAGTATATTTTAACCGGTATCACGATCATGATATGACGCACATTTTCCAAGGCTTATGATGTAATTGTTATTTTTTTAAAAGTAGTTGTATTGTTAAGAAAGAACGACGAACACTATAAACCAGGTGGAACATAGCACATTAAGCGTGATATTGACTGACAAATAGGTAACTGTAGTTTTGTTGTTGGTAGATATTAACTCAGGAAAATGTATTTTAAAAAAAATGGGTTTCAAAATCATTCGACCAATATTTCTAAAAAAAATTAAAATATACCGGAACGGTAGATTATTTTAAAAATACAGGTAAGGCTTTTAAAAATCTACATATCTGTAATAAATTGGAATACACAGGTCAGTGGCGTGCAAAGCCATTTGAACAGGGTAGGCAAACATTTAATTTCCAAACAATTGACTTTAAAATTTTTCCACACAGTTGACATCGCCATTACCTCAATTACGTGTACGTGGACATGTCCACTTCTCCATCTTAAATCATCATAAAAGTACTGCTTATTTTAAGTTACAAATTAAGATCTTAACTAACCTAATTATTGAATTATACAGGGTGTCCCGTAACTTATGGGCCGTAGAGTAACTGGAGATACTAGACATCAAACTAAGCCGATTACGTCATACAAGTTTTTTCGGATTGTTACTCGTTCTAGAGATACAGGGTGTTGAAAGTAAAAGTTTATTCTCGAAAATAAGCCATAATTTTAAAACGGTTTAATGAATTGAATTGAAAGTTGGCAATATTATGTTTTTATGAGCAAGAAATAAGAAATTTTTAAGTTTCAAACTAGAGGGCGCTAGTTGCATACACTGGGGTTCATAAATCGATGATTTTTTTTTACCTGTGGTATTAGGTGTTTTTCAATTATATTTTCTTAAAAATTGCATTTTCTGAGTCAAAAATGTGTACTTGATTGATCTTAATATCTTTAACGGTTTTCGAGATATTTCCCTTTAAACATCCCAAAGCATAAAAAAACATAGTAAATAATTAAAATAACAAAAAAAAAAGTGACAATCCGAAAAAACTTATATGACATAATCGGCTTGGTTTGATGTCTAGTATCTCCAGTTACTCTACGGCCCATAAGTTACGGGACACCCTGTATAGGGACATGTTTTATATCGAGAACGCGTAGTAATTTTTGAAACTACGACAAAATTGGAAGATTGGCACCAATGCATTTTACCAGCGCGGGCGGATGGCTGACGGAGGCTCGAGTTGCGAGTCACGTGTATTTATTCTCTTTCTAGCTTACTGCCTACCGGCTCTCTCGCTTGCTTCCACTCGTATAAAAGCAGTGCTTTTGCTTTCCCGTAAGCGGTTTAATATAATGTAAAATCTCTGCTTTTCAAACTGTTATACGGGATGCTTATACAGCGATCGAATTTACGATTAATTGGTAACGAAGGGGTTCGTAGAAATAATCTTCAATGTTATACGATAAACTTTTCGGTCCTGGTCCTTTACATACACAAAAATATTTCCGGATATTACACGGATAAAAATTTAAATACAAGGAAATAATTTTGGTTAGAGTTTGTTTTATTGTTCCCAGGGTAGGCAATGCTTTTTTGCCTATATTGTATGCACGCCACTGACACAGGTTTGCTCAAAAAGTTGTGAAGAGTTCAAATTATAATTTTTTAAATGGAACACCCCGTATAATATTATTTTAATCGTTTAGTTAATTTAGAACATTTTTTATTTACCATACGTTGTGCCTAAATTCATGTATGTATATGCGAAATGCATGTAAACAAATTTTGAATGGTTGATTAAATTTGCCAAATTTATTTTAAATTATTAATTTTAAAATACTCTGTCGGCAATAACCAAATTTTTCCCAGCGTTTATTGAAAATATGGTAGTTACTTCCAAATGCGTGAATACAAAATTTGATTGGGCCCATAATTCACTAATAATCCTATGAGACCGTGTTTGCATAATGATTGGTATTTGGAATTGCAAAATGCGCGTCAAAAAGCGAGTTTTACCGGTAAAATCAATGTGCAGTAATAATTTTATCAGATACTTTGTTTTCTTCTAAATTAAAATCCAGACAAAAAAATAGTTTTACATATTTATTTGAAAACTTCAAAGCTTTGAATGTTTAACGTAAATATTGGAAAACTGACGTAAATGAACTGTAAAATACGGTTTTTCTGGAAAAACTGGATGCTATGACGACAATAGAATGTTTATGTTATGTCTGGATTCTGGAATTTGTTTAATTTGTAGCAGAATATGTGTATATTATATAATTCCCAATACTCTTAGGTTGCTGAGCATCTTTTAACAGCTCATCAAGTATAACTTCACTCGACCCTAGTGTTTATCATGTAGTTTTAGCTGACTAGGCATCCTAGGAGAAGTATTTACAACGTGCGAGTCATATTTTTACAAATTACAAAACGTGTAAGTCACTATCATTAATTTAACGAATTACACAACGCTTAAGCCACATTTTATAACTGTTGCATATTATCATAATTTTATAATATCAATACATTCCTCGATCATTTAGTCCATCACTGTATATTAAACTCGGATTTTTATTTTAACATAAAAATTAAGTTCTTCCTTATTAAACTTCAAAGTATCGCTTAATAACATGCACAGTGTATTTTTAATTATTTTAATTTTTTATTACTTTAGCAGATCAGCACGAGAGAAAGCGACTTACACATTCTCGATTACGTCGAATGTTTTGCAGAGACTAGTAATAATTATTCAAACTACAGAAAATAAGACGGCGAAGAAATATATAATTAACTTTTTTGATGTTAGTTTTAAACCATATTTTGTAATTAATAAATAGATATAATGATAAATCTATATGGAAGATAACGTCACTGTGTATATGAATTCACGCAGCAACCAGTAATTTTTTCCAGTTTAAACTGAATTTATGAATAAAATTGTAAGTTCCTCTGCAAATCACTGGATATAGCAAAAATTCAATTATTTGGGAATATCAGACGATCGTTTCATAAACGCGATAAAAACAGTTGAATCATCAAATAGATGACTGAGATTGAAAATCCTATATAATGATTTTGATGACGTCACTTCTTCTGGTAAGTATCATCATAGAATTTTAGGTATAAGGAGAGTGTCGAGGTAATTTTTTTTTAAGCGTTAAAAACTACCTGACTTCTTTTAAACCCATGTTTCCTCGGAATTATTAGATCATAATTTCTGGTTACGTTTTTGTGAAAACACACATTAATCGAAAATAACAGGTCAAGTTTTTAATTTTTCCAATACCTGTCGGATGTCAAATGAGTACTCATGCTTGTGGGTTTATGTAAAAAAAGTTATTGATATAGCTGAAAAACATAGTGTAACTGTGCTGCGCACACCGCCATATCATTGCAAACGAAATCCTATAGAACTTATATGGGCGCAAGTGAAAGGATTTGTAGCAAGACACAACACGACATTCAAAATGAAAGACGTTAAGCTACTGTTTGATCAAGCCATTAAGGAAGTGACACCAGAGAACTGGCGAAAAGCAGTCCATCATAGTATTAAAGAAGAGGAGAAAATGTGAGTTCTTGACCACCGGATCGATCGGACTGTCGACCCGTTAATTATAACGTCAAGAGGAGATGACAGTTCCTCAGATGACGAAAATTATTATGATTTTTTATAATTTGATTTCTATATAATGTATTGTTTGTATTTAATCAAAAATAAGTGTACCTAATACTATGTACATAATGCACGCCTTTGTCACACCATTTTCAGTGTTTGCGAATGAATAGCAATAGGCAAAACCAATAAATTGACCCAAACCCGGATGGTACTGCCTGCACTTGAAAAAAATTTGGAATGAAATTAATGCCAAATTATAAAAGTGGCCTAAATATTCGTTGGGGCACTATGTAGTCCCTTTGCATACCTAATGAGCTTTTATCACTCTACACCTTTCTGAAATAGACTATAAATTTAAAAAAAAATAATTTATAACAATATTGATGCGACCTCAGAAACAAATAGCATGTTTATCTCGTAAAGGCACATGCCCGGACGCAAGTCCATATACATTGTCGTCCGGGAATGTATGGCTTTTACCCTTAGATCCACCACAATATATACTATTTAGATCATTCTACAGTCAATTTATAAAGCTTTAACTAAACAAAATACGTTATGGATGTAAGATTGAAAAATCCATTACCTGATACAACAAAGTAATTTTGAAGCTTCCTGTCACAGGTTTCGAGACATCAACCACAACATGTATTGTGTCAAACAGGAACTAAACTATCATTTATTTTAATGGATAGACATAAATTGTCGAAAGCTGATAATAATTGTCTATATTCTACGTGCAACACATATTGTGTTTTGTTTTATTATTGTTTTTAGTGACAGCAGGCGCGTTTTTCAGGTTTTATATAATTTATTAATATAAATCCTCATTTGGTACTACAAAGGAAAGGACCTCAAAATTTCTGATCTCCCTAAATAAAATGATAATTGCTACCTTTCAAACCAAATCATCGAAAATCAAATTTCTGAATAAAAATAAATCAGCCGGTGTCGAATCCGGGCTATATGGAGAGTCAGAAGAAAGTCGTACTCGCGGAGGATGAGTTAAAATTTGGGTGATTCAATAAAAAATACTTGTTTATTGTTTTTTTCTATTGTTTTTTTTATGATAAAACACCTGCACTGTAGAAAAAATCCTTTAAGGCGCTCTGGGAGCCGGTGCGAGTGCGAAAAAAGCGATTAACGTTAGTCTTGAAACGTTGAAGATTGTATTCATTGGGAAACACGACCTCAGGAAGATCATTCCACAAAGATGACGTTCTCCAGATGAAAGAATTCTTGAACAATGAAGTTCGAGGAGTACTAAGCTGAACAACATATGGATGAGCGGCAGTGGTTCGCCGTGTATTTCTGTTTTGCATTGCTCTAGGTGGAATCAAGTGGGCAATGTCAGTCGAACACCTGCCATGGAAATATCTGTAAAAGAGAGCCAAATCACCAACCTGTCTTCGATGCTCCAGGCTATCGAGGGTCTTGGTCAGCTCGGGGTCGCCGATCAGACGAACGGCTCTCCTTTGAATGGAATCCAGTAGCCGAAGGGTGTGTTTGGGTGCAGAGCTCCAGACATGAGAGCAATATTCTAATGATGGTCGAATCTGGGCTTTGTAGAGTGTCAAAAGTTGATGAGGTGTGTACAACCTTTTGGTGCGGAAAAGTACACCAAGTTTCTATGCAGCTGCCTTGGCAATTGCGGCAACGTGATCATGCCAAGACATATTACCTCCCAGATTGACCCCCAGCAAATTAATAGACGGTGCCAGGGGAATTGCGTGTCCTGCCATGACTATATCCGGTTCTGCAATGTTAACCTTTTTGGAGAAGACTGCTGCCTGGGTTTTCTTAGCATTAAATTCGACTTGGTTACTGTCACCCCAAGCCAAAATTTCTTCCAGGTCATTGTTGAGGCGCAATACTTCATGCTGCCTGCGAAGATGAGATTGGTCCCACAAGACGATGACCATAAACTTTTTAACTGTATCTATTGATTGCACACCCTATCTATACCTACATTACTTTAGTTACTTTGTATTACCTTCAATAAAAAATGCTTAATCAAGCAACTATTTTGCTTAGTTTAATTATTTAATTTTAAACGTTAACATAAACATTAGCTTGATACTTTTGCTGACAACGATAATAATATACAGTTATCTTTCAAAAATATTTTGATTGCAATGATTTGTTTGTTATGGTTTGATGGCACGCCAATTATGTAATTGTTCAATTCTTTTGCTTATCTTTTCTTGGGTCTAGACAATTTCGTCCATTAAATAGGTATTTTCAATTTCTTGACAGAAATTGTGGAAACTCGACTCGATAAATAATATCAACATTGTCAGATATATCTTTAAATATAAGTGATGTTGTTACAATTTATAAAAAAAATCGTTAATGTCAGTGATTTAAAATGCCAGGGCAGGATTTGTTTTATTTTCGCGTTTTTATATAGTTCAAAATATGTTTTATCCAAATTAACGCCTAAATCTTATTAAACAGATTTATGCAAATTCATGGCAGGTTCCTTTTGATTATCGGGATCCACACTTTAACAATAATTCTTCTATGGCCTCCTCCAAAAGCCTATGAGAATTATTCTCCCACGGTCGAAACATATTTATTTTTACTCTGAACTTTTAAAGGGGCCCGGTCATCTGGTAAACTTATCCGGGCCAAAAAGTACGGCAATTTAACACGAGAAATTGAACGCGGTCAAATCTACTTAAATCAGCCTAATCCACCTAATATATAGCCGTATTAAATTATTGTTTTATCAGGAGGAAATAATTTTAAGTATGCATTCATATTATAATTATTTTAGTCCTTGACCAACTGCTCGAGCTTTTTATTGTCGTTTTTCATGATTTTTATATACGTTGCGTGATAGCGGGAAAAATTATGAGCACACAAACAGGTATATCAGAAAATGTCAGGGAAATTTAACATGAGTTTTTTTTTTGTAAATAAATGAAATTTCTATCTTTCTTCTTGACCATTTACCATTTGTAAATGGTAAAAAATAGTATATTGTATACCTAGTAGGAAAAGCTGAACATTCCCGGACGACCGTAAAGATTGTATGTCGAGGCGCAAGCCGAGACTGACAATACGGAGTCCGGGAATGTGGCTTTTTCTACGAGGTATACATACTATTTTCCGTAAATCAAAAATTATTAAAAGGACATAACTTATTACAAGCAACTTGTTAAAATTTTGAAATAAATGTTATTAACTTTGTTTACAAATAAAGGATGCCATTAAATATTTGTGTTGTAACTATGGAAACACAGTAATATTGAATTGTCAAGCTTAACACATTTTAGTTTACAAGTAGCCGTACAGAAATAACATTTCTATACAGTACAATAATATTTCCTAACAGTTATTTTCCGTTGCCTAGCAAAGACTACGTGCCTGGAAATATTGACCTTTTCTTTCAGAAATGTTATCAAAAATGTCAATATTTCCTATCGATTTTCGGAAAATGTAATTTATTCTTCATGTCATTTTAAGTTTTGTTCTTACGGCATAGCAAATTAAAAGTGAAAAAAACTAAATCTGAACAAGAAAGGAATAAGGAAAAAAATGCACAAAAGTAGAAACGAGGAAACATCAAATAAAGTTTCGTTTATTGTTAATTAGCTACGCTTTCAATTCAAAGTTGTAAGACTTTTTTATTTTTAAATAGCATCGTTTTTCGTTTATATACGGTCTTTTGTTCTGAAAATCTAGTAATATTAAAATCTTTTCAGAGAAATTAAGTAGATGAGAATGTTTAAAAATATCCATCCTAAATTCCAACCTAATCTTTTATTTACTGTTGCTGATATTTTAAAGAAATATGTGACGCCCCACCTTTAATACGTTTTAAACTTTTAATTATTATTATTTGAACCTTCCAGACGGTTTGCACATTTTTAAAGCTCTAATTCCCTATGCAAAAATGGTAATACAATACTTATAGTTCGATTTTGTGGGGCTCATTTTCGTAGAAGCAGGCAAAAGCCTAAAATTGAACTTTTGTCATAAAATTCGAGTTAAGCACGTATTGCTACCTTCGGTCTTTCCCACAATAAAATTGAGTTTTGGAGTTTTTAGGCTCGCTAATCTTTGACCTTAAGTTTTTGCCCATATAAAGCGGTGAAGTGATAGTCAGGCAAGTTCAATTCCATTATTATACATTTTTCTTCTGAAAAAAAAAACGGTTCTTAGAATAAAATTATAAAAACAATTAATTTGGCCAAGTTTTTAATAAATCAATTTTTGATATTAGATTTTTACCTGTAAACTAACGCCTTTGCCCAAAGTATCCCCTCTCCCAGAGGGGGCATCCTTCCACCTGAGCACCCCCATCACAGCTTGTCGCACCCAGCCCCTTGGAATGGTGTTTCGATCGCTTTCTGAAAGTGTCCTCATCAGGGCAAAATTCTTTCAGCCAATAGTAAGTGGTGGGTCCGGTTTCGATAATTTTTTAGTCCTTGATCATTTTGATATTTTGCCTGTATTTGATGGTCAACGGTTTGTTAATGATCATGTTTGATTTTGACGTTTTTCTTTGGTTTTTTAGATCGAAATTTTATATTTAGTGAGTCAAATCATTATATCTTAATTTTACCTTAGAGACAATACATATTTTATAATTTTTTATCTGGCCTTAACTATTGTTTTAACCGATAAAACAAATAAAAAATTCAAAGATCAAACTGGTTCCAAGTCAAGGTAATAACACCGCCGAGAGTCAGTGTCAAATCCAAAATCACACCTTAAAATACAACTTAAGTATGTCACAACAACAATCACTTTTAACTAAAAGTTCAGCTTAGGTCAATCCTTTAAAAATCGTCCAAAAGAAGTCCCACGTTTTCTTAAAATTTACAATATTTCCACGTCACTCAAAAATCCCGCCAAAAACAAAAAGTTTTCAAAGCCAACCTCGAAATTTTTCGATCGGATCGAGATCAAGATCCTTCCTTCGCTCGACAATCGAGCTGGCTTCGAACGCGACAGCGTTTGTTGCGGACTGGCTGCGAGAAACATTTGAAAAGCGTCCGCGTGTTCTACCGCGAAAGCTTCGAGAGGATCGACCAATAGAAACGTCGAAAGGAACGAAGATCGGTTAAAATCGACGATGTTCGGATGTGAAGTTGTTGAGGATATGCGGTTTTTTTTTGTTTTCCTGAAGGAAGGAAATGAAAAAGTTAATAGATAACGAATTGAAGAATTTATTCTTGATTAAAAGGCAGTAAATAGTCACCTCGTTAAAAGAAGAAAAGCTGTAATGAATAAGTTTCATTTTTGTATATTTTTTTTAGTAGAAGAAAAGGTTAAACAACGGGCCAGTGAGCAATTTTTTTTACATCATTTTACGCCTTGGTGATGTCAGCCAGAGTCAACGGTTTTAAGTGAGTCTATTCAAGAGCATATTTTCTATATGGGAGAGTAAAGTGACACGCATAAGACTTATTCAAACGATAAAACAATTGAAGAAAGGGGGAGGATACAGGTGGAGAACAACCAAGCCGAGTGAATTCTTCAAGAGTATTTAAATAATATTTTTAAAAATGAATATTCTAAATTGTCATACACTTACCGGGTGGTCAACTAAGAATGACCGTCGGCCATATCTCAGAAACTAGTAATCGTATAGCATCAGGAAAATTTTTTTTATGACAAAAGTGCCCAAGGGAAAATGCTGGAAATTATTTTTAAGTTCCCCATTTTGCCGCAAGAGGGCGTAATTGAAAAGTAAATTTTAAAATTTTACATATCTCCGAAAATTCCACATTAAGGTATATCTTTGATAACACCATTAACAAGCTTGGACAATTATGCATCATTTTGGTCGTATGCTCATTGGCGTACCGACTTTAATAAGAGGGGGGAAAGCTGTTAAAAGTGTAATCAGTTAAATCGCTGTAACTTTTAAACGACTTACCCGATTTTAGCAAACTAAAGACTGTTTGGAAGAGAAATGTATGCACTTTCACCACTCGTATTTAGTTGTCCATAATAGTTCTAAAAAAAATGCTAGAGGGCCCAATTTGCAATAATAACACATTTTTTGATTTTACTCCGAAAAAATAAATCATACGGTATAATTATGATACCATAATCGAAAAGTTGATGAAATTTGCTAGAAAAAATATTAAAACCGCAGCTCGATATCTCCGTTCGTTTCAGCGTTATCGCCAATAGAATAATTTTTAAAGCTAAGCGATTATATATTTTTTAGAAAAAAAGTGGTACTTACGCCACTGATATTTTTCCATGTGGATATTATTTCTGATTAGCCTGGTCAATTCTGCATAAAAATGATCTCTTGCGTTATTCTCCTCAGGCACACCGTTCTTAATTAAAATAATTAAACTAAATTAGCTCTACTATTATTATTAACATTGATAATGCAAAATTTTGTTTTATAAAAATTGGTGGAAAAAACCAACTTTACTTAATAGGCATGCATGAAGCTAATTTAATTTAATTATTTTAATTAAGAACGGTGTGCCTGAGAAGAAAAACGCAAAAGACCATTTTTATGCAGAATTGACCAGGCTAATCAGAAATAATATCCACATGAAAAAATATCAGTGGCGTACCACTTTTTTTCTAAAAAATATATAATGGATTAGTTTTAAAAATTATTCTATTGGCGATAACGCTGAAACGAACGGAGGTATCGAGGTGCGTTTTAATATTTTTTCTAGCAAATTTCATATACTTTTCGATTATGGTATCATAATTATACCGTACGATTTATTTTTTTGGAGTAAAATCAAAAAATGTGTTATTATTACGAATTGCGCCCTCTAGCATTTTTTTTAGAACTATTATTGACAGCGAAATACGATTGGTGAAAGTGCATACATTTCTCTTCCAAACAGTCTTTAGTTTGCTAAAATCGGATAAGTCGTTTAAAAGTTACAGCGATTTAACTGATTACACTTTCAACAGCTTTCCCCCCTCTTATTAAAGTCGGTACGCCAATGAGCATAAGACCAAAATGATGCATAATTGTCCAAGCTTTTTAATGGTGTTATCAAAGATATACCTTAATGTGGAATTTTCGGAGATATGTAAAATTTTAAAATTTACTTTTCAATTACGCCCTCTTGCGGCAAAATGCGGAACTTAAAAATAATTTCCAGCATTTTCTCTTGGGCACTTTTGTCATAAAAAAAATTTACCCGGACGCTGCCGGCGGTCATTCTTAGTTGACCACCCGGTACACGATTGCTCGTTATTTAAACAATTTAATTTAAAAAAACTGTTCCCAATTTAATATAAATATGGTCAAAAATGACCTACTTTCGGCGTTATGGAAAATATCATCAAGAGAGAACGGGTGAAATACGGAACAAAGTTGAAAAAAAATTATCTACGAGTAAATAAAATAGTAAAATGTTATATCGCCATCTGTTATCCGGCCAAAAATATGTATGGTAACCGAGAGAGTATTTTTGTAAATGGAGTCGTGATGAATGATGGCTATTATTTATTCAAATATTTACATGTAGAGGCTGAATAGATTTTTTTAGGATTTCTCTCATATTTTACTGATATCTGGCAAAGGCGTGAAATGTACATCATTTCTCTTAAGCGTGATTTGATATAGAACTGTTTTTGGAGTTTCAGAAACCACTAGCGCAGCCCGGCGATATGAAAAAACATGTGGAGAAAGCAGTGGCGTAGCCAGAAAATATGCTCCGTGGGGGGGGGGGAGGTAAGTAGGACTTTTTTTTCTGGAGGAAGGGACAATCGGGACTACATGTATTTCATAATATTGTGCCTAGTAACGAAGGCGTAAAAGCGCAAAAACTTTCGTTTAAAAGTTCGTTTAAAATTCATCTAACAAATTTTATCAAAATTATTAAAATTTGTTTTTGTAAATGTTTTTTTTTTACTTTTTTTTTGATTTTTCTTGCTGGCTCTTTATTTTAAAACAAAACATTTTTTATATTTGTAAAAAATATAAATATTGGTGTCAATCCAAAATTTTAACATAAAACGTATGTATGACTCTAACACGCGTTTTTCGGGTTCGGTTTGTCCTAATTAAAAATAAAGTAAATATCGCTCTCTACGGAAAAATTGATGATTTTTTCAGAAATCATGTATTTTAGAAGCGTGGATCTAAGAGCAGTTTTTGGTGCAAATGCTTAGGTTTTGAAATACTCCTTCTTAAGTGCCGTTTTGTATATCCATAATTAAGCATTCTCGTTTCTTCCCACACTATTTTTTATTTTAAATCATCACATTTCTTTAATAAAAAATGTTTCAATTAAATTTTTACTTTAATTTTTTTCTTTAAAAATATATACCTACCTAATTGTGTTTTGTTTTTGTTGTAAAAATATTTTATTGCATTTTTGTTGATTTAAAATAGCTCTAAAAATGGGAAAATGGAACAGACAAAGTATATAAGAGGAAATACTATAAAATATTACTCTTTTTACTCGTTTTCCTATAAAATTGCATCATAAATCAATAACTAAAACGATTTGCGTCCGAAACCTTACTCTCTGTATAAAACAGGACGTTTAGAAGAAAAAGTTTCAAAACTAAACGTTTTCTACAAGACCTTTGTAATCTAAGCCAAGAATACATTATTTAAAAATTTAAATTAAGACTCCAAGCGTGAGACTAAAAATTAGGTTGCAATTAGACTTTTAGACCCCGAGCTAGGCTCGGTCGGGGGGGCTGCAGCCCGGCAGCCCCTCCCCTAAATACGCCACTGAGAGAAAGAACAAATTAGTTTTAATTATCCGTGCAGACAAAGAGTAAATATTTGTTTGGAAAACAAAAAGTAAAAAATAAATCTTTAGTTATAGCCAACAATATAATGTGGTAATTACTTTAAAGGGCCAAATAAACTTTATGTACGGCAGTAGAGTTTTGGACTTGCATTGTCTTTATTTGTTTAGAATCACTACGTTTCAACTGGTAAGTATCTCCAGTCGTCTTCAGGTGAATACTGAATAAGTACGGTAACTACAGCTCTATTTATACTAGGCAGGTGCTGTGCCGTTCAAGAAACGTCATTGTCTCCAACCTTTAAACAAACTTTATGTAGTTTATAAGTTTATTTGCCAAGCTTTAGGTATACCGGGTTAGAAAAAAGTACCAGAACGCTTAAATATCTTCCAAATCGTTAATTACAAAATTCGAAATTTTGGGGTTTCTGGGCATGCGAAATTGAACCGTGATATCGGCACTGTTGTCAGAATTTCCAATCTTGCCCTACACTTAGTCGTTTCGTTAATTTAAACGGAAAGCTTCTTATATTTTTACTGCAGTTAATTGGGCGTCCCAAACTTAGCAAGTTCCCAAATTTTGAAATTTCATCTCTACTAGTTGCTGAGATATGGCAACACAGCATTTTCAAAAAAATTAAATTAAATCGTTTTATTATTTAAGAATTACTATTAAACCAGTTGGAAATGCCAGAAAATATGAATACCTTATGAACAGTGATATCGACACTGTTCGTTGCTTGATATTTTTGAGCGTTTCCGATAAGTTTAATGCTTATTCTAAAATATTAAAATAATGTAATTTATTTTTTTATAAAATGCTGTGTTGTTGCTTGAGACGTTCAATTCATTGCAGTAAAAATATAAGGGGCATTCTATTTAAGATAACAAAACGACTACGCGTAAGGCAAAACTGGGAAATCTGGCAATTGTGCCGATATTATTGTTCAATTCCGCATGCCCAGAAACCCCCAAATGCGTAATTTTGTAAGCGTAGCTTTAGCGATTTTGAGGATATTAAAGCGTTTCACTACTTTTAACTAACTCGGTATAGTATATTTAGGCAAACATTGCCTTACACACCACTTCCTCCAGAAATAGTTATGAGTTTTTATTGACAAAATAAAGTTAGTTATTGATTAGAGGAGAGCACAGTACAATTAATTACCAGAATTTAACAAGCTTATAAAGAACGAAGTATGAAAACGACTTGGCTTGCATACATGCAAATTTATCAAGTATACCTCTTGCAATCAAACAACTTCAAACATCACAGCAACCATTAATTTTACTGATTCTATGAATATTCTGTTTGATATCCTTCAGTACATTTCTCAATTGTCTGGTGAAGCAGTCGCGGACGTCAAAACCCAGTTTGAAACATTATTGAATAAAAATCCAGGTTTTGTGCAATTTGATGCAGGGTAGACATTTTAAGTGGATGAAAAGTCGACTTTTTCAAGAAAACAAAATCACAATTTAAAATTATGTACACTTCAGATATGTACCTGTAACGATCGTAGACTATGAAAGAACTTTTTCAAAACTAAAATGGATATTTAGCGATAGACTTCGTATAAGTTTTAAACATCTTGGAGTATACTTTTGTATTAGACTGCAATCTTGGTAGCACATTTGGAAGTAAATGAATTTGGAGTAAAAAAACCTAGTCCATTTTAGAAAGGTGTAGAGCATTAAAATGGGAAATTCCGTCCAGTTCAGCTCAATTTCGGTGTCGGCCATAGGCGTAGGTAAATTTTGTGCATTAAATTATATATGATAACTAACCAAAGAAAAAAAAGAAGATAATTTGATAAAGAAGGAACTATTAGCTATAGCAAATTTACACAAACATCGTTTTATGAAATATGCCAAGGAAGAGATAGCTTAAAAACATAGTGTAACTGCTGCGCACACCTCCATATTATTGCGAACTAAATCCTATAGAACTTATATGGGCGCAAGTGGAAGGATTTGTAGCAAGCCACAACAATACATTCAAAATAAAAGACGTTAAGCTACTGTTTGATTAAGCCATTAAGGAAGTGACACCAGAAAAGTGACGAAAAGCAGTCCATCGTTGCATTAAAAAAAAAAGAAAATGTGGGAACTTGACCACCTGATCGATCGGACCGTCGATCCGTTAATTATAACGTCAAGAGGATATGAGAGTTTCTTAGATGACGAAAAATATTATGATTTTTTATAATTTAATTTCTTTATAATGTATTTTTTGTATTTTGTATTTTTTTATAATGTTTATTAAAAGATGTGTACATAATGCACGCCTTTGTCACATCATTTTCAGTGTTTGTGAATGGATAACAATAGGCAAATGCCATAAACTGACCCAAGCCCCGGTGGTACTACCTGCATTTGATGAAAATAAAGAATTTTGCAATGAAATCAATGCCAAATTATAAAAGTGGCTTAAATATTTGTTGGGTCACTCTGTAGTCCCTTTGCATACCTAATGAGCTACTTTACACCTTTCTAAAAAAAAACTTTTTTTAATAGATTTTTCGCCTTTCAGTACGAATATCACTATCTTCTTGAAATTAATTCAAAATACCTCTTAAAAATATATTCTTCGTTGAATCCATTAAACTGGCAGGAAACCCAGCCACTCAACCTATATTTCTACAACATTTGCTTCATTCAAGCCACCGTTTTCTTAAGACACCGTTCGACTTACTAAACTGGTTAGACTGTTCAAACACTTGGAAAAAATCTGTGACAGACCGTTTATTCTGGTACATTTATGGCCATTTCGCAAGTTTCTTTAAAAGCCGACTAATTTTAACTATTATTTTTATTATGGCTGCCCCATCAATGAGTCTGGTATTGTATTTTGTATTCACCGTATGTTGCTGTCCGTTTTATTAACTACCTCTTGCGTTGTAATATTTAAACGGAAAAAGGACTTTTAGCTTAATGGTTTTTGTATAACTTAATGGACTCTGTCAATTTTCAAACGACTCTACAAAGGTCCAATCGTGTACGTTCGGTAGACAAGTCAGATGCGCGAACCATATTTGCAATAAAGGAACATTTTTTTTATTGTTAGATAACTCAAATTAATTAAATTCGCCATTCCTTTTTCTAAGAATTGACATTACATATTTATTTATTACACCATTTCAAAACATACGCCCAACAAAGAAAGTTAAAAAAATGTATGTACATACAGGCAAAGATATTATAATATGAAAAAAACTCTGCGCCCAATAAATCTTTAAGAGTGTGTAGTCTATGAAGTCAGTTAATTGAATTTAAATTAAGGTGAAAGTATGTTATTCTATTCTTCTGTCTTTTTTTTTTAAATTATTAACTTCTCCAGCTTTAACATAACGTATTAGGGTGACAAAAAGTGTTTTTCCGGTTTAAATTAAAGAATAAAAGTTGTTTAATTCAAATCGTCATTGTTGGGTAGAGAATGAGAACTAATACCCCCATGCAGGGCCCGCTCTAGGGGGGAAAAACCTGGGCCCCTGCCCAGGGCGGCAAGTGGGAAGAGCGGCATGATAATTCTAAAAAACATCATAAATCCCCGTTTTGCCTACTTACGTTCCTACGTATATTTGAAGTTTGAACCATTCCAATTCTCAGTTAACAACATTAATTTCCTTTGTTTTGCTGTTTTATTTTTTAAATAGTGACTATTTCAACCGATCCCTTTTCTTTTTAATATTATTAAAATATCAAGCAATTCCGCGACAAAGCATGCCGAACAATTTTCACTTTGTTAGTATTTAGAATTTATTTATGTGCAATAAGTACGCAATAAAAAAAAATTCAATATTTTTTTTTAATTAAAAATACCTGGCAAGTGTTTTGTTTTTTTAAATTAGAAAAAACACTTTCGAAATTATGTGCGAGACTAGGAAAAAGGCGGAAATTTTTTGTTTTGCCCAGGGCGGCGTTCTTGCTAGAGCGGGCCCTGCCCCCATGCATAGTCGATCGCCAGCTACTCGCTCATGATCATATAATATTATAAGGTTATAGGCTGTCACGTGAGTAAGTAACTCAAGAAACGGATGGCCATTTTCATTGTGTTTCTATGGTTGGCGGCCAGCCAGACCGCGCATTTTTTATGGGGGAAGAGGAATCTCACTCCCGACCAGATATTTAGCCCAAATACGAGCATAAGATGTGGATTGCTTTTTGAAATAAATATTACCATCGTTAAAGAGCAGAATAAATGCAATAACCTATTCAACAGGAAAGTTAGTCTTTTTTTTTAGAAAGGTGTAGAGTAATAAAAGCTCATTATGTATGAAAAGGGACTACAGAGTGACCCTACGAATTTTTAAACCATTTTCATAATTTGGCATTGATTTTATTGCAAAATTCTTTATTTTCATCAAGTGCAGGTAGTCCCACCCGAGTTGGGGTCAATTTATGGGTTTTGCCTATTGTTATCCGTTCACAAACACTGAAAATGGTGTGACAAAGGCGTGCATTATGTAGACTTATTTTTTATTAAACATTATAAAAAAAATACAAAATACCAAAAATACATTAGGTATACAGAAATTAAATTATAAAAAATCGTAATAGTCATTTGTGGAACTGTCATCTCCTGTTGACGTTATTAACGGGTCGACGGTCCGATCGATCAGGTGGTGAAGATCCCACATTTTCTTCTCTTCTTTAATGACATAATGGACTGCTTTTTGCCAGTTCTCTGGTGTCACTTCCTTAATGGCTTGATCAAATAGTAGCTTAACGTTTTTCATTTTGAATGTCGTGTCGTGTCTTGCTACAAATCCCTTCACTTGCGCCCATATAAGTTCTATAGGATTTAGTTCGCAATGATATGGCGGTGTGCGCAGCCGGTTACACTATGTTTTCCGCTATATCTTCCACGGCATATTTCATGTTTGTATAAATTTGCTATAGCTAATAGTTTTTTTGGTTAGTTATCATAAATAATTTAATGCACAAAATTTACCTGCGCCTATGGCCGACACCGAAATTGAGCCGAACTGGACGGAATTTCTCATTTTATTGCACTACACCGTTCTGAAATAGACTTATGGGTACGAAGTTAGGAAACACCCCATATATCGCTAAGTTTGTTTTTTGGATAACATTGTTTGCAATCATGGAAAAATCTGAAAAAGTTTGTCTCATGGACCATAAAACTGTTCTAATGTGCAACTGGATGTTTGCTCGATGTTTTTATAAAAGCGCATTTCAAGAAATAAAAGAATTACGACCTCGTCCCGGCAATAAAGGGTCTTTTATTGGATATTGGTCAGTCTGTAAAAATCGGTTTTATGGGTTCTAAAGCACAAATCCGAGTTGTTTTAAAAATGTAAAGTTAAATGTGAGTAACATTTTCAAAATAGTTGAAAATATTTTGCAATATATTCTAGTATTTTTAAATTAAAGAATGACTATTATAAAATATAAAAAAATTCCTTGTTAGCTACGTGATGTGAAAACAGGTACGCGCCGACTTTGGTTCCGTGGCTGCATCAGTTTGCCGCATGCCCAAAACGCTTTATAGTTCCAAATTTAGAGAAGGATTATTGTTTAAAACCAATCGAATCATCAATCAGTCATACTCTGATAGTACCACATTGTTTGTACTTTCATTCCAAAATGACGCATATAATGTTTGATAACTATGTAGTCGAAGTTGCCGCAATTGCCAAGGCAGCTGCACAGAAACTTGGTGTACTTTTCCGCACCAAAAGGTTGTACACACCTCATCAACTTTTGACACTCTACAAAGCCCAGATTCGACCATCATTAGAATATTGCTCTCATGTCTGGAGCTCTGCACCCAAGCACACCCTTCGGCTACTGGATTCCATTCAAAGGAGAGCCGTTCGTCTGATCGGCGACCCCGAGCTGACCAAGACCCTCGATAGCCTGGAGCATCGAAGACAGGTTGGTGATTTGGCTCTCTTTTACAGATATTTCCATGGCAGGTGTTCGACTGGCATTGCCCACTTGATTCCACCTAGAGCAATGTAAAACAGAAATACACGGCGAACCACTGCCGCTCATCCATATGTTGTTCAGCTTAGTACTCCTCGAACTTCATTGTTCAAGAATTCTTTCATCTGGAGAACGTCATCTTTGTGGAATGATCTTCCTAAGGTCGTGTTTCCCAATGAATACAATCTTCAACGTTTCAAGACCAACGTTAATCGCTTTTTTCGCACTCGCACCGCTCCCAGAGCGCCTTAAAGGATTTTTCCTACAGTACAGGTGTTTTATCATAAAAAAAAAAAAAAAAATAGTTTAAACAAATACTGTAAACATTCTAAATGTTAACATAGATTCTTAGTGCAAATTACATCCGAAATGACTGCTTTTTAACACCACCATATGGCACATACACCTCAGCTATAAAATACAATAATTAGAATTTAACATTCACTCAATTCGTATAAGTGGAGACAGGTAAAAAATATTTAGACATATTGAATGCCTCGGGGACCCCAAAACTCCCATTCCGAGAATCGTGCGAATTTTTGTAATAGGAAGTCACGCGTACTGCAGCTTCCGGTGGAAAGACAAGAAGAAAACGTGAGATTTTTAAAATTTAAAAAAGTCAATAGTATACAGGGTGTTCCTTAATGACGTGCTAATACTTTAGGGTGTGATTCATTTTATAAAGAAAAGTTCATATAAACATATGTCCTAAACGGCTTAAATTTTTTGCTACAGGGTGTTGATTTATTTTTTTTATTACTTTTTTGTAATATTTCCGAAAGTACTTTAGATAATATTTTTAATTTTGGCATGTGCTAATAGGACATAAAACCACATCTTTTAGTAATAAAAATTATTTTTTTGTCTCACCAGTGGCGTCGCTGCAAATATTTCCTGTGATATTTTTTAGAAAAAAAGTGGTACGCCACTGATATTTTTCCATGTGGATATCATTTCTGGTTAGCCTGGTCAATTCTGCATAAAAATGGTCTCTTGCGTTTTTCTCCTCAGGCACACCGTTCTTAATTAAAATAATTAAATTAGCTCTACTATTTATTATTAACATTGATAATACAAAACTTTGTTTTATAAAAATTGTTGGAAATGACCACCTTCTAATCCGTCCTATTTAATTTAATTATTTTAGTTAAGAATGAAAAAACGCAAGATGCAATTTTTATGCAGAATTGACCAGGCTAATCATAAATGGAAAAATGTCAGTGGCATACCACTTTTTTTCTAAAAAATATCAGAGGAAATGTTTGCAGGGACGCAACTGGTGGGACAAAAAAATAATTTTTATAACTAAAAGATGTGGTTTTATGTCCTATTAGAACATGCCAATGCCATGAAAATATTATCTAAAGTACTTTCGGAGATATTACAAAAAACGCATTAAAAAAAAATAATTCAACACCCTGTAGCAAAAAATTTAAGCCGTTAAGGATATATGTTTATATGAACTTTTCTTCATAAAATGACTTTAGGAATCACACTCTGAAATATTAGCACATCATTAAGGAACACCCTGTATAGGCCCAGATAACTTTTTGTTTAATTTCTTGGATAATACAGCTTCTTATTTGAATAAACAACTAAATGTTGCTAAATTTGAAATTCTCGTCCATTTTCGAATATAAATCCTTTTCCCGACTAGACAGTATCTTCTATCCAGACACTCTGGCACAGATAAGCACTTTCAGGGACTTGACAACTAGTAATCAACCTTTCTGGATCTCTGAGGGCTTCAAAGGCACCGATTGCGATCACCTCCGGCAAGAATCCAAGTCCTAGTATCCAGAAAATTTTCTCTGGAACTGGTTAATGTTGGGGTATGAGAGGGATTAGATCATTAATAGCTTGGTAGACCCTAAACGTTTTTTGAAGATGACAGGAAGTCCACACTAACAAAATGATTATTTCCCTCTTGTTTCTGTGGGTAGGTAAATTTCTTTTTCTGAAGCGTTTCTTTTACTCTAACAGTCATATAAGAAACAGCAATTTAAAAAAAAATCTTCTAGGTGTTCCTGACGATAACAATGATGACCATGAATATTTTAGTTTAAATTTTTCTTCAAATTCTCGTTACTTTGTTATAATTTTATTACAGGTTGTAAAAATGCAGGTGCAGTGAGTGGGTTCAAAATTATCCGAACCAGAACGTTAAAATTGTTCCATTGGCTGCTCGAAATATTATACGAACCTGAATAAAACGAGTACCATTATTGTAACAGGTGCAGAATTAAGTTTTTCGTGGGAATTGGGGACAAGTTGTAGAAATTAACAAGCCCCAAATGTTAATTGAATTATCTGTGTCTTTGTTTTATAATAAGTTCGTAAAAAAAACATACGTTTTCTGTTGATGATCTCATTTCAAAAAACAGGAAATCCTCGTTCAAAAAACTTTTTTTAAGATCATATTAAATATTTTCATTGTGTACCTTTCTTCATTTCTTTTTCGTCTGCGGTGCCATCTCGCATCTATATTCTATGGCGTTTCATATGCCAAACCTTTTTCACTGATTGTCTTAAAATGATAACATTTTATTTCTATATGTAGCGGAGCATATCTCACCTACGGACGTTGTTGGATTTTTAAATAGACCCTAGAAAAGTGTTTTACCTAAATTAAGGTGTTATTTTAGAAAAGAAACACGTACGAAAATACCTATTTTTTTGCTTTCTTGGAAAATAACTTTTTTAAATATAAATGACAGATTCGGTAAATTGTACCGGGTGATTCATTAAGGGTGACGAGCGGCCATATCTTGGAAACTACTGGGCATAGAAATTCAGGAAAAAAAATTATAACTAAAGTGGCCATGAGAAAATCCTGGAAATAATTTTTAAGTTCCGCATTTTGCCGCAAGAGGGCGTAATTGACAAGTAAATTGTAAAAATTTACATATCTCCCGAAAATTCCACATAAGGTATATCTTTGATAACACCATTAAACAGCTTGGACAATTATGCATCATTTTGGTCCTATGCTCATTGGCGTCTCGACCTTAATAAGAGGGGGGGAAGTTGTTGAAAGTGTAATCAGTTAAATCGCTGTTACTTATAAACGACTTATCCGATTTTAGCAAACTAAAGACTGTTTGGAAGAGAAATGTATGCACTTTTACCAATCATATTTCGTTGTCCATAATAGTTCTCAAAAAAATGCTAGAAGGCGCAATTTGTAATAATAACACATTTTTTGATTTTACTCCGAAAAAATAAATCATACGGTATAATTATGATACCATAATCGAAAAGTAGATGAAATTTGCTAGAAAAATATTAATATCTCCGTTCGTTTCAGCGTTATCGCGAAAAGAATAAATTTTAAATAAAGAATATTTTTTAGAAAAAAAGTGGGACGCCACTGATATTTTTCCATGTGGATATTATTTCTGATTAGCCTGGTCAATTCTGCATAAAAATGGTCTCTTGCGTTTTTCTCCCCAGGCACACTGTTCTTTATTAAAATAATTAAATTAAATTAGCTCTACTATTTATTATTAACATTGATAATGAAATATTTTGTTTTATAAAAATTGTTGGAAATGACCACCCGCCCGTCTAATTTAATTTAATTATTTTAATTAAGAACGGTGTGCCTGAGGAGAAAAACGCAAGAGAACATTGATTGATGATGATTTATTTTTTCGGAGTAAAATCAAAAAATGTGTTATTATTACAAATTGCGCCCTCTAGAATTTTTTTTGAGAACTATTATGGATAACTAAATATGATTGGTGAAAGTGCATACATTTCTCTTCCACACAGTCTTTAGTTTGCTAAAATCGGATAAGTCGTTTATAAGTTACAGCGATACACTTTCAACAGCTTCCCCCCCCCCCCCCCCCCCCTCTTATTAAAGTCGGTACTCCAATGAGCATAAGACCAAAAGGATGCATAATTGTCCAAGCTTTTTATTGGTGTTACCAAAGATATACCTTAATGTGGACTTTTCGGAGATATGTAAAATTTTAAAATTTACTTTTCAATTACGCCCTCTTGCGGCAAAATGCGGAACTTAAAAATTATTTCCAGGATTTTCTAATGGCCACTTTAGTTATAATATTTTTCCTGAATTTCTAAGCCCAGTAGTTCCCGAGATATGGCCGCTCGTCACCCTTAATGAATCACCCGATATATTTTAGGAATAACAAGTCTATAAGGGGATCCGAACGCGCTATAATTTCCCATGTTAAATTGCGGTTTTCTTGAAGTGAATTACAAAAAACTAATCAAATTAATGCATTTTTTACCAATGGCAAAGTCTATGTGGGTGTGAGAAAGTTATTTTTATGCAGAAAAAAAGGAGGAAAAAGATATAAGCCAATAAAAAACCCTAAAAAATAACTAAAATTCATTGTATTTTAAAAATTATTGAGAATTTAAAATTTTTTAAAAATCCAATAATAAACATGGACAGGATTCGCTTCAGGGGAACGCAATGTTTTTAATATATATAGATATAATTTCGCATGGAGCTGATAACTTTGGAAAAGAATAATAATGTATTAGATAAACAACATTATTTATGTTTATGTCCGTACCAACGATGACCGTACATTGCGTACACAGGCCTAATGGGCTCTTTCACTATTCTCATATTTGATAGTTTTGGCAATTAAATTGAATAGGAGTTTATCGTCAATAAAACTATTGCTAGGGTCATACCATGAATTTTTGCAGCTTATTGAAAACATGCACAATTTCCACAAATTTTAAAAACGCAAAACTGGCGCGATTACTCAATGACGTCGATTCGATAAAGATTTACAGTGAGCATCGTTACCGATTTTTCACTTGTCATGTCGGTGTTTTTGTTTACATCCGAATTATTGTGGAATTTTGATGTATTTTTGTTTAAAATAACTGTTCTTTTTATTTATTTGCTTGTAAAGCAGAAATATCGACAAATAACTTAGGTTAGACTTTTTTCAATTTTCATTTCATTAGCTTGGTCTTCTGTCAATAATTTCGGTGTTGCCACATGTGAAACCTTTTATGCCAGGTAAACAATATATTTTGTTCCTAGAACTTAAATAACTTATTTTAAGACAAAATATAGATAACATTTTGGAAATAATATGATGATTTTTTTTCCGCATAAGTCCGTTTTGAACAATTATTTCTGTTGAATTACTTTTCGGACTTTGTCCTTGTATTATAATTTAAAATTTTAGAGAACATTGGCTACATTGTCAAGCTACCATTTTCATGACGTATATTCGATAAAGTCCGTATTTTTGTTCCAATACTTTTTTTATTTATTTATTTTCTTAGTGATGGCTTAAAAATATCAAAAAGTACAAAAACAGAAAATTTCATTTTTGTTCCTTTATACGCTACAACCAAAATCAAAATTTAGTGAGAGAGCCCATTGCCCAAATTATTTACGCGGCATCTATTATTTGTTTTTGATTTTACACAATACAAGCAAAACAATAAAAGAAATGCACTTAGGTACCTTTTTAGGTACCCTTTTATCATTTTTATGACTTTCTTTTTAACCGTCTAGACTTAGGTATCAGCAGTAGTTTAAAATTTTTAACCAACAATAAATAGTTCCTGTAATGTTTGTATTGATAACAGAAAACCCCGAAAAAGTCGTAGAAATGTCCTAATACCTATTTTTCCATTTAAAACGCCCCATGCACCATTAAACGGCGTTTCTAAGGTTACCTGGTAAAAAAGGCCCATGTGCTCTTAATAGTATGGGTTTCTTTTGGACAGGTGTGTGCTGTCTTAAATATGTGACATGTGCCGGACGCCAGATATTTCAGGCAAAAAGAGAACCATTTACTACAAGTGGGCCAGCTGTTTCCGTGGACGAGATTTCTAATAAAAGATTGTTATCGGAATATTAGGTCGAGCACACGTATGGGTATTAAATTAATAAAAAGTAATTATTTTTGTCGTGACAGCTGCTTCCTAAGGCCACAGTTGGATTTTTAATTCTACTGGTTAATAGTATATTACATAACAAGTGATGAAAGTGATACTTTTCAAACGAGGAGATATTTAGCACGAGGCGTCAGCCGAGTGCGGAAATTCTCCGAGTTTTAGAATAATCACTTTCACACGAGTAATGTACACTATTTTTCCTACGACCACAAAGAATTATTAAAAAAGCCTTTGATTTGTAAAAAAAAATATTTCAACTCTAGAGTTGAAAAAAAATATTTCAACTCTAGAGTTGAAATTAGCATACCTAGGATTATGTTTCACTTAATATCTGGTTTCATATAGTTTGTCAATAGACTTTTCCTTTATTTGTAGTTTAACATTTTCATTTTTTCATATTTTATATATCATAGGAAGACCTAATCCTGGATTGACTTCTAGATTAACCAGAATGAAAAATTTTAAATTTCAAGGAAATATACATTAAACCAAAATTTAAAAAATCCACCCAACAAGGAAGATTTCAATTCACAATAATTCCATAAATTATTTAATGTTTTTATAAAAAAAAGTCAAATACTCCTGATGGGATTTGAACCTGTGACCTCCCGTTTTGTAGACAAGAGCTTTAGTGTCTACGCTACGGCGTCCATGGCTAACAGTTAACATTTGTTGTTTAAATATATGACATTTTCTTCAGCGCGACTTGTTTTTTCTTTTATTAACATTTTTTATAATTTCACATGGCGTATTTTCACACTCTAATTCTAAATCACTCGACAAATACATGAAAAATAAGTTACAACACTTTACAATTACTGATTTCTAAAATTTGTTCTTTTTAATAAATAGGGGTGGTCTGTCAAATTGACATCATATGTTTAAATTAAATAGTGTGCCTTGTATTACCACTCTAGAGTTGAAATATTTTCTTTCAACACGCGTGTGATATTCGGCGCTTTCGAGCCAAGTTAACCGTGTTTTTTTCTCATTTTCATAGGTGGTCGTAGGAAAACTTTAATTTTTACACTGATATTGCCTCAATTTATTGGTCATTTGGCCTTTTTTCAAATTAGGTTTTTTTCCTCTTTGTTCGCTGCAAGGGCCATTCCCGAGGGACCTACAGTTTAACGTGGGTTTCAAACCACGATACTCACTCATGCGACACCCCCCAAGGGCTATCAACCCTCGGTTTCTTGCCATTGCATGACCTACTGATTGGGGAGTGTGTACTTTCTTCCGCACCCCACGAGATGTCCGATCTCATCCGGCCTGGTAACTGGCGTAAAGGGAGTGGGTTGGGAGATGATACATTTTACACTCTTCCCTGTATTCTTAAACCTACTACATTTAGAACATACTTTGTTTTATTGTGCGTATGCCCACTACGAGGATCAAACTCGGACCGCCACGGTCGAATGCCAGCAACTCACCTCTGAGACTGAATTTGTTGTAATCACAATAACGTCCCGACTGGTAAATATCCTTGGGTCAGTAAATACATTATATTCAGGTGAATAGCACTTAGGCCCAATTTTTTAAAGTCCTCTAAAACCTAAGATTAACTTAGGTTTAAACCAAAGAATAATTTTAAAATTGTAGAAATGTCAGAAATAGTCGATTTATAATGTGGGATTGACAGCAACGATCAATTTGAGAGTAATCAATCGGGTCATACCTTGTTATGTTACATTATATTAAGTTATCAGGTAAATCACTTTAACTAGAACTTTGCTGTCAATCCCACATTATAAAATTACCATTTTTGACATTTCTTCGATATAAACTGGACCTCGGTTTAAATCGACTTTATAAAATTGGACAAAAGAACATCTATGATTTAATAAATCGTGGTCCAGTTTAAATCGAAGAAATGTCAAAAATGGTAATTTTATAATGTGGGATTCACAGTTCGAGTTAAAAACCATTTATCTGATCATAACTTAATATAATGTAAAATAACAAATTATTACCAGGTTATAAATCGATAATTTCTACGATTTTAGAATTATTCTTCGGTTTAAACTTAGGTTTAAAATTACCTTATAAAATTGGACCTTAGTGCCTATTCTGTTGTACCGGGTGTCCCACTAAAAATAGCTTTCGGCCGTATCTCGGAAACTACTGGGCATAGAAACTTATAACTAGAGAGAGAGAAAAACGCAAGAGACCATTTTTATGCAGAATTGACCAGGCTAATCAGAAATAATATCCACAGGGAAAAATATCAGTGGCGTCCCACTTTTTTTCTAAAAAATATATAATCGCTTACTTTAAAAATTATTCTATTGGCGATAACGCTGAAACGAACGGAGATATCGAGCTGCGGATTTAATATTTGTTCTAGCAAATTTAATCTATTTTTTGATTATGGTATCATAATTATATCGTAT
The DNA here is from genome assembly GCA_935413205.1 of Polydrusus cervinus. NCBI lineage: Eukaryota > Metazoa > Arthropoda > Insecta > Coleoptera > Curculionidae > Polydrusus > Polydrusus cervinus. The sequence goes on from OW284515.1 coordinate 59,581,035, forward strand.
GATTTATTTTTTCGGAGTAAAATCAAAAAATGTGTTATTATTACAAATTGCGCCCTCTAGCATTTGTTTTGAGAACTATTATGGACAACTAAATACGATTGGTGAAAGTGCATACATTTCTCTTCCAAACAGTCTTTAGTTTGCTAAAATCGGATAAGTCGTTTATAAGTTACAGCGATTTAACTGATTACACTTTGAACAGCTTTCTCCCCTCTTATTAAAGTCGGTACGCCAATGAGCATAAGACCAAAATGATGCATAATTGTCCAAGCTGTTCAATGGTGTTATCAAAGATATACCTTAATGTGGAATTTTCGGAGATATGTAAACTTTTAAAATTTACTTTTCAATTACGCCCTCTTGCGGCAAAATGCGGAACTTAAAAATTATTTCCAGGATTTTCTCATGACCACTTTAGTTATGATTTTCTTTTTTCTGAGTTTCTATGCCCAATAGTTTCCGAGATACGGCCGAGAGCCATTCTTAGTGGGACACCCGGTACACAAATCATTAGTATTCCCACAGAAAATTAAATTTCTTTATTCAGTGCATTTTTTAAAGTGAATGGAAAACACGACAAGATATTTAAGATATCTTCACTCCGACCTGCAGAACGTAAATTCCAGTTTTATTCCTGCAAAAAGGTCAACTTTTCACCGAATGCAGTACATAAATATGTCTTGTAGTGAGAAGTAACTTCCCTGTACATGAAAGATTTATGAACTTTGGATTAGGTGTTATATATTATTTACTTGGATACCTTATAGAGCTAGCTAGTATATTTCAGGCTTAAGGGAAAATTATTTTTAAATTAATAAGTAGAAAGTAGTAGAAACCCTTTTTTGGTTGAAATATTTCTATCGGATTAAGTGGACCTGGACAGGGAAACTGTACAGCACATAGTTTGCCATTGCGAGGCAACCAAAACTGGAGCCAGATGACATCCTTACCCTCTCCCCAGTTGACCTATACAAACTAGTGCAAGGAACTGAAGTCACGGAGTGGGTGTAAAAACCAAACAGGGTGAGAAAAATAAGACAAACCTGGCCTAAGTGCATCCGGCGCACGGACGGGCCCTCGGGAAAAAAGTGGACCTGAATATGTTACAATAAAGTTTACATTCCCATAATCAATTTTTCTACCCTTCAAGTTGCAGTAATTATTTGGCCGTTATTATAAATAACACGTTTCGAACTCAAAACTCATCAATAATTTAAAAAACAAAGTTGATTACGGTCATAAAAAACGAAATATCGGATTAAAAATCTAATTATACCTATTTATAGAGGAGAAAAATAGTAATGGGAATGTAAATTTTATTTTGACATATTTCTTTAAGTAGAGTCAGAAAAAAATAAAAACAAAGTCGCGAAATTTAGGTTTTGTTTTACATTTGAAAACACAACTTTAAAAATTTAGTAGGGCGCAACTTTGTCCCTATTTAACCATATCTCCATCTTCCATGGTTTACGCGATTCACGTATTCCTTTCTGGGGACACTCGGTATATAGATATAATTTCTCATGGAGTGGGTAACCTTTCAAAATAATTTTCGGATGCTTTTAAAAAAGAATTACCCGTAATTCCTTATGTAAATTTTTTCAACATGATTTTTCAAAATTTTGACTATATACTTGTTAAAACACTTCTATTAAAAAGTAGAGATAAATTTGAGCTCTCCAAATATGTTTTGTTTGGTTATCGCCAAAGATTGTACCTGAATTTTAGCATGGAACGCTAAAAAACGTGCTTAAAACGAATCGTCTTAACTGATTCCAGTTTGGCTGGTGTGTAAAATATTTCGAGGTTTTATTTTTGGAACACTAATGGATATCAGGAAGAGAAAACATGTTCGCTATGCAGTTAAATACCTATCAAATTTCTACATTCCTTGTGTATTTTTAAATTTACCCTCAACCAAACCTTGTTAAAGGAAACATTTTATATCTAAGATTAAAATGTGTGAAAAAATAATTATTGTAAAAAAAAAAATGTTACAGATTGAATAATAATTAAATGAAGTAAGTATATAGAAATTAAAGTCGATTATTACATTTTCAGGTAAAAATTTTTTTGAGAAATAAAATACCAGGTAATATACCATATATATCAACCTATACTTATTTTTTTTTTGATACTACAATATATTAAAATATGAACAAAATCTAGCCGTTTGTTTTCAAAATTCAAAAAATGGGTAATATTTTTTTTTTGATTTTCATAAAATTTTTTAAATATTATTATTTATTTAATCCACCTATAAGTTATTCAACATCCTGTATATATTTTATTTCTATGTAATTGAAAGAAAACTTAAAGCCTAATTTTCCACCAATAAAGAAAAATAAAAGAATTTAATAATTTTTAAGAAACGAGTGAAAACTCCAGATAATTCAGAAAATCTTAAAGCAAGAAATGGCCAACTTTAAAATGCCATAACTCAAAAACTAGTCTTAGGATTCGATTATGGCCATGGACATCTTTAATCAGGACGTCGAGATCTACAGAATACTAAAAATTCAGAAAAATTAGCCGAAAGCTATTTCCCATAAGCTTTGTGAGGGGTCCTTTGTCATTGTCATCTCTTGCCATTCTTTCGAATTAGGCTTTTGACCTCTTCGTTCGCTGCCAGCAGCTTAACGTGGGTTCCGAACCACGATCCTCAGTCATGTGACACTACTTTCCAAGGGCTAACCCTCGGTTTCTTGCGCCCAATTGGAGAGTTTGTACCTTCATCCGCATCCCACGAGATATCCGATCTCATCCGGCCTAGTTACCGGCGTGAATGGGGTGGGTTGGGAGATGATACATTTTACACTCTTCCCTACATTCTTAAACCTACTAAAATTCGGACATGCTTTTTTTTTATTGTGCGTATTCCCACTCAGAGGATCAAACTCGGAAAACCAGTCGAATGCCAGTGTCTCACCGCTGAGGCATCGGAGATGTTCTTTATAAAGAGAAGACATTTTTTCGGCCTTATTTTAAAACATTATCGTAGAGTAAGCACTGTCTTCTTTGATGCAAAGGGGCAAAATACCGCCCCTCTCGCCACAGGTCCAGTTTATTCTCTTGAGTTTGAAATAGCTTATTCCATACAATCTTCGAGAGGTTGTAGTACCTAGTTCGATTTTCTAAGATTTTCAATTTATCTCCCAACGAAAGTAGAATCGGCTTTGAAGTCTCAGGTGAGAACGCAATAATTCAATTTTCTCTCTACATTTTATTATTAGACATGGCAAATTGTATCCTCTACTCTTTCATCTTTAATAATAGTGTTAAGGGGGCGCTGCCACATAATATAAAAGACAGTATTAGAAATTAACAACTTTGCGTTACGTATGACGTTTTTGCATTTTTTTAAATATAAGAGGTTACCTGTTTATGTGACGATTTAAAGCAGTGTTTCCCAAAGTGGGCGATAACGCCCCCTTGTGGGCGCTGCAGGCCTAAAGGGGGGCGGCAAGAGACCCAGAAAAAAAGGGGGGGTTGTGTAGAGGCTTGGGGGGCGATTTGTAATTTCATCTAGCTAGAAGGACTCTTTAGACACTGACTGAGCTCTCGACTACAACTTGCGAACATCAACTAATATTAATTAAGAGATTGCTCAAACTAGGCTCAATATTTCTCTCCGCGTAGTTCATATATCTGTCCTGTATTATTGAATAAATAAAATAAAAATCATGTCAATCGGTCGCTCCGTTTCGAAATGAAAGTAGATACAAACAAACAAATAAAAAGGCAACAGACACACTTTCGCATTTTAATAGTTATTAGTATTCCTAGATAGGTAATTTTCGTAGATAATAGACAGCGGGCAATCATGTTTTAACAAGTTTTTGTTAAATAACCCGATTTGTGCATTCCTATATCAATGCGACTGTTCTTGATTAAATTGGAACCTGATATCAACAAACTTATTAAACAACATCATATTCATCTTTCACATTAATTTTTATATAAGAATCGATTATGTTTGTTTTATTTTGAATAAAAGATACTCTGCCTGAATACTATAAAGTTGCGTTTCAATAATCATTCTCATTGGCAGGTGTAGCCCGTAAGAGTTAACTTGAGATCTGAGCGCCGTTGTGGACTACCTACTGCGTTCAGGTCTCAAGTTAACTCTTGCGGGTTATAGTAAAAGTCTCGTTTTGAATGAATGTTTAATCTCCGCTAATATAGCTCACAATAATTAATTAATTTAATTTGAAGTCATAGTGGTTTTTAAGTAGGGGAAAAAATGGTGGCGCTAAAAAATAATTTATTCTCAAAGTGGGCAGTAGACAAAATAAGTTTGGGAACCCCTGATTTAAAGTCAAAAGAACAGGACCCACCCTGTTACATAATATGACATACTTAATATGATAAACAGAATAATTAACTGTATTAATGTCGAGAACGGGCAGAAAAACCGTAGTTACAATTTGTAGCAAACACCTATCATGGAGAAAAACACGTCCGAACGTAAAAGGCAACACTCCATTTTCCTCTCGGGCATATTAAATCAATTCAATGAGAAATTATTGTGGCTTGTACTGTTACTAAATGAAAATTAGATTCCATAGTCGCCATAGTATTAGGAAGGCTTATGTAGAAGTATCAGTTTACTCGGTAACAAGTCATACCGAACAGGCAGTTTCTTTTCTGGTAAAACCACATTTATTATGTTCAACAAATTAATGTTGAATACGGACCACAAAACGTTTGTATTACTGATATTATGTTCTATCCAAATTGTGGTCCTTGTATTTTAGGTATTGCGATAACATTGAATGTTTATTATGTTCGAATCATGTTTTAATAAGGCACCATCATACAATTTTTTTAATGGACTGTAACAAATTGTGGCAGTATGAGCTCGATTCAAAACTTACAACGTCGCGTTGTTTAGATTCCTTCGTGACTCCTAACCAAGTAATCTAACTCAAAAATAAGCGTTGAAATTCCTTAATAACAAGTTTTTTGCTAAAAACATAATTAGCTTGAGAAGTTCCAAAGCGTAAGAAGCCAATGACTAAAAATATAAACTTAATTATCGTTTTATCTCTTCTTATAAATAAATTGATGCCACAAATTTTCTGAGTTTTAATAAAATCCGGTAAAAATAACTTGTAATTTTCCATAATTTTCTTCTCACCTGGCAGACCAATTTTCCTCTTGAAAATAACCTTAGACTGCTAGAGTAACTAGAGCTACAAAGAATTTTTAAAGATAAATATTCTCGATTTATTATTATTTTTATAAATCTAAAAACGCATAGACCAAAAAAGGGATTGTACTTTGCCTATTAAATTATACCTTAAGTTCAAACCTACTATTAGTGATTCATCGCTTTTATAGGTATACAGGGTGATTCCTAAGTTGATAATTTAGCTGTGTATAGAAGGCAATAAAATAAACAACATTTTCAAATACCTTTTTTTAAAAAACTTAAAAATAGGCGAGATACAGAAGTAAAAAATCTAGGTGCGGGCCTGGTCATCAAAACGTAGCCTGCTATACTTTATGTCTATGTCTATTAGTCATGCAATTTACGGGTCGGTGGTCAGTTATTTGACAATCCGCTGCGGTGTGTTTTTCTAAAGCACGTTAATTTTAAATTGGTGACACGTGCAAATGGTAAAATTTGAAAATAATGAACTAGTAGATATGGTGCTAATTTATGGTGAGTGTCGTCAAAGTGCGGCTGCTGATTCGAGATTATACGCAGAACGCTTTTCCTTGCGGGCTCATCCTACACCCAGAGGATTTTTTAATGTTATTTAACGGGCAAGTTAGGCAGAACCGTATTTGATTCATAGTGTAATAAATGAATGTAAGTACCTTATTTTTGAGTTTTTTGAAAAAGGTATTTGAAGATGTTGTTTATTTTAATGCCTTCTATACACAGCTAAAAAAAAGTATAAACCTAGGAATCATCCTGTATAGTGCAGTGGGTTGTACGAAGTTAGAGGAAACTATTTCAGTGTATTTTTGAAATTCTAATAGAGCAGAATATTTATTTTCATGGAATGTGTTTCCTCTGACTTCGTGCAACCCGCGGCTTTCGATATGAAAATGATGAGTCACTGACAGTTTTTACGTCGTTAATTGGTCCATTTGAAGGCGTTAAAATGATAATTGCATTCCATTTTGTCGAAATAACGGTACCTACAATGCTCAATGTTTCATACTTTCTGTAAGTATTAAGTAATTAACAGAAAATAGGTAAGCAGATAAGTTTGGTCTTATCCATCTTTTAAAATCGGAAAAGAACTTATTATAGTGCGCATACTCAAATCCGATGGACTTTGTTTATTTGCGCAAATCCGTAAATTTTCCCCTTTTGCCATTATTGTTTTCACGAAATTCACGAGAATTAGAATTTATACAAATAACGAATAAAATAATAATATTAAAACCATCCGATAACTTTCCGTATCTACTCAACGCTTTTCTCCATCTTTTCCAAACTGAAAAGGTTATTATTAGGCCTGGATCCAGGATTTAGTCCATGCGACATCGAGGCTCTCGGGGATTTAAAAATAATACTTTCGGACAGCCGATGAGATGCGATGGGAGACATCGGGAAACCTTATTTAAAAGACCGGCCGCAGGAAAATGTCGTTTTACCGATGCACTTCTGCGGATTTGAATGGACGATATCAGATTGAATATCCGGATTTCTTTTTCCAGAAATGTTCAGTCACGAGGGCAATGACCTTTTTTTGCTATTAACGAATTTCCTGGTATCTTATTAAGTAAAAGCGTTTATAATGGTGTCCCACAGGGATATGTGCTAGAATTTGCTTTGTTTATCTCTTTATGCAAAGAATTAGTACAACTACAAACGTGACGTGTACAGTCGCGGATCCGGGGGGGGGGTATTTTTTTTTAGAAGTCACTTTTTTAGTCCCCCCCCCCTCAGCTAAATCCTGGATCCGCCACTGGACGTCCTCTTGCAGGAAAATATGTCATTCCTAGTGGTGTTTTACCAGAAACTAACTAAAACTATAAAGACGTAGCTTTCTATACTTGACTTGCTTCAGTACACCTGTGCTGCGACGCCATTTTAAAGCAAGTTTATTAATTCCGAAGTTTAAAGCCATTTCGAACATCTTAATTTGGACGATTGTTTTAATTTCGAATGAAATTCCTGAAATAGGAAAGTAATAAAGTGTGGAAAAACGGCAACGGTACAGTGGCTTCCGTAAAATCGAACTTCTTAAGACGGTCCCCTTATTTTCAGATTCGACAATCTAAAAAAAAGTATTTCCGATACCGGGAATCGAACCCGAGCCTCCTGGGTGAAAGCCAGGTATCCTAGCCACTAGACCATATCGGAGGTTGACTGTTGGTCGCCTCACAACGTACAAGTAAAAACTTAAAAATCTTAAAATAGACATCGGTATTTTTAGATAACTTGTAGACGTTACATCTCTAAGGAAAGAGTCTATAATAGCGTTTATTATATATTATAAAAATTTACATAATAGAACACCAATGGAATCTCTCTGTCACAATTATTCTTTCTAGATACCGCGTATTATTGTAGAGATCGAAATTTGCATAGTGTTGCCAATCAGTGGCGTATTTAAGAAGGGGGGCCGGGCTGCAGCCCCCCCCCCCCCCCCCGAGCCTAGGAGCTTGGGTTCTAAAAGTCTAATTGCAACCTATTTTTTCGTCTTACGCTCTTAATTTAAATTTTTTTAAAATGTATTCTTTATTCTTGGCTTAGGTTACAAAGGTCTTGTAGGAAACGTTTAGTTTTTAAACTTTGTGAAAAGTGTGATAATTTATAATAAAAAAAAATAGTGCGGGAAGAAACGAGAATGATTTATTATGAATATACAAAACGGCACTTAAGAAGAAGTATTTCAAAACCTAAGCTTTTGCACCAAAAACTGCTCTTAGATCTACGCTCCTAAAATACATGATTTCTGAAAAAATCATCAATTTTGGCGTGGTGAGCGATATTTACTTTATTTTTAATCATGAAAAACAGAGTCCGAAAAATGCTGGTTAGAGTCATACATACGTCTTACGTTAAAATTTTGCATTGACACCAATATTCATATTTTTCACAAATAAAAAATGTTTTTTTTTTAAAAAGAGCCAACTAGGAATATCAAAAAAAAAGTAAAAAAAAACATTTACAAAAAAACAAATTTTAATAATTTAATTTTCGAAATTTGATAGTAGTTAGGTGAATTTTAAACGAACTTTGGGCGTGGCCCCGAAAATTTTTCGTCTGCGGCGCTTTTCCAACTTCTTCACTGGGTACAATATCATGAAATACATGTAGTCCCGACTATCCCTTTCTCCAGAAAAAAAAAATGCCTTACTTACGCGCATTAAGCTCCCCCCTTGAGTGGGCACTACCCAAAATAAAAGTGACTTCTGAAAAAAAAAGAGCCGGCCTCCTGACGCCATATTATGCAGCGACAAACAAAATTTCCCTCTTGTTCTAAGTGATGTCAAAAAAAAAAGTCATCGTTCTCTTGAAAATATCATACAACCACTCTTCAAAACTTTTATAGCCAAGTCCCTCTTCCCCCGAATATTCCATTACAAAACCGGATCCATCAATTTTGGGGGGACACCAGGGTGGGCACTCATGTTTCTAGGGTGGGCCAGTGCCCACCCTGCCCCCCCCTTTGGCGCCGCCGCTGCGCCACAGTTGCTAATAATAGGTATAATTTTATTTTTGGAAGCAATACCGACTGGCCAACAAAATTTAAATCAGTTTAAGAGGCAAGACATTTACATATTTTTATTGCAGATCTGTATCAAACCCGATTCAATTTACACAATCTACGCTAATGCAGTTTTGTTAAATACTGCACAAGCCAAAATTAATTCGGGCATATACCAATTTACGCCGGAGGCGGGCGGGGGCGGCCCTTTGTTAATTTAAATTTCAAACTTAACGCCATAATGTACTCGTCTGCTACACAAACTTCCGGAAAATGGAAACGCTTTTGGAAAATTAGAAAAGATTTCGATTTCCGCGGTTTCATTAAAAACTGCCGAGTCCAGAATATTAAAACGGAATTCAGATTACTGGTTATCTATTGCAAGGATAATACGGGGGTGAATGAACAAATAATATTACTGATTTCTGTATCCTACTGCAATGTGTACAGAATAGTAGATTCTGTTACGAGGTTGGAATGAAAATTTGATCCGAGTGGAAGATTCCGAACGCGAGCGTAGCGAGCGTGAGGAACCACGAGTAGGTTGATCCGAGTGGAAGAACCACGAGTATCGAATTTTCTTTCTAACCTAGTAACAGACTATATTTTCTCCACGACCAAAAATACTATTCGCAATATTTGTAATTTCAGGTGGAGTATTATCCAGTTCCATATCTGATTCATCCGATTTTTCACTCATATATTGACTTACACTAAAATTTGTCTGCTGACATTGACAGTTTCGAAATTCATAGCAAATTATGTCGTTTAGATCAATTACAGAATATTCATTCCGTATCTTGTTATGGAATGAAAATACACGCAAAACGCATAAGAAGCAAGTGTTTCAGAATAAATACTCCAACTCAAGAGCGAGAATTTTTACATTCTATTATCAAAAATGAATTATTGCATTCAGCAATGGTCGTGGAGAAAAAATATTATGTTAAAATTATTTTAATAAAATATAAGCTTAAAACAATAAATTACATTTAAATCAATAAAATTCAAATATTTTGATCAATTATACATTTAATATTGACCTGTTTAAGAAAATATTAATTAATCAATTAAGACTTGTATTTTTCCAATTACAATATACAGGGTGATTCCTAAGTTGATACTTTTTTTTTAGCTGTGTATAGAAGCCATTAAAATAAGCCACATTTTCAAATACCATTTTTCAAAAAACTTAAAAATAGGCGAGATACAGAAGTAAAACATCTAAGCACGGGCCTGGTCATCAAAACGTAGCCCGCTATACTTTATGTTGTTTTTCTTATCTCTTATTAGTCATACAATTTATGGGTGGTGTTGAGCAATCCGCTGCGGTGTGTTTTTCTGAAGCAGCAAGTTAATTTAAAATTGGTGACACTGGTAAAAAATGGTAAAATTTTAAAATATTGAACTAGTAGATATGGTACTAATTTAGGATGAGTGTCGTCAAAGTGCAGCTGCTACTTTGAGATTATACGCCGAACGCTTTCCCTTGCGGGCTCATCCTACACCCAGAAGTTTTCTTAATGTTATTCAACAGAGAAGTTAGGCAGAACCGTATTTGATCCATAGTGTAATAAATGAATATAAGTACCTTATTTTTGAGTTTTTTGAAAAAAGCTAATTGAAAATGTTGTATATTTTAATGCCTTCTATACACAGCTAAAAAAGAAGTATCAACTTAGGAATCACCCTGTATATTAAAAAATAAATAAATAAATCTTAAGATTGCCTGTAACACCAAAAAACAATTGTATCAGAAGCATAATTTATATAAAAGTACTGTAATTTAATTAAATTAAATATTGTTTTAAGCAAATTACTATAATATAATAATATTGTCCAATCATTAATTAGGAAATATTAAAATAAATTTTATTTCAATGGTCCTTATGTTTAATTCAATCATAGAAAATGTAGACAACCATAATGCATAGCGGGGATGAAGGACATATTTCTCTTTTGACTGCCGATGCCGTCGCGTCCTTGCCTTGCCTCCTCTAGTATTTATCTATGCGTTGTGGCTTTGTTTATTTTGTATGAATAAGCGAGTTTTGTTTTAGTGTATTGTTATCAGTGTGTGTATGTGTTGGGGTTTAAAAAATTATTTTTAGCCTCAACGATGAATAATTCGTAACCCCAAAGATTGATGGTGGCTAATTTTTTAATTCTAGAACAGAAACATCGTCCATTACCTGAATTTTTATGCCTCAATGACATGCAGGTGATAGATTGCTCTTAATCAGATGTACCATCGCGCCGATAAAAAACTGGGACAGGAAATTTTTCTATTTTCTCCTAGACTATTAAGAATAACTTTACATCAAGCCTGGTACCAGTAAAATGTCATGAAAATTTGCATGTCAATAAAGATTGTCACTTTATGATTGACTCGTCAAACATACAATCATATATTATTTGTAAATATGCCACAATTAACCCCCCAGCAAAAGGCAATTATTTATAGTCGGTTGCGAGATAGTGTTGCTATTAGGGATATTGCAGATGAACTGGGAGTAAGCAAGAATACCGTGCTATTGGCAAAACAAAAAATAGCAAGACATGGGACCATTATTAGGAATGCAGGTTCTGGTCCCCCTAAAATTTCTACTGATGATCATGATAGAAGACTGGTTAATTATCTAAGGGATCATCCCTTCGAAACTGCAATCAAGGCAAAAGAAGAGACGAATTTTCCAGGTTCTGCAAATACCGCTAGAGACAGGGTTCGAAATTCCGATATACGAAGCCGTTGTGCTGCCAATAAAAATTTTTTAACGGAAATAAATAAACAGGGCAGGTTAGAATTTGCACATGAATATATTAATCAAATAAATTTATGGGAAACAGTTATATTTTCTGACGAGAAAACTTTTCAGTCATGCAATAATGGGAGAATTCGGGTGTATAGGCCTTCCGGCATGCGGTATGATGAGAGATACACCCACAAAACCAACCAAAGTGGGCGTTTCTCCATAAATGTTTGGGGCTGGATTAGCGCTAGAGGACCAGGACTTTGCCAAATCGTCGAAGGAACACTAACTGCAGCAGTATACGTTAATATACTAAACGAAGTGATGATACCATCGGTAAACGCTGTATACGGTCAAAATTACACATTTCAGCATGATAATGCTCCAATACACACAGCGCGCATTGTACAAAATTTTCTCCAAGAAAATAACATAGCAGTTCTTCCCTGGGCTTCGAAGAGTCCCGATTTGAACCCGATAGAAAACATTTGGGGTGCCATGGTCAAATCTATGTATAAACATGATTTTCAACCTAGAAACAGGGATGAATTACGTCATAGGATAAATCAAGCTTGGGATGAAATAACTGTTGAATTATGTAGAAACTTAGTTTTAAGTATGCCACAAAGGCTCCAAAAAGTAATAAACAGAAATGGTTCTATGACCAAATATTAATTTTGTGTTGTTTTGACAAACTTTGTGTTCGCAATTTTTTTCTTTTTATTAAATGTATTTTATTACCTGTATTAGCTTTATTTATTATTTTGTGGTAATGGTAATATAATAATTTATAAAATATTTGACTTTAAAAAAATCTAATAAATTTACTTTATCCATATTATATGATGTCTCTCAAATTTAACCACCCCGTATCGAAAAATACAAAACATTCCATTATGTACCCTAGGTTACTTTTTAAATTTTGAATGTTTTTCCTTTTTAGCTCTAGACACCTTTTATAGTCTAGGGGATATGTATTTCTTACATTGTTTTTGTAAATCTCTTGTCCCAGTTTTTTATCGGCACAATAGTAAGTTATTATAGTTAGAAAAAAGGCATGGATTCCATCATATTTCACGAATCCAGTGAACTCGAAACGGATCCCGGGTCGAATACGATCGGAAAGGAGCGGAACTGAAAGATATTTGTTGCGGTAGTAACACATTATTACATCGGTAGTGTTAATATTACTTTATAAATTTTTTAAATATTCCCAATCCTATTGGCCGGCGAAAGCCCATTGAACGACAAGACGCATAGCCCTCAGGCAGTCAGGTCAACAAACCGTTACTTTACAATTGGAAATATTGTTGTTTTTTTCTTATTTCTCGTAACTAGTACCATGGGTTTATTGGCATTGTTGACTTTCCCTTTTTTATGGACGTACATATAATGATTAAGTAACGATTAAGAATTTTTCCTGTTTTTTTTCCTATATACGAAGATTTACTTACTAAGATAGGGAAAGAAGAGTTTTATAAGTAGTTTATATTGAGAGCATCCGAACAATATTTTCAAATTATTCTCCAATCAAAGCCTCATGCAAAATTATATCTACAGTATTCACAGTGTCTCTTAATCGTGCGGTATTATTCACGATTAGGCGTGACGAACGTGATTTACAACTCCCCATCTATATTTATTATAATAATAAAGGTGAATAAAAACATAACTCAACTTCTTTCGGGCACTATTCGATGGCGCAATACGTCGTTGCCAATGAAACAAACTAGACAGAGAAAAAATTGTAAGAAAGTAAGTTTGTCCATCGTTTTTTTGAATTGTCATTTCGATTTTTTTTTACATTTTTCTACCTTGAAAAGTTATTTCGTCGTAAAAATAGTTTTTTTTGGAGTTTTTATTATCGTTCTCTTATGTTTCTAGTAAGTAGTAAGAACCGCAATGTAACATGGAATATTATTATATGATTTTCTACTTTAATATTGGTTTCTTTGCTGGTATTTCAGCTTCTGATCGGTTTTAAATTTTCGATTATCTGATCAAATTGCCCCTTACAAAAATGTTTCTTGAGACTAAACGAATAGTTGTTGCTAGTACAGTGAACCAAGCAGTACAATAAGTCGGTTTTTGTTATACTTCTACGAACTAACTGTGGTACTAATAGTAATAAGCACAACAATCCACGAGCTTAATGGGTTTTGTCCTGAGACACAAAAATAATATGTAGAATAAAAAAACCTGCCCAGTAAAAATTAAATTTAACGACAATGACAGTTAATACCGTTATAGAAACTATTAAAATGAGAACTATAGTTGAGAATTGGAGTAATTATTTATATTTATAGTCGTAAGAGCTTTAATGTACCACAATTTAAAAACCCGAAAATACAGCGTTGAATCGGCCGTAGGTTGTTTATTATTAGCCAGTTTTTGTCCACCACCAAAATCCCCCTAAAAGATATTTGAAACGTGAATTTCTCCGAAACTACACCAAACACTTTGGTAAAAACCTGTTCATATTCAGCGGCAAATATCATCATTTCTAGTAAACCGAAATTCAGGTTTCAGGAGTTAGTGAATGAAGACATATTAGCGTTTGAAAATTTGAATAGCGGGATTTTATTGGTTAGCAAAAACTGGCTTAGTATTCTTAAGATCTTAAATCCCGACAATTTTAAGGTGTAGATTTTTGGAATTTATTTATCTTTACTACATAATTCACAATATGTAACGTAATTTGGGGGGGGTCTAATATGTGGGTGGAAATGAGGTGTCCCGATTTTAAAACTGCCAGAAATAACAACATTTTGAGATCTAAACATTTTTTTTCTTGAATATACAGGGTGATTCCCAAAGTTGATACTTCCTTTTTAGCTGTGTATAAAAGGCATTAAATTAAACAACATTTTCAAATACCTTTTTTTAAAAACTTAAAATTAGGCGAGATACAGAAGTAAAAAATCTAAGTGCGGGCCTGGTCATCAAAACGTTGCCCGCTATACTTTATGTTGTTTGTATTATCTCTTATTAGTCATGCAATTTACGGGTTGGTCGTCAATTATTTGGCAATCCGCTGCGGTGTGTTTTTCTGAAGCAAATTAATTTTAAATTGGCGACACGTGAAAATGGTAAAATTTAAAAACAATAAACTAGCAGATATGGTGCTAATTTACGGTGAGTGTCGTCAAAGTACGGCTGCTGCTTCAAGATTCTACGCAGAACGCTTTCCCTTGCGGGCTCATCCTACACCCAGAAGTTTTCTTAATGTTATTCAACGGGCAAGTTAGGCAGAACCGTATTTGATCCATAGTGTAATAAATGAATCTAAGTACTTTATTATTGAGTTTTTGAAAAAACGTATTTGAAAATGTTGTTTATTTTAATGCCTTCTGTATACACAGCTAAAAAAGAAGTATCAACTTAGAAATCACCCTGTATATAAGCTCAAAACTTTTTAGATTATTAAAGTACCCGTTACGTAGTGGAAAGGTGACCGTCGGGGGTGGTCCTGGTACGTGGTGGAGGGCCAAAAATTAGAGAATTTTACGTTACGTACATCTAAACGACCCCTAACCAGATCCTTGTGAACACACATTCGATTATATTTTAGTTTAGTCCAAACTTTAAACCCCAAAACAACATTTTACCTTATCAAAATCCCCTGTTCCCTTGCACCCCAATCTCCAATATCGATGGTATGACATCCCTGCCGGTATCTTATACATATTCCATTACGTCGTTAACGCCCCCCGATGAAAGGCTTAAATTACCGCTATACACCTATCTTTGTTCTTCCCGTAAATTGCTAATTACTTATTGAATAATGAATGCCCCTCTAACCCTTCGTACATCGTCGCTTAATTGAATATGCCATTACAGAATATCGATAGGAAACTGACAATAGCAAAGGTTTTTTTATCCTTAATAACATATTTATTACAAAAAAAAATGATTAACAAAATTGATTCCCTTTTAACACGTTTGTTCGTTCGTGTGGCCCATATAATATAAAACCAATATATTATATGCCAACTCGGTCTTTTATGTACAGGGTGATTCCTAAGTTGATACTTCTTTTTTAGCTGTATATAGAAGGCAATAAAATAAACAACTTTTACAAATACCTTTTTTCAAAAAACTCAAAAATAGGCGAGATAGAGAAGTAAAAAAGTGCGAGCCTGGTCATAAAAACATAGCCCGCTATAGTTTATGTTGTTTTTCTTATCTCTTATTAGTATTAGTCATACGGGTAGTGTTGAGCAATACGCTGCGGTGTGTTTTTCTGAAGCAAATTAATTTTAAATTGTGATACGTGAAAATGGTAAAATTTGAAAACAACAAACTAATAGATATGGTGCTAATTTACGGCGAGTGTCGTAAAAGTGCGGATGTTTCTTCGAGATTATACGCAGAACGCTTTCCCTTTCGGGCTCATCCTACACCCAGAAGTTTTCTTAATGTTATTCAACCGGCAAGTTAGGCAGAACCGTATTTGATTCGTAGTGTAATAAATGAATGTAAGTACTTTATTTTCGAGTTTTTTTGAAAAAAATTATTTAAAAAGTTGTTTATTTTAATGCCTTTTAAACGCAGCTAAAATAGAAATATCAACTTAGCAATCAATCAAAGAAATGTTGACCAGCTGATGCTATGACGCGTCCCGATGTGAGGCCTTGGGTACAGCGATGACTTATCATTTCTCTGTGCCCTAAGCTCTTGGCTCATTTTGTTTTTTTTCTAAACTATTCGATATGTGTGTAAGTTCCTGTCTTTCGTCAGATTCTGTAGCCTCACTGATGAGCCATAACATTGGCGACAGGGGAGGTTCTACGGGGGGGCCTGGGGGGGCCCAGGACCCCCAACATTTCTGAAAAAAACTATAAAATTCATGCCACTGATAAAAAAAAATTCCGGGTGCTTTATTATTTACATAATTTAATACAATTTGAGCATGATCCTAAAAAATTTTGGGCTGTGGCGTTATTTGCTTGCGAAGGCCACCAAAAATTGTGGCTGCGCCCAGTGGCGTATATAAGGGGGGGGGGGGGGGGGTGCTGCCGGGCTGCATTTTCATCTCACGCATGGACTCTTAATTTAAATCTTTAAATAATGTATTCTTGGCTTAGATTACAAAGGTCTTGTACGAAACGTTTAGCTTTTAAAGTTTTCCTTCTAAAAGTCCTGTTTTATATAGAGATTAAGGTTTTAGACGCGTATCGTTTTAGTTATTGATTTTTGATGCAATTTTAAAGGAAAACGAGTATTTTATAGAATTTTTCTATTATATACTTATCTGTTCCGTTTTCCCTTGTTTTCAATTAAAACATTTTTTAGGGAAGAAGTGTGATAATTTATAATAAAAAAAATAGTGCGGGATGAAATAAGAATGCTTTATTAGGAATATAAATATACGGCACTTAAGGAGTATTTCCAAATCTAAGCATTTGCAACAAAAACTGCTTTTAGATGTACGCTCCTAAAATACATGATTTCTGAAAAAATCATCAATTTTGGCGTGGTGAGCGATATTTACTTTATTTTTAATCATGAAAAACCGAGCCCGAAAAACGCTGGTTAGAGTCATACATACGTCTTATGTTAAAATTTTGGATTGACACCAATATTCATATTTTTCACAATTATAAAAAATGTTTTTTTTTTTTAAATAAAGAGCCAGCTAGGAATATCAAAAAAACACATTAAAATTTAATCCAACCATGCAAAGAGGGAGAGGTAATAATTTTATTTTCGAAATTTGATAGTAGTTAGGTGAATTTAAACGAACTTTGGGCGTGGCCCCGAAAATTTTTCGCCTGCAGCGCTTTTCCGCCTTCTTCGCTAGGTACAATACCATGGAATACATATAGTCCCCCCCCCTCGAGCATATTTTCTGGCTACGCCAATGTGGTGCCCCCCAATATTTTGGGTCTAGAACCGCCCCTGATTGGCGAAACCCGTCCGGGGATGAATCTGACGAAATGAGGGGAAATTCCTCTTCTTCTGTAAATTCATTGCAGTTTATGTTAACGGCTCGATACTTAGATAGAGAAAATAGGAAAATCCGGGCATCGTACCCATGTATATATTTTAGTTATTCGTCATTATAACGCCTTCAAATGGATCAATCAACGTCGCAAAAACTTTTTAAATAACACTATTTATTAATTATTATATTATTTTATAAGTTTTATCTATAATTTCTGTCAAAAACCCCGTATTTGTAATCATACCTGTGTATTTATTTTACCTGTTTTTTAATTTAAAAATATCTCGCAACGGAAGTGGTAAAGGAAATGGCGATAGTAGTGTGAGGGGGACACGGTTACGTAAGCAACTATACTTAGATATATCTACCTACAAGAATTATACACAAATAAACATTTAAAAAATATAATTATTATATTATATAAGTATGTTACCGGCCAAACCCGATTTCAGGATTAACTCGTTTGGCCTAAAAGTTGTTCGGGTTTGTTAGAATACGAACAAACCCTAACAAACCCGAACAGGCCTAGGCAAATCTAGTTTATCCTGAAATCGGGTTTGACCGGTAACATATATATGATTATTTTGTCGGTATACAGGGTGATTCCTAAGTGGATCCTTCTTTTTAAGCTGTGTATAAAAGGCATTAAAATAAACAACTTTTTCAAATACTTTTTTTCAAAAAACTTAAAAATAGACGAGTTACAGAAGTAATAAATCTAAGTGCGGGCCTGATAATCAAAACGTAGCCCTTTACTTTCTATTGTTATTCTCGTTTTTTGTATTGTTAGTCATGCATTTTACGGATCGGTCGTTATTTATTTTGGCAATTCGCTGCGCGGTGTGGTTTTCTAAAGCAAATTAATTTTAAAAAATTGGTGAAAATGGTAAAATTTGAAAACAATGAACTAATTATGGTGCTAATTTATTGTAAGTGTCGTAAATGTGCGGATGTTTCTTCTCTACACCCAGAAGAGATTATACGCAGAACGCTTTCCCTTGCGGGCTCATTCTACACCCAAAAGTTTTCTTAATGTTATTCAACGGGCAAGTTAGGCAGAACTGTATTTTATTTGTAGTTTAATAAATGAATGTAAGTACTTTATTTTTGGGTTTTTTGAAAAAAGGTATTTGAAAATGTTGTTTATTTTAATGCCTTCTATACGCAGCTAAAAAAGAAGTTTAAGCTTATTATCAACCTTACGACGTAAAAATTTGTTTACATGTTATTCATAACAATAACATTATGTTACTACTACTACAACAACATACCGGTATACCTAAAACATTTGACTATGATCTAGACGTTCAGTGTTCGAAAAATTTCACAAAAATCGAATCGAACAAAGAAAATAAAAATGTCCCACGAGTATGACAAGTTCAAGTTCTGGTTTACTGCAAATTAATACGGAAAGAGTACCCATCGTGGTAATGGGCAGGGACAGACGGGTCGACGGGCAGCCTGGCGGAACCGCCACATCCGCTCCTTGCTTTCCGGTGCAGGAATACGGATACCTTATTGAAACGGGAGGGGAAAACGCACATGAACGGTATAATACTTATCAGAAAAGTAATTAATTTGTGACTAAAAAGATATATTTTGATAAACGGTTCTGACCGATGCAAAATAAAAAATAGAGGAAAAATTGAGGATGTGTAAAATTACGTGCATTTTGAAAATTTCATTTACATTTTTTGTGTTACAATATTTTGAAGTGACACTATATTTACTTGAAAACCCTATAATTCATAACGTTTGTAGAAATGGCAGAAACGCACAATTTCCAATTACTTTTCCTTCAAGCAACTTAAAGTTTAGACGATTTAAATCAACTGATTTTTTCAATTTTAATCGTGATTTAAATCAAATTATAAATTGCTGTAAAAATAGGTCGCCGAAGCAAATAACTCATCAGGAAATTAAAAAAAAAAGGAAGATAGTTTATTTAAAACGAAGTGTTTAGATACATTATGTAAGTGTAAAAACATAACTAATCGTCATCAGTCCAGCGTAAAAAATATTCATAAATTACGCTGCCGAAAATTTTCATGTCAATTTAAGTTATTTTGTATGCCGCCGAGGAGATTTTCTAACTGTAAATTTAGACAACAAATATTTTTGGGCGAATAGAGACAAAATAAGTGATTTTAAAGTTCATTATTGCCATATTTAAGGAAAAATAAATTGATAAAAATCAAAAAAATCACGATTTAAACGAAAAATCAGATTTATTGATTTTTTCAAAAAAATCGTGATTTATTGCAACCCCGGTTTAGACCAATATAATTACTTAGTTGGTGTATGCTTTCTGTGCCCTTCAACGTCTTCATGTCGCCACTCATGGGAAACGCACCTCATCATGACTATCACATCGCATAACGCTACTCTTGTAATTTTACACGTCAACATTATTTTATCTTGTTCACATTATGCCTGTTGTGTTTACACAAAACATAAATATACACTGGTCATTTTTAATAATAAATCTCTTGGAGAATTTTGCCTGCGAGTATTTGCAAGTAGGTAAAAAAGATTATAAAAATGTGAAGATAAGTAATAATATTTATGTATTGATTTAAAATTTAATATTTTAGTTATAAAATCTGAACAGTCACACCCCTTATTGTAAAAAGTAGCAAAATAATGTTACAGGAACAAAAAGCTATAATATGTACTAGGTATAGTAATCAGGCGGTATTGTTAATTTGGACATATACAGGGTGATACCTAAGTTGATACTTCTTTTTAGCTGTGTATAGAAGGCATTCAAATAAACAACATTTTCAAATACCTTTTTTCAAAAAACTTTAAAATAGGCCAAATACAGAAGTGAAAAATCTAAGTGCGGGCCTGGTCATCAGAACGTAGCCTGCTGTACTTTATGTTGTTTGTCTAATATCTTATTAGTCATGCAATTTACGGGTCGGTGGTGAGTTATTTGGCAATACGCTGCGGTGTGTTTTACTGAAGCAAGTTAATTTTAAATTGGTGACACCTGAAAATGGTAAAATTTGAAAACAATTTGAATGAATGATATGGTGCTAATTTACGGTGAGTGTCGTCAAAGTGCGGCTGCTGCTTCGAGATTATACGCAGAACGATTTCCCTTGCGGGCTTATCCTACACCTAGAAGTTCTCTTAATGTTATTCAACGGGCAAGTTAGGCAGAACCGTATTTGATCCATAGTGTAATAAATGAATGTTAGTGAAGTAACCTTAATTTTCAGTTTTTTGAAAAAAGGTATTTTGAAAATGTTGTTTATTTTAATGTCTTCTATACACTAAATAAGAAGTAATCCACTGTACCTATATTTTTACGATACCAATATATATTTTTGGTGCGAGTCTCGAAAGCAGTTGAAGTTGAAAGTACCCACCAGTGGCGGCTCGCGGTCTTAAAAAATGGTGAAGAGCTAGGTATAGTGCGGGTACTTAAGCAAACATTGACTAATTTATATTTTAATTACGTACTTACATGGCAAGTTTTTGTAAATCAGAATCAGATCGATTCTTCGGGTGACGTCTAGCGTTTTCTTTTAAAGCATCGGCAATAGTATTTTGATTTTGTTCAAAATTTCTTAACATTAACTGACATTTTAAGTGTTCTCCAGAATCCCCGTGTTTATGCAACGATCTAGTAATATTTAAAAAATATGTAAATCCGTCCCTATTTCAAACGCAATATTTATTCGAAAAGAGTAAACACGACCAACAAAACAATTTTTGTAAGGCGACACTACCACATAGCCAATTATACTCTGAAAACCAGGAACTCTTAAAATTAATCTTATAGGATCTGCCACTTTTTTTTAATACTTTTTTAAAATCTATGTTTAAGATTCCAGTAGGTCGCCCGTGTAACAAAACGTCTCTTTTATCTTTATCTGTCCAACGAGTGAATGGAGTTTCCAACAAATTACAAACTATGTCTTTAATTGGGTTCATTTTTAAAACACTCAATGACAATTATTGAACCAAGTAGGTACTTCCACACTATTGAATTAACTAAAAAACAAAAACAAAACAGTAAAAACGATATCTATAACCGTAAGTTACGCGAAGCCTCAAAAATAAATACTCGAACGTCCCGAACCTATGATAAAACAATGGTATACGACGGATCTATTTTCAAATTGCACTTCTTTAAAATGCAAATTTATTCATGCTGCCGCGTGACGTCTCGCGTTTCGGACGCCAGTGAAGTCACGTAACCATAGCGACGAGAAAACAAAACCGCTTGACTGGATGGCTCTGCTTGCCTTCCAATGCTGTTGAGTAGAGAACACGGCGGTCGACTGGGGCGCGCTAAAATACACGAGAGTGTATAATTATTGTCCATCGGAGTTAACCGTGGCTCTATTATGCATAGCTATATTCGGATTAAATTAATATTATTATTTCGAACATAATTATTTTTTAAGGGCTAAAATGGTAGCTATATTGGTACATTAATATTTAATATTGTCGAAAACATTTCCTCCTGGTTTTATTTTTTTTTTACCTGACGAGCCGTCACTGGTACCCACGCACTAACGACCAAGGCAATAGGACCAAGTCCTAGCGACCGATGGCACGTGGCCAGCTCCCAGCTCGCCAATACAGGACATATCGTCGCCTTCCATACGAAAGGACGTATCTCAAAATTGATAGTTTTGCAGGAGAGCGATTTTAAATTTTTGATACAATTAAAACTTCTGTCACAAGAATACTATAAGGTTTTTAATTTTATGGCTGTAGTTTGGGGTTTTCAGTCACAAAAAGAATACATATTCACTATATACATTTACACTAAATATGTTTTAAATAAATATCTTTGAAATTGCAAAAAAAAGAGAAAAAAAGTTTAAACAAATGAGGTACGCCCTTTTGTGTGCTGTTAATGTTCGGATTTATAGATTGCTAAAAAAGATACGCCCCGTTATTTAAATGCAAAAATATATTTTTGGTACAAAAAAATCAACATAAACTTTGAAAACCCGTTAAGGAAACTAAACTTAAGCACAATGTTTATACAATCAACAATCAGCATTTTACTGGTGGTGAAGCATTCTGTGAAAGGCAACGTGGTCAAGAGATTTTACCACAGGGTCTTTTCCAGAGCACAGTAAAACCAAGCTGTCGTATTTAAAGTCTTTCCTTGTTGAGCTTTCCAACTGACAAATTAAAAATATTTTCTTGGTTTCTTTTTAGGGTAATGCTTCTGTAGGTTTCATCGTAATGGGATAACTTGTAGAGAATTTTATTAGCCTCCTTCTTTTCAACTTTAAACTTCGAGATTTCTGTCCAGTTCACTATGTTTTTGTTATCGTCTGCCCGGATACTTAAAACTCGTAAATGTTTTGACAAATCTTTAAAATCTAAGAAGTCAGTAAGTTCCATCTTATGGTTAATTCCTACTTGCAAGATTGAAAATAGGCAGTAGTTGTGATGGACCAGTAAAAGGGGGTAACTCAATAACAATTAATAAAATATGGCAAACAAAAGGGCGTAATTGAGATTCGCCTTTTTTCTGCTGCTATATTATGCTGTATTGAGTTTCGCCCAAACTACTTTTCTAAATAACTCCACAGGGAATAAAGATAAAGGTACGCCCGTTTGACAGCAATAAAATATCGCCTAACGACATAATATAAGGGCTTATCTAAAAAAATCGATTTTTTGAGATACGCCCTTTCGTATGCAAGGCGACGATATGGGGTCAGGCGGCCACTGTTCCGTCGTCCAGTGTTGGTCGCTAGTGTGCGGTGGCCCTAACGAAAATTATGCTGAACAACAAAATTATGTATAAAATACGGTATATTTTTTCAGGAACCTTTTAAATTTCTTAATTACTGAAACAGGTAATCCTAAAGCGTGTATAGTCGTTATTAAATCCCAAATATTTTACAAGTTTTACCTAAAATACTTTATGAGCGTTTCAGGGATAAAATATGGCGTATTAAAGGTAATAAAGTAGCACTTTGCGTGCTTATTAGGGTTTTAAGGGGCTTTAAAATTTAAATTTTAACCGCCCGCAGGAGAACGCCAAGTTAAGCCTCCTCAATTATTAAAGCTCCGGTTTTGTCTCAGGAATTTTAAAGCACTCAAAAAAACCTATTATGAAAAAAGGGAATTTTGTCAATTTCATTATGATAAAAGCTGCCGATTAAAATTAGCATAATATTATGTCGTTTCGACATATTTAGGCAGTGGCAGCACTTGTTCACCTAGAATTCCCCACCTCCAGAAGTAATTATCAAAAAAACGGGAAATATTCTTTATTTAAAATGCTTTTTAAAATAATTTAAAAAAACAGATCTCAAACACGCATTTCTCTTTTCTAAATTGATGAAAAAAAAATCACACCAAGCAGATGTTTGATCATTTTTCATCTTCCGAAACTAATAGGATTTTCATCATCGAGAATGGTACCACAAAAGCCCAATTTCTTTACTTTTAAAGTTTTTTAAGGCGAAACCGTAAAAAAAAGTCGGAGAGTTTATAATGTATTTCTAAATGCACGTCTGAAAGGTTCAGTTCATTATACGGCATCGGCATATACGAAGACCTTTTTGCGGCCAACTAAAACACCGAATAAAAACTGCATTAAACCTCGGTGTGAAAAGAAATCTTACATCGCTTCACTCGCATAGTGTATACACTTCTTAGCTGAAATTTACTCGATTAATTTTCTCAGACAAGCTCACGCTGGCGGTGTTGAAATATTGAACGGAGTCGAGTCAGTTTTAGCTCGTTGAAAAATCACGCCATCTTTAAAACGATGACGCGGATCCGAAGTGTTCGTTTTTCATTTTCATCGAATGCGAGCTGCACCAGAACACTAGAAAAAGTAATTAATTTCGTCATTAAAAAGACATAGTTCAATGAAAATCAAAATCGCGATATAATGAGTTGTTACATGGGCGTATTTGTTGCGGAGCGGGAGGGGGGGGGGGGGGGGGGGGGGGCATAGTAATACGAATAGAATGTTTAATTTTTTATATGTCTAATTTACATCTTTAAAATTAATTGGGAAAGATTTTTGTTCTTTTCCCAAGTTTGATATTTCCACTCGTTCTATATAGATATAATCGGACGAATATAGTTCTATTCAGGGAAATATCGAAAAATAACTAGAACCTTATTAAGGAACTTTGTATTGCTTTATCGTAGTTGACTTTTAAAAATTCACGTAGACGTTTCGTCTATAAGAGATCCTCATCGGGTCGATTTTGATAAATTTTATTAAAACATTACTTGAAAAATTACAACATCGGTTGCTTTAAAAAACTACCCTTTCCAATGTTTTTTTTGTTAGTGATACACTGTAACACTGGACTGCTATTTCAGCTGCAGCAAACGAAATAATAGATAAGTTACAGTACACGTGCATTCCCACGGGACGTGTAACGGGATAACACCACCACTAATGGCCCGTTTCCATTTTTAAAGCAGGGATTATTTTTGAATCAAGTTGCGAATATTATTTTAAGTTGTCAGTGATATCGAATAAAAAAACTATTTATTAATCTGTGAATTTTAATTTTCAAGGGCTTTTAAATTATCCCAGTTTTCATTGTTTTACATGATATGCAAGTAGTATTTAGGTATTTTCTCCTATATGTATACCAAGTCGTTGCTTTCTACAAGTAAATCTCCAGAAAAGGGGCTGGAGCGGTGGTAACAGATTCTTTTTATCGAAATCCTTCATAATTCTTCAAGTATGTTTGTGAGCAAGGAATACATAAAAAACGTTTGAACTTCCCCAAATCAAAAGTGACTTCTAAAAAAAAAACTTATTCTCTTTTTTTTTAATATTTATATATTCCTCCAAAAGTGCCAACAATTATTCAAAAATCCTTTCAATTCTGGCAACATTGGGCTGGGGGTTAATTTAATGAATAGTCGTTTTTTTTGAGGAAGCAAAAATGCAATACCAATGTTATAATTTTCCTTTTTCTTAAAAGACTTTGAAGTACATTTTTAATATAAATTTTAATTCAGAACAGAAAAGATACAAAAAGGGTAATATAGCTTTTCCGGTTTGGTTCGTTAAGAAAGAAAAATTTCGTCTGTAAATATTTGTCAAAGGAGAACTAAAATTCCTAATTTCGTTTACTTTTAAGTTTTTATTCTTTACTAACTGGCGACGGAAAAAAATTAAGGATTTTCTATAAAACAAACTATTACTTACTAACATCGAAATGTATTCAAAATAAATACCTTAACTATAATAACAATAGTTTTCCATTACCCTCAAGTTCCTCTATCTAGTTTTGGCGCCAGTATCGTTCTTTATAAAATATAAAGAATGATTGCATTAGAACACCAGAAATAAAATAAAGATTAAATACAATAAAAAAAAAATCTATTATACTTTGGTACCATGAAATTAATCTTAGAAAAATATACATACGCGAATCATGCGCCACCTAGTTATGATCGTACAAACTTCGTCAGTCATCGATTTTTAGATAATAAAATGAGATCTTTCACTTGCTTCAACTTTTAAGTTTACTATCAACCACAATTTTAAGCACCTTCACCATCGAGTCAAAAAGCACCGATGCTAAGAAATATTGGTTGCTTCCTGACAAAATGGTAAATGTTTTTTTTAAATACACTGTTTGATAACTGTTTCTCGTCTTCACTCGTAATAATTATTTTAAAACTGAGATCCTACTAACAAATTTGGATATTTCAAGTCAGTATTTTTAATTGTCGCAGCGTAACTTATTAACAACATCGATCGTGTGACTTCTGTTCTGGACGACCTTATTTCCATGCAAATCAGTATCCATCCACTTGACTATTCATTCATTCAGCGCACAGGAGTGGAAATGAATTCCTTACGCTTGTGATGTATAATTATCTAAATTAAATCATTAAGAAACGTGAAAGAAAAATTGTAAGAAATTAATAACTTCTTGGAGGAAACACAGTCTGAGGGAAATTGATCTTTTCCAACCAATTTTCTCGTTAGGAAGGGAAAAACAGTGAAAGTTATATAGGTGGCGGAAAAAGAGGGGTCGGGAAATGAATGGGATCAATTTGTTTCGTGTCGTTAGCAAATTTAAAGGAATTTAAAAAAATTCGAAATTTTATTAGAAAGATTTTGGATAATTCTCATGATAAATGTGGCGAATTCATACTTTTTGATTATTAAATTTAGTGTTTGTACGGTTTAGTAATTGAATTGTGTATTGTAACTAACGTTTATTCTTCCATTTTTGCCAAATAAGGGTACAATTCCCGATATTTCATATTTTCTGTGAGATATGAATAGTTACCAGAAACTTGGTAAACAGATTAGTCCGATCCTGTCCATCTTTTCAAATTGGAAAATAAACATATTTAGTGCGCGTACTCAAATACAGAGAGACCTATTTCTATAGATTTGTCACATTGGCTATTATTTTTTAGAAATCTAGATGGAAGTCAATAATTCGATTATTGTTTTGGCATTTTTCCGAAACAATAAAATTTTTAGGAAATCACCGACGTTCTTATACAGGGTGATTCCTAAGTTGATACTTCTTTTTTCGCTGTGTATAGAAGGCATTAAAGAAAACAATTTTCAAATAGGTACCTTTTTTCAAAAAACTCAAAAATAAGGTACTTACATTCATTTATTACACCATGGATCAAATACGGTTCAGCCTAACTTGCCCATTGAATAACATTAAGAAAACTTCAAGGTGTAGAATGAGCCCGCAAAGGAAAGCGTTCTGCGTATAATCTCGAAGCAGCAGCCTCACTTCGACACTCACCGTAAATTAGCACCATATCTACTCGTTCATTGTTTTCAAATTTTACCATTTTCACGAGTCACCAATTTAAAATCAACTGGCTTCAGAAAAACACACCGCAGCGTATTGCCAAATAACTGATCACCGACCCGTAAATTGCATGACTAATAAGACAAACAACATAGTATAGTATAGCAGGCTACGTTTTGAAGACCAGGCCCGTACTTAGATTTTTTACTTCTGTATCTCGCCTATTTTTAAGTTTTTTTGAAAAAAAGGTATTTGAAAATGTTATTTATTTTAATGCCTTCTATACACAGCTAAATAAGAAGTATGAACTTCATCACCCTGTATCCATTCGATGATGATTTGACTTTATTCGTGTAAAAATGAGCAAATACAATGGAAAAAACAAATTATAACCAACATACTTATTTATAATTACAAAACTTTGCGTATTCTCCCACTGCACTCGCCATGACCTATAACATTCGCCATACGAAACTTTTTAGCCCGGTATAAACTGAAGTACAAATAATAATATGTCACAATAGTACATGTACGTTTCACTATAGATGGACCATATATGGCTCTATTTCGTAGGCGTGGATTAATTGCTGATGATTTATGCAAGTCCGCGATTTAATTGTAAGAGTCATTAGAGGAAACGAAGCGCAGGGGGTAAATTGCGAAGGCATGCATCTATACGAAGAATTATGGAGGGGGACGATTATTTTGAGCGATTTAGGATTCTGATACGGCCATGAATACCCCTTATTTAAACGGGTAATTATGTATACAGGGTGTTCCCTAATGACGTGCTAATAACCATTTTTTGTCAACCATTATGGTTGGAGTAGGTCGCTCTGCTAGACCTTGTTTTATTGACTTAGTTCACTTATCCCTGACGAGTTTGCTCTATACGGGACAAACCAACGTATTCCGACTAATTTTGAAAATTAAAGAGTACCTTATACAGGGTGTCCCGTAACTTATGAGCCGTAGAGTAACTGGAGATGCTAGACATCAAACTAAGCCGATTATGTTATATACGTTTTTTCGGATTGTCACTTTTGTTTTTGTTTTTTTTTTGTTTATTTACTATGTTTTTTTATGCTTTGGGATGTTTAAAGGGAAATATCTCGAAAACCGTTAAAGATATTAAGATCAATCAAGTACACATTTTTGACTCAGAAAATGCCCTATTTAAGAAACTATAATTGAAAGACTCCTAATGTCACAGGTAAGAAAAAAATTATAGATTTATGAAGCCCAGTGTATGCAACTAGCGCCCTTTAGTTTAAAACTTAAAAATTTCTACAAATTCTTATTTTTTGCTGATAAAAACATAATATGGCCAACTTTCAATTCGATTCATTAAACCGTTTTAAATTTATGGCTTATTTTCGAAAATAAACTTTTAATTTCAACACCGTGTATCTCTAGAACGAGTAACAATCCGAAAAAACTTATATGACATAATCGGCTTAGTTT
Source organism: Polydrusus cervinus (assembly GCA_935413205.1). Classification (NCBI taxonomy): domain Eukaryota; kingdom Metazoa; phylum Arthropoda; class Insecta; order Coleoptera; family Curculionidae; genus Polydrusus; species Polydrusus cervinus. The sequence goes on from OW284515.1 coordinate 59,609,632, forward strand.
GATGTCTAGTATCTCCAGTTACCTACGGCCCATAAGTTACGGGACACCCTGTATATTATCATATTAATGTTTTAACTTTAAACGAATAAAAGGTAACATAAAACGTCTCATTTTGAAAATCAACCTCGAATGACTCTATCTACTAACTGATTAGCGAGTCCGTGCGGAAGGTGAATTCAATTAACACGTCGGAAAGAAATTAGGAACATAATTGCCATTAATTAATATTTATCAAAAATATTTCCATGAGGAAACGGCAATGCAAAGATGGATATAGGAAATAAATACGGGCCAGTTTTCGAGCCAATAAGAATTTCGCACTCTGGCGATAAAGTGGGACAAAAAAAAACGGCGTGATGTTGCTTCAACATAGAGATAAATTTTTGATTATATGCCGATCGTGAAAATGCTTGTTGTAACATACAACAACAGGTGAGATGAAGGCCACTTACAACAGACCCGAACAAACCTGAAACAGGTACAAAAAATAGACTGTTTCCTTAGTCATTTAAAAAGTGAAGAATAGACAATATTCTATTCACCAATTATCGGAGACATTGCAGAAAATCCGCAACTTATCTTACAGCTGCAAATTGTTTAGAATATTATCCATCTTCTCTTTTTAAATAACTAACTGTAAGTTGACTTGCAGGCCTTCTGTAATCTTACCAAATATACCAGTAAACAGTACAAGGGCCCATCAAAATATATTTATAAAGGTTGCCGACTTAGCCGGCATCCAATTGACCCGACAAGTTAAATGATTCCCCACGAAATTCTGTTTTACTGATCGAAAATCAGAAAAAACGTTAAAATGTATTTTTCGACGCTCGAGTAAAAATTTATTTATCCAGAGAATCACCAACAACTCCTATAGAATATTCTAGGAGTTGTTGGAATCACCCATATATTTAATATTTTTTTGGCGGTCGACACGCGCCTAAACATGAAGCCGAGTTAGCAGGTGTGGATATTTCGACGAAAATGTTTTTTGTTTTCATGAGGCTCCATCAATAAACATGAATTTTCGATGGACCCTTCAATAACATCCGTCGCAAACGGCGAAAATAAAATAAATGTGGCAACGTAGTTTGATAGGCAGTAGCGACACCTTCTGATTAACAATTCAATGGATTAACATATCACTGGAGACCAGGTTATGGTTTAAGCATTAAATTTCTGGTTAAAACATCATCAAGTTTAGAACTATTGCGTTTATTGTCGCCAGTAATAAGAGAAAAAACTGTGGTAGAACGATTGAAGAAGTATTTTAAATGTATAGGAAAAAGATAGAAAAAGGAGTGTCTGATACCGCACCACACAATAATAAAATTATGTAAAACAAAACGTTTTATAACAGTTCCAATGTGAAACTGGTTTAATGTTTTTATTATTATTCATTATGGCACATTCTAATGCGATGTTTGCATCTATAACGATTATGCGATTATCGAGCGTGGCGATTTATCAATTTCCTATGTTGTAGGCAGAAATATATTACTCAAGAGTTGTGAAAATGAATTTACTTATAAAAAAAATTGTACATTTAATTTAAGTGCATGGTATTTTTTTTTCAAAAAAATATTTTAAATATTTATTTAGCGTTTGTACAGAACAATTTTGCTTTTTTATAATTTTTTTAACGCGGTTTTCCATATTATATCTATTTTAGAAAGGTGTAGTGTAGAGTAATAAAATGGAAATTCCGTCCAGTTCGATCCAATTTTGGTGTTGGCCATAGGCGCAGGTAAATTTTGTCCTTTAAATTATTTATGACAACTAACCAAAGAAAAGAGAAGAAGATAATTTGATAAAGAAGGAACTATTAGCTATAGCAAATTTACACAAACATCGTTTTATGAAATATGCCGTGGAAGATATAGCTGAAAAACATATTGTAAATCCTATAGAACTTATATGGGCGCAAGTGAAAGGATTTGTAGCAAGCCACAACACGACATTCAAAATAATAGACGTTAAGCTACAGTTTGATTAAGCCATTAAGGAAGTGACACCAGAAAACTAGCGAAAAGCAGTCCATCATGTCATTAAAGAAAAGGAGAAAATGTGGTATCTTGACCACCTGATCGATCGGTTAATTATAACGTCCAGAGGAGATGACAGTTCCTCAGATGACGAAGAATATTATGATCTTTTATAATTTAATTTTTGTATAAATAATGTATTTTTTGTATTTTGTATTTTTTTATAATGTTTAATAAAAAAATAAGTGTACCTATAATACTATGCATATAATGCACGCCTTTGTCATACCATTTTCAGTGTTTGTGAATGGATAACAATAGGCAAAACCCATAAATTGACCCAAACTCTGGTGGTACTACCTGCACTTGATGAAAATAAAGAATTCTGCAATGAAGTCAATGCCAAATTATGAAAGTGGCTTTAATATTCGTTGGGTCACTCTGTAGTCCCTTTGCATACCTAATGAGCTTTTATTACTCTACGCCTTTCTGAAATAAACTATAAATAAAATTTTCTCTATCAAAACTATGTGTTTAGTTACCATATACATATACAGAGTGTCCGGAAGCTCCGTGTGTATATTTCTACATACAAAACAAACCAATGAAAAAAGGTTCGTATGAAGTCCATAAATTTTAATGTCATAAGAAAGCTATAACCATTATAATAAAATTCAAAAAACACTTTGAATTTTTAAATTCCCACATCTAAAGGTAATACTAATATACTAAGAAGTAATAAGCCGGCTTAGTTATTTATTATTTCTATCCGTTCTAATTATATGCGCGGATATACAATTACATCTGCCATAAATAACATTGTTTGTTTATGGTTTTCAACCAATATGTCATATTTTAATGGGCGAGTTAGAACCAACATGGTCCTTTTATGGTGCCGCTTATCGAAAATAATTAATCCAGTGTAATTTATATTTTAGTATAACTTGTAAGGTAACCATGCAGATGATTTTTTAAATTTATACCTACATCATTATACGTAAAAAAACATTTTTACCCTTCCGCTGTTTCTAAAAATATTGAGACGCATCTTTTATTTATTTTGGTGATATCTATTATACGCTCACCACGCCAAAATTGATGATTTTTTAAGGAAAGATGTATGCGTTGATTACGAATCTAAATGCGGTTTTTGTCAGAAACGCTTAATTTTTGAAATATTTCTTTTTAAAGTGCCGTTTTGTAGAGATTGTAGAGGCATATTTTCGACATTTTAAGATTTTATATGGCTATTATGGTTATTTCTGTCCCGTTTTCTTTTTTTTCGAGCTATTTGAAATCAAAAATATAACCAAATGCAAAGCCGAATCAGTGGCGTAGTTAGAAAATATGCTCAGTGGGCGTAAATAGGACATTTTTTTTCTAAAGAAAGGGACAGTCGGAACTACATGTATTTCATGATATTGTATCTAATGAAGATGGCAAAAGAGCGCCACGCCCAAAGTTCGTTTGAAATTCACCTAACTACTATCAAATTCCGAAAATCAAATAATTACCTCTCTCCCTCTACATGGTTGGATTAAATTTGTTTTTTACTTTTTTTTTGATATTCCTAGCTGGCTCTTTATTAAAAAAAACATTTTTTATTTTGTGAAAAATATGAATATTGGTGTCAATCCAAAATTTTAACATAAGACGTTTCGGGCTCGATTTTTTTGATTAAAAAAACCGAAAAAAATTGATGTTTTTTTCAAATATCATGTATTTTAGGAGCGTAGATCTAGGAGCAGTTTTTGGTGCAAATGCTTAGGTTTTGAAATACTACTTCTTAAGTGCCATTTTGTAAGAAAGCATTCTTGTTTCTTCCCGACCCGGCAGCCCCCCCCCCCCCCCCCCCCCAAATACGCCACTGGCCGAATACAATAATAGTAATTTAACCAACAAGTACATTAATAATGGCGATTAATGATCGAAATATTTTAACGCGTGAGCGTAGCGAACGCGTTAATGTTCGAGATCCTTAATCGCATTTTAATGTAAGAGTTGGTTACAATGTTTTTTCGTCGACCGTATTTTTACTAAAGTGAAGAAAAACAGTTAACAACTTTTATTTTACAATCCAGATTTCACAATTCTACAAATACTAATGACAGCGGACGACGTTTTGGATTGACGTTTTATTATTTTGTTGATTTGTTTGCATGGCTGCCTTTAATTTTAATTACCAAAATCGTGCATTTACAGAAAATCATGCATTAATAGGGGTCATTCATGAATGATTTTGGGAATGTTAATATCGGATGTAAATACACGGTCGACGGAAAAATATATTTTAAGCGATTTTCCCTATACGTACTAGATTTGTAAAGTACATGTTATGTTTTTTAAATGCCCTTGTATATATTATATACACGCCATTGCTCGCGAACTAATTTACTACTTGTGCCTCCAGGCTGTAATAAAATCTAGGCTCTATATCACATATTGACTTTTAACCGCCATATGTCACAAATCTATTAGCTCAAAATATATTCTCTTTTCCATTCTCAAGTCCCCCTTTATATCCTTAGGCCAATAATGCCATAATCGATGATGCTTATTTGAATTTGAATAACATATTTTGGCCCAGAGTTATAACTCGTAACTACGTCAATAGTTACGTACTAAAATCTAAAACGCTCGACAGAATATTAGGGAAAAAAATAATCGTTTTTGGAGGTGAAAATATTTTTCAAACCATTTGTGTGTTGTCAAAACAAAACCAGATTTTGCAATCATAATATCTTTATTAGTTTGTTTTGACAGTTGCAGTGCATTGCTTTTTGTTTGAACCTAATTCCTAATTAAAAACAAACAAACCGCAGCAAAGGCCCAAGGGGTTGTTTTGTGGAGGGTGTTCCAATATAACATTTGTTTTTGTCCAAATTACATGTTGTTTACATTACCTAATAAAATCTGGTAAAGGAGCTATTAAAGTGGTGAGATTTTGCCAACCAACAAAATCCCGCTAATCGATTTTTCAGGCGCTAAAATCTCAGCACTGGCTGACGCATGAATCAGGATTTTCGATTCGCTGGAAAGAATTTTATTTGCCGCTGAATATGAAACAGGTTTTTACAAAATTGTTTGTGTGAATTCCGAGAAAATCACTTTTGAAATACCGTTTAGCGGGATTTTGTTTGACGAATTGTCGCTATTATCATAGTCGGAACAAGTAACCGGTCCCTTTTATAACGACAGATAAAACAGCAACAATTTAAAAGTACTGTTGCCTCCGAAGCTCTGATGCCGATGCGACGCTTCCCTCTGGTTGCTCTTTTAGGTCCTTGTGCAGCGTTTTTTCGCCACTAAAGTTATCGAAGCGACTTCGCGAGGCTCATTGGTCCGCCAGGACTCTTCCCAACAACCTTTCTAATACATTAATGTAGTTTGTTAGATTCGAACGACAAAATGCTAAAAGCTTCTTTTATTGCAGATGTTTGATATGTATCTTACTCACAAAGCGCACCGTACTTAGTTTCAAATCTGTGATTAAAACGCTCTGCAATCGCGATTAACTTCAACAACCAGATCGGAATTGTCATACCAGATTGACCAAGGATGAAAAAATCGACATGTTCAATTAACCGTGGCACCAAGATTGATGACCGCGAACAATTTTTTTAACGGCTATTTTTTTTTTTCTGATTGTGACTAATGGATAGTTAAACAGATGGATTGGATTGTTTGGAATTTTCAGAGATGGCTTGTATAGAAAGTAGGTACCTTATGATGTGGAACTTGCCATGAGAAACGCGGTACCATTTGGGGTTTAAGAGTCGAAATAAAGTTAAAAATTCATACTTTTTTTGAAAGTGTTTTCCAATGTGCCATTAGAAGCAGTGGCGACATCTCGTGGATAGTGGCGTATTTAGGAGCGTAGGAGCTCGGGTCTAAAAGTCTAATTGCAACCTAATTTTTCGCCTCTCGCTTGGACTCTTAATTTAAATTTTTAAATAATGTATTCTTGACTTAGATTACAAAAATCTTGTAGACAATGTTTAGTGTTTAAATGTTTCTTTCTAAAAGTCCTGTATAGATATTAAGGTTTCGGGCGCATATCGTTTTAGTTATTGATTTATGATGCAATTTTAAAGGAAAACGAGTAAAAAGACTAATATTTCATAGTATTTTTCTATTACATACTTGTCTGTTTCCTAACCCAATGCAATAAAATATTTTTACAACAAAAACAAAAAACAATTAGGTATTTATTTTTAAAGAGAAAAATTAAAGTAAAAATTTTAATTAAAACATTTTTTATGGAAGAAGTTTGATAATTTATAATAAAAAAAAATAGTGCGGGAAGAAACGAGAATGTTTTAATATGAATATACAAAACGGCACTTAAGAAGGAGTATTTTAAAACCTAAGCATTTGCACCAAAAACTGCTCTTAGATCTACGCTCCTAAAATACATGATTTCTGAAAAAATCATCAATTTTGGCGTGATGAGCGATATTTACTTTATTTTTAATCAGGAAAAACCGAGCCCGAAAAACGCTGGTTAGAGTCATACATACTTCTTATGTTAAAATTTTGGATTGACATCAATAGTCATATTTTTCACAAATATAAAATATAAAAAAAAAAAGTAAAAAAACATGTACAAAAACAAATTTAATCCAACCATGCAGACGGGGAGAGGTAATAATTTAATTTTCGAAATTTGTAGTTAGGTGAATTTTAAACGAACTTTGGGCGTGGCCCCGAAAATTTTTCGCCCGCGGCGCTTTTCCGCCTTCTTCACTAGATACATTATCATGAAATAAATGTAGTCCCGACTGTTCCCCTCTCCAGAAAAAAAAAGTCCTAATGCCCATTGAGCCCCCCCCCCCCCGAGCATATTTTCTGGCTACGCCATTGCCCGTGGACATTAAGTATGGGACGGAGAAAAGTGTAGACCAAAAAAAGTTGAATGAGTTTTTGTCTAACGTAGAATTAATGTACCGATATACATAACTTGGAAAACAGAAAGTAAAATCGAAATTAATGATTATATTTCAGTTAATTCTCTGCACATGGCGCATGCATTAAAAGTTTGTATAAATCCAGTAGGCCGTTGCATGGCGGCAGTAGAAAAGATTTAGAACCGTCACGTACAAAGAAAACCATTATGTCTACCGAGCTATATATTTATGTACATGCGGATTTCACAGTTTACATTACACTTCGCTATAAAACTATAAGGCCCAAGGAGGGATACCATGTAATTAGAATTCCTTTTTAAGGTGACTATAAAGTAATGTTAAATTTAAACCTATAAACAATTAACACCGGTTCCTTATTTCGAAAGTTTCTCACCGATTCTTTTTGGCCGAAATTACTAAAAAATTGAGCAAAATATTGATTATTTTTTACTAATGGAAATGTGGTATCTACGTAGGCGTGGTAGGTGGAAAGTTATGCAGAAAAAAATATAAGCCAATAAAAACCCTAAAATAAATACTCAAGTTCATTGTATTGTAAACATATTGCAAATTATTTTTTTTATTAAAAATAACTTTCTAATATTCTCCAATATCTAGTAGAATCCAAATAAAAAAAAAGTCTTGAAAAATCCATTAATAAACATGGCTAGGATTTGGGCCAAGAGAACGTGATGTTTTCTATATAAAAAATCTTAGTCACCCTTCTAAGTACTGTGTAATTTTTTCCGATTAAAAAAAATAGACTCTTTGCTGGCACATGGAAGCTCAATTTGTGTACGAGGTAAACTATACATGTGTAAATGGGTTCTTAGTAACTGTAACTTAGCTAACCACAGATGAATTATACCCTTTAAAAAATAACAAGACACAATGTGCCTATATTACAAATCAGTTGATCCGTACGATTTTGCAGAATCATCTCTTTTTGTGGGGCCATAACATATGCTATAAAAGGTAGTTATGGCGTCCCTACACTACCAGATTTTTCTTTGTTAAGCTTATTGGGTGTACAGATAAAGGTAAGCAGTACCAAGTGTTTCCTATTTTCTGGAAGCATTGAGTAGTTAACGATACTAGATAAACGGATAAGTCTGGTCCTGTCCGTCTGTCCAAATCGGAAAATAAACATTTTTTTTTCTAATTATTGTTTAGAGATCAAGTTTTTATGTAAAAACAATGGAGCTGGTAACTTTGGAGAGGAATCTAGAAATATTGTTTGGACCCCCTTAAATTTAGTCAGTAGTCAAAAACCAAAGTAATGAACTTAAAACAAACAGAGATATTGAGATTTTCTTAAATTGCTTATAATTCTAAAACGACTAAAAATATGGCTAGTTACATAGTATTAAACATTCAGATGAGAAATTTGTTTCTCTTGACGCTAGTAAGATAAAAAAAAACAGGGCGTTCCATTTGCAAAAATTGACTCATGCACATTTTTTATCTATATGGTCAGATTGGCACAATTTTAAAAACATCCTGTATGAAAAACGCAAAAATTAAGTTACGGAATCTAAAGATCTATGTTTTAGTTAAAAGCTTATTCATTTCAAAACTACTGGATTTTCTTCTCGGTAAACTTTTTACATACAATATCATTTTATAATTAATTTCTCAAAAACGGTTAGAGATAGGTATGATTATTATTAACAAAAATTACTTAGGTTTAAATAAGGTATCCAAAAACTCTAAAATATACAGGGTATACTATTTGAAATACTAAAGTTAGCCATTAATTCCGGAAAAAAATAATTATGCCTTCTACCAAATTTTTAAAAAGATAACTTTACTTGTCTCCCAGATTTTCTAATGGGTCACTCAACATAAATCACCCTATATTAAAAAGCACAAAATAAATTACGGTACGGTTACCATACAACCATCTATGTCCGTGTCTGATCTGCTTTAGTCTATAACCAACATATCACGAACACCAGATCGTTGCTCTTGTATTATAACTTGTAAGTACATTTGCTTGTTGATTTTATTGTATACTCTGACTGTACGATTTATTATTATATTGAACATGAACATATCTATTTATACCAGCCGAAACGATGGAAATCAAACATTTTAGTTGGTAAATAATAGTAAATACACCCAAAAAAATACACAAGAGAATTGTGTGCTTCCTAAGTTGATACTTCTTTTTTAGCTGTGTATAGAAGGCATTAAAATAAACAACTTTTTCAAATAGCTTTTCTCAAAAAACTCAAAAATAGGCGAGATAGAGAAGTAAAAAACCTAAGTGCGGGCCTGGTCATAAAAACATGGCCCGCTATAGTTTCTGTTGTTTTTCTTATCTCTTATTAGTATTAGTCATACGGGTAGTGTTGAGCAATACGCTGCGGTATGTTTTTTTGAAGCAAGTTAATTTTAAATTGTGTGATACGTGAAAATGGTAAAATTTGAAAACAATAAACTACTTAATAGATATGGTGCTAATTTTCACGGATTTCATGATTCCTTGCGGGCTCATCCTATACTCAGAAATTTTCTTAATGTTATTCAACGGGCAAGTTAGGCAGAACCGTATTTGATTCGTAGTGTAATAAATGAATGTAAGTACCTTATTTTTTAAGTTTTTTGAAAAAAGGTATTTGAAAATGTTGTTTATTTTAATGCCTTCTATACGCAGCTACAGAAGAAGTATCAACTTAGGAATTACTCGACTATACCACACTAACTTACTAGGTTTATTAAAGTAAATTTAAAATATAGTTATGTCCATGCTGCTGCCATAAAACATTGTTATATTGTACCATAGTATGTTGTATTTGAGTACGAATTTTACATATGACTATACTTTGCTTCACAATATCTCATTGTAAACCGATAACAATACAATTTTTAGGGTGTAGCATCTACTTAAAAAATAAATTTCTGTCAGTTCTGTCCAATACATAGATACTCTCCAATCACGTATATTGCTCTTTTCATAGTTAAAGTTCTAAAAAGGTCTGAAAAGAAGCAGGAATTTCATATATACTCGATCGAAAGAACGTCTATAGGTTAGAAAACGTGAAAATCCTACATAAGAAGTAAGAAATTTTCGGAAGAAATACCGTCGGTGCTTCACTAGAAATATATTGGTCTCGCGCGGGTAAGCTTTTTAACTTCTTTCACTTTAATGGTTTTCGTCCTCATCTCGAACATATTAAGCGAAAAAGGTTTTACATTATGAAGGCTATAATTTAAAACTTAACTTTATAGTCAACTTGTTACAAACTAAATAGTTATTAATCTTTCGAAAATTGATTTTTGTAGAATTAGCATAACAGTAAACTAGACACTTTTGCCTAAACCAGTTTTTTGATGATGATAAAGAAAATAGGAGACAACGATGTACAGAGACGTGTACCTTTTAGTTGCTGAATATAAAATTACAGTCCAGCCAATGTCAGATATACAGGGTGATTCCTAAGTTGATACTTCTTTTTTAGCTGTGTATAGAAAGCATTAAAATAAACAACATTTTCAAATACCTTTTTTTTAAACTCAAAAATAAGGTACTTACATTCATTTATTACACTATAGATCAAATACGGTTCTAACTAACTTGCCCGTTGAATAACATTAAGAAAACTTCTGCGTGTAGGATGAGCCCGAAAGGGAAAGCGTTCCGCGTATAATCTCGAAGCAGCAGCCGCACTTTGACGACACTCACCGTAAATTAGCACCATATCTACTAGTTCAATTTTACCATTTTCACGTGTCACCAATTTAAAATTAACTTGCTTCAGAGAAACACACCGCAGCGGATTACCAACTAAATAACTGACCACCGACCCGTAAATTACATGACTAATAAGACAAACAACGTAAAGTACAGCAGGCTCTGTTTTGATGAACAGGCCCGCACTTAGATTTTTTATTTCTGTATCTCGCCTATTTTTAAGTTTTTTGAAAATGTTGTTTATTTTAATGCCTTCTATACATAGCTAAAAAAGAATTATCAACTTAGGAATCACCCTATATAGTGGTTAACTGTACCCTTCTTGTTCTCTGTGACCTCGCGACGATTCTCTGTAGTTAAATTATATTTTTTGTAAATATAATCTTTAGAGAAGGCGTTTTATTTTATAAGAAACACATTCTAACTGGACAATACACTACTTATTATTACATTTAACCTTGATTTCCAATATGGACCATCAGTTATTATACAATCGGACTCCTAAATCATCACAATGTTGAGTGTCTCGTAGGTGGACAGGTTACGCAAAACAGTCTGTTAATGAATAGCTAAATAACTATTTAATTGATGTTACTTCATTACATAAATACGCTTGAAAATAAACACATTCATTATATTATTGGTCGCTATATTCCTAAAATAATAGAAGAAATTCAAAAGTAACAATTTATAATTATACGCCACTGGCGAAATCTTTTTTATCATATTATTTAAAACCCATCAAAAATAATAAAAAATCCTTCCCGCCCGCCATCTTCCCAATTTCACTCAAAATGTAAAATAACGCCTTCTATCTGTCACCTCCGTTTTGGAGATTTCATTCAATTGATTGTCATTTTCTTTTGTTTTTCCATTATGCCTACTTGTCACTGTCAACCCGAAACTCACTTTTCAAATAATAAAAAGAAACCCGGGAAAGATAAGCGGCAAAAAACCTATTTTCAGCCTAGTAAATAATAAGAGAAAAGTTTTTCTTTTAGGAGTCTATTCTCAAATTCGATTAAAAATATATTATATCGTCAATATTGCCTAAAATTGTTTCTATTCGCGTACCTTGCCGTAAAAATATAATACATTTTTCATGTATATTGATTTGTTTTTAATGGATTTAAATAAAACATTGATTCTTTATACTTACTAGTTTATATAATTTTTAGGCAAGGTAAATTTTTTTGTTATAAATTATGAGTAAGTATCCTATTTTGTACTAGTATTTTTAAATGGACAACTGTTTTTATGTGTAAAAACACAGACTTTTTTACTAGTCAGGTGGTAGCAAACAATTTAATTATAAAAGCATGAAAAATATTTTTTTTTTCAGAGATGGCGCTAATGTTTATATACGACCGAAGAAGGTCAATATTATAGGCTTTAGTATAAAAACTTTGATTCGGTATGGTATGGAGTCAGTTCAGTAGCAGTCAGCCGTACAGTATAGTCGATCCGCAAAAGTATTTCTCCGCAAAAGTGTTAGTAGTGCCAAAGTATCAGGAATGCCAATCTCTGGTATTCCCAGGAAGATGCCTAAACACAAGCATGTTTCAGTCTCGCCTGAAGAAAAATACCAAAAGCTCAAAGTCAAGTACGACGAACTCCACAACGTACTGAACGAAGAACGAAAAACCACTGAAAAGCATAAAAAAATGATCGAAGATCTCCAAAACCAAATCGATAAGATAATCAACCAGCAAAAAACTATCGAATCCGCCATGGACACACATGAAAACATCATTGAACAAATAGCCACAAAACCAAAGCCAGCGGCCCAGCAACAACAAGCAGCCACAAAATCAAAACCAGCTGCCTAACCAAAACCAGAAATAACAAAGCCGTCGGCAAAACAAGATAAGGACACCGTCCCGATTGTCGTCCACACAACATCAAAATGGACTTCCATCACGAATCTATTAGAACAACATCAGCTAGAGTTCAGCAATATCAAGACAGTATATAACGGCATCTCCTTTACACCTAGAGACGCCAATACCCACAAAAAGGCAATCCACAAGAGATATACCGCTTAAAACTAGGAAAATTCAGAAGATCATGCCCATTAATCAAGATTCTACTACCAAGGGAGGAAAAGCACTTCTTCAATATCGAGAGCATCCTCCAGCTAAAAGTCCAAATCGAAAGCCAAAATAATTAAAAAAAACACATCACACAATGCCATAGATGCCAACAGTTCGGCCACGCCCAATCGTGCTGCCATGTCGCCCCGCGATGCCATAAATGCGCCGGCGACCACCACTATCAAAATTGCTCCAAATCAAAAGAAACACCACCAAGATGCATAAACTGCTCAGGGGACCATCCTGCCAATTTCAAAGGATGTCCCAAAAACCCTAACCAAAGAGCAACAGCACCAATCCAAGAAAACAACACAAACCACATCAACCAGCAAACATTGGCCTCAATCACAAACAACAACCTACTCAGTACAGTACTCAACATGGATACGGACGAAATCATCAAAAAACTCAACAACATCACCGAAATAGTCAGCCAAAACCCAATCCTAATGAAGCTCCTCAACTACCAAACATAAAGAAAAGAGCCGTCCAACAAGAAAAGTAGACCACCGTAACCTCCCTCCGACGTTTCTATCAAAATCTAGACTCATCCTCAAGAACAAGAAATACCTCACCGCCAAGCTCACTATCTTGGTCGAGCCACATCAAAACCGCATAAGAGTGCACATCGCACTAGTGCAAATAAACATACAGCACAGCACAGCGGTATGGTATGAACACCTACCCTGTACAGACGAGAACAAAAGAGTTCGAAACCGGTCTGCAGGTGGTGACATCCTACCAATGTAAAGTTTTCATTTCTTGGTAGAACTATGCAATCTAATTAGTATTTCATGATCTGTGTTAGAGGGGTTGTGTGTTAGTGGGCAACCTATATCGAGGAATAGATCCCTTGATGGTAAATTGTCAGCTTTAGGACGGAGAACGTTATTATTTGAGCTTCTTGTAAAAAAGGGAAATGCCAGGCATTTTCAGGACTATTTATTTTTTGTCCTTTATCCCTCATTTCTATGCAAACAATGTTCTGGAAAGGAAAAATATAAAAAAGAGGTTTACTGGATTTTCTTATTTACTTCTTCAGTAAAAAACACAAAAAGGAGTTTCTTATGTTTTTTTGATGCGATCGAAGATAAAGAATCAGTGGCAACTCTGCATAACAAATTAGATCAAATGAAAACATAATAACGTTTATTGATCGAAGTGAATTAACCGACTGGCCGAATAGACCAATAATTGGTCTAAACACAGTTACCTAATAGATTAACGGGTTGAGCGTCAATTATATTAACCGAACAGATCAATTGAATATAGCATATCTCTATTACTATTTGCTTACCTGGTTGAAATATGCTGGCAGCATACACCTCTGATCGTCTATCCTGGACCGTTGTGCCTTCTCCAATAACTCGAACAAGTCGCACGTCGCCCCCTTCAGGCGTTCGGGACTCTTGGGGCCCTCTGTGGAGTGCTTGGCCGGCACCGTGGGCCCCAAGTTGGCGCCGTGCCAGGTGGTATTACTGCCGTTGGTGGTGGGTGTGGATTGATGCTGTCGTCTGCAAAGAAAACAATATATTATATAAATATGTTCAGATGTATTATTGAACGAAAATTTAGTGTTTTGAGAAGTGTCCCCTCCGAGCCTAGGAGCTCAAGTCTAATTGCAACCTAATGTTTCGTCTCACGTTTGGACTCTTATTTTAAATCTTTAAATAATGTTTTCTTGGCTTAGTTTACAAAGGTCTTGTAGAAAACGTTTAGTTTTTAAAAAAAATTTTCTAAAAGTCCTGTTTTATATAGAGATTAAGGTTTCGGATGCATGTCGTTTTAGTTATTGATTTATGATGCAATTTTAAAGGAAAACGAGTAAAAATAATAATATTTTATAGTATTTTTCTAGTATATACTTGTCTGTTCCGTTTTCCCTTTTTTAGGGCTATTTTAAATCAACAAAAATATAACCCAATGCAACAAAAACAGAAAACAATTACTTAGGTATTTATTTTTAAAGAGAAAAATTAAAGTAAACATTTTAATTGAACATTTTTAATGGAAGAAGTGTGATAATTTATAATAAATAAAATAGTGCGGGAAGAAACGAAAATGCTTTATTATGAATATAATATACAAAACGGCACTTAAGGAGTATTTCAAAACCTAAACATTTGCACCAAAAACTGCTCTTAGATCTACGCTCCTAAAAGACATGATTTCTGAAAAAATCATCAATGTTGGAGTGGTGGGCGATATTTACTTTTTTTTAATCATGAAAAACCGAGCCCGGAAAACGCTGGTTAGAGTCATACATACGTCTTATGTTAAAATTTTGGATTGACACCAAAATTCATATTTTTCACAAATATAAAAAATGCTTTTTTTTTAAATAAATAGCCAGCTAGGAATATCAAAAAAAAAGTAAAAAAAAAGTCTACAAAAACAAATTTAATCAAACCATGCTGAGGGAGAGAGGAAATAATTTAATTTTCGAAATTTATTAGTAGTTAGGTGAATTTTAAACGAACCTTGGGCGTGGCCCCGAAGATTTTTCGCCTGCGGCGCTTTTTCCGCCTTTTTCACTAGGTACAGTATCATGGAATACATGTAGTCCCTTTCTCTAGAAAAAAAAGTCCTACTTACGCCCACTAAGCCCCCCCCCCCGCGATGGGGGAAATTTTTCAATCGGTTATTATCTGTCAAATAATAGACGTTCCTTTTCTTTTTGATTTTACATACCCCAAACGTTGATAACTGACTTATCAGCTGTTAAACACTTCTTGCTTCCGTGTTCAATGGTAAAAAAATTAAAATTCCTATCGTCCAAATAACCCACCGGCCCTTATGAAATTATCCTACACCAAACATAAAAAACAGGGGATTACGGGAGTTTCATTAAGTCACCCCTCCGGCCAGTCCGTCTAATTCCAATTTTGCGTGTAATTCGAGGTTACCTATGCACAAATTGCCGGTTTATTCCGCCAGTGTCATTTATCTTCCATTGTGAATTAAGGAATTTGGAATTAACTCATTCATTAGTGGGCCATTGTTGTAATGGAATAGGTTTTTTCGGATTAGGACCGAAGGGCAGATGTTGCCGTGATTTTTTGTAAGCCATCCGATCGTTAATGATGTACCTATTAATTCTGCGTAATTTGATATTATTTGTGTAAGGGAAAAGGACTGCCGCGCTCAGTGGCGTAGCCAGAAAATATGCTCGGGGGGTCATAAGCAGGACATTTTTTTTTCTGGAGAAAGGTACAGTCAGGACTATATGTATTTCATGATATTGTACCTATTAAAGAAGGCGGAAAAGCGCCGCAAGCGAAAAATTTTCGGAGCAACACCCAAAGTTCATTTAAAATTCACCTAACTACTATCAAAATTAGAAAATTAAATTATTACCTCTTCCCCTTTGCATGGTTGGATTAAATTTGTTTTTGTAAATGTTTTTTTTTACTTTTTTTTTGATATTCTAAACTGGCTCTTTATTAACCAAAAAACATTTTTTATATTTGTAAAAAATATGAATAGTGGTGTCAATCCAAAATTTTAACATAAGACCTATATGACTCTAACCAGCGTTTTTCGCTAAATAAAGTAAATATCGCTCACCACGCCAAAATTGATAATTTCTTCAGAAATCATTTATTTTAGGAGCGTAGATCTAAGAGCAGTTTTAGTGCAAATGCCGTTTTGTATATTCATAATAAAGCATTCTCGTTTCTTCCCGCACTATTTTTTTTATTATAAATTATCACCCTTCCTCCATAAAAAAATGTTTCAATTAAAATTTTTCTCTTTAAAAATAAATACCTAATTGTTTTTGTTGTAAAAATATTTTATTGCATTGGGTTATATTTTTGTTGATTTAAAATAGCTCTAAAAAGGGAAAACGGAACAGACAAGTATATAATAGACAAATACAATAAAATATTATTCTTTTTACTCGTTTTCCTATAAAATTGCATCAAATATCTATAACTAAAACGATATGTGTCCGAAACCTTAATATCTATAGAAAACAGGACTTTTAGAAGGAAAAGTTTAAAAACTAAAAGTTTCCTACAAGACCTTTGTAATCTAAGCCAAGAATGCATTATTTAAAAATTTAAATTAAGAGTCCAAGCGTGAGACGAAAAATTAGGTTGCAATTAGACTTTTAGACACGAGCTCCTAGGGGTGGAGGGGGGGGGGGGGGCTGCAGCCCCTAAATACGCCACTGGCCACGTTGTTCTAAAGGGTCACACAAAGTAGTATAAATTTTGATTTTCAGGTAAGTATAGATAAAGTAAAGGTAAAGATATTTTTGGCGCATCCTAGCCTAGTTTTAAGTTTGATTATTGGTGTCAGTCATTCACCTGATGAGGACTGGAGATACTTACCAATTGAAACGTTGTGATTTAAAACAAATAAAGACAATGCAAGTCCAAAACTTCTCCGGCCTCCAAACAGACATTATAAAGAGTTGTTGTCTACAATGCAGTTTAGTCTATTTTTGTATAATTAACCCAACTTTTTTATTATAAAACATTCAAATGAATATAAAAAACACATGTTCTGTACTTACATATTTTACTAACAGCTCATAAAAATTCTCAAGCTCATATAAGCCACAAGGCGGTTTAACGCCAGAATAATTAACTCTTAAAATGTAACTAATTATCTACGAAGTTCCTTGACCCTATGGACCAGAAATTGATTTATTTTCTACAATGATCGACCGAGGAGATCCATCAGAAACATGCTAATGCATAAAATTGCGTTCAGATTGTGAAGATGATTTAAAGTACTTTAAATCGTGTGAACAAATAATGGGAAAGATACTGAACTAATAAAAAAAAATTACAGAAATATATGAGATAAATGAACACTTCCCACCCCCGAAAAAGATAAACTTTGACTTAAAAACAATAAAAATTATTATTTTATATTATACTCTTTGATTTTTAGGTGTTTTTATTCAAATAAATATTTTAGCTATTATATTTTTCATTGTCACTTGGGAAATAAAAATGAAACGTTTTTTGGGATCTTGTGATCAGTGGCGTATTTAGGGGGGGGGGGGGGAGCTCGGGGTCTAAAAGTCTAATTGCAACCTAATTTTTCATCTCACGCTTGGACTCTTAATTTAAATTTTTAAATAATGGATTCTTGGTTTAGATTACGAAGGTCTTGTAGGAAACGCTTAGTTTTTAAACTTTTCCTTCTAAAAGTTCTGTTTTATAGAGAGATTAAGGTTTCGGACGCATATCGTTTTAGTTATTGATTTATGATGCAATTTTATAGGAAAACGAGTAAAAAGAGTAATATTTTATAGTATTTCCTCTTATATACTTGTCTGTTCCGTTTTCTCTTTTTTAGAGCTATTTTAAATCAACAAAAATATAACCCAATGCAATAAAATATTTTTACAACAAAAACAATTAGGTATTTATTTTTAAAGAGAAAAATTAAAGTAAAAATTTTAATTGAAACATTTTTTATGGAAGAAGTGTGATAATTTATAATAAAAAAAATAGTGCGGGAAGAAACGAGAATGCTTTTTTATAAATATACTACGGCACTTAAGAAGGAGTATTTCAAAACCTAATCATTTGCACCAAAAACTGCTCTTAGATCTACGCTCCTAAAATACATGATTTCTGAAAAAATCATCAATTTTGGGGTGGTGAGCGATATTTACTTTATTTTTAATCATGAAAACCCGAGCCCGAAAAACGCAGGTTAGAGTCATACATACGTTTTATGTTAAAATTTTGGATTGACACCAATATTCATATCTTTTACAATTATAAAAAACGTTTTTTTTTTAATAAATAGCCAGCTAGGAAAATCAAAAAAAAATGTAAAAAAAACATTTACAAAAACAAATTTTAACAATTTAATTTTCGAAATTTGATAGTAGTTAGGTGAATTTTAAAGGAACTTTGCCCCTTAAACATTGCCTCCCAAAAATTCCAAACAGGCCGCTCCGACTATAGGCCGATCTGGTCTCAGCTCGATGAAAAAAAAATCTGTCAATCCGACCCTGCAGTACAACTTGTAGACAAATTTCATCACAAGGTAACAAAATCGCAAAAAAAATAAAAACATTCTTTATTATGTCTGGTGGGTTATTGCAATAACCGAAACCTTAAAAAAATTGCATAACCATGTCCGTTTAAGTTTTCAAACAATGCCATCCAGTGTGTCAATATAAGCGTGCGGTACAGCGCCATTTTCCTAATATGGCGCGAAGGAATGAAGAATCGTTTTAATGACATAACTTTCTTTCGTTTAAGGTTGCGATCTGTTCGTAATCTTTTGACTTCGGGTCATATTATGATTCAGCCAATTAATATGAGCAATAAAACAAACGACACAACAACGGTAACATTACCTGCGCTTACTACAGTCTAAAAATTGTATGGTTATCAGTTACCAATAAAATATTGTAAAGCAAAATACAGGGTGTTCCTTAATGACGTGCTAATATTTTAGGGTGTGATTCCTCAAGTCATTTTATGAAGAAAAGTTCATATAAACATATGTCCTAAACGGCTTATATTTTTTGCTACAGGGTGTTGAATTTTTTTTTTTAATTTGTTTTTTGTAATATGTCCGAAAGTACTTTAGATAATATTTTCAATTTTGGCATGTGCTAATAGGACATAAAACCACATCTTTTAGTACCTAATAAAAGTTATTTTTTGTCCCACCAATGGCGTCCCTCCAAACATTTCCTCTGATATATTTTAGAAAAAAAGTGGTCAATTCTGCATAAAAATGGTCTATTGCGTTTTTCTCCTCAGGCACACCGTTCTTAATTAAAATAATTAAATTAGCTCTACTATTTATTATTAACATTGATAATACAAAATTTTGTTTTATAAAAATTGTTGGAAATGACTACCTTCATTTAATAGGCATGCTTCCGCCCGTCTAATTTAATTTAATTATTTTAGTTAAGAACGGTGTGCCTGAGGAGAAAAACACAAGAGACCATTTTTATGCAGAATTGACCAGGCTAATCAGAAATAATGTCTACATGGAAAAATGTCAGTGGCGTACCACTTTTTTTCTAAAAAATATCAGAGGAAATGTTTGCAGCGACGCCACTGGTGAGACAAAAAAGTAACTTTTGTTACTAAAAGATGTGGTTTTATGTCCTATTAATACATGCCATAATTGAAAATATTATCTAAAGTACTTTCGGAGATATTACAAAAAACGCATTAAAAAAAATATAATTCAACACCCTGTAGCAAAAAATTTAAGCCGTTTAGGACATTAGTTTATATGAACTTTTCTTTATAAAACGACTTTAGGAATCACGCCCTAAAATATTAGCACATCATTAAGGAACACCCTGTATAGTAACCCACTTCGACGACTTGTTATTACTAACCAATATTTCTCCCAGGCAATCAAGGCGTGCGGGTGAAATTGAAACCAATAAGAGGCTAAGCGGCGAAATCACAATTTTGTCAGCGAGTATTTGCAAGTAAGGAAAATAGATTAGTAAAATTAGATAAATAATGTTTAATGCAATGGTTTAAAATTTATTACAATTTAATTTTTAAAAGGTATCAAGATATGTCGAAAAACAAAGAGGGTCAATCAATTTCTCACTAGAAAAAATACTAATTCTTCTACATTTTCAGACTATTTTTTGCTTGATCTACGTCCAAATAAATCCAAGCATAACTAATTCCCTATAAATATACTTCATAAAGTATGTCGAGTCAAAATTTAAAAATATTTTAAAAATCAATTAATAAACATGGCCAGGATTCGGTCGGGTCAAGAGAAACCTTGGAAAGGAATTAAGAATTTTTGTTCGGATTCTCTTAAAGGTAATATCGTTGGATCAAATTACTCAAGCCCCAAGTGCGATAATCGATTGAAGGATGGCTTCTAACAGTACCGAACCATTACGTTGTATTTTTTCTATTGTTTCCGAAACAATTCGATGGTCGATCCGATAAGATTCTAATAATAACTTAACTGTTAATTATTTCAATCTCCGGCAATTCCAATGCTCAAATCTTGATTGCGATAGCGATTCTTTAAAAATTGGTTAATGGTTTGTCAGGGTTTTATTGCATTCGGCTTTTCTTAATTTTTTTCAGTACTAGAAGAGTTCAGATTTGTAGTAAAATTGTATTAAAAGCAGGGTTGCGACGATTTAAATCAACTGATTTTTTCAATTTTAATCGTGATTTAAATCAAATTATAAATTGCTGTAAAAACAAGTCGCTGAAGCAAATAACTCATTAGAAAATTCAAAAAAAAAGGAAGATATAGTAATATTCATGATAGAACTCGCGAGATCCTGGCCCAATCACGTGATATGAATGACATGCTGGTTAATTTTAGTGTATTATGTTGGTATGACTTGACGTAAATTACAGGATCGAACTTTGAAATAACAAATTTTTTATATGTAAAATGTATGTTTAAACTTTAAACGAATAATATTCTTAAAGCCACTAATAGTTTTTGTTGTCATGCTAAACAAGATTGCAATAAGATGAAGGTAAAAAGTTGCAAAACAGATTAGGAAATGACAGCTTCTTTTATTCGCCTATTTCTCTTGTGTTCTTTCCTCGTTTGGAAATAGGTAATTATAACACAGATAGTAGATAATATGCTTACCGGTCGACACAGTGGTAAATAGAAAAAGTCGTGGAAGCTATTTGAGTAAAACGTACAATAGAAATGTTAATTTAAAAAAAAACAGTTTAACAGACCACAATAATAAGATAGAAACTTCAGAATTTGTTAAATACCGAAACTTTTAGTTGTACGAAAATGAAAACTAATAATCGCTAAAGGTGAATTATTATTTTACAACCTATATAAATCCGTACTAAAATTTTTAGCAATAAAAAATGCTTCCTAAGATCACACGAAACCACACTAAAATTCAAAACATTCAATTCAGAAATACCGAAAATATAAGCTTGTTTCCATTATAAGTGGGTCATTCATAAAATTGCGAAATATTTTTTTTTATTTTTAAGATTTAAGGTTAATAATTGTCTTGCATTTTTTTTAGTTGAAATCGATTTAAAAACATAAATAATTACTGAAAAACAAAAAAAAAATAAAAAAAGTTTTGTCCGAAGCGGGGTTCGAAACCGCGACCCTTAGTTCCAAAGTGGAGAGCCTATACCCCTACGCCAAGAAGGCGCCTTCTAAAAAGCAGGTTCAAATGCGTTATATGACTAAATGCAAAAAATTATTGTAAAAATAAATTGAAAGTGTTTAAAAATACCTTCTCAGCAATGGCATCAGCTGCGATACTAGGCAAACAATAGTTATGATCCATAATTAATTGTTAGTTATAGTCTAAAACAGAATATCATACGTTTATGAATCAAACATTGGCTGAATACGTCTCTGAGGAAATTTTGAAAGTCCTAATCAGCCGGCCGAGGTCATATACATATCTGGATGTCAAATGTCGAAAAACGCGTTCTCTCGTGAATATTTCTTTAGTTTATTTAAAACGAAGTGTTTAGAGACATTATCTAAGTGTAAAAACAAAACTAATCGTCATCAGTCCAGCGTAAAAAATATTCATAAATTACGCCGCCGAAAATGTTCATGTCAATAAAAGTTACTTTCTATGTCGCCGAGGAGATTTTCTAACTGTAAATCTAGACAACAAATATATTTGGCCAAATACAGACAAAATAATGAAAATAAGTGATTTTAAAGTTCATTATTGCCATATTCAAGAAAAAAATCAATATAAAATGATAAAAAAAAAATCACGATTTAATTTTATTAAAAATCGTAATTTATTGCAACCCTGGTCTACAATGTTAAAGATTCTTCTATGTTTATTGTAAATAAATAATTTAAAAAACAGTAAATTCCTTGTTTATTTTTGTTTGCAGGTTGAAATCATCAATCAAAACTGTATTTTTTCTAAATTAATAGATTAGATATGCACCAGTTCCAAAAAAAGTTGTCGCATTATTCTATGTAAATTTGATATGGTAAAAGTATTAAAGTGTGGTGAGAACCTCACGAAAATGCATTGGTATTAATAAAATTTACTTCAAAAAAAGTTACTTTCTATATTTATTGATATCAGCCTCTCAAAGACCGTTACGTTGGATAGATTCAGATTTGAGCTGCACGGAAAAAAACGTAATCCTTAATCAAGTATAAGCTAACTCTTGTAATTTAACATTCAATACAAGTGCAATTTATATTTATATTATTTTAATAATAAAGGTGAATAAAAACATAACACAACTTCTTCCGGGCACTATTCGATGGCGCAATACGTCGTTGCCAATGAAACGTGTTAGACAGAGAACAAATTATAAGGAAGAGTTGCAGATTGATTTGACTATTACATTTCTTTGAAGTTTTTCCATTGACTTCCGACGTCATCGTTCTTTTCATTGTCATTTTGACTATTTTTTTTTTTACATTTTTGTGCCTTGAAAATTTATTTATTCGTAAAAATATAGTTCTTTTCGGAGCTTTTATTATCGTTCTCTTGTGCTTTGGGTAAGTAATTATTGATACTTATTAATATATTGAAAAAGTTCTAACTTTTAATGATTAATCGCGAAAGTTTTGATGGAATTGACTCCACTAAAGTTTTACAATATGCAGCTGAAATCTGGTTCCAGGCCTCTTGGACATTTTTCCAAAGTTCCAAAGAATTTTTGTATACAAGGTTTCGTTTCACATGGTGCCACAAATTCTCTATAGGATTGATGTATGGATTTTGGGCTGGCCAATCCAAAACATCAATCACATTGTCCAGAAGCCACTGTTTGACAAGTCTTGCAGAATGTTTGGGATCATTGACATGCATAAAAATAAACGTAACGGGCATAAACTCCTCTGCATAGGGTTCCATGACATTTTGTAGGATGTCTCTGAATCGAAACTAATCCATAATACCATTAATTATGTAAAGCGGTCGGTCCAATTTCATGCCATACGTCGCTCCCCATGCCATAATATTGCTCCCCATGCCATACTCGCTCATCCACCATGTTTTACGGTTTTAATGGCATATTTGGGATATACACATTTATTTGGAAGACGTCGAATATATGATTTGCCATAATTTCCAAACCGGTTAAATTTAGACTCATCGCTCCAAACATCTTTTTTCTAGAAATTTACATCCCTATCCAAGTACTTGTTGGTAAATTGTAATCTTTTCAATCGATTCTTTTTTGACACAAGTGGTTTTTTTTTAGCAATGTATCCCCGAAGGTTTACTTCAGTTAGCCTTCTCCTTACAGTTCTAGCCGATAGCTGGATACTATATTCGGTCACTATCTTTTGTCTAATTTGCCTGGAATTCAGAAAAGGGTTGGCAGTGCTAATTTTTTTTATTATTTCTTCTTGGAGCCCTAATCTTATTCATTGTGCTATTTGTGTTTGCGTAAAATGCAAGAGCATTGTACACAAGTTTTCTGGAACACTTAAGATTTTTCGGAATCTGGAAAACCGATAGAAATATAAGAAATGGATTATTTCTTAACTGAACAGTTAATGCATGCTTTTCTGGTCCACAGTGTTTTTTTCTGCCCACTGAAATGATTTTAAATTGTTACAACAATCAAAATGCATCAAAAGAAAAAAAATTACTTACTGCTGCAGAAATATCAAAATTTGAAATATTTTTACTGAATATCGGAATGTGTGCTATTTATTTGTTCACTGCTCAACAAGTAAAATTACACTGAATATATTATTTTATTTTTTTATTATTTATTTTTAATTATTAAATCAAAATTTCTATAAATTTATTTTGAATAAATAGTCGTCCAAACTTGCTGATAATTAAATTCCCGAATAGCACCGTTTTTGTTAATTTTTTCTAAAATATTACAAGTATTCTATTTATATGACCACGACTGTATAAGTTATGACACACGGGGAATCATTAATCGCTTTTATTTCACGATTACAAATTTATTGTAAAAGAATGCAACAACCATGCACTAACTAACATGTTACTTATCTTCGCGTTCGCATTCATCTCGACGTGACAGATTATACACTTGTGCCCAATTGAAGTGCGCACTTGTCCGAAGACCACTTGTCAATAATGGTAATTTAGTCATTAACTGTTACACGGCATCGTGATTTGATCCCGATGTGGTCAGTTGTGTCGATGAAAACGGTGGTTACCTAATCCCATAGTAACAAGATGATGGACGTATACGATTGATAAGTTTTTGAGATTATCGGTAGCCTTTATTGGCGATTAGTTTATATAGTCTATTTCAGAAAGGTGTAGGGTAATACAAGCTTATTAGGTATGCAAAGGGACTACAGAGTAATCCAACGAATATTTAAGCCACTTTCATGATTTGGCATTGATTTTATTGCAAAATTCTTTCTTTTCATCAAGTGCAGGTAGTACCACCGGTCTTGGGTCAGTTTATTGGTTTTGCCTATTGTTATCCATTCACAAATACTGAAAATGGTGTAACAAAGGCGTGCATTATGTACATAGTATTAGGTACACTTATTTTTATTAAATATTATAAAACCGCGGTTGTGGCTCAGAGGTAGAGCTACTGGCATTCGACCGCGGCGACCCGGGTTCGATTGCCGGAGTGGGCATACGTACAATAAAAAAAACATGTCCGAAATTAAGTGGATTTAAGAATGCAGGGAAGAGTGTAAAAGGTATCATCTCCACTCCATTCACGCCGGTAACCAGGCCGGATGAGATCGGACATCTCGTGGGGTGCGGAAGAAGGTACACACTCCCCAATCGGTAGGTCATGCAATGGCAATAAACCAAGGGTTGATAGCCCTTGGGGGTGTCGCATGCCTGAGGATCGTGGTTCGGAACCCACGTTAAACTGTAGGTCCCCTCGGGAATGGCCCTGGCAGCGAACGAAGAGGAAAAAAGCCTAATTCGAAAGAAGGGCAGAACGGCGGCGAAATATTATAAAAAAATACAAAATAGAGAAAATGCATTATACAGATATTCTTCGTCACCCGAGAAACAGTCATCTCCTCTTGACATTATAATTAACGGGTCGACGGTTCGATCGATCAGGTAGTCAAGATCCCACATATTCTCCTCTTCTTTAACGACATGATTGACTGCTTTTCGCCAGCTCTCTGGTGTCACTTCTTTAACGGCTTGATCAAACAGTAGCTTAACGTCTTTCATTTTGAATGTCGTGTTGTATCTTGCTACAAATCCTTTCACTTGCGCCCATATACGTTCTATAAGATTTAGTTCGCAATGATATGGCGATGTGCGCAGCACAGTTACACTATGTTTTTCAGCTATATCTTCCACGGCATATTTCAGAAAATGGTGTTTGTGTAAATTTGCTAGAGCTAATAGTTCTCCTTCTTTATCAAATTATCTTCTATGGCCGACACCGAAATTGGGCCGAACTGGACGGAATTTCCTATTTTATTACTCTACACCTTTCTGAAATGAAATTTCCTAAAAATAGAGACTACAAACTTTTGTCTCAATGAAATTATCTTCATGTTAAAAATTGGTTAATTAAGAAATATTTTTAAGCCCATAGAAATCCTGAATTCAGGCTTTTCTGTGTGCTCCACATCGAGCACCCGCCTCTGATTCTACAAAAAATTTTTAATCTCTAATATGGATCGCATATAAACAGCATAAATAACGTATTTCCAACGGCAAATATAAAACCATATCATATCGCACTAAAAAAACTCCAAACATATGGAAATTTATTTAAATTATTCCGTTTTCGCGTGGATGATGCGTCGACACGCGGACATTAAATAGGCTTTTAAAATTCTGCCGAGGCTCTTTTGAATTTCACGGACACTGGTTTTAGGATGTGCCTCTGTTTTTTTAGCCGGCGCGTGCTATTTGGGTGCCATATGGATAAAAATAGAAATATTTGGAATTTTAAATGGATTTTTTATATTTCAAGCATTTATAGGCTTACACTGATCAAAGAGTTCATTTATCATTTAATACATGAGAGTAATCATTAATACATCGTTGATTTAGATTAAATATTCATCCTCAGACAAACGCGGGGTCGCCGGAAATATTAATTTTCTACTCCCACAAGGAAATTTGCTGTTTCCTTTACACTAAAGTGACGAGAAAAGTAGGCTATTCCAGTTAACTGTACGGAAAAATGTCATGTTGTTGCTCCACAGTGTTGCGCAGGCCACATTCCCGGACTCCGTATTGCCAGTCTCCGCTTGTGCCTCGATGTGCAGTCTGTACGATCATCCGGGAATGTTCAGCTTTTCCTACTAGGCATACAATGTACTATTTATCATCATAAGAAATCATGCCCTTTTTCTGAAAAGCAGCATGACTGCATGACCGGCAAAATTAGTGCGATTGCCTTGCCTTAAATATACCAAGATCACTCGGACCGTTTGCCTTGTAATTTTCTTTCCCAACGTGTTTTTAACCACTTTTTTACCATTCACAGACAATCTAATTTAGACACGACCAACACCCTGGCGGTAGAAGAAAAATAATTACTAATTTCTGTAATTTCGTAATTTTTACGGTGCAGTGTGTGAAAGTCGTAAAAAATATAGCCAAAAATAACAGGAAAACATTCTTAAAAAACACTAGAAACTAAACAGACGAAACTAAACGATTAATGCCTGAAACATTGTCATTCGCAGTTGATATCTCTTCATGGTTAAAAAATTAAGAATTTCTGTACAATATTTGGCTCCAAAAAAATATTAGTTAATGACGCAAAAAGTGTCCATGGTAAGTTAAAGTTTTTGTACATTTGTACTTTAAAGTATCGGTATGCAGCATGACTCACTATAGTTTCTATAAATCGTTTGCTCCCATGTTATCCCTGTCAGAGATTTGCATCAATCTCGGACCACTGTACAGCGTAGACAAGAGACTTAACCATCGCCCTAAAGTCACGAACTCAGCCAATTCGTGATCTCTAATTAGTTGTTCTCGAGATATTCAATTTATGTGCCGACAGCCTTAATTTGTACGATTGTTCTTGGTGCGTCAGTCAGGTGGTTTTAATGTGGGTTCGTTTTCAAATGATGCAAAAAACCTTGATACGTTGCAAAAAATACTAAGGAGGATGCAAATGAATGTATTTTACGTATCTACATCACTATGGAAGACTATACAAAGTTTCTTCCGAACGCCTGCAACTACTTTTAAATATTTATCTTGACGTTTGTTAATAGCACAGAAATTTAAAGGTACAAATCACAATAGGCGGCTCGCGGTCTTAAAAAATGGTGAAGAGCTAGGTATAGTGCGGGTAGTTAAACAAACATTGACTAAAAACCCTATGTAACAAAACGTCTCTCTTATCCTCATCTGTCCAACGACTAAATGGAGTTTCCAACAAATTACAAACTATGTCATTAATTGGGTTCATTTTTAAAACACACAACTAAGTAGGTACGTACACTACTGAACTGAACGGAGGTAGTTCTATTCACACGCAGAAGGGTGATCGAGAACTTCAGACTCCCAGTACTCGACAATAATGCTTTAGTGCTTAAGGAAAAAGCAAAGTATTTAGGATTGGTACTTGACTCCAAGCTAAACTGGGGCATAAACTTGCAAGAACGAGTTAAAAAAGCGTCGGTAGCGTTATATGCCTGCAAAAAAGCAATTGGAAAAAAATGGGGACTAAAACCCCACATAGTACACTGGATCTATACAGCTATTATAAGACCTATATTAATATACGGGGTCCTGGTTTGGTGGACCGCTTTGGAAAAAGCAGTGCACACTAAGTCAATAACAAAGATACAAAGGGCAGCTTGTTTAGGAATAACCGGAGCCCTTAAGTCAACCCCGACAGCGGCGCTAGAGGTCATGTTATATATACCCCCCTTGGATATCTATGGAAAAAGTATAGCTGCAAAAAGTGCCCTGCGACTAAAAGAGTCAAAATTCTGGAAGGAAACTAACTACGGGCACAGCAGTATACTAAAGATTCACCCGGGGAATAATCTACGAGACCCGACTGATTACTCTGTCCCAATAACATGCTTCGATAGAAGGTATTCTATACTCATTCCGAGTAGGGAAGAGTGGGAAGGCAATCAGAATATAACGAAAACAGATCACGCAATCTTCACAGACGGTTCAAAGATGGACGTTGGTGTGGGAGCCGGGGTATTTTCCGAAAGTTTACAAATACAGAAATCGTATAGACTCCCCAACTATTGTAGTATTTTTCAAGCGGAAGTACTGGCAGTAGAGAAGGCGGTCAATATCCTGCAAGAACACCTTGGCTTAGGAGTAGCCTCGTCAATCACCATCTTCAGTGATAGTCAGGCGGCGATTAAGGCAATCTGTTCCAGCAGCGTCAAATCAAAGCTCGTAAAGCGATGCCGCAACAATCTATGCACACTTGGCAACCAACATCGGGTTATTCTGTGCTGGGTTCCTGGACACTCCAAAATAGATGGCAACGAGGCTGCCGATGCGCTCGCAAGAGAGGGCGCAGGCATGCCAGCTGATCTAGCAGACAATACAGTGAACAAACCACTGGGATTGGTCAAAGAGGAGATTGACTACACGGCCAAGCAGCTTGCACAGAACAGATGGACAGGGTTGACAACCTGTAGTACATCCAGGCAACTGTGGCCCACATTCGATAAAAAGAGAACCGCAGAGCTATTGAGACACAGTCGAAAAGACGTGAGAAATATTACTGCGGTTGTTACCGGACATTGCCTCTTCGGTAGACATGCCGAACGTATGCAAATACCCACTAACGACTTCTGCAGAAGCTGCAGAGATGAGGAAGAGGAAGAAAGTATTCAACATTTTCTGTGTGAATGCCCTGGCCTCGCAAGAAGGAGGTTCACTACTCTGGGTGAATCATCTTTCGATAGCCTGGAGGAACTAAACAACTTACAACTTGGACGGCTGAGCAGATTTCTGAACAGTAGTGGCTGGTTTGAATGAGTTGTTAAAATCCTTCCGCGGTTACGTCGCATAAACCATCAGTGATCTGATGAAGGTGGGTTCTACGGAACACGTGTGGTATCACAACGGACCTAATCAGGACTACGTGAGACCGTTTGGTCAGAACCAAGGGTCTGCCACTCTTACCTAACCTAACCTAACCTACACTACTGAATTAACTGAAAAATAAAAACAAAACTTTTTAATCACACAGTAAATCACGTAAAAACGATATCTATAACCGTAAGTTTCGCGAAGCCTTAAAATACCTTAAGGTTGGACGAACCAATGCTAAAACAATGGTGCATACTACTGATCTATTTTTAAATTGCCCTTCAACATAATGCAAATTGTTACATGCTGTTTGCGTGACTAACGTCACGTAACCATAGCAACGGTGAATATCAAAGTTATGTTAGGCGTTGGGTCTTCACTTGCTTTGAGCTAACGGACACGGTCGGCTGAGGCGGGCCAAAATGCACGAGTGTTAATAATTATTGTCCATCGGAGTTAACCGTGGCCCTATTATGCATAGCTACATTCGGATTAAATTAATATTATTAATTCGAACATAATTATTTTTTAAGGGCTAAAATAGTAGCTGTATTGGTACATTCATTTTTAATATTGTAAAAAAACTTTCCTTTGACAAAACATAAGTCAAACACCCTGTATATGATGATATAAATAGAAATTCAATCAAAATAACGTCGGTTATCGGATTAATTAATCGGGTTATCGCGTTTATTATTATCGGGTGCAGCGACTGAAAATGCCAGGCGATTTATAAAAAGCGAAATCGGTCCGTACTCGTTAATATGTATAATACAGAAATATGTATTAACAACTTCCACTTTTATACAACTTAATTTATAATTCATTTGCAATGGTTATTATTACATTTTTGTTTATTCCAACCCACTGACCATAAACAGGAATAGTGGAAACAGTTTTTCATAAATCACTTATTTAGAACTTAGTTCTGTAGACGCACATACATATTTTATACACTAGAAAGGATTTGACACCTAAAATATACCAAATCGAAAAAAAATTAATTCTCATTGTAAATATACTTGGTTAACATAGGCGTAGTTAGACGGTCAACACTGGGGGTGCTGAAGTCCTAAAAAAAAGAAAAAAAAAGCAGATTGTGTGTATTTATTTAATTGCAATATATTTAAAAATGAAAACGAAATAGGTATTTTATTTTACCTTAAAGAAAAGTAAATGAG
The DNA here is from genome assembly GCA_935413205.1 of Polydrusus cervinus. Taxonomy (NCBI): domain Eukaryota; kingdom Metazoa; phylum Arthropoda; class Insecta; order Coleoptera; family Curculionidae; genus Polydrusus; species Polydrusus cervinus. The sequence goes on from OW284515.1 coordinate 59,640,425, forward strand.
AACTATTACCTTTCAAACTAACTGCATGCATGTATATCTAGTATAACGTAAAATCTACCCACAAATCCACATTGCATTAAACAAAATCAATATTTGTTAATTGAAATACCTAAAATTACCCTATGGCCTATATATTGTAAATGTAAACTTTTTTTAGGGGTGCTAATTTAGATTTAGGGGGTGCTTAGCACCCCCAAGTACCCCCCTAACTACGCCTATGTTGGTTAAATTAAAAATACCGCCTGCCTAGTATAGGCACAGTCATACATACTGTTATCAGATCTATATAGCTGCGGTTAATTTATTTTTGTTAGTATAAGAACAGTTTGCAAATTTTTACAATAAGGGTTACCGCTGTTCAGATTTCATGTTTAAAATATTAAATTTTAAACCAATGCATAAAATATTATTTATCTTCACATTTTTATAATTTGTTTTAACTACTTGCGGCCAAAATTCCTCGAATTAGCTAAACCCTTCGCAGTTGCCTTTGTAATTACACCACTCCGCCTCTTATTGGTTTCAATTTTATTGATTTTTTTTTTAATAATAAGACGACCGACGTCATATGTCGCGTGGCGGAAATGGAAATAATACGCATGGGATGTAATTGTACCGTCTTATTTGTTAAAATTGTATAACTGTATTAAAAAATTTAAAGGAGATTTTTCAATGCTTATTGCCTGTTAAGGTAAAAAAGAAGTTTTTTCTTAGAAAGCTTTATAGGCTTTTGAGAAGTCCCCCAAGTCCCCCCCCCCCTGCGTTTGTGTCCTATAAGAATTTGTTTTTCCCAAAATGAACCCCACTGTCGTAACCTCAACTTTTGCTTTCTTATTCGGCCTTAACAAAACTAAGAAATGTGGTTCCGCTATAAACGTATGTATATTGTTTATTTTGCTTCTAATTACGACACTTGAAACAAATAACTTACAAGTCCATAAAAGAGCGATTTAAAGATAAAAATGTTTATTTAACACGTTTGCTACCTTTATAACATTGATCTAGAAATCTACATAATTATCAAAGAGCCTATCTCTTGTATCTCAGTCATTTTAAAAGACCAATTATGTAAATGACCTACGAAACCGAAACAAATATTAGTTATTTCATTCGACTTAGGCCATTAACTTAATGTTTCTATTGAGATAATTGTTATTTAGTTAGAGAACGATTTTTCACAGATAAGAAAACTATTAAGGCAAGATTTATCTGTGCCGCCCATAGTTTGCCAACCTACTTTTATTCTAAGATACATTTTTAACTTCCTTCCTGACTTTATTGATTTAAATGGAAGGATAAGGATAGCCCACGAAATATTTATTGTTTTTTTTTAAATATTTATTATACATTATGGCTGTTTCTTTTTAATTATACTGGATTTTTATTATAAGGATAATTTTTTCTTTAACCTGCAGCCAAGGGACAGCCCCTTCGCTGCCCCTTACTGGACACCCATGTTCAGGTAGATCGAAAAAAAACAACTAAAACAAATTATATTTAACATATTGGCATAAATATCAAATACTATCCATGTTATTGTTATGGTCCATGCTACGATGGGGCCATAACTCTTCCCGATCACTCATAAAAGAGTCCAGAGAGGCAAAAAGGCAAGCTTAGACAGAGTGCTTCAGTTTTACGATGCACGCAAGTAAAATTGCCGATTGCGCGTTTAAGATCACTATCTTTAAACTATTATTCTCAGTGGCGTACAAGACAAGTTAATTGTTATATAATATCAATAATAAATTCTTATGGAATCTTTGAAAATTTAATATACAGCGTGATCAGTTAAGGGTACGGAGCGGCCATATCTCGGAAACTACTGGGCATAGAAATACAGGGAAAAAAAATGATAACTAAAGTGGCCATGAGAAAATACTGGAAATAATTTTAAAGTTCCGCATTTTGCCGCAAGACGGCGTAATTGAAAAGTAAATTTTAAATTTTTACATATCTCCGAAAATTCCACATTAAGGTATATCTTTGGTAACACCATTAAAAAGCTTGGACAATTATGCATCATTTTGGTCTTATGCTCATTGGCGTACCGACTTTAATAAGAGGGGAGGAAGCTGTTGAAAGTGTAATCATTTAAATCGCTGTAACTTATAAACGACTTATCCGATTTTAGCAAACTAAAGACTGTGTGGAAGAGAAATGTATGCACTTTCACCAATCGTATTTAGTTGTCCATATTAGTTTTCAAAAAAAAAATGCTAGAGGGCGCAATTTGTAATGATGGCACATTTTTTGATTTTACTCCGAAAAAATAAATCATACGGTATAATTATGATACCATAATCGAAAAGTAGATGAAATTTGCTAGAAAAAATATCAAAACCGCAGCTCGATATCTCCGTTCGTTTCAGCGTTATCGCCAATAGAATAATTTTTAAAACCTTAAATGAAGAAGCGGTTATATATTTTGTAGAAAAAAGTGGGACGCCACTGATATTTTTCCATGTGGATATTATTTCGGATCAGCCTGGTCAATTCTGCATAAAAAATGGTCTCTAGCGTTTTTCTCCTCAGGCACACCGTTTCTAATTAAAATAATTAAATGGGTGCAAGCATGCCTATTAAATGAAGGTGGTCATTTCCAACAATTTTTATAAAACAAAATTTTTCATTATGAATGTTAATAATAAATAGTAGAGCTAATTTAATTTAATTATTTTAATTAAGAACGGTGTGCCTGAGGAGAAAAACGCAAGAGATCATTTTTATGCAGAATTGACCAGGCTAATCTGAAATAATATTCACATGGAAAAATATCAGTGGCGTCCAACTCGCTTCTTCATTTAATTTTAAAATGTATTTTTTATTGGCGATAACGCTGAAACGAACGGAGATATCGAGCTGCGGTTTTAATATTTTTTCTAGCAAATTTCATCTACTTTTCGATTATGGTCTCATAATTATATCGTATGATTTATTTTTTCGGAGTAAAATCAAAAAATGTGTTAAGATTACAAATTGCGAACTCTAACATTTTTTTTTTGAGAACTATTATGGACAACTAAATACGATGGGTGAAAGTGCATACATTTCTCTTTCAACCAGTCTTTAGTTTGCTAAAATCGGATAAGTCGTTTGTAAGTTACAGCAATTTAAATGATTACACTTTCAACAGCTTCCCCCCCTGTTATTAAAGTCGGTACGCCAATGAGCATAGGATCAAAATGATGGATAATTGTCCAAGCTTTTTAATGGTGTTATCATAGATATACCTTAATGTGGGATTTTCGGAGATATGTAGAGTTTTAAAATTTACTTTTCAATTGCGCCCTCTTGCGGCAAAATACGGAACTTAATAATTATTTCCAGGATTTTCTCATGACCACTTTAGTTATAATTCTTTTTTCTTGAATTTCTATGCCCAGTAGTTTCCGAGATATGGCCGCTCCGTACCCTTAACTGATCACGCTGTATATTAACTACATAAACCTTTGTATATTATACATTCTAGAGAAGAGAGAAATTACCATATCCCCATCTAGGGAAATGTGTGAGAATTGCTTCTAATATTTATTTTTACCTAATCTACCCCACTGATATTTAAAAGTGAAATAATAGTAATGAACATTGACCAGCTTTTGGTCTGGTCGGTGGTCGAGCACGTGTTTGTTTTCTATTATACAACCTGTTGGGTTACGACCGGCCATTATTTATCATGGCGGTACGGTGCTGGAGTGGCTATCGGACCCGCCATAAGTTTTCACAAAGAACTGACCGTAAAATAACTCGACCGGGTAATTTCAAAATGCGCTTCGGAGCGGCAGGAGACCGACTATTTCAATTTTCGTAAGCACGACATTCTGGTAAAAATATGCCATCTGTATGGGATCATCAACAATCTGAGAAAATCACGAAAAATAAGCTTTTAAATTGGTAATCAAAACAAATTTTACAGGAAAACGTTTTAGATTTTTACATTTCTGCAGCGTTAGATAGAGTCCTTCAAACTCAATTTGCAATTCCCCCAAATTTTGATGCTTGTCGCGACGCAAGCATAAATGTCATCAATTCTCAATTCCATGGTGGTCATTTTGGGTATTTAATAAAACTCCACGGCATATGGGCGGGGGTGATTCAAAATAAATTAATTCCGTAAAAAAAACAGTTGTTTTAGACAATTTATGGGTTTCTAATCTGATCTAAATAATTAGAAAATTGGAACCCGTTTTGATTAACCACGCTGGTAGCACCAGATGATGTAACATGAGTCATAAGCTAATTTTTTAGCCATGGGGTAAATTTGTAAGTTTCTACTAAACTGCTGGACAATTGCTTTAGAGCAAGAAAAATGTCGCTTAAATTTAACAGTTAATATTTTCTGAACCAGATATGATATCGACCTACAATTTTGAGTGGTTGATAGATTTATCCCTTGGGAAACAATTGTAAATGTTGGATTTTCTTTAACTGTCAGAAAATTTTATATACAGGGTGTTAAAGAAGACGATGATTTTTGCTCCAATTTTAATGGTGTGTAACTTTCAGATTAATATTTTTAAATTTTATCACTCTACTTAAATTGAATCACTGGTTTATAGCAAAGAAAGTAATTTGTCAAATTTTTGATATCTGCTATATTTTAGGAGATACCGATTTTTTTGCAAAACCTTGCTTTATTTCAACTTACTGGTAGCTAGATCTCATTGTGCGTTGTATCGTGCAAACTTTGCGAATGATTATTATACCTTATGAAAAGCTTGATTATGTTCAGTAACAATAGTTGTACCTAAATGTTATGATGTACAGTGGCGTACTTATAAACACCTATATGTTCATGGTTTATGAGTATTGTGTTAGAAAGTTAGAAATTAATAAATAATTTTTTTCCAAAAATTAAATAAAAGAAAATTATCTTTGTTAAAATTTTGCAAACACACTATATAATATACCTGTAGTGCGATATGAAAAACTAAAAAATAAGACAGAAGAAGAATTTCTCTTTATAAATAAGAAAAAATTTACCTAATCTAGGGGCAAGTACTTTCCAACATAAAACAATCGTGAAAAATTGTGAGATACTCATAAACCATAGACATATAGGTGTATTGTTACTGAACATAATCAAGCTTTTCATAAGGTATAATAATCACTCGCAAAGTTTGCACGATACAACGCACAGTGAGATCTAGCTACCAATAAGTTGAAATAGAGCAAGGTTTTCCAAAAAAATCAGTATTTCTTAAAATATAGCAGATATCAAAAATTTGACAAATTACTTTCTTTGCTATAAACCAGTGATTCAATTGACGTAGAGTGATAAAATTGAACACGCCATTAAAATTGGAGCAAAAATCATCGTCTTAACACCCTGTATATACAATTTTCTGACAGTTAAAGAAAATCCAACATCGACAATTGTTTCCCAAGGGATGAATCTATCAACCATTCAAAACTGTAGGTCGATATCATATCTGGTTCAGAAAATATTAACTCTTAAATTTAAGCGAAATTTTTCTTGCTCGAAAGCAATTGTCCAGCAGTTTATATCAACAAGCAAATATTTTTTCCTATTTTTGTAACATATGTAGAGTAACTTCCACAAAAATTAGAAATTAATCATCTTGCAAAATTCAACCATTTATTATTATTATTTATTTATTTATTTATTATCGAGTCAAAAATTCATATAGCCTTATATTTATGAATTTCTGCATAATAGTTTCTATGAGAAAATAATAATTATTATTCTCATAATTAATTAGAACATATTATAATATAAGAAATTATTATTTTATTTGATAGTTCTAGAATCTATCGCTTTAATATTAGGCGTCCGTACACGACCGGATGTGAATCATAAAATGATCTAAGTAAAGTCATTCGTTAAGATAGATCACAATAATAATGTAATTATTTTTTGATAATAAGACGGTACTAATACTGATTGTGTAAGGGCAAATTTCATACAATAATGAGGTTGACATCATTCAGGACTGTGTTTGCAATAGTTTACAAAGAGGGCACATTTTTTGTAGGCGGTTTTATACAGAAAAAAAATTAAACAACAATGTTATATTTGCGGAACTTACTCTACTTGAATAAGATTTATGTGATATATTTTTACCTTGTATTATATATAAAATTTAGTACACGCTGTATACACAATGTAAATACCTCCTCTTTTAAGAATTGGCTTATGTCCATGCTGTATTTACTTTGCCAACTGACCCCAGTGTCTATAGTCTCAAAGTTTTTGGAGGGAGCCTAATGTGGTTGTTTAAATGGACCCTCTATTGTGGGTATATTTCTGTATTATGCTGACCCCCCTTGCAAATTCCGCGTTACATCTTATTTAATGTTCTGTGACGAATCTTGTGGGATTAGTCATAGGAAAGTCTTTGTCTAATCATCGGATGTGGACACGAGACTATTTAATATTAATAATAACCGAGAAAAAATGTAAAAATGTTGGTAACTATATCATTCATTTGTCTAAACACTATCCGCCCAATATTTCTTAGACTAAAAACATTGTGTTCTCTGGGCCCGAATCCGGACCATGTTTATTAATGAATTTAAAAAAATCGTCTACAGATATTATTGAAAAGTGTCGGAAAGTTATTTTTATTTAAAAAAATAAGTTTCATCATTTTTTACAATACAATCAACTTAGTTCTTTTTGTAATTTGGATCAGGAAGAACAGCAATTTAACATGGCAACTTTTAGCGCTATCGTATCCACTTAATTCAATAAGAAAATAATGCTATAATTGGAATTCCCAAATGGTTTTTAAAGTCGGTCCATCGGTGTGGTAAGTTTATAGCGCACATAACCGTGGTACTACAACACACCCCATCTCCATCTAGTCCAGTGAGAGATACAAACGGCCAAACTACGCATTAGTTCTTGTAGCGGTGCGCTCTTATTTGGCCATAAACAACTTTGGACAAAGAGCGATACCATCTAAGTGTTTATTGTTCTAACAAATATCACAGCTTTAAAAATTATGAAATTTTGCGGCGACGTTTGTAATGTTTAATTTTTTAAGCTCTTACATACGCTTACAATATTAAAAAAAACATGTTTTTTTGTTGTGTAACTTTTTTTCTTCGTTCGCTGCCAGGGCCATTCCCGAGGGGACCCATAGCTTAACGTGGTTTCCGAACCATGATCCTCATTCGTGCGACACCCCCCAGGGGCTATCAACCCTTGGTTTCTTGCCATTGCATAACCTACCGATTGGGGAGTATATGTTCTTTCTTCCGCACCCCACGAGATGTCCGATCTCATAAGGCCTGGTTACAGGCGTGAATGGGGTGGGTTGGGAGATGATACATTTTACATTCTTCCCGGCGTTCTTAAACCTACTAAAATTGGGGAATACTTTTTTTATTGTGCGTATGCCCACTCCGGGGATCGAACCCGGATCGCCACAAAAAAATATTTAAGAAACTGGTTTTGGCTAATTTGGACATTTTTCAAAATTCAGAAAGTTAGACGACCAGATTAAAACACATGACAGGACAGGCCATCTTGAAAGTATACACCTCAATTTCACTGATGACTTAAAAACCCGTATTCATATAGGCCTAGTCGTATTTCGGCTAAATCTCTCGCCAGGGGAGAGATGCATTCCATAAAAAATGCGTAGTGATGCATTTGCCATTTCATTTTTTGATCAATATTTCTTATCCTTTTCACTTTACTTAAAAAGGGGCAAAGGGGAAAAACTAACGAAATATTAATCAAAAAACGAAATGGCGAATGCGTCACTAGACTCTTAAGCGAGTGGTTGGCGAACGATTATGCATACAGGTTAAAGATAGACATGCCATAGCGTTATAATCTGAACTGGACAAGCCTATACTACATATAAAATGATTTAGGTACGTGGTACTACCCCCGGTTGGTAATTAGATTCTACGGGGCACTCTGTACTTCGATATTTATGGTAATTGGGTAGGTTACCTTACCGATACCGCGCATATAAAATAAGTGTAACAGTATCAAAACCGGGTAAAATTAACTTAAAATACGATGACTTTATTTGCCTTGTCTATAGACTCACAAGCGTTTCCATACGATATCAGTCTAGTAAAGATGGTATAATAAAGTAAAGTCAACACAATTTTATTGGTAGAAATAGGCTCTGTTAGGGGAGGTATTGGTTTTAACTAGGGCACTGACAGCCTAACTTTGATTTCTGATGGTACGAATATTTCTAATTGTGGAATGAAATCGATATTTCAAAAGTGGGTTCGAACCAAGAGTACCAAGACTGTCTGAATGATCGAAAGGTACATCCTTGTACAATGACCGGACGTAGGATCCACTAACGCAAAGTCATGAACCCACAAATTATGATCGTAAACTACTAAATAATCAATAAAATAGTTTCACTTCATACTTCAGGGTAATCACAATGACGACCTTAATTTGAAATTTTGTGCTCCAATAGTTTTTTCTGTGTATAGGTACCAATTTGGCAGTTTAAAAATTATCGACTTGGAATTACCGTTATCAATTTGTCCGCCAGATTTGTTTTGTGCTTAAATAAATGGACACAAAATAATACGAGATAAATATGACTACATGTTTAAGAGTAAAGTCTAGCGATGCATTCGCAATTTCATTTTTTGATCAATATTTCTTATCATTTTCGCTTTATTTAAAAAGCAGCGAAATAGTCGTCCTTGAGTAGCAGTTAACTACAGTTTTGAACCAAAGAAATTTTGATTAACGAATTAATAAAAGAAAAAAAAAAAATTTGTGAAATTTGTCTATTTCTGCTTTTATTACTTTATAAATTCAAAAAACATTCAAAATTCAAAATTAACTTTAAATTGTAGGTAATTACGCTTCAAATGTCGGTATTTGGCCGATTTTTGGATAAATAAAAAAATTAATGAAATATTGATCAAAAAACAGAATGGCGGAAACTCTTAAATCAATATACAAAATTGGACGTATTTATTTTCCTACCGGTGACTTACCGAACGTCTTTTATTTTATACCCATTTAAAACACACAATTTTTTTATTACTTTTAATAATAACGACAACATAAAGAAATACACATATATTTTACAGACAAGTACGAAAATACAAACTATTACTACGTTTTCATGAGGATTCAGTTCGATTTGAATCCGAATTGAACACATGAAAACAGGTATTTTTACCGTATTGAGTTCGTTTTCAGTTCAAGGTCGATTCGCCAATTTTTGGGATCGTATCGGGATCGTACCGAAATTTTTAATCATGAAAACGGTTCGAGATCGGAACGGAATATGATTCTCATAACCTACAAATAGTTCTTATGTTAAGTTTGGTTTTCGCGGTTCTTTTATAAACGTTGTAAAAATAACCGACCAAAAAAGCAATAGAAACAAAATCTAAAAGCAAAAACATAGACAAGTACGAAAAAAGAGCGGTTATAACCACAGGTTTGACGCATGACAACATTGACAGCTGACAAATGTCGAAAATTCAAATCCGAATTGAAATCGATTTCAATTCGATTTGAAAACTGCAATGAAAACGCCTTGGAATGTAATAGGGTAAAAAATATTCAGATCGAACTCAGTCCTCATGAAAACGTAGTATATAATACATACATTTTATCTTGAGTATTTGGAGCTTTTAAATAGAGCTTGCTAGGGTAGCAAGCATCTTTTATTTTGTCAATAAATCATTGTTTTAAAATCTGGCGTTTTTACACAGTGTTGGTATATCTAGTAGATTATACTACATCATAGCATAGGAGACCACAAAGTGTTCAATGGGTCGGTAGGTATGTTACAAATGTTATAATATGCTTAACCGATACGAAACATAATAATAATTTATGTTCATTAAAAACTCAATCAAAACAAAATTGATACGACCGAGTAAAAAAATATGGGAAGAATAACTTTATTAATCCAATAAGATCGCGTGGGACAAGCAATTCAAAGTAATTCGATGTGAAGGTTGAGACTGTAATTACAGAAGCGGTACGTAACATATGCGATACAATAATAGAGACTTACTACAGTGGGCTTTTCACTGAAGTTTGATTTTTACCCTATCGTACAGAGCAAGAAAAAATAAAATAATCTACGGTTTCAATTCCTCAATTATTTACAGAGTAAATAATTAAACTCTCTCTCTCTAATAACAACACGCGAAACCGAAACAACTTACCGCCGCCGACGTTACAACAATTCCAGCAATGGAAGTAGTCGAACGCCCTGTGAACGACGCACTCCTATCTGACTGAGATCTCGTGCCTGGTTTCCTGTTTCTAAACTGGCTTTGTCTATTTAAGTTATCGTAATATAATTACGGTATTTTTGTCCGAAAATTACAATTTCCCATGTATGGAGTTACGTTGTGTTTTTTTTCAATTTCTCTAATTCCATAGTTACTTTTCTATAGTTAATAAGTAATTGTAACATGCTTTAATCCCAAATTTTTCCCGTCTAAAAGATCCTGGTATGAGGTTGCGAAAACTCCCCCCTTCCCTAAAAATATGATGCGGAAAACACGGCGTAGGTACAAATTAATTCTAACGGTACTCTCTGGGAAATCGGAAATTGTCTATTTTGTGTAACAATAAATAATGAAATATGAAACCGTAGCGTAGTATTTTTTTAATTGTGAGATTACTGGTATTATATTTCGTAATAATTTTGTGTTTGTTTATATACAGGGTGTCCCACCGGGAACCGAATCGATCTATATATAGAAAACCATGCATAGGAAAATTTTGAAAATTTGACAGTATGCTGTGCTGATGGGGGCGACCGGGCTAAAATATTTTCATAATGGTGGCACTTCCGGTTATACCGGAAGTAAGTGTCAACTAGCTTATTTTAAATGGGACACCCTATATATTATTACATTTTTATATTCTACGCAAGATTCTAGGTAGATTTTGTATACCATGTCTAAACGTTTTTGACATATTTGAATTTTTATGTCAAAAATGACGTTTGCAAGCCTTTGAATAATTATCAATTTTTTCTATAAAGAAGCCTTATTTATTTAATTTAAGTGGGATTCCTTGTTATATAGGACCTGCTTTAATAGATTTTTTATAATATTTTGATAACTATTTATACAGGGTGTTTAAAAAATAAGATAACCGGAAGTGCCACCATTATGAAAATATTTTAGCCCGGTCGCCCCCATCAGTATCAGCATACTGTCAAATTTTCAAAATTTTCCTATGTATAGTTTTCTATATATAGATCGATTCGGTTCCCGGTGGGACACCCCGTATAATTAGAAAGCCTAACAATATGGCAAATCCTAATAATTTCAATAAAAATAATTATGGCCACAAATTAGGCCTCGCCGCCCCACATAATTCTCGTAAAATTCGTTTTTATAATATTTTGTATAAAAAAAAGACATTTTATTGCCATCGCCAGACACATGTACAATATGCGCGATGTGGTGGAAATGCACTATTTGCTCGTGATGACTCATCGAGTATTGTTTGCTCTTAGCGAGTAAGAAAGGATATATTTGAACGTTTGAGTCACATAAAAGCTAATGCGAGGCTAAATGGATCTTTGAGAAGAGTAGAAATCTGTCTTCATCTAACCAAATCCCGATTTTTGTTCTAGAAAAACATGCTGTATCATCAGATGAAGCTGCTGTAACAGCTAAACACGTGTCATGTTGACAATATACAAGTGAAAATTATAAACCATGAGTGTTTTATTTTATAATAATTTCAATATCATATATATCACCATTTAAATATTTCTGGCAAACATGTATTCATTCAACTTTCAGGCTTACCTCTTCCGGTTCTGATTTGGAACAAAATGATTCAGAAACGACGCATACACTTCCATTTTTACCCGGACAAAAAAAATGAATAACATAATTCTTAATATTATGATTAATTTATATTATTATACATCGTCTTTTCTAGAAAATATCTAGGACATAGATGAATATTAGGGTCCAATCCATGCAGCATTCCACATAACTCACAGTCACAGGTCACAGCATTACCATAAAGAAAATGCTTATTATGACTCTTCTTAGTCCATGCAGAGGTGCCAGCATATGCAGTGGATCATGTGGCAAATAATATAATTATTAAGATACGCACAGTGATAGATATTGTAAATCATTTTTACCCTTTTTAAACAACAACATTACCGTTTCGGTAACCAGATGCATGCTTTTCAGGCGGCTGATTAATACCTATCGGTTCTTTTTCGTAAGAAAATCAAGTATGTATATATCTTAAGATGGAAAGTTCTTGTGTATAAACACCTAATTTGAAATTCAGAAAAAAGTATTTCCTCGAGCCGGATTCGAACCGACAACCTCCGTATATCCAGTACAGAGCGCTAACCAATTGCGCCATCAAGGAAGTAGGTTCACAACGGCAAATCGGGTTTATACACAAGAACTTTCCATCTTAAGATATATACATACTTGATTTTCTTACGAAAAAGAACCGATAGGTATTAATCAGCCGCCTGAAAAGCATGCATCTGGTTACCGAAACGGTAATGTTGTTGTTTAAAAAGGGTAAAAATGATTTACAATATCTATCACTGTGCGTATCTCAGTAAACATATGAAATTTTCGGACGAAAGTGTTTCCCGATTTGCCGTTGTGAACCTACTTCCTTGATGGCGCAATTGGTTAGCGCTCTGTACTGGATATACGGAGGTTGTCGGTTCAAATCCGGCTCGAGGAAATACTTTTTTCTGAATTTCAAATTAGGTGTTTATACACAAGCACTTTCCATCTTAAGATATATAATTATTAAGATACTCCAGGTCCAAAATTACTGTCAGTGACTCATGGCTTTTATATCGAGGAGTCAGACCAAAAAAATTCCATGAAAATAAATATTCTGTTCAGAATTTCAAAAATACACTGGAATTGTTTCCTCTAACTTTGTACAACCCGATGGACTCTACTCACAGTAATTTTGGACTTATAGAGTATAAACTGCATCGTTTCAGTAATAAAATCTACAGTTTAAAATTAAAGTTCTCGTTTATTCTTTTCCATCTAATTCCTAATTGCATAAAATAAAAGGGAAGCTTTTCCTAAAGAAATGAAAAAAAAAACATTTTGAACCATTTGCAAGTTAAATTTATTTAAATTTCTAGCAGATTTATTGAGTTTTTTTCAGTAAAATTGGCTAACAAAGATCTCTTTTCAGAATATACTTAAGTGGATCCGAAAGCGCTAAAATTTTACATGTTAAATTGCGGTTTTCTTGAAGTGAACTACAAAATAAAACTAAACAAATCATTGATTTTTTTATACAATGAAAAGGTGATATCTATGTGGGTGTGACAAAGTTAATTTGACGCAGAAAAAAATCGAGGAAAATGATAGCAGCCTTCTAAAAATTACTAAAATTCATTGTATTCTAAAAAATATTGAGAATTATTTTTTTTTAATAAAAATAACTTTTTCACATTGTCCAATATCTGTTTAGTCCAAATTTAAAAAGTTTTTAAAAATCCATTAATAAACATGGACAGGATTCGATTCAAGAGAACGCAATGTTTTTAATATATAATTTCGCATGGCGCTGGTAACTTTGGAGAAGAGTTTAGAAATATTATTCAGAGCCAATTATTTTCCGTATTTTATAGAGTTTAGTCTATTCGGCGACACAAACACTGTCATCTTGTTTCGACAACATTTCATTAGCAAATCGTTAGGGCCCTTAATTAGTTTTATATGTTTATGATTGTATACACAATAAAATTAAAGTGTTTATTAGATACTTCCTTTATTTTATTACTAACACAATCCGCCGCGGCCTCGTACGGTATAATGTATTCTACTCAGTACGTCTTTGAGAGCATTAAATTCTTCTCCAAAGTTAGTACTAACTTCATGTGAAATTAAATCTATACAGCGTGATCAGTTAAGGGTACGGAGCGGCCATATCTCGGAAACTACTGGGCATAGAAATTAACGAAAAAAAAATGATAGCTAAAGTGCCCATGAGAAAATCCTGGAAATAACTTTTAAGTTCCGCATTTTGCCGCAAGAGGGCGTAATTGAGAAGTAAATTTTACATATCTCCGAAATTTCCACATTAAGGTATATCTTTGATTAAAAAGCTTGGACAATTATACATCATTTTGGTCTTATGCTCATTGGCGTACCGACTTTAATAAGAGGGGGGAAAGCTGTTGAAAGTGTAATCATTTAAATCGCTGTAACTTATAAACGATTTATCCGATTTTAGCAAACTAAAGACTGTGTGGAAGAGAAATGTATGCGCTTTCACCAATCGTATTTAGTTGTCCATAATAGTTCTCAAAAATAAATGCTAGAGGGCGCGATTTGTAATGATAACACATTTTTTGATTTTACTCTGAAAAAATAAATCATATGGTATAATTATGATACCAATCGAAAAGTAGATGAAATTTGTTCGATATCTCCGTTCGTTTCAGCGTTATCGCCAATAGAATAATTTTTAAAACTTTAAATGAAGAAACGAGTGGGACGCCACTGATATTTTTTCCATGTGGATATTATTTCTGATTAGCCTGGTCAATTCTGCATAAAAATGGTCTCTTGCGTTTTTCTCCTCAGGCACACCGTTCTTAAATTAAATGGGCGCAAGCATGCCTATTAAATGAAGGTGGTCATTTCCAACAATTTTTATAAAACAAAATTTTTTATTACGAATGTTAATAATAAATAGTAGAGCTAATTTAATTTTATTATTTTAATTAAGAATGGTGTGCCTGAGGAGAAAAACGCAAGAGACCATTTTCATGCAGAATCGACCAGGCTAATCAGAAATAATACCTACATGGAAAAATATCAGTGGCGTCCCACTCGCTTCTTCATTTAAAGTTTTAAAAATTATTCTATTGGCGATAACGCTAAAACAAACGGAGATATCGAGCTGCGGTTTTAATATTTTTTTTAGCAAATTTCATTTACTTTTCGATTATGGTCTCATAATTATATCGTATGATTTATTTTTTCGGAGTAAAATCAAAAAATGTGTTATCATTACAAATTGCGCCCTCTAACATTTTTTTTGAGAACTATTATGGACAACTAACTACGATTGGTGAAAGTGCATACATTTCTCGTCCAACCAGGCTTTAGTTCGCTAAAATCGGATAAGTCGTTTATAAAAATAAAAACAAAACTTTTTAATCACACAGTAAATCACGTATAAACGATATCTATAACCGTAAGTTTCGCGAAGCCTCAAAATAAATACATTAAGGTTAGGCGAACCAATGCTGTGGTGTATACGACTGATCTATTTTTAAATTGCCCTTTATCATAATGCAAATTGTTACATGATGTTTGCATGACTGACGTCACGTAACCATAGCAACGGTGAATATCAAAGCCATGTTGGGCGTTGGGTCTTCACTTACTTTAAGCTAACGGACACGGTCGGCTAGGGCGCGCCAAAATGCACGAGTGTTAATAATAATTGTCCATCGGAGTTAACCGTGGCCCTATTATGCATAGCTACATTCGGATTAAATTAATATTATTAATTCGAACATATTTATTTTTTAAGGGCTAAAATGGCAGCTGTATTGATTCATTAATATTTAATATTATGGAAAAACTTTCCTCCTGTTTTTTTTTCACCTGACGAGCCGCCACTGGTTTTATGTAACCGTAAATGTGGGTAGGCCCTTTACGAACTGCCCGATCCCGTATAAGCACTCTTTACTGGTGCGTGTTAAATCTATAAAGTAAATCAAGTCTGTCTGTGCGTAGGCAGACACCAGGAAAAGAAACCCGATACTGGAGCAAATTAAATTGTTTTCATTGTTTCGTTAATGGATATCTGAGAAACTACAAATAGTTTTTATTGTTTCGGTTTTTGATTGCCGGTGTGGGCCTCTCGTAATTAAAGGAGACCTATTAGGTGCACCGTATTGCCGATTAAACATGTCGAGGATATAATAAAAGTCACATTAAATAGGAGACTACAAAATCGTAAAAAAAAACAATAAAAACTATCGAAAAGGCATAATTGCAATGTAATAAAATACAAGTACATAATAAAAAATATACAGGGTGTCCCAGATACGGATGCACTCTACAGGGATCTCGTAAACGATATAAGATACAGAGTTGGTTAAATTAGAAAATAGTAGCGCTCAACTAAATTCAACAACATTGTATTTTCAAATTTAAAAAACTCCGATTCCTTCAGAAGATATTTAGGCAAAACCGAATTTTTGCGATTTAGTTTTTATTTTTTCCCGACTCTATTTAAAAAGATATGTTAAAATATAGTTTACGTTCTCATTACCACTTTTTCTCCTCTACAAGTTGACGTAATTAGATTTTTAATCCGACGCTTCGTTTCTTCAAAACATCATCAACTTTGCTTTTTTAAATAGTAGTAAAAATTTTATTTTATTATTGTTGTAAAGGGGAGTTTTCCCAAAATTTTATGAAAAATATAACTAAGGGTCCACCCTTTGAAAAAAAAAAATCGAAAATTGGTTGTAAAGCTATCGATTTGAATATGGGATATGTTATAGATATGATCTTTTAGCTGTCTTTCTGCGCAAACTAGAACTGGATATCATATCCCGTTATTTTTTTACAGCCAATCTCCTAAGCTCAAAAAGTGCGTTTTTCAATTTTCAAAAATGAATCTGAAAAAAAAATATTTCTCGAGGACTGACATCGAAAGGAAGGTTATTTTCGATCTTTTAATAGTCGAATTAGTAAAAAAACGACTTTTTTGGACGATGTTTTTTCCCAATATTTTTGAAAAATATAACAAATCCCTTTGAAAAAAAATGTCGAAAATTGGTTGTAAAGCTATCGATTTGAATATAGACTGATCTTTTAACAATCTTTTTGCGCAAACTAGAACTGGATATCATATCCCGTTATTTTTTTACAGCCAATCTCCTAAGCTCAAAAAGTGCGTTTTTCAATTTTCAAAAATGAATCTGAAAAAAAAATATTTCTCGAGGACTGACATCGAAAGGAAGGTTATTTTCGATCTTTTAATAGTCGAATTAGTAAAAAAACGACTTTTTTGGACGATGTTTTTTCCCAATATTTTTGAAAAATATAACAAATCCCTTTGAAAAAAAATGTCGAAAATTGGTTGTAAAGCTATCGATTTGAATATAGACTGATCTTTTAACAATCTTTTTGCGCAAACTAGAACTGGATATCATATCCCGTTATTTTTTTACAGCCAATCTCCTAAGCTCAAAAAGTGCGTTTTTCAATTTTCAAAAATGAATCTGAAAAAAAAATATTTCTCGAGGACTGACATCGAAAGGAAGGTTATTTTCGATCTTTTAATAGTCGAATTAGTAAAAAAACGACTTTTTTGGACGATGTTTTTTCCCAATATTTTTGAAAAATATAACAAATCCCTTTGAAAAAAAATGTCGAAAATTGGTTGTAAAGCTATCGATTTGAATATAGACTGATCTTTTAACAATCTTTTTGCGCAAACTAGAACTGGATATCATATCCCGTTATTTTTTTACAGCCCTCCCAAGCTCAAAAAGTGCATTTTTCAATTTTCAAAAATGAATCTGAAAAAAAAATATTTCTCGAGGACTGACATCGAAAGGAAGGTTATTTTCGATCTTTTAATAGTCGAATTAGTAAAAAAACGACTTTTTTGGACGATGTTTTTTCCCAATATTTTTGAAAAATATAACAAATCCCTTTGAAAAAAAATGTCGAAAATTGGTTGTAAAGCTATCGATTTGAATATAGACTGATCTTTTAACAATCTTTTTGCGCAAACTAGAACTGGATATCATATCCCGTTATTTTTTTACAGCCCTCCCAAGCTCAAAAAGTGCATTTTTCAATTTTCAAAAATGAATCTGAAAAAAAAATATTTCTCGAGGACTGACATCGAAATGAAGGTTATTTTCGATCTTTTAATAGTCGAATTAGTAAAAAAACGACTTTTTTGGACGATGTTTTTTCCCAATATTTTTGAAAAATATAACAAATCCCTTTGAAAAAAAATGTCGAAAATTGGTTGTAAAGCTATCGATTTGAATATAGACTGATCTTTTAACAATCTTTTTGCGCAAACTAGAACTGGATATCATATCCCGTTATTTTTTTACAGCCCTCCCAAGCTCAAAAAGTGCATTTTTCAATTTTCAAAAATGAATCTGAAAAAAAAATATTTCTCGAGGACTGACATTGAAATGAAGGTTATTTTCGATCTTTTCATAGTCGAATCAGTAAGGAAACGACTTTTTTGGATAATGTTTTTTCCCAAATTTTTGAAAAATATAACAAACCACTTTGAAAAAAAAATGTCGAAAATTGGTTGTAAAGCTATCGATTTGAATATAGACTGATCTTTTTGCGCAAGCTAGAAGTGGATATCATATCCCGTTATTTTTTTACAGCCGATCTCCCAAGCTCAAAAAGTGCGTTTTTCAATTTTCAAAAATGAATCGGAAAAAAAAAATTTCTCGAGTACGATGATTATCTTTTGAAACCAAACTGTAATTTTTTACAGTGGATGAAAGGGACTTATTATATTTAAATTTTTGGGTGTCCCAGAGAACCATATCATCCTTTTTTTAACACAATCATTGCAAAAGAGTCTACTATGTAAACTCAACCTTAAAACTTACGTAAATATAAACGACCCATCCGAAAACCATAACACCGAACAAAACTACCTCAAAGCCCTCAGGAAGTTCTAAAAATACCGTAAAAAGTTTTCATTAAAGGTGGAGGGTTGCAGAAAAGGGCAATTTAGCATTTTATAAAAATCCGCTATGAAGTTATCGGGGCGCAACGGGGTCAAAGGGCCCTCGTAAATATGAAGGGTAAATATAACGAAAGAGCCCCCTCTCTTGGAACTGAGCCAAAGGCAATATGTTAAGTGGATAAATGCACTGAAGGTTCGTGATAAAAATTTAAAACGCATCCGCGAAGGGATCTGTGTTTTGGTTTTTTTGGGTCTTTATTTTTTAGGGATACATCTATGCCAACAACACAGTCTATTTCCATAGGCGTAGTTAGATGGTCAACACTGGGGGTGCTGAAGTAAAAATAGGTTAGTTCTAAAATTAGCGTATGGGTATGACCTATACCGGGTGACAACGAATGTTGTTACTCCCCCCTATTTTTTCCGTAGTTTTAATAATACAAATTTTAAAATTTTAGGAAATTCAAAGTGTATATTTTGTTAATTTTTAGTAAAGTCATAATTTTAAAATCACTTCCGGTTTGACCGGAAGTGGTATCAACTCTTTTATTTTAAATACAAACCTATTATTTTTTTTCGATATTTGAATTAAACGGCAAATTTCCTTTAAAATGACATATCACACATTATCATTTGTTTTTAAAATGGCTTCCAGGAAAAATTTTCAAGGAAATACTTAGATGTTCATGGATTCGCTAATATAACATGACTTTTTGAGAGTGGGCCATGGAAGTTTTAAAGTGGTCTATTTTAACCCGTTTTATGTTAAACAATAAAATTCTTTGCGAAAGATGCTTCTGTCAAAAATATTTTAGATATGTCATATTTTTTTAAACAATGAGAGAGAATTACTCAATATTTTTAAATGGCAACAAGCTATTCATTTAGGGCCAAAAAATAGCTTATTAAATTATCTTTTTAAAAATGTTTCATAAGCATGGTATTATACTTAAAGGAGTGGCTAAACTTGAAAAAAAATCGAGATATGTCATATTTCAAAAAAAAAAATTGAGTTTTTCAATTTTTGTTACGAACACTTTTGTCATTTCATAGAATATTTCATAGCCTACTTGTTTAACATAAAACAGGTTACTATAAACCACTTTAAAACTTCCATGGCCCACTCTCAAAAAGTCCTGTTATATTAGCGAGTCCATGGCCATCTAAGGATTTCCCTAACATTTTTTCCTGGAAGCCATTTTAAAAACAAGTGATCTGTGTGATATGTCATATTAAAGGAATTTTGCCGTAGAATTCAAATATCGAATACAAATAATAGGTTTCTATTTAAAATAAAAGAGTTGATACCACTTCCGTTCAAACCGGAGGTGATTTAAAAAGTATGACTTTACTAAAAACTAACAAAATATACACTTAGAATCTCCTGAAATTTTCAATATTGTATTAATAAAACTACGGAAAAAATAGGGGGGGTAACAACATTCGTTGTCACCCAGTATATTGTAAATGTAAATTTTTTTTGGGGGTGCTAATTTAGATTTTGGGGGTGCTTACCACCCCCCAAGTACCCCCCTAACTACGCCTATGTCTATTTCAGAAAGGTGTAGGATAATGAAAGCTCATTTAGGTATGCAAAAGGACTACAGAGTGATCCAACGAATATTTAAGCCACTTTAATAATTTGGCATTGATTTTATTGCAAAATTCTTTATTTTCATCAGTGCAGATAGTACCACCCGGGTTTGGGTCAATTTATGGGTTTTGCCTATTGTTATCCATTCACAAACACTGAAAATGGTGTGACAAAGGCGTGCATTATGTACATAGTATTAGGTACACTTATTTTTTATTAAACATTATAAAAAAAATACAAAATACAAAAAATACATTATACAGAAATTTAATTATAAAAATCATAATATTCTTCGTCATCTGAGAAACTGTCATCCCCTCTTGAGGTTATAATTAACGGGTCGACGGTCCGATCGATCAGGTGGTCAAGATCCCACATTTTCTTCTCTTCATTAATGACATGATGGACTGCTTTTCGCCAGATCTCCGGTGTCACTTCCTTAATGGCTTAACGTCTTTCATTTGGAATGCCGTATTGTGTCTTGCTACAAATGCTTTCACTTGCGCCCATATAAATTCTATTAGCTTGCAATGATATGGCGGCGTGCGCAGCACAGTTACACTATGTTTTTCAGCTATGTCTTCCACGGTATATTTTATAAAACGATGTGTGTGTAAATTTGCTATAGCTAATAGTTCCTTCTTTATCAAATAATCTTTTTTCTCTTTGGTTAGTTATCATAAATAATTTAATGCACAAAATTTACCTGCGCCAATGGCCGACACCGAAATTGAGCCGAACTGGACGGAATTTCCCATTTTATTACTCTGCACCTTTCTGAAATAGACTATAAGGATTTTTACGTTGGAAATAACGCAGAATAAGTTTGCTTTATTCGAAACGTAAAAAACAGTTTACGTTTATTATCCATCGCAAGTTAATAAAACAGACACGGATGACCGTTGCTATTCATTAACCCATTTTTCACGCAAATTATTTTAATAAGCACGCTTTACTTTCCGCAGAAGCACCTTGCAAAAAACACCTTGATACGTTACATAACAAACGTACCATCAGGTCCTAATATAAAGAAAAATATTCACAAGCTTACCCATCAACGCACCTTTAGAACCTTTACTAGTACAGTCAGCATAACGAACTCTATCTGTTGCTTAGAATGCTTTAATCGTACGTACCAAACTCACAGCGTTATAACTCGCTCATGCTCTTCTTTTGATATGAAGAATAAGCCCCTAATCAGTTAAATCTGCACGTGTTCAAATCCTTTGGCCACAGCGCCAACTTAATGGTTCGACCTAAGAATAAAAAGACTTCCCCTATTCTAGTCGCAACCCCAATAGCTATTAGTCAAGTCCATTATGGTGGACAGTCAACATCTCTACGTCTTATAATAGAGCTTAGTTTCATACGCAAACTGTGTGAAAATTGTTTTTTCTTTTACCGAAGACCGAAATTATCCGGTCCTATTATGAAGGACATCTATGAGCGAATTTTTTGTCGATGACACCACTAATCATTGTACATGTTGAAAAATGGTAGAGATCGGGGTCCAACAGCTTGATTGACTGGTGATGGTTAAGAAGAAGCAAGTTTTTTTTAAATGATAAACCCGTTATTTAAGATTTACAGATATTATTAAATGTGGGAAAAGACTACATTCGCTGTATCTGAGTATCGAATTTTTTTGAAACTTTTACCATTTGCACGATTACAGTTTATTTATCTGTAAAACTATCGAATTGACTTTGGGATGTATTATAAACGGATCCTTTGGCTATCAATCTGCGTATACTCGAAACGGCTACGATCAGTGGCGTAGCCAGAAAATATGCTCGGGGGGGGGGGGGGGGGGGGCTTTGTGGGCGTAAGTAGGACTTTTTTTTTCTGAAGAGAGGGACAGTCGGTACTACATGTAGTTCATGACATTGTACTTGGTGAAGAAGGCGGAAAAGCGCGGGGCCACGCCCAAAGTTCGTTTAAAATTCACCTAACTACTTTCAAATTTCGAAAATTAAATTATTACCTCTCCTCCTTTGCATAATTGGATTAAATTTGTTTTTGTAAATGTTTTTTATTATTTTTTGTTTTGATATTCCTAGCTGGATCTTTATTAAAAAATAAACATTTTTTATACTTGTAAAAATATGAATATTGGTTTCAATCCAAAATTTTAACATAAGACGTATGTATGACCCTAACCAGCGTTTTTCGGGCTCGGGTTTCATGATTAAAAATAAAGTAAATATCGCTCACCACGCCAAAATTGATGTTTTTTCAGAAATCATGTATTTTAGGAGCGTAGATCTAAGAGCAGTTTTTGGTGCGAATGCTTAGGTTTTGAAATACTCCTTTTAAAGTGCCGTTTTGTATATTCATAATAAAGCATTCTCGTTTCTTCCTGCACTATTTTAAATTATCACACTTCTTCCATAAAAAATGTTTCAATTAAAACTTTTACTTTAATTTTTCTCTTTAAAAATAAATACCTAATTGTTTTTTGTTTTTGTTGTAAAATTATTTTATTGCATTTGGTTATATTTTTGTTATTTTAAAATAGCTCTAAAAAGGGACAACGAAACAGTTTTGTCCAACCAATAAACCCAGCTATTCAATATTATAAACTTCTATATTAGAAACTTTGAGTTATACAATTACAAGTGCTCGAATCGCAATAACTCATTAAAAAATATAATTAGATGCCTTATATATTATTACAACTTGCAATTATGTAGATTTTATTAGAAATTAGCGTTTTATGGCACTTACAAAAAACCTATACTTTATATTGAATGGTCGAGTTAGCATTTTTGCCGCTTAGATTTTATTTTCCGCAATATCCTCTGGTTTACCCTAGTTTCTTTCCTTCGCAAACGCATAATTATTACTCTGTTGAAATTATTGTAATTTGTTTAGACCAAAACTAAAAATCTCCGTGTTCGCGTGTTTAACGTCTTTTTATGATTTTCATTTTTTACGGTCTAATAGTTTCAGTTCAGTGTTTGTAGATATGTAAAAATGTGACAGCAGGACGACCAGACATCCTTATTAAGAGCATTCGACCAATATTTGTACTTAAATCCTTGAAATGAAAAATATTTTTCGTATTAAGCGTAAATTTATTTTTCTATTGCCTAGCGCTTTCGGCCTACTGGAAGGCCATCTTCAGGGATTAACTTTCGTTAAATCTTGCCCAGGAAACAAAAAACCTTAATCAAAGTGAAAAGAAAATTTTTAAACAAATTTTCAGTGTGTTGGTTTCGATTTTTTAACAACAAATCAGATTTGTATAAAAAACACTCTTTGATAGCCGATTTATATGTTCTTTAAGACTGCGTTATTAGTTTTCAAATTCGACGTTTCGTTGTTAAGATACCAACCTCAGTCAATATTTTAAAACACGGACCTTGAATTTTAAATACAGTTTTAGAGACTTCTAAGCCTTAGAAATTTATCAGAATTTAAAGGCTTTTGAAACTTTGTTTTTTCATCTTATAACAAATTTTTTCAAATTATCTTTTTATGGCCCTGAATATACAGGGTGTCCCACCACAAACAAACTATACATAGGAAAATATTGAAAATTTGACAGTATGCTGATGCTAATGGGGGCGACCGGGCTAAAATATTTTCATAATGGTGGCACTTCCGGTTATACCGGAAGTAATTGTCAATTTGCTTATTTTAAATGGGACACCCTATATATTATTACATTTTTGCATTCTACGCAGATTTTGTACACCATGTCCTATACCTATGTCTAAACGTTTTTGACATATTTGAATTTTTATGTCAAAAATGACGTTTGCAAGCCTTAGAATAATTATCAATTTTTTCTATAAAGAAGCCTTATTTATTTAATTTAAGTGGGATTCCTCGTTATAAAGGACCTGCTTTAATAGAATTTTTATATTATTTTGATAACTATTAATACAGGGTGTTTAAAAAATAAGATTAAAAATGAAAATGAAAAAACTGCATAAAGTCCAGATTTTCAAATGGAAACACCCAAATTTTATAATTATTTCTTATTTAGCATTCAAAATTAGGGTAAGCTTGTATAAGGTTGTATGTCCCAAAAATTCTTAGTTTTCGAAATATTGCCAATTTAATATTTTTATATGGGGATTTTGCTGCAGATTTTAAGTTCAATTACTCTTAGTTGGCTATGGCGGCGTTGAAAAACAATCAAATGCTAAAAAAATCTATGACTCTGTCACTTAACATTATTAATAATCATTCCCGGGCGCTTAAATTATACAAACGAAGATTATTTAAACTTATTTATTATTTATGGAGAATGTGATAAAGTTATATCATGTCACATTTGCCATTCGATATTCGCAAAAACAGAATCCATCACAATGTGCTTATTAATAATGTTTAAATGGTAAGTGACAGCTTTATAGATTTTTTAGCATTTGATTGTTTTTAACGCCGTCATAGCCAACTAAGAGTAAGAGCGTTTTCACACGGCACCATATATCGCGCGCGACAAATGGTCGCAATATTGCTTTTACACCAAATTATGTGTTTTCTAATGAGCCATTTTCACACACAAGCGATATTAGAGAACACATAATTTGGTGTAAAGAAATATTGCGACCATTTATCGCGCGCGATATATGGTGCCGTGTGAAAACGCTCTAACTGAACCTAAAATCTGCAGCAAAATCCCCATATAAAAATATTAAATTGTCAATACTTCGAAAACTAAGAATTTTTGGGATATACAATCTTATACAAACTTACCCTTATTTTTAATGCTAAATAAGAAATAATTATAAAATTTGGGTGTTTCTATTTGAAAATCTGGACTTTATGCAGTTTTTTCATTTTCATTTTTAATCTTATTTTTGAAACACCCTGTATTAATAGTTATCAAAATATTATAAAAAATCTATTAAAGCAGGTCCTTTATAACAAGGAATCCCACTTACATTAAATAAATAAGGCTTCTTTATAGAAAAAATTGATAATTATTCTAAGGCTTGCAAACGTCATTTTTGACATAAAAATTCAAATATGTCAAAAACGTTTAGACATAGGTATAGGACATGGTGTACAAAATCTGCCTAGAATCTTGCGTAGAATGCAAAAATGTAATAATATGTAGGGTGTCCCATTTAAAATAAGCAAGTTGACACTTACTTCCGGTATAACCGAAAGTGCCACCATTATGAAAATATTTTAGCCCGGTCGCCCCCATCAGCATCAGCATACTGTCAAATTTTCAAAATTTTCCTATGTATAGTTTTTTATATATAGATCGATTCGGTTCCCGGTGGGCACCCTGTATAGAGCCAACCTAAAAAACGTTTTGTGATTTGAAGAATTCGTCCATTTTTACTTAAACGAGATTTTGATATTTGATATTTTGTAAGAAATGTCTCGGACTCAAATATTTTTCTGTCTGTTTATTTGGCATCATTAGACCTTATATTCAGTTACCTTTTTTTCATTCGGGAGCGTTACTTTTTTACAGTATTTCGAGGTCTAAGGCAAAAACCATAGGAATTAAGATAAGTATATGTTATATTAATAAAATAAATTAAAATAATAATAAAAAATAGAATACCTACTTGAAAAATGTTCGATTTCAAACTCAAAATTGGTAAAACCGAATTACAGATCTTATTACCGATTGGACTGAGAGTTTACCTGACTCGACTAGTCTTAATTTAAAATGTAGTTACCTAAATATGCCATTTCTTGAATTAAAACTCCTTTTTTCTCAAACCAAAACAGGATTTTAGAGAAAGTGGTTTGGATTTATTTCGGCAACTGTCGTTCCAGTAACCGATATAGATTTCAAATCTTGACATGTATGCCTTAATAATATAAGCGTATGTGGAGCAAACCTGTTCTCTATAGAAAGATTTAAATTAACAATGCCGCATTAGGATTATTTTTTTATCTATTATCTTCGATCAGACATAATTGTTAGGTAACTTATAATAAGAATGTATTCATAACAATTCACAGGTGGGTCGTTGTGCTACGAAACATTGTTTAGCTGTAAAAAATAACTACGATCAGTAATCGTAGTATTCAGTGAATCCGAACAATATTTCTGAATTCTTCTACAAAGTTACCAGCTCCATGCAAAATTATATGTATACAGGGTGTTTCTTAATGACGTGCTAATATTTAAGCGTGTGATTTCTCAAGTCATTTTATGAAGAAAAAATCATATAAACATAATGTCCTAAACGGCTTACATTTTTTTCTACAGGATGTTGATTTTTTTTTAATGCGTTTTTTGTAATAACTCCGAAAGTACTTTAGATAATATTTTCAATTTTGGCATGTGTTAATAGGACATAAAACCACATGTTTTAATTTTTTTTTATGATAAAACACCTGCACTGTAGGAAAAATCCTTTAATGCGCTCTGGGAGCGGTGCGAGTGCGAAAAAAGCGATTAACGTTGGTCTTGAAACGTTGAAGATTGTATTCATTGGGAAACACGACCTCAGGAAGATCATTCCACAAAGATGACGTTCTCCAGATGAAAGAATTCTTGAACAATGAAGTTCGAGGAGTACTAAGCTGAACAACATATGGATGAGCGGCAGTGGTTCGCCGTGTATTTCTGTTTTGCATTGCTCTAGGTGGAATCAAGTGGGCAATGTCAGTCGAACACCTGCCATGGAAATATCTGTAAAAGAGAGCCAAATCACCAACCTGTCTTCGATGCTCCAGGCTATCGAGGGTCTTGGTCAGCTCGGGGTCGCCGATCAGACGAACGGCTCTCCTTTGAATGGAGTCCAGTAGCCGAAGAGTGTGCTTGGGTGCAGAGCTCCAGACATGAGAGCAATATTCTAATGATGGTCGAATCTGGGCTTTGTAGAGTGTCAAAAGTTGATGAGGTGTGTACAACCTTTTGGTGCGGAAAAGTACACCAAGTTTCTGTGCAGCTGCCTTGGCAATTGCGGCAACGTGATCATGCCAAGACATATTACCTCCCAGATTGACCCCCAGCAAATTAATAGATGGTGCCAGGGGAATTTATAAAAGTTATTTTTTATTCCACCAGTGGCGTCCCTACAAACATGCCCTCTGATTTTTTTAGAAAAAAAGTGTTACGCCACTGACATTTTTCAACGTAGATATTATTTCTGATTAGCCTGGTCAATTCTACATAAAAATGGTCTCTTGCGTTATTCTCCTCAGGCACACCTTTCCTAATTAAAATAATTAAATTAGCTCTACTATTTATTTATCATTAACATAATTTTTAATTGTAATTGAATAAGATAGGGTGAATTTCAAAAAAATATTTTCCCATATACAGGTTAAGTAAACCAAAAAAGTGTAATAACAAAAAAATGTATTTTTTTAAATGGAACACCCAGTATTTTATTGCATATTTAAGTTCGTATTAGACTTAACATCCACAACAACGTGTTATGCAGTCAATAATTTAATATATTTTCAAATATACTTTGTGAATATTAAAACGCCAAAAAGGCTCAAACTAAAAAAGGTAATTAATTTGAAATTTCCGGAAATTCCCGAGTAATTTTTTTATATCAAATTTGTTTGCAAAAATCATGGGATTCAGACAACATAATTGCTTGGTTGCTGATGGTGGTATACCCACTGTGCTTTAGTGGACATCTATTGTGTTTGGGTACTGATCGTTTCAGATTTGGTCTGGTGGTTTAGAAAAAATTGCGATTACCTCGCATCTATTGCCTCATAGAATCGAAACCTTGATAAAACGGAACAGTGAGAATTTTAATAGCTGAATGTAATTTTTACTTTACTTTAACAGTTGTAAAGGAATTAAGAATTGTCTAAACATATACAAATAATGCATATACAGGGTGTCCGGAAACTCCGTTCGTATCAGGGGGAAGTTCTACATAAAAAACATGAAAAAAGTTCATGTGACTATGAATGTACTTCCTTAACAGCAACAATTTAAATAAGAAAGCTATGGCCGTTTATTTATTTTCTCTTCTCCTGCACTAATAGCACACTCACTTGTTATAAGACTATCTTTTTTATGAAAAAACATTGAGACACAATTTTTGAAAATTTTTAAAATTGTATTTACAGGGTGTTACAATTTCAATGCGTTATCATTGTTATCTCGGTAACTATAGTCTATTTCAGAAAGGTGTAGAGTAATAAAATGGAAAATTCCGTCCAGTTCGGCTCAATTTCGGTTTTGGCCATAGGCGCAGGTAAATTTTGTGCATTACATTATTTATGATAACTAACCAAAGAAAAAAAAGAAGATAATTTGATAATGAAGGAACTATTAGCTATAGAAAATTTACACAAACATCGTTTTATAAAATATGCCGTGGAAGATAAAACTATATAACTTATATGGGCCCAAGTGAAAGGATTTGTAGCAAGACACAACACGACATTCAAAATGAAAGACGTTAAGCTACTGTTTGATCAAGCCATTAAGGAAGTGACAACAGAGAACTGGCGAAAAGCAGTTCATCATGTCATTAAAGAAGAGGGGAAAATGTGGGATCTTGACCACCTGATCGATCGGACCGTCGACCTGTTAAATATACCGTCAAGAGGAGATGACAGTTCCTTTTTTATAATTTAATTTCTGTATAATGTATTTCTTTTATAATGTTTAATAATTTATAATGTTAAATAAGTGACTCTAATACTACGTACATAACGCTCGCCTTTGTCACACCATTTTTAGTGTATGTGAAGGGATAACAATAGGCAAAACCCGTAAATTTACCCAAACCTGGGTGGTACTACCTGCACTTGATAAAAATAAAGAATTTTGCAATGAAATCAATGCCAAATTATGAAAGTGGCTTAAAAAATATTCGTTGGGTCAGTGTGTATAGCATTTGGCATACCTAATGATTTTTTATTACTCTACACCTTTCTTAAATAAACTATAGACTTGATTAAATAGAGGGAAAGATGCATATATTAATGTTGAATAATTTTACTAAAAGAATCCGATGACTTCAGGAGATATCGGAAAAAAACCGAAAAAATGAATTTTGGTTTTTATTCTCTTTACGACAAGATTCTAATTACAATAGAATCTCAATAATCCGGCCTCGTCAACTGCAAGTGATGGCTGGATAACGGAAAACGCCGGATTATTGGAAAAGCTCATTAATTTTTTGATATTATATTTTTTCTCATTATTTTAACACTGTATTTATACGAAACCGCCGGATTATAATAGAGAGTACAGTAAAAATGTAAAAATCTGCATTCACAAAATTACCGCCGGATTATTGGCAGTGTCTGACTATCACAGGGCCGGATCAGCGAGATTCTACTGTATTTTGATAAACCAATTAGCGCACGTTCTTAAACCAATTTTTATAACTCAAGGAAAAAAAAATTTTTCAAGATAAGTATGACGTTTCGTTTTTTAGATATCCACATAAACTTTTAAATACGAATCTGAATTTTTTAAAATTTTGAGTAGCTTTTGACCTCCCAAAACTAATGATGTGTTACTAAATTAAAAAAACACTTTCCTAAGGCAATTTTTATGCTCCTCAAGAATATATATTTAATTTTTTTCTAATACAACGTGGAGTAAGTACTAATTATCTAAAAAAAATCTTCTTACACAAAGATACTTACAACTTTTTCATGTATCTCTTTCTGGCAATCAGCGTATACGATTCCCTGTGACCGGCACTGAAATATTTCATCCTCAAACCCATCAGGGTAAAGTTTTAATACGCTTGGTAAAATATCACAAAAATTGCACACAGTGTATTGCACAAAAGCGACTACATCTTCCAGTAAAGTTATTAATTGCAATGCAAGTGTTTTTTCTATTAAAAAGTCTATAAAAAAATCACACCTTTTTTACGCCTCTATTTCACTACAAGGGTAAATTTGGATTAAATTCTATTTTCGGAATTGCGAAACTGTTCCACAAACAAACAACAGGGCCCGTACGTCTCCATGAAACCGATACTCCAAAATTAGGTCAATCTCAAGAATTCATTTCATTACGAATTCCATTCATTCATCAAAAACCTGTCCTCTGCACGACCGTATTTTTAATTTAACCCATTTTTGACACTCCGACACTTACACGGTGCCCGAAGCCACTCTTCACATTTTTCTCCGGCACTCGGTAGTGCTCGAACTCGCGACGCACGTGTTTCTAGCAGCGGTCGGTAACCAGTTACATAACCTCCCTCTGAAGCGACCGCGTCATAACTGAAAAAGCAAGATAGTAAAGCATCAACTTTGGAAGACTCCGCTGGCTGGCAGTGACTCGCGATGCGCCCCACTACATTTTAATACGAGTTTGGGTGTTTGCTTAGAAGTATCAAAGGTTTTTGTAAGATCGAATAATGCACTTTTAAGTACCTTTTATTAAATTGTTTACATAATTATACGGGTTTGCGAATTTTAAAGTAATAGTCCCTTTTGAGCGTATATACGGGCAGGGCCGTGGCCAGAATAAAATTTTTGG
The DNA here is from genome assembly GCA_935413205.1 of Polydrusus cervinus. Lineage (NCBI taxonomy): Eukaryota > Metazoa > Arthropoda > Insecta > Coleoptera > Curculionidae > Polydrusus > Polydrusus cervinus. Next base: position 59,671,094 of record OW284515.1, read on the forward strand.
TAGGGCTATTCGATTTCTTACCAGGGCCCATATTCTCACCCCATATCTTGCTGACATTTTTGACACTTATTTTCTTCTATTACAAATAACTCTTTTTTACCAGGGCTCAATATTTTTTTACCAGGGTTTAGCCCTGGCCAGCTCCCCTCTAGCTACGGCCCTGTATACGGGGGTACAGAAAGTTCGCTCCCCGACAATGAACAAAAGATTATATAGTTTTTTTCTAGTCCAAGGGGTGGTTTAAACAAAAGTGGAACTTATTTAGATCCACTAAGGCGTTATCTGCCTCGTCGGATCGAAAAACTCCTCCATAGGATATGCAATTTTGTCTTAAGGCTCATTTACACAGAAAGTTTAGTGGCGGAAAATACTTGCCTTGTGTAAATTAGAGAAAAGCCCGATTTTCTACTTCAAGTCAGACCTTCCTCTAATTTACACAATGCAAGTCTATACTGGCGTTAGTAGCGTAGCCAGAAAATTTGCTGGAGGGGGGGGGGGCTCAGTGGGGCCTACATGTATTTTATGTTGTACCTAGTGAAGAAGGCGGAAAAGGGCCGCAGACGAAAAATTTTCGGGGCCACACCCAAAGTTCGATTAAAATTCACGTTACTATCAAATTTCGAAAATTAAATTATTACCTCTCCCCCTCTGCATGGTTGGATTAAATTTGTTCTTGTAAATGTTTTTTTTCCTTTTTTCTTGATATTCCTAGCTGGCTCTTTATTTAAAAAAACACATTTTTTATATTTGTGAAAAATAAGAATATTGGTGTCAATACAAAATTTTACATAAGTATGGCTCTAACCAGCGTTTTTCGGGCTTGGTTTTCATGATTAAAAATAAGGTAAATATCGCTCACCACGCCAAAATTGATGCTTTTTTCAGAATTCATGTATTTTAGGAGCGTAGATCTAAGAGCAGTTTTTGGTGCAAATGCTTAGGTCTTGACATACTCCTTCTTAAGTGCCGTTTTGTATATTCATAATAAAGCATTCTCGTTTCTTCCCGCACTATTTTTTTTATTATAAATTATCACACTTCTTCCATAAAAAATGTTTCAATTAAAATTTTTCTCTTTAAAAAGAAATACCTGGTTGTTTTTTATTTTTGTTGTAAAAATATTTTATTGCATTGGGTTATATTTTTGTTGATTTAAAATAGCTCTAAAAAAGGAAAAACAGAACAGACGAATATATAACACTGGTCAACAAAATTTAAGATTTTTTTTGTCCCACGAGCTGAAGTGGGTGTACTTGGTAGTACTTTTTAAACATATTTCATATATGTTTTCAGAATTTTTCCATCACGCAGGGTTTTAAAGTGACAAAGCAATGAATTTTTGTGAACGTATATACGGGTATAAGTTATGAAAAAATAAAGTACAAAGTGATATTTACTTAGAAAATGTGGTCATATATGACTTTCGACTGTACTTTGCATCAGAAACATCTCTCTTCAGCGTCTAGCAATAGTCTGCCAACATAGCGGGGCTCCATTTGCCTTGGTATCTCTTCTCCATGTCCAGAATGTCCTGGTGAAATCGCTCGTCATGTTCGTCACTTACTGCTCCAAGGTTTTTCGGAAAAAAGTCCAAGTGTGAATGAAGAAAGTGTATTTTTAGACTCATGTTGCAACCCATGGCTTTATATGAGACCAATAAATTGTTAACATTCTCTACGTAATTTTCGGATTTACGATTTCCCAAGACGCCGTTGCAAATGTCCTTAAAAGAAAACCATGCTGCTTTTTCGGACAAGGTCGTTAAGTTCTTCTTGACTTAGAAGATGCGGCGCACAAGAAGACGAATCTGGTGTAAATGTTGGATCCAGATCAATATTTTCGGCTGAAAAACTTTCGTTGTTTACTTCGTCATCGGCAGTTTCATCGTCGCTCGGTGTCATATTTTGTGGGGGGTCAGGCACAGGTAATTCCGGACTGTGCGGCACTGGTCTCAGTGCAGATGGAATATGAGGATATTTAACAGTATGTTTGGATTTAGAAGTTATACCACTGATATTTGTAAGACAAAAATAGCAATCGGTAATATGGTCTGATGGTTCCCTCCAAATCATGGGAATAGCAAAAGGCATATGTCGTTTACCTTTTGCCCACGCTGTAAGAAGTCTGACACACGTAACACAGCAAATATGGGGAGCCCAGCTTTTGTCTTGATCGCCGACTTTACACTTGAAATACTGTTCATAGCATTTATTAACGAGAGGCGTGAAAGACCGTTTTTGAGATTTAAATGTCAATTCACCGCAGATGTAGCAAAAAGAGTTCGGGTGGTTTACACAATTTCTTGGCATTTTTACAGGTGAGTTACACTACAATAGTTTAAAATGCACCACAGCACATTCTTCAAAACGTTAAAAAAGTCTGCGTATATGTTCATTCACCGAGCTCTAGCCGATAACTAAAACAACAATAAATGTTATGTAGGACTCGGAACTGCTTGCAGGTCTCAACAAGCCAATACATGTTCCGCGTGACACACAGAGCACACTTTGTTATTTCTAGTCACAACAAGTTATTGTTACAATACACAAATAATAAAATAGCAATGCCTGACACAAGTTTTTTGTTAGATGACTCTTATAGTACAGACCTATGCGTGCATTTTATAGGTAAATAATCACATATACTGGAACATAAAAACTAAGGGTGATGGAGAAATTCTGAAAACATGATTGATTTCAGCATGCAAAATTATATTGAAATCAGACATTTTTGCGCTTGGGACAAAAATCTTGTTAACCAGTGTAATAGAAAAATACTATAAAATATTATTCTTTTTACTAGTTTTCCTATAAAATTGCATCATAAATCAATAACTAAAACAATATGCGTCTGAAACCATAATCTCAATATAAAACAGGACTTTTAGAAGGAAAAGTTCAAAAACTAAACGTTTCCTACAAGACCTTTGTAATTTAAGCCAAGAATACATTTTTTTAAAATTTAAATTAAGAGTGCAAGCAAAAATTAGGTTGCAATTAGGCTTTTAGACCCCGAGCTCCCAGGCTCGGGGAAGGGGGGGAGGCTGCAGTCCGGCAGCCCCCCCCCCTCTAAATACTCCACTGCTGGTATGCCATTAGTTCGTTAAACATGTCACTGCTTGTTGTTTTTCCCTAAATTCACTCCATTGTAAGCAACCATGTATCTTATTCTCGTTTAAAATAGCGGTATGTTTATGGCGAAATACCAATCATATGTCGTTTCGTCATAGAAAGGCGTCGTAAATACCGTCTTATACACTGGTGTCATAAAGCGTCAAATGTGAGTGCTATAAATCAGAATAATCCACCTCTTAGTTGTTAATGGTTGAGAACGTGCCTCAATAAAAATTTAATAATGATTTTTAACGAAAATGGCCCATTAAATATAATGCGCGAGTTCGTTTCTAGTAGTAGGGGAGCCCAAGCGGGGATTTCGGGATTTACCAAAGCGCGACAGATTAATATACAGGGGGATACCTTGTACCCGGTTAAGTACCTCCACAAAACATGAGGCCCATATATAAGGCCGCCCGTAAAGGATACAGGATCAGATTAGTAAAAAAAAATTGACCATCAGAAATTCTCGAGCGCGTCAGATTAAGGTAGGGTGAGTTAATTACATCCTAAAAAGTGTATATTCCACTAATCTGACAATTTGAGAGTGACGTAAAAAAAGGGGAGGGCAACAAAGTTGTAAAAAAAAAACGTCATCTCGACATTCTCGAGCGTAGCTAAATTTTTTTTTATTTTGAAGGAAATAATTCAAGAATAATGAAAAATATATAATCTGACGATTTCCGCAAGCCGAAATAACAAAAATTCGTCGATAAAGTTAAATGCGTGCAGTTGCGTGATGCCTACATTTCCTTCTCCGCGTTTCTATTCCTCTCTCACTCTTTCTCTATCTATTACTCTCTCACTCCGTCCCCACTCTGGTTTTTTTGAAAGTGTTTTTTTTGGAATAACTTTTAACCGGCTTTATCGATCAACTTCAAAAACTAATCCGCCTTTGAGCTTGAAAAACCACGTCGATCGCCACCAAGCTGGTCAAAAGCGGTTGATTCGTTCGAGAGATATCGTGAACGAAAGAAACCCGAAAAAGTGTTTTTTCGGGATTACTCCGAAATTTGTGGTTCGATCAATTAAAATTGCAAAATTACTTATGAGGATGATAAAACTGCGTCGAATGCCGCCAACCGCGTGAAAATCGGTTGATCCATTCAAAAGTTATTACGGTTTGAAAATTCCAAAAATAGTGTTCTATGAAACTTCTATCAGACTTTCGAGCTGGAAGAGCTCAAATGCATAGAAATATTATTTCTTTGAACTCAGCGAGCTCAAAATATCACATAAATTATATTTTGAGCTCAAAAATGTCATAAGTACAATTTTAAGAGCCCAGGAATGGAATTAGCGGGAAGTTGCAGGGATGGCCTTTAAGGTGAACCGTTTTTCTAATTTTTTTTTGTCAGATCAGGCCAATCCCTCTAGATAATCGTCAGATTATGAGACAGTACGTTTAGAACATAAAGATGAACCATATATATCTTAATCTGACGCGCTTGAGTATTTCAAAATGGCGAATTTTTTTTGCACATTATGAAAATGGCCGCGAGTTTGCGTCCCATCGAAATCATCAGATTAGTGAATGAGAGCTTTTTTTTGGTGCACTTAACACTCCCTTAGAAAATCTGACGCGCTCGATTAAATTTTTTTTTTTTCATTTTCAACCCTTAAATACAACCACCCGCATCATGCAAACGATCAGATTAACATACGTACATTATTAAAAATACGTAGGGCATTGATGCTATCAATATCTGACGCGCTCGAGGATGTCCATGCAACAGTTTTTTTTTACATATTTAAAAATCTATAGCCGCTTCCCCCACCGATGTAAAGGTATATATCATATAACATTTTTTTCTTCATATCATCTAAGCTTTGCATCCCAATAGGTCTCTAGGACGCTCGAGTAAATCCCCATTTAGCCTCGTGGGCTCCCCTACTATAGGTAGAGTAAGCGACATACACAAAAACAACTGAATAATGATTTTTTCTCAAGGTGACAGTTCCCCACTTTGTAGGATCGAGCACTTAAAAACACCCCTGGTCTTTCTGTATTTTATTCCGTTTTTCCTATAGCGATAACAAAAAACCGTAAATATAGGGAGATTAGTGGTTTTATAACAAGATATAATTCTACATCTGGTGGTTTTATCCCAAAATGTAGGGCACATTGACGCAGATGAAACGCAGTATTAGTAGGTTTTGAGGGATTTACGACAGAATTTGCTGACTCATATTAAGGCTACCTACTTATTTATAGAGAAATTACCATTACCAAGAAAAACCAAACATCATTAGCGATAAGATAAAAGATTTGTACAGATACAGGCTACAGAGGGTTGCAAATAAATAAAAGAAGAACTTCACCAGTTCATCCTCATCCTCTAAACGTGTAACTCTTCTATTTTATTCAGGTCACTCTTGTTTTCTTGGATTTAACTTTAAAGACACGGTCTCTTTGCTAGTTTAAAATGTCATCTAAGTAATGGTCGGATATTGTTTCTCCACTCAAGCATAAAAAAGAAAATGCGGAAACAAACAACAATATGTTGTCAAACAGTGAATTGTTATCGGTTATCATAGATAATATTTCTCGAGTCAAAGTTCATTGTTGTATTGTTATGCAAATCGTTTCATTAAACATCGTGAATTGGCAGTTGTTGAATGCCTTTCTTGCCTTCTTACATTCCGTACGTACAGATTCATCTGCGATTCACATTCTTATTGTTTTCTATAATTAAAAGCCCATGGAGAACAATTTAAGTTTCAGTTATTAATACAACATGCATTAGTGGCGACTCGTCAGGTGACGTAGATGAAGGGGCTCTTCACAAAAAAAAAATAAATAAAACCAGGAGGAAAGTTTTTTGACAATATGTATTAAATATTAATGTACCAATACAGCTACCAGCTGGTCTAAGAGCTCGGGTCAAAAAGTCTAATTGCGACCTAATTTTTCGTCTCACGCTAAGACTTTTAATTTAAATAATGTATTCTTGGCTTAGATTACAAAGGTCTTGTAGGAAACGTTTAGTTTTTAAACTTTTCCTTCTTAAAGTCCTGTTTTTTTTTTTTTTTTTTTTTTTTTTTTTTTAATTTTATTAAATCGTAATTTATTGCAACCCTGGTCTAAAATGTTAAAGATTCTTCTTTTTTTTTTTTTTTTATGATAAAACACCTGCACTGTAGGAAAAATCCTTTAAGGCGCTCTGGGAGCGGTGCGAGTGCGAAAAAAGCGATTAACGTTGGTCTTGAAACGTTGAAGATTGTATTCATTGGGAAACACGACCTCAGGAAGATCATTCCACAAAGATGACGTTCTCCAGATGAAAGAATTCTTGAACAATGAAGTTCGAGGAGTACTAAGCTGAACAACATATGGATGAGCGGCAGCGGTTCGCCGTGTATTTCTGTTTTGCATTGCTCTAGGTGGAATCAAGTGGGCAATGTCAGTCGAACACCTGCCATGGAAATATCTGTAAAAGAGAGCCAAATCACCAACCTGTCTTTGATGCTCCAGGCTATCGAGGGTCTTGGTCAGCTCGGGGTCGCCGATCAGACGAACGGCTCTCCTTTGAATGGAATCCAGTAGCCGAAGGGTGTGCTTGGGTGCAGAGCTCCAGACATAAGAGCAATATTCTAATGATGGTCGAATCTGGGCTTTGTAGAGTGTCAAAAGGTGATGAGGTGTGTACAACCTTTTGGTGCGGAAAAGTACACCAAGTTTCTGTGCAGCTGCCTTGGCAATTGCGGCAACGTGATCATGCCAAGACATATTACCTCCCAGATTGACCCCCAGCAAATTAATAGACGGTGCCAGGGGAATTGCGTGCCCTGCCATGACTATATCCGTTTCTGCAATGTTAACCTTTTTGGAGAAGACTGCTGCCTGTGTTTTCTTAGCATTAAATTCGACTTGGTTACTGTCACCCCAAGCCAAAATTTCTTCCAGGTCATTGTTGAGGCGCAATACTTCATGCTGCCTGCGAAGATGTGCGTCGGCAGCGGATGTTTGGGGAGTCAAGGTAAAAGATGAGACAAGTGTGCTGTCATCAGCAAAGCTATAAATTGGATTTTGGGTTTTCACTAGAAGGTCGTTAATATACAGTAAAAAGAGGGTAGGCGACAATATGGACCCTTGAGGAACACCGGCATTGATGGTGAAGGTGTCTGAGAGAAACCCGTCAATCGCCACTTGCAGAGAACGGTTCTTAAGGAAGCTGGTTAACCATAAACAGAATCCATTAGGCATACCGTAGGATCGCAATTTACTTAGAAGCCCATCGTGCCAAACACGATCAAAAGCCCTAGAGATGTCCAGTGCAACAGCCCGGGATTCTCCATGATGTTCAATGGTGTTGCTCCAAAGATGGGTGACATATGCCAGAAGGTCACCTGTTGATCTGGACTTACGAAAACCGTATTGATGGTCGCTGATAATGTTAAGCCCTTCCAGGTACTTTAGGAGTTGTTGGTTAATAGCTTTCTCCATTACTTTTGAAATTACTGAAAGCAATGCGACGGGTCGGTAGTTGCTTGGCAGGGTCTTTTTACCTTTCTTTGGAATGGGCTGGACACGCGCCGACTTCCAGCAGGATGGAAATATTCCTTTTTTGTAGGATAAGTTGAAAAGTCTACAAAATACTGGTGTAAGTTCATCGGCGCATGTCTTGAGAACAATGATAGGAATTTCGTCTGGACCGGAAGCTTTATTGACGTCGAGTCCTTTAAGAATCCGTTTAACAAGACGCTGACGAAACACGATTTCAGACATTTGCGATTGAACTGAGGGAATGTTGGGTGGTGGTTTTCCCTGAAAGTCTACAGTGGAATGCGAGGAAAACAGTTCAGCAAGTAGGTTTGCTTTATCCCCGGCTGTGGTTGTTATTGTGCCGTCGGAACGTGTTAGAGGTGGAATAGTTGACTTTGTAAAGTTTTGGCTGACGGCCTTAGCGACTGACCAAAAGGACCTTGATCCGTTAGGACTGGCAAGAAGTTTGTTTTTGATTCTCTCGTTATGAGCTTCTTTGCTTTGGTCTATCATTTGCTTACATTGGTTTCGGGTGGTAACAAAGATGGCGCGATTTTCAGGAGTAGGGTTTTTACTCCACTGTCGGTAAGCCAGGTTTTTAGATCTGACAGCACGCTCGCAATTCTTGCTAAACCAGGGCTTGCCGTTAGAAGGGCGCTTTTTGGAGAAAGGAATAAAGGCCTCCATGCTAGTTAGAATGACGTCGGAGACCTCCTTTGCACAGACAGATGGATCATCCGAAGAAAAGCATACGCTTAGCCAGGGAAAGTTGCGAAAATGGTCCTTTAGGTCTTCCCACTTAGCTGATGTGTAGTGCCAAATCTTACGGGGTTTAGGAGGTTGTTCAGAACTAATTGGCAGCTCGCTTAGGGTTGAAATAAGTTTGTGATCGGAAGAGCCCAATGGTGGTTGTACGGTGACCGTATATAGGTCTGGATTTGAAGTTAAAAAGAGATCTAAAAGACTAGCAAAATCCCCAGCTCGGTCTGGAACCCGCGTTGGTTCTTCTACGAGTTGAGTTAGACCAGAACTGATCGCAAAAGATTCGGCCTCTCGGCCTTGCTCATCGTTGGTGTTTGAGTATTTAAGCCAGTTGACATTGTGGACGTTAAAGTCGCCAAAGATAGCAACTTCGGCATTCGGATGATTGGTTTGCAAGAAGTCGATTGTGTTGGCTAGTGATGAGAAGAGGGCCCTGTAATGCATGTCGCTTGGAGGACGGTAAAGGCAGCATATAAACTTAGTGATTTTTTGTGAAGATATTTTAAACCACATTACATCAAAGTCTTTCGGTTCCAGTATTTCCTCCCGTTGGCAGCAAAGATCATCTCGAATGAACAGACAGACCCCAAAGTTGCGTCTAAAACGGAAGTGAAAATCATATCCAGGATATAAATAGCTGACGGTGTTCGTTGACGCTCTGACTTTTGTCTCGGTCAGGGCAAGCACATGAGGCTTGGAAGATTGTAAGTGCTGGTGGACTGAATTGATGTTAGTGTTAAGCCCTCTAATATTGCAGAAATCAATTTTGAAGTTGTTACTTTTGGGTCTGTTAGCAACTGCAGGCGCCACACCATTTCCTCGTTGAGTGTTGTTGGAGGAACCCAGTAAATTGTCGGAAATGGTGGATAATTCATTGATTTCGCTTGATGAAGCCACAGGACCAGCCCCCACCCGGAGATCCGATCGGGGGGCGAGTTTACCTCCGGAATATTTTGATCTTGGAGCTTCCATCATGCTTCTTTTATACGGCCCCACCCTGGAAACCGGAAACATCAGCACAGCGACGAAACGTTAACTCAAAGAGCAACTTCACGCCGCCTGAACTGATGCAATGGTATCTCACCGGGCGATGCCGGGTGGGCCAGCATCTTCCATTGTTTATATGGAAATTAAGGTTTCGGACGCATATCGTTTTAGTTATTTATGATGCAATTTTAAAGGAAAACGAGTAAAAAGAATAATATTTTATAGTATTTTTCTATTATATACTTGTCTGTTCCGTTTTCCCTTTTTTAGAGATATTTTAAATCAACAAAAATATAACCAAATGCAATAAAATATTTTTACAACAAAAACAAAAAACGATTAGGTATTTATTTTTAAAGAGAAGAATTAAAGTAAAAATTTTAATTGAAACATTTTTTATGGAAGAAGTTTGATAATTTATAATAAAAAAAAGTGTGGGGGAAGAAACGAGAATGCTTTATTATGAATATATAAAACGGCACTTAACAAGGAGTAAGTATTTCAAAACCTAAGCATTTGCACCAAAAACTGTTCTTAGATCTACGCTCCTAAAATACATGATTTTTGAAAAAATCAATTTTGGCGTGGTGAGCGATATTTACTTTATTTTTAATCATGAAAAACCGAGCCTGAAAAACGCTGGTTAGAGTCATACATACATACGTTTTATGTTAAAATTTTGGATTGACACTAATATTAATATTTTTCACAAATATAAAAAATTATTTTTTTTTAAATAAAGAGGCAGCTAGGATTATCAAGAGAAAAAGTAAAAAAAAAACATTTACAAAAACAAATTTAATCCAACTCTGTAGAGGAGGAGTGGTAATAATTTATTTTCGAAATTTGATAGTAGTTGGGTGAATTTTTAAAAAACTTTGGGCGTCTTCTTCGCTAAGTACAATATCATGAAATGCATATAGTCCCGACTGTCTCTCTCTCCAGAAAAAAAAAGTTCTACTTACGCCCACTGCGTCCCCCGAGCATATTTTCTAGCTACACCACTGCCCGGTTGATGGTGAAGAGATAGGTCTTCACCATTTTTTAAGACCGCGCGCCGCCACTGACATGCATTTTTTTAATAATATCGATTTACAATTAATTTTCGAAAATCCCCCGACCGAAAATTCACAACAACAACTTTCTGATTGCCCACATTCCGAATCCGCTACATAAGTCATGTAGTTTCCCCGCAAAACTTCGGTATAATTCTATCTTTCGAAAGCCACCGAATAAATCAAAACACCCTAAACTTACAGTTGTTTTTTCGCAGTTCGGTCGAAAGTTTAATGCGCCTTTTCGAAAGAGAAAATGACTTTTCCAGTTTTTCCTATGTTGCCAATAAAAGTAATAGCCTCGAAGCGAGGGCCAATAAAAATCATTCCGAATACTTTTCAGTTATTTTATTACTTTTATTGGGGGTTATTTGTCAAAATTTTGTTGTTATCAAGGGCGTCCGTAGAATGTTTTTCATGGAGGGGTAAAATACACATATATGTCTAAACCATGGTTAATATAATTACTTTACTTTAAAAACATCTTTATTCATTGCATAATTTGGTTTTACTCTACAGTAAATACAAATAATCTTATACAGGATGTCCCATAACTTATGGGCCGTAGAGTAACTGGAGATACCAGACATCAAACTAAGCCGATTAAGTCATATAAGTTTTTTCGGATTGTTACTCGTTCTAGAGATACAGGGTGTTGAAAGTAAAAGTTTATTCTCGAAAATAAGCCATAATTTTAAAACGGCTTAATGAATCGAATCGAAAGCTGGCAATAATATGTTTTTATGAGCAAGAAATAAGAATTTGTAGAAATTTTTAAGTTTTAAACTAGAGGGCGCTAGTTGCATACACTGGGCTTCATAATTCTATGATTTTTCTTCTTACCTGTAATATTATTTGGTTAATTAGCCATACAGCTAGTCACAAAGTAGAAAAGGAGACCTAAGTATATTTAAAAGATTGCTTTTGTAATTTTTTTCATTTAAGTTACCTGTGCTTTGGAATTGGCAAGATAATTTGTTCTTGTCTCGTTAGATGGCTTTGTTAATGTCAAATAAGGTTAGGTTGCGATGAGATAGGGGGTACTGGAGGACAGCCCCCCCCCCCCAATTCCCTATGCTCTTCTAGAATAAAGATTTATCTGCGCACTTGCTTGACCTTCGATTTTAGGTGTGGAATTTTTATAAAAATTACTCAGTAAGGAATTAATCTAGGAAAGGAATTTAACTATTAAAAAGCGGTAAACATTAAAATCTTTCAAATCAAATGAAAGTGAATCTTAATGATTGCAATTTTCTTTCTACGTAATTATAAAAAATTAAGATTAACCACTTTTACTTTTTAACAATACGGGTTTTTTACTACTAATTGTCTGAGATGTTATGTGTTATCTAATTGAACGATCTTGCCATATGGTTTCTAAAAAACGTTTAAACTATACTGGTAAAGTATTTATTAATTACTTCACAACTAGACATACCTGTGCAACTTTACATTTTATAACAAGTTTTAGCGGTAAAAAAAACATTTCCATTTAAGGATACCCTTGCAAGGTTTAGAGTAGGTTTTTCCAAACCTAAATTACTTTCAGATAACTTTAACATAAACATATAGCCAAATGAGCTGCAGCTAGATATAAAACCGTTTTGAAAATATTTAAAAAAATATTGTTCAGTATTTTGGACAATACAATGAATTTTAGTAATTATAGCTAAGCGTGGGTTATGAACCACGATCCTCAGGCATGCGACACTTCCCCCCCCCCCCCCTCTCAATTCCAACAAAACAGAAAAAAATAATGCTTCCGAGTGAAGGTAGAAAAGGTAACTGAATTGTTAGCCTAGTTATGTTACTGTGATGCGGTTATGTCTGTTTTAATAACAATTTAAAATTTCTTATACTGTTTAGATTTAGAAGATCTGATGATGAAAGTTTCAGGCAAAACATGTTACAAAAATATTTGAGGCCGAGACTTTGGGTCCTGTTTTCTCACAAAATATCAAATATCAGGCCTCTTTGAGTAAAAATCAATGGATTTTTCAAATTAGAAATCTTTTGTTTTCTAGTTTGGCTCTAAATGTTCAGGACCGTATTGAAATGAGAAAGATATTTTGAAAAATCTGTTATTAGATGACAAAATGTTAAAATTTTATCAGAAATACATAATTTAAAATAATAATTGATTCAATATACGAATTTCATGCCGGGTGTTGGGAGAGCCAGTACACATAGAATGCCATTTTCAAAATGCAATACTTAGATTTTTAATTTATTTTCGAACAAAGACTTCAAATCCAATCTAGTATCAGATTATTTTTTTTATCAAAATAGAGTACCCCATTTTCTGCCATTCGCTTTGATATAGAGCTCCTCGCTCTTTTTCTCCCATTCAATTTAAAAACGTAGAAATCGAGTGTGTGTCATACATTCCAAGATTGATTGATTTCAGATGGATGCATTGATTGAGTTATCAATAGAAAACGACTTGTATACGGGGGTAGGTATTATTAATACACATTAGGGGTTACAGGGGTTCGTGTTATTGATTGAAATACGTACACGATGACGCCTGTCGTTATTTAAAAACATATTTTCTTACGACAACTTATGAAAATGAGAAAAAAAGCACGGTTAACTTGGCTCGAAAGCGCCGAATATCACACGCGTGTTAAAAGAAAATATTTCAACTCTAGAGTGGAAATACAAGGCACACTATTTAATTTAAACATATGGTGCCAATTTGACCGACCACCCCTATTTATTAAAAATAATAAATTTTAGAAAGCAGTAATTGTAAAGTGTTTAACTTAATTTTCATGTATTTGTCGAGTGATTCAGAATTAGAATGTGAAAATACGCCATCTGAAATTATAAAAAATGTTAATAATGTACTGGAAAATCTATTACCAGAAAAAACAAATCGCGCTGAAGAGAGTGTAACGTATTAAACAACAAATTTGTATCAGTAGCGATAGCGTAGAGAATAGAGCTCTAGCCTACAGATCGCTAGGTCATAGGTTCAAATCCCATCGGGAGTATTTGACTTTTTTTTATAAAAACATTAAATAATTTATAGAACTATTTTGAATTGAAATCTTCCTTGTTGAATGGATTTTTTAAATTTATGTTTAATGCACCTTTCCTTGAAATTTAAAATTCTTCATTCTGGTTAATCAATCCAGGATTAATTCTTCCTATGATATATAAAATACGAAAAAATGAAAAAGTTAAACTACAAATAAAGAAAAAGCCTATCGACAAACTATGAAACCAGATATTAAGCGGAACATAAGCCTAACTATGCTAATTTCAATACTAGTGTTGAAATATTTTTTTTTTCACAAATCAAAGGCTTTTTTAATAATTCTTTGTGGTCGTAGGAAAAGTAGTGTACATTACTCGTGTGAAAGTGATTATTCTAAAACTCGGAGAATTTCCGCACTCGGCTGACGCCTCGTGCCAAATATCTCCTCGTTTAAAAAGTATCACTTTCATCACTTGTTATGTAATATACTATTATTCCATCTTCCGAACCGAATTCTATCCATCCATGTTTACGTAAGCTGTATGTTTTTAAATTTACAAACACTCAACCACTTATATTATGATGCCCAAACAAAATATTAAACAACTAATAAATCTCGGCAACATATTTAAAAGGGCCGCCTTTTTACAGCCCACCCAATGTTTGAACGCGTATTAACAAAACAATAGACTACCGTTTTTCGTGTCGGTTAGGCCCCTTAAAAAACAAAGGAGGCCGAGGGTCCTTTTCGATAATAAATAAACGTGAACGAGGGTCTAAAATTAAAAAAAAAAGTTGCATTTATATGATTTGTTTTAGTTTGTTGTATAAAAACAAACAGCTAAATGGATCTGTTGAAGTTTGTAAGTCTGTTATAGTCTTATTTTAGAAAGGTGTAGAGTAATAAAAGTTCATTAGGTATGCAAAGGGACTACAGAGTGAACCAACGAATATTTAAGCCACTTATATAATTTGGCAGTGATTTCATTGCAAAATTCTTTATTTTCATCAAGTGCAGGTAGTACCACCCGGGTTTGGGTCAATTTATGGGTTTTGCCTATTGTTATCCATTCACAAACACTGAAAATGGTGTGACAAAGGCGTGCATTATGTACATAGTATTAGGTACACTTATTTTTTTATTAAACATTATTAAAAAAAATAGAAAATACATTATACAGAAATTAAATTATAAAAATTATAATATTCTTCGTCATCTGAGAAACGGTAATCTCCTCTTGACGTTATAATTAACGGAACGACGGTCTGATCGATCAGGTGGTCAAGATCCCACATTTTCTCCTCTTCTTTAATGACATGATGGACTGCTTTTCGCCAGTTCTCTGATGTCACTTCCTTAATGGCTTGATCAAACAGTAGCTTAACGTCTTAATGTCGTGTTGTGTCTTGCTACAAATCCTTTCACTTGCGCCCATATAAGTTCTATAGGATCTAGTTCGCAATGATATGGTGATGGCATCTTTCACGGCATATTTCATAAAACGATGTTTGTCTAAATTTGCTATAGCTAATAATTTCTTCTTTATCAAATTATCTTCTTTTTGTTTGTTTTGGCTAGTAATCATAAATAATTTAATACACAAAATTTACCTGCGCCTATGGCCGACACTGAAATTGAGCCGAACTGGACGGATATTCCCGTTTTATTACTCTACACCTTTCTGAAATAGACTATAATCATTTTTCTATACCAGGGCGTTGTTTTATGTTCCTTAAATCGTTTAATACATAAAAGTTCATATTATGAACATTCTGTATAGTTAAATTCCGTCTTTAATGATTAATTTTAAAGAACAATTGCTTAGGAAGACTTCATCACAACACTATAATAGACATAAGGATTTCCCCCGAACTATTGTTTATCAGTTCGTCTGCAGATGACGCCGAAATTCTGCGAAATCGGGCATTTTGAGATTATGAAGGAACTTGATGAAAGGAAACAGATGGTTAATTGATTAGGAGAGATGTGGCATGTGCCAGAAGGGGCTTATGGGGTGATAAGTGAATATGGAACAACATCCGATTATATATTATTAAGATAAAGTGAGTTTAAAAAGGTTTTGCAAGATTATTTTACATCTAGCGTAAATCTTAAAACGTATAAAAAAATTACTTTTTTTGCTGACTATATCTGTATATAAGTGGATCCGGCTGCTCTAAAATTTGCCCTGGTAAATTGCGTTTTTTTGTCCCGAAATCAGGGTTGCAATAAATCACGATTTTTTCGATTAAATCGTAATTTTTTTTGATTTTTATCAATTTATACTGATTTTTTTCTTAATTATGGCAACAATAAACTTTAAAATCACTTATTTTCATTATTTGTCTCTATTCGCCCAAAAATATGTGTTGTCTAGATTTACAGTCCTCAGCGACATAAAAAATAACTTGTATTGACATGAAAATGACGAAAAGCAGTCCATCATGCCATTAAAGAAGAGGAGAAATGTCGGATCTTGACCACCTGATCGATCGGACCGTCGACCCGTAAATATAACGTCACGAGGAGATGGCAGTTCCTCAGATGACGAAGAATATTAAGATTTGTTATAATTTAATTTCTGTATAATGTATTTTTTGTATTTTTTTTATAATGTTGTTTAATAAAAAATCAGTGTACCTAATACATGTACCGGGTCGTCTGTTCGGGTCTGTGATGTGCGTACATTTCTCTTCCAAACAGTCTTTAGTTTGCTAAAATCGGATAAGTCGTTTAAAAGTTACAGCGATTTAACTGATTACACTTGCATCAGCTCCCTCCCCCCCTCTTATTAAAGTCGGTACGCCAATGCGCATAAAACCAAAATGTAGCATAATTGTCCAAGCTTTTTAATGGTGTTATCAAAGATATACCTTCATGTGGAATTTTCGGAGATATGTAAAATTTTGAAATTTACTTTTCAATTACGCCCTCTTGCGGCAAAATGCGGAACTTAAAAATAATTTCCAGCATTTTCTCTTGGGCACTTTTGTTATAAAAAAATTTACTCGGATGCTGTACGATTACTAGTTTCTGAGATATGGCCGGCGGTCATTCTAAGTTGACCACCCGGTACATACATAATGCACGCCGTTGTAACACCATTTTCAGTGTTTGTGAATGGATAACAATAGGCAAAACCCATAAATTGACCCAAACCCGGGTGGTACTACCTGCACTTGATGAAAATAAAGAATTTTGCAATGAAATCAATACCAAAATATGAAAGTGGCTTAAATATTCGTTGTGTCACTCCCTTTGCATACCTAATAAGCTTTTATTACTCTACACCTTTCTGAAATAGACTATATATTATGATTTGTGTGTTATAATATGAAATATCAGGTCATTTGAACAAAAACGGACGAATTCTTTCAATTGACATGAATAAGTTAACGAGACCGGATGAACAAAAGTCATTTTTAAGTAAGTCTTATTATTATCAGAAATAATAAAGGGTTAGCAAGGAAGAATAGAGAATAATAGACCATTATAACAAGGGGAACAATAATTTTCGCTTGAAGACACCCGAACAGTAAAAGGAGCACATTAAAACACGTTGATAATTTTTGACTTCTGCCCTTTGTATTTTTTTGTCATTCATTAAATCGGTGCTGTGGGGCATTAATACATATTTTAACAATGACGTGGAATTATTGTTTTAGAACCAGGATTGCGACGATTTTTGATTTTTTCAATTTTGATCGTGATTTAAATCAAATTATAAATTGATGTAAAAACAAGTCGCCGAAGCCAATAACTCATTAGGAAATAAAAAAAAAAAGATAGTTTATTTAAAACGAAGTGTTTAGATACATTATGTACCTAAGTGTAAAAACATAACTAATCGTCATCAGTCCAGCGTAAAAAATATTCATAAATTACGCTCCCGAAAATTTTCATGTCAATACAACTTATTTTGTATGTCGCCGAGGAGATTTTCTAACTGTAAATTTAGACAACAAATATTTTTGGGCGAATAGAGACAAAATAATGAAAATAAGTGATTTTAAAGTTTAATATTGCCATATTTAAGAAAAAATCAGCATAAATTGATAAAAATCACGATTAATTTGAAAAAATCAATAAGAAAAAATCCATTTATTGATCAAAAAAATCGAGATTTATTGCAACCCTGTTTAGAACCTAAGACCAATAATTACTATGGACAAAACTTATTACGTTTCCCGTTCCCGTCCGATGTTCACAGGATAACCATTTTCGCAGTGAAGTAATTATAAGACTGTGATAGCAAGACAGCGTTGCCGAACGCAAAAAAAATAAAAGAATATTCATATCTAAAAATAGTATTTATACATCATTTTACTTTTAACAAACTACAGGTTAATATTTTGAAAGTAATACTATCATCCTTATGGCAAAAAACTATTATTTTCCAAGTTTATCAACGTCACAACAGGCGCGGATTCGGGGGGGAGAGAGAGAGAGGCAGGTTCGCCCCCCCCCCCCCCCCCCCAGCCTGAGCCTTGTAAATTCTAGGTCGTGTGAAGGGTCAGAATTTATTTAGAAGTCACTTTTGAAAGTAGAAAGATTTTTAGAGCCGGCACACGCACTTTTTTTAGATGGCATTTTTTTAAATCGCCCCCTACCCCCTCAACAAAATCCTGGATCCGCCACTGCGTCACAACGTCGCGTCTGTTATATTTGCAATCTGATGGTTGTCAGAGGCGTTAGATTCTTTCTAGCATGCATTATTTACAGTAGGCTTTTTGTATTTTAAGGGTGGGAAACTTACTTGCATCGCAAGTTTATTTATAATTTCGGACGTTTTTGGAAGATTTATACAGATCACTGCCTTACATTCGAGTTGATCAAAATTCATCGAAAAGTAACAGGAACGCGATATTTAATTAAATTCTCGATATACTTCAGACAGACAAATAAAGAGCGAGTAATTTAAATGTCAAAACACAATGTTAATTAATAACGCTCTTTGTATCGAAAAGCGATCGACCGCAGAATTAATAGTGCGAAGATTCTAATCGGCTTCTTGTGTTCGCACATTCAAGGTCCAATTGGTTAATTTACATATATTGGCATTTGTCTGGGCGCTTATCTGTGGTCCATATAACTTGGACTGTTATATAATAACGAATTCAAGACATACCCCACTCCAGTGGTGTATTTAGGGGGGGGGGGGCTGCTGGCCCCCCCGAACCTTGGAGCTCGGCTCTAAAAATCTAATTGCAACCTAATTTTTTAAACGTTTGGACACTTAATTTAAATCTAAATAATGTATTCTTGGCTTAGATTACAAAGGTCTTGTAGGAAACGTTTAGTTTTTAAACTTTTCCTTCTAAAAGTCCTATTTTATATAGAAGTTAAGGTTTTAGATGCATATCGTTTTGAGTTATTGATTTTTGATGCAATTTTAAAGGAAAACGAATAAAAAGAATAATATTTTATAGTATTTTTCCATTATATACTTGTCTCTTCCGTTCTCCCTTTTTTAGGGCTATTTTAAATCAACAAAAATATAACTCAACGCAACCAAATATTTGCACAACAAACCAAAAAACAATTAATTGAAAATTTTTTTATGAGAGAAGTGTGATAATTTATAATTAAAAAAAATAGTGAGTGAAGAAACGAGAACGTTTCATTATGAAGATTCAAAATGACACTCAAGTAGGAGTATTTCATACATACGTTTTATGTTAAAATTTTGGATTGTCACCAATATTCATATTTTCACAAATACAAAAAATGTTTTTTTTAATAATATCAAAAAAAAAGTAAAATAAAAACATTTACAAAAATAAATTTAATCCAACCATGCAGAGGGGGAGTAATAATAATATAATTTTCGAAATTTGATAGTAGTTAGGTGAATTTTAAACGAAATTTGGGCGTGGCCCCGAACATTTTTCGCCTGCGGTGCTTTTCCGCTTTTTACATTGGGTATAATATCATGAAATACATGTAGTCCCGACTGTCCCTCTCTCCAGAAAAAAAATGTTCTACTTACGCCCACTGAGCCCCCCCAACAATATGTTTTTAAGAAAAGTACTGCATTCTTACAATAAACGGCATGTGTACTATTTTTTGTAAAATATAAATATTTATGTACAGGCTTGCAGGGTTGATAAAAATCATGATTTAAAAAAAAAATCAAAAATCAATGATTTTTTTGTTTTTTTTTTTTTAATTTACCAGCTTTTACAAATATGATTATTTTTAAATATTTTTAATTGCTTATATTTTGTTTTGTTAAGTAAACAAATACTTTTAGGCAGTAATAGTACAGATACGAAACAAAACTGGAGAAGTTTTAACTTTAAACATGCAAATTTCGTTCGCATAGTTTTTGCAAATTTGCGCCTTTGTCGAAACTTGTAATAACTGACAGAAAACGCACGGCTTGGCTATATAAACGATACTTACTTATTTCAGTTTTATCAGTGATATTTTTGCTTTGGGGTTAATCTATCAAAACATTTGGAGTCATGAAAAGCCGGGACAGAAAGGAATTGAGTGTTTGTCAGCATTTTATAAAAAAGAAAGTGGTGGGCAAACTAGGTTGTAGAGCAGTATGTAAAAAGTGTGGTAAAGAATTGCAAGGTCTAGCGGACAGACTAAAAAGTCATTGGGAGACCTGCAAAAGTGAAACTAGTGATATTAGCAGTTGTCTTGAAATTCTTCATGGTGATTGTCAGTCACAGCCTGGAACTAGCCAGAGTGAAATTATCCAGTTGGCAAAGAAACATAGAAGCGATAACTGTGAAAAGGGAAGTGTAGGTGGGACGTGAAAATAGTGGAAGTACAGCGGTCATTTGGATTTGGAAAGCAGCTAAACTAGTATTTCTATTTAAGCATTATAACACTTTTATAACATTTTTTTTTGTTTCAATTAAGTATTTCTTGTGTTAAAAAGTTTTTTTTGGTTCTAATTTTTTTTCCTTTTATTATAATAAAATAATAAATAACACCACATAAAAATGCGTCTGGGTTTTATTTTTTGTATGAACAAATACATTTTAAGGGTTAAAATTTTAAAACTCTTTTTTATTTTAAATTAATCATGATTTTTAAAAAAATCATACCTACTGATTAAAATCAAGATTTTAATCGTGATTTTAATCAATTGATTTTAATCATCTCAATCCAGCAGGCTTGCTCTGGACGTCATAAATACTATAGTAGTAGTCCAATAATTTCTAAACAATACCAGATCGAAAATCTACCGCTTAAATTCTCCGGCTCATTGCCCCAGGCAATCGCCCGAACAGTGTCGAACTATTGTCGCACGCACCCATTAGATCATCCCGGCCACTCGACGGGAACAAAGGGCAAAAAGGGATTCTTTTATTCGTCTGTATAGGAGTTCTAATAAATCAAACTTGTTAGAGGCAGCCGGTGCTAGAACAGTACGTGCAATTATTTTTAAAATAAACTGCAATCGGGTGGGGTATGTCGTATGTCTGTCACCGGCGTACGTCTGGTCTATCTCGGCTAATATTTACGTTGGTATTAGAAGCCATTTACGTGTATAGAATATGGTAGTTCAGTCGTTTTCTTGAATGAATTGTTGTTGCGGAAATGAGATATCTCATTTTAGGAGAGTGTCATTTTGACATAAACTGCTGGACAATTGCTTCGAGCAAGAAAAATTTCGGCTAAATTTAACAGTTAATTAATAATGAACCAGATATGATATCGACTTACGGTTTTGAATTGTTGATAGATTCATCCCTTAGGAAACAATTGTTAATCAATTGGATTTTCTTTAACTGTCAGAAAATTTTATATACAGAGTGTTAAAAAAGACGATGATTTTTGCTCCAATTTTAATGGCGTGTAACTTTCACAATAATATTTTTAAGTTTTATCACTCTACGTCAATTGAATCACTGGTTCATAGCAAAGAAAGTAATTTGTCAAATTTTTTATATCTGCTATATTTTAAGAAATACCGATTTTTTTGGAAAACCTTGCTTTATTTCAACTTATTGGTAGCTCGATCTCGCTGTGCGTTGTATCGTGCAAACTTTGCGAGTGATTATTATACCTTATGAAAAGCTTGATTATGTTTAATAACAATAGTTGTACCTAAATGTTATGATGTACAGTGGCGTACTTATAAACACCTATATGTCTATGGTTTATGAGTATCTCACAATTTTTCACGATTGTTTTATAAGTACTCGCCCATAGATTAGGTAAATTGTATTGTTACTGGACATAATCAAGCTTTTCATAAGGTATAATAATCACTCGCAAAGTTTGCACGATTCAATGCACAGTGAGATTTAGCTACCAATAAGTTGAAAGAAAGCAAGGTTTTCCAAAAAAATCGGTATTTCTTAAAATATAGCAGATATCAAAAATTTGACAAATTACTTTCTTTGCTATGAATCAGTGATTCAATTGACGTAGAGTGATAAAATTTAAAAATATTATTGTGAAAGTTACACGCCATTAAAATTGAAGCAAACATTATCGTCTTCTTTAACACCCTGTATATAAAATTTTCTGACAGTTAAAGAAAATCCAACATTGACAGTTGTTTCCCAATGGATGAATCTATCAACCATTCAAAACCGTAGGTCGATATCATATCTGGTTCATAAAATATTAACTGTTAAATTTAGGCGAAATGTTTCTTGCTCGAAAGCAATTGTCCAGCAGTTTATTTGAACAAGAGCTGTAACATTAGATTAAATATCTCTATAAGGATATTTATCGCTCAGAGAGGAACTGTTATTTTTGTTATATTATACAGGGTGATTCCTAAGTTGATACTTCTTTTTTAGCTGCGTATAGATGGCATTAAAATAAAAAACATTTTCAAACAACTTTTTTTTAAAAACTCAAAAATAAAGTACTTACATTCATTTATTACACTACTTGAATAACATTAGGAAAATTTCTGGGTGTAAAGAAGAAACATCCGCACTTTTACGACACTCACAATAAATTAGCACCATAATTAGTTCATTGTTTTCAAATTTTACCATTTTCACCAATTTATTAAAATTAATTTGCTTCAGAAAACCAGACCGCGCCTCGAATTGCCACAATAAATAACTGACGACCGATCCGTAAAATGCATGACTCACATACAAAAAACGGAGAAAAACAATATAAAATAAAGGGCTACGTTTTGATTACCAGGCCCGTACTTAGATTTTTTACTTCTGTAACTCGGCCATTTTTAAGTTTTTTGAAAAAAGGTATTTGAAATAGTTGTTTATTTTAATGCCTTTTATACACAGCTAACAAAGAAGTATCAACTTAGAAATCACCCTGTATAATTTCTTTGTTTACGCTTGGCATATAATACGAATAACAAAAATTAGGGCACAATGCTAGGTGTTTCTATTTTTCGTAAGTAATGAGTACCTACCTAGTAAACAGAAAAAAGATAAAGAGATAAATTTGATTCTGTCCATCTTTCATCTTAGGTACAGTGCGCATACTCAAATCCGGCCCATCCGGAGGACTACGTTTATAATGCGAAGCTATAAATTTGCCACTTTGGCAATTATTGTTTGGGGATCCACGCAAGTCAATGAAAACCTCTTCAATTTTATAGCCGGTTGAAAAATATGTAGCGCGGGTGGTCAACCTAATGCGAACACATTATTGATGTAATTTTTCACTTTTGATCGATCGTATCGATCATTACAGTTGATTGTCCGTGTACGTTGACAAATTGATATAATTTTCGTTATGTCGAATTAATTCCAAAGGCGATATTGTTTTTTGATTGAATAAATTACTTCTTGTTAAAAATCTATAAATTATTTATCAAGCAATTGAAGTTATGGAAAAAAAGTTACTTCGAGCTAAGAGCGCCTACTT
Organism: Polydrusus cervinus; assembly: GCA_935413205.1. Classification (NCBI taxonomy): domain Eukaryota; kingdom Metazoa; phylum Arthropoda; class Insecta; order Coleoptera; family Curculionidae; genus Polydrusus; species Polydrusus cervinus. The sequence continues at coordinate 59,694,306 of OW284515.1, forward strand.
TGTCTGCAGCTGAATAAAATTATTGACGCAAATTGTCATCTGACATCATTATTAAGGGAATTGCTGCCCTAATTTTTTATGCCCTGTTTTTAGCGAACCCTTTATGAATCATAAAACATGAATTGCCCTCGCAATAACCTAAAAATTTTCTGCTTATAAATATGCAAAATTAAGGTAATAATGCTGCTTCAAATAAATTGCCAGACCTCTTTGTTATACGACTTAATGAAATTTTTGCGTTGAAAAAGTTACGAATTATTTATGGAAGAAAGATGATGATTCAAAAAAAAATACTCGAAGCAGGACTATAGTTTATTTCAGAAAGGTGTAAAGTCATAAAAGCTCATTAGGTATGCAAAGTGACTAGAGAGTGACCCAACGACTATTTAAACCACTTTCATAATTTGGCATTGATTTCATTGCAAAAATCTTTATTTTCATCAAGTGCAGGTAGTACCACCCGGGTTTGGGTCAATTTATGGGTTTTGCCTATTGTTATCCATTCACAAACACTGAAAATGGTGTGACAAAGGCGTGCATTATGTACACAGTATTAAGTTATAAAAAAATACAAAAAATACATTATACAGAAATTAAATTATAAAAAATCATAATATTCTTCGTCATCTGAGGAACTGTCATCTCCCCTTGACGTTATTATTAACGGGTCGACGGTCCGATCGATCAGGTGGTCAATATCCCACATTTTCTCCTCTTCTTTAATGAAATGATGGACTGCTTTTCGCCAGTTCTCTGGTCTCACTTCCTTAATGGCTTGATCAAACAGTAGCTTAACGTCTTTTATTTTGAATTTCGTGTTGTGTCATATAAGTTCTATAGGATTTAGTTCGTAATGATACGGCGGTGTGCGCAGCACAGTTACACTATTTTAGCTATATCTTCCACGGCATGTTTCATAAACGATGTTAATGTAAGTTTGCTATAGCTGATAGTTCCTTTTTTATCAAATTATCTTTTTTTTCTTTGGTTAGTTATCATAAATAATGTAATGCACAAAATTTACCTGCGCCTATGACCGACACCGAAATTGAGCCGAACTGGACGGAATTTCCCATTTTATTACTCGACACCATTCTGAAATAGACTATAGTACAAGTGTAACGGTTTTTTAAGTAACACAATCATATTTTACAAACCGCTTACCCTTTTTTCGTTTATAAAAGATGCCAGTTTCTAAATTTCATACGGAAATAAAATAAAACCCCGCATTTTACACGTCAAGGGCCAGAAATCATGGTACAATTGCGGAAAAAATTAGATTTTTATAATGCTTTTGTTGAACAGTACACGGAGTACAGTTTTCTATTGTGTAAAGGATAAACTCTTTTTTATTTTATTATTTGTAGTGCTAGATTTATCCATAGACGTATCCAGGATATGAATTAGTAATTGATTCGTCACACTTCTGCGTCTTCTTTTAAAAAATATTAAGTGAATGGAAAATTTGTCCAGTTAAATTGCGGTTCTTTTACATTAAATGACAAAAAAAACTAACCGAATTGTTGAGTTTCTCTCTTCAATGGAAAGATCTATATGGGTGTGGGAATGTCATGGAGAAAAAAATTCGAAAAAAAAAAATATAAGAAAACCCTAAAAATAATTATCAAAGTCAAAATTATTTTTTTATAAAATAACGTTCTGACACTTAAATATCTGTAGAGTCCAAATTTAAAAAGTTTGTAAAAATCCATTAGTAAACATGGCCAAGATTCGGGCCAAGAGAAGATAATGATTTTAATCTAATTTAATATATACAGATATAATTTAGCATGGAGCTGAAGAAGTATTTTAAAAAATTGGTCAGAAAGTATTTATTAACAATCTAAAAAACATTCAAATAAACAATACTATAGAAGTCTTTTGTTTCCTATCAAAAATAACAAAGGAAACGCAATTAATCTTTCCCAGGGCTTCATTCTATTAATTACAATACACACAAAAGGACAAAAGACAAAAGTTGAGGCCTATTTTCTCAAAACATTAAGATGTGTTCTTTGTCCTATTTATAATGACTTTGGGGGTTTCTTTCTCTTACTTGTTAATGGTTTCATATTTTCTACTATTCAAATGCTGTCAAGTGGAAATTTCTGTGCTTATTAAATATCTCTATTCATGTCCATAGACATGTTCGTGAGTTTTTCAGTAATATTCAGTTAAAAATCCATGGCCAGGATTGGGGCTAAGAGAACGCATTGTTTTTGGTCTAATTTAATATTGTATAATTTGTGCTCTTAACAAAAATATCTTTCAAATTTAGAATAGAAAAAAAATACTTACAGGTTTAATAAAAAAAAGTTTTAAACATAAAACCAAAAAAAAAACTTGTAAAACACCTCAAACTTTCCATTATTCTCTATTATCCTTTCTGCTCAGGCCCTCATTGTTCCGTGACGGCTACGACCGACATAATTGCATGAAAAATATTAAGTGACAAGTCAGACAAACGAAAAGTTTTAAATATGAAAAATAATGTCACTTACAAAGAGTTGAAAATGCCTCCTTAGAAGTGGAGACTTACCTGAAACAAAAAAAATAATATTTAAGATGGTAAAAAAATATTAAATAGAAATTCCGAAAAATTCCGACGGGATAATTAATTAAAATATTAAACAAAATACGATCGGAGCACGAAATATTGGTCATTTCTGTCTAGTTGTTGGACCAAAAGAAAATCATTTTGTTTATGAATAAGTCATTCAACTCAAAACGACGAAAGGAAAATAAAAATCTGTTGTAGCTTTTTTATGTAATTTGTGTTGCAAATTTTCGAAGGGTGATTTTACACCACGTTGAGTTGACCAATTGTTTTCGTGTACTTAGTTATTTGGTTATTTTCACATACATATTATACATATCCAGGGTGCTCCTTAATGATGTGCTAATATTTTAGAGTGTGATTCCTAAAGTAATTTTATGGAGAAAAGTTCATATAAACATATATGTCCTAAACGGCTTAAATTTTTTGCTACAGGGTGTTGAATTTTATTTTTTTAATGCGTTTTTTGTAATATCTTCGAAAGTGCTTTAGATAATATTTTCAATTTTGGCATGTGTTAATGGGACATAAAACCACATGTTTTAGTTATAAAAGTTATTTTTTTGTCCACCAGTGGCGTCCCTGCAAACATTTCCTCTGATATTTTTTAGAAAAAAAGTGGTACGCCACTGAGATTCCTCCATGTGAATATTATTTCTGATTAGCCTGGTCAATTCTGCATAAAAATGGTCTCTAGCGTTTTTCTCCTCAGGCACACCGTTCTTAACTAAAATATTTAAATTAAATTAGACGGGCGGAAGCATGCCTATTAAATGAAGGTGGTCATTTCCAACAATTTTTTGTATTATCAATGTTAATAATAATAATAATAAATAGTAGAGCTAATTTAATTATTTTAATTAAGAACGGTGTGCCTGAGGAGAAAAACGCAAGAGACCATTTTTATGCAAACTTGACCAAGCTAATCAGAACTGATATCCACATGGAAAAATGTCAGTGGCGTACCACTTTTTTCTAAAATATATCAGAAAATGTTTGCAGGGACGCCACTGGTGGGACAAAAAAATAAATTTTATTACTAAAAGATGTGGATTTATGTCATATTAGCACTTGAAATTATTATCTAAAGTACCTACTTTTGGAGATATTACAAAAAAACACATTAAAAAAAATAATTCAACACCCTGTAGCAAAAAATTTAAGTCGTTTAGGACATATTATGTTTATATGAACTTTTCTTTACAAAATGACTTGAGGAATCACACCCTAAAATATTAGCATGTCATTAAGGAACACCCTGTATAATACAACAAAAAGACAAACAAACACATGTTTAGATTTATGAATAATAATATTATACGATTAATCTTTTAAAAAATGCCATAGTATGTCTGTCTTATGTCGGGTTGAATAAAGATTTTTAATTATAATTAACTAATTAAGCTGCGTCTTTGACTGTGACATATAAGACATTGGCAATAATATTTTTCTCACAATCACAGTGGCTTGCTTGCTAAATTTTTAATTGACTAATCAGGCAACTTCAATTATTGTGAGTACATAATGCCTATCAGTCATTTATGTCACAGTCAAACTTGCTGGTTAGTTAATTATTGTTAAAAAATTTGTGCAACCCAACATTAAAACTATCTTATTATAAAATCCGTTTAATTCATCTCTGAACGAACAAACAATATGTAAACAAAGCAAATGCACAAGTACTTCCTCATTATATGTTGTACCATGTCGATTGCATGTCAACGTTGTGTGTGGGTCACATTCGAGGCCATACTTGTCTAAAAAAACAATATTATGTACAAGCAAAGGAAATAAAATACCTGCTTTACGAACTGCTTGTTTTTCCTACAACCCTTTTTTGGACAACTTTTTTAATGTAACACTATCGCGTAGTAATTCCATTATTTTTATATCGTATTAATTACTAGAGGCTTTCAGGTCGAGCACACTTCAGTTCACAAAATACCTTAACCCCAAAAACACAATACCGAAATTTTGATTTGCATACGCATCTGTTAATAGAGGTCCATCGACTTTTTAGGGGTGTCGCATTTTGTTACTCATTCTCTACGAGTTTGTAGAGTTAGAAACAGATCTGGCAAGTAAAATAGTGAATAGGTAATGAATAATCTCCAAGTCAAACTAAAATAAGATAATGTTATATTGTTGGATTTCTTCTCCTGTCAATGTAAAGAACATATATTTGTTGTGGACCTATTTCTGGTTATAGGGGTCCTAGGCCAGTTACGCCCATGCAGTGGCTTTAGTGTTGGGAGGGGGGGCTGCCAGGCTGCCCCCCCCCCTCGAGCCTAGGAGCTCGGATCTAAAAGTCTAATTGCAACCTAATTTTTCGCCTCACGCTTGGCTTTTTAATTTAAGTCTTTAAATAATGTACCTATTCTTGGCTTAGATTACAAAGGTCTTGTAGAAAACGTTTAGTTTTTAAACTTTTCCTTCTAAAAGTCCTGTTTTTTATAGAGATTAAGTTTTCAGACGCATATAGTTTTAGTTATTGATTTATCGCATAATTTTAAAGGAAAACGAGTAAAAAGAATAATAATTTATAGTATTTTCCTATTATATACTTGTCTGTTCCGTTTTACCTTTTTTAGAGCTATTTTAAATCAACAAAAATTTTACCCAATGCATGAAAATATTTTTGCAACAGAAACAAAAAACAATTAGGTATTTACTTTTAAAGAGAAAAATTAAAGTAAAAAACATTTTTGTCATTTATAATAAAAATAATAGTGCGGGAAGAAACTAGAATGCTTTATTATGAATATACAAAACGGCACTTAAGAAGGAGTATTTCAAAACCTAAGCATTTGCACCAAAAACTGCTTTTAGATCTACGCTCCTAAAATACATGATTTCTGAAAAAATCATCAATTTTGGCGTGATGAGCGATATTTACTTTATTTTTAATCATGAAAAACCGAGCCCGAAAAACGCTGGTTAGAGTCATACATACATACATACGTCTTTTGTTAAAATTTTGGATTGACACCAATATTCATATTTTTCACAAATATAAAAAATGGTTTTTTTTAAATAAATAGCCAGCCAGGAATATAAAAAAAAACATTTACAAAAACAAATTTAATTCAACCATGCAGAGGGGGAGAGGTAATAATTTAAGTCTCGAAATTTGATTACGTACGAAAGAAAATAAATAAAAAAACATCAATCTTGTTTCTCACAAAATTTTTATTGCTCAACCGGTTGACAACTAATTTAACATTGCAAAATCTACTTATAAAAACTCGTAGCACCAATCAGCTACCGGTATAGCGACAATAAAACCCGAAAAGACAAATGATAAACGTGACAATGCGTCCCTGCCCACTAGACCATAAAAACATACGCCAAGGGTGGATGCACCCCGTCAAATTTGATGGAACAGACGCTGGACCACAGATAGGTGACATAATGGTAAAAAAAACTCGCGAGATTTTGACGTACTGACGTTCGAAGCATATTTTCTTTTGTTTACGACTGACTGTCAACGATTGTCAATGAAGAGTTGATTTGAGGAGAGGTGCGATATGGTTTCAACGCGTCATCGAATGGTCAGCTGTTTTTATGAAAAAACTGGTTGGTTTAAATGTGTGCATAGCCCTAAAAAAATAGGATTTTTTTTTAGTTGCGGTTCGCGTGTCATTTGAATCACAATAAGTGCTTAATAAAATAATTATAATAAATAAATAATAAACTGAATGAATTGTATTCGTTACATTGCAATTTCATGTTACTGGTAACCCACTTCGAGACGAATGATTAATAAAAAGGAAGTGCAACACCGCCCTCTCAAAAAGGTAATCCCGTTTTTTCTTCCTTGAAGACCGGTTCCTAGTTTTTGCGTAGGGAGCGGTACGATACAATTTGTTATTGTATTAATTACTTAAATTATTCTCACTTAACGATTATGATTTAAAAAAAAAAACGGCCACTGTTCATATTTTTTATTCTGAAGGCCGTTATATTTGTTGATGTATGTACATGTACCGGGTGGTCAACTAAGAATGATCGCCGGCCATATCTCAGAAACTAGTAATCGTATAGCATCCGGGTAAATTTTTTTATGACAAAAGTGCCCAAGAAAAAATGCTGGAAATTATTTTTAATTTCCTCATTTTGCCGCAAGAGGGCGTAATTGAAAAGTAAATTTTAAAATTTTACATATCTCCGAAAATTCCACATTAAGGTATATCTTTGATAACACCATTAAAAAGCTTGGACAATTATGCATCATTTTGGTCTTTTGCTCATTAGCGTACCGACTTTAATAAAATCAAAAAAAATCATGCATGCCTATTAAATGAAGGTGGTCATTTCCAACAATTTTGCATTATCAATGTTATTTAGAGCTAATTTAATTTAATTATTTTAATTAAGAACGGTGTGCCTGAGGAGAAAAACGCAAGAGACCATTTTTATGCAGAATTGACCGGGCTAAAAAACATCAGTGGCGTACCACTTTTTTTCTAAAAAATATATAATCGGTTAGTTTTAAAAATTATTCTATTGGCGATAACGCTGAAATGAACGGAGATATCGAGCTGCGGTTTTAATGTTTTTTCTAGCAAATTTCATCTACTTTTCGATTATAATATCATAATTATACTGTATGATTTATTTTTTCGGAGTAAAATCAAAAAATGTGTTATTATTGCAAATTGCGCATTCTAGCATTTTTTTGAGAACTATTATGGACAACTAAATAGGATTGGTGAAAGTGCATACATTTCTTTTCCAAACAGTCTATACTATAAGTACTATAAGTATTCTTCTAACTTAAATTTATAAATAATTTTAAACTTTCCCAATAGAGGTCACCAAAATGTACAATGCTTTTGTTTGTGTAAGTGGTGACAGGGAAATTTTAATGTTTTTATTTTTCTTTCTTTTTAATATTTGCTATGAATTTTGGTGTTGAATTGTATTTCGCTTTGCTGTGGTATTTACCCTTTTTATCTTATTGAACCTCTATTGAGCTCTTCCCGTCATGTTAATATTTAATATATTCCTTCAAATTACCCGCTAAAATATATGTCATTTCCCCACCTTGAAGATCTGTGTCAAGTGACGATTCACTGGGTCAAGTTCAAGTTCAAATTCTTTTCCGTTTTGACCTCGTGCCTAACAAAAGTTTTTTAAAAGTACTCCGACTCTCTAGTCTTTTTTAGTTCTTTTTTAAAGTCTAATTTTGGTTGTTATGTTAAAATTAACGCCAACTGGGGTTCCAGCCCTTTCGGGCTTGTTCCCCTAAATAAATTTTAAAAAAATTTTTTTTTAATTTTTCGGCCATGAACTAAGGTAAGTCCCCGTTTTCGTTCATATAAGAGAGATTTTTCGAGTGAATTGTTAAAATAATCATTTCAATGTATTTTACTCAACAATTTCTTTTATTCTTTACAGATTCTACATCAGTTCTATGCCTTTTACTTTTCTTAACTAAAATTTTTTTTCTTTTTTCCCTTAAAAAGAGGGCTAAATTAATAAATTTTCTTTCTCTCCACGGTTCCCAGGATGAAGGTTCTTGACCTGTGAATCTCCATTTTTTACATTTCTTAATTTTTCTCTTTGCCCAAACGGGCCCCTTCTTACCACTGTTACCTGTTGCCCATGGTCAGTGTTAAGACTTAAATATGTCAATTTTCTTCTAATCACTATCCCATTTCTCAACATTTAATCTTCCATGGCTCGATGAGAGCTCCATCGAGGTTCATTATCACTCACCATTTACGTCTGTTCCTTTCTATGAATTTTTCTCTATATTTTGTTCCTGATGATGGGTGTTGCTACACCCGAAACATGTAGAATATCTACCACCTTCTAACTTTATTTTTAATAAACCAGTGAAGAAAGACTTTATGTTTTTTATTTTATTTCTATAAATTAACTCCACTTTAAGAATGAACTACTTCTTCAAAAGTCTTTAGTTTGCTAAAATCGGATAAGTCGTTTAAAGGTTACAGCGATTTAACTGATTACATTTTCAACAGCTTCCCCCCCCCCCCCCCCCCCTCTTATTAAAGTCGGTACGCCAATGAGCATAACACCAAAATGATGCCTAATTGTCCAAGCTTTTTAATGGTGTTATCAAAGATATACCTTAATGTGGAATTTTCGGAGATATGTAAAATTTTAAAATTTACTTTTCAATTACGCCCCCTTGCGGCAAAATGCGGAACTTAAAAATAATTTCCAGCATTTTCTCTTGGGCACTTTTGTCATAAAAAAATTTACCCGGATGCTGTACGATTACTAGTTTCTGAGATATGGCCGGCGGTCATTCTTAGTTGACCACCCGGTACACAGACTGTAATTTTGTGTACGTTTCTCTGTCAATCGCACCCTTACCTTCTATTGCCATTTAAGCTTGGAGTTTATCTGTGGATTTTTTCTTTTCATAAGTGAGTAATTTCCGGAAATCCACTGAATTTTTATTTTAATCAAAAATAGTAAATGAATATTGATTTATTTCTGTATTTTTTACGAAATACAGAAGTGGGACAATTTTTATGACTTTTCTGAATAAATTGAATGTTGTTATAGCTTTGATGCATTGTCTTAATTTTGTCACTAAGCAGAAAGTCTCGAATAGTTACCATCTAAGTAACCAAAACGGTGTGTTCTGTCCAGTGGTGTAGCCAGAAAATGTATTTAGGAGCAGTTTTTGATACAAATGCTTAGGTTTTGAAATACACCTTCTTAAGTGCCGTTTTCTATATTCATAATAAAGCATTCTCGTTTCTTCCCGCACTATTTTTTTTATTATAAATTATTACACTTCTTCCATAAAAAATGTTTCAATTAAAATTTTTACTTTAATTTTTCTCTTTAAAAATAAATACCTAATTGTTTTTTGGTTGGTTGTAAAAATATTTTATTGCAGTGGGTTATATTTTTGTTGATTTAAAATAGCTCTAAAAAAGGGGGAACTGAGCAGACACGTATACAATAGAAAAATACTATAATACAATATTCTTTTTACTCGTTTTCCTTTAAAATTGCATACGGGACTTTTAGAAGGAAAAGTTTAAAAACTAAATGTTTTCTACAAGACCTTTGTAATCTAAGCCAAGAATACATTATTAAAAGATTTAAATTAATTGTCCAAGCGTGAGCCGAAAAATTGGCTTGCAAATAGACTTTTAGACCCGAGCTCCTGCCACTGATTCTGTCTATGTTTGGGACACTGAATCCGATAGAGAAACTCAGGCATAATATAAATTCAAGCAATACAAAATAATTACGTACTACCCCCCCCTTCTTCTCTTTTAACTTATCAGGGACTACTCCTTTTCCTTTTTTGATAACGCCTCATTATTATAATTATCTTAAAGAAGTAAGTGTTACATTTTGGGTGACCAGTACATTAACAAGAAAAACTAGTTTACTTCCGTATATTCCTTTGTCCTTAATTTTTTTGTAGGACATCTGGACTAAAGACTTATTATTACTAGTATGGAGAGATTATTTCAGGACATTTTAAAGATATGACAAACCAAATAGAAGGGGGATGTTAATGCTTATTTTGAAGGCGAACACATTTTATTTTTTTTTTTAATTATAGTCGTTCCAAAATAGGCGGCGAAAGAGAAAATTGAAAAATAAAATTACCATTTTAGAGTCCGTGTTATTACAGGTCAGGATTCTATCTACAATCGGTTTTTTTTAACTAAATTTTGATTTTAAGTTTAGGATGTCCAGAAGTCCATTCATATCCCATTTCTACTGCTTTCTACCGAACATTATTTCATCGTTAACCCCGAAACTAGGCTCGAAATGTATCACATTACATCAATCAGGGTAACGCAGAGTGCCAACAGCCAATGACGCTCCATCACTGTCACTAGAACTTATCACCTATGCAGGGCTTATTCAAATCTATGTAATCCCTTTTTTTTTGTAAGCGGATTACAACACCTTTATCTTTTTAAAACGGACTGATGGAACATTATTAATGAATAAAAAAGAACTGACAGTGATGGAACGGCACGGCAGAATTATTTTTCTTCGGGGGCGATGTAATTGAAACAATTTTTTTTTAAATTTATTTCTATAGAACTGAAGCGCTGCATGTATATCATAGATATTTTTATATCATAGATATCGTGACTAATTTTATATCATGGATACAGTGTGATTCCTAAGTTGATACTTCTTGTTTAGCTGTGTATAAAAGCCATTAAAAATCTTAAAAATAGGCGAGATACAGCAGTAAAAAATCTAAATGGTCATCAAAACGTAGCCTGCTATACTTTATTTGTTTGTCTTACCTCTTATTAGTCATGCAATTTACGGTCGGTGGTGAGTTATTTGGCAATATGCTGCGGTGTGTTTTTCTGGAGCAAAATTTTAATTTGGTGATACGTGAAAATGGTAAAATTGGAAAACAATGAACTAGTAGATATGGTGCTAATTTACGGCGAGTGTCGTCAAAGTGCGGCTGCTTCGAGATTATACGCAAAACGCTTTCCCTTGCGGGCTCATCCTACACCCAGAAGTTTTCTTAATGTTATTCAACGGGCAAGTTAGGCAGAACCGTATTTGATCCATAGTGTAATAAATGAATGTAAGTAGGTACCTTATTTTTGAGTTTTTTGAAAAAAGTATTTGAAGTATGCCTTCTATACTTAGCTAAAAAAGAAGTATCAACTTAGGGATCACCCTGTATATTTTATATCATGGATATTTCTATATCTTGGATATTTTTATATTATATAAAAATACTGAATGCTCTTAAATGAAATGCATGTTATTTTGTTATTTATTTTCACGACTGAAATAGGGAATTTCTTTTTTCATCTACCGTTATTCCTAATAGTATAATTATACCCATATTACACGGCCATTTGATAACCGTTAATTAGCGAGAGTTTTACGTCACAAAAGTGTCAAAAGGGACGAACGCATCACAAAGAAACGACCTAAAGATATAATCTAGACCGACCTGAGGTATAATTTTAACGCGGAACTGAGAGTGCCAGCACTAGCGGATAATTGAGTTTTGTAAGGGCTTTTTAAGATAGTATTGTTCGGGGTAATTACTAAGTTTATAAGGGAAGAATTATCAAGGGGGAACGTTTAGTTGCAAAATAAGATAACTCCGGGACAGTTTTTTAAATCTTTTTTAATTAAAAATAAAAACTATACCGTTAGAAAAACCAACTAAAGCTAACAGCAAAAGTTAAATGATACCTGAAACTAATAGGCTCTATATTCTGGGAAAAACTTTTAACTTTTCCACTTTTTACAGAAATTCCATCAAATATTCAAGATCTAATTTAACAAGAAAACAGTTTTTTGCCATTAAAAATAAAAGTTCGTTCAGATTTGTTAAGGCCAATTTAAAAGCCTCTAACGAAATGTATGTACATACAGGGTGTTCCTTAATGACGTGCTAATATTTTAGGGTGTCATTTTATGAAAAAAAGTTCATAGCATCATATGTCCTAAACGGCTTAAATTTTTTGTTACAAGGGGTTGAATTTTATTTTTTTAGGCGTTTTTTGTAATATCTCCGAAAGTACTTTAGATAATATTTTTAATTTTGGCATGTGCTAATATGGCATAAAACCACATGTTTTAGTTATAAAAGTAATTTTTTGTCCCACCAGTGGCGTCCCTGCAAACATATCCTCTGATATTTTTTAGAAAAAAGTGGTACGCCACTGACATTTTTCCATGTGGATATTATTTCTGATTAGCCTGGTCAATTCTGCCTAAAAATGGTCTCTTGCGTTTTTCTCCTCAGGCACACCGTTCTGAATTAAAATAATTAAATTAAATTAGCTCTACTATTTATTATTATTAACATTGATAATGCAAAATTTTGTTTTATAAAAATTGTTGGAAATGACCACCTTCACTTAGTAGGCATGCATGAAACTAATTTAATTTATTTTAATTAAGAACGGTGTGCCTGAGGATAAAAACGCAAGAGACCATTTTTATGTAGAATTAACCAGTTTAATCAGAAATAATATCCATATGAAAAAATGTCAGTGGCGTACCACTTTTTTTTCAAAAAAATATCATAGGACATGTTTGCAGGGACGCCACTGGGGGGACAAAAATATAACTTTTATAACTAAAACATGTGGTTTTATGCCATATTAACACATGCCAAAATTGAAAATATTATCTAAAGTATTTTCGGAGATATTACAAAAAACGCATTAAAAAAAATAAAATTCACACACTGTCCTGTAGCAAAAAATTTAAGCCGTTTAGGACATACGTTTATATGAACTTTTTTTCATAAAATGACTTAAGATATCACACCCTAAAATATTAGGACATCATTAAGCAACACCCTGTATATCATACTAAGAAAACTTTTCTCCAAGATAACCAGTCCATGTGAAATTATACGATGATGATATATTAAATTAGACAAAAAATATTGAGTTCTCTTGGCTTAAATCTTGGCCCTGTTTATTAATGGATTTTAAAAAACTTTTTAAATTTAGACTGGAGATATTGAGAGCAAACTTACGAAATCAACTCGTCTTTTCTCAGAGACCGTATGGCATAAAGAGCTGAAATTTGCTTTGGAGCTAATTTTTAGGGGTAACAAAGCCAGCGTCACGCCCAATGGCAAATAATCCCATATACCTCGCAAAACTGCTAGATCGCCCTCCGTTCGTGTGCGCCTAATGAAGGCGCTGCCTATCTCTCCGACAAACGGAAATTATAATGCCTCCCCTGAGGCCCGTTCAATACAAATGAATTTGAATAATAAGCAGTGGCTGGAGCTCCGAAATACGTCCCAGATGCATTTAAATCCCTCTGCTTGAGCTCCACAGTCGAATTTGTTAAACTTAATGAGTTACCCGAATTAATGAAACACATTTTATTGTCAAAACCTACACTTTAAAAATTTTATTGTTATCAGTAAAAATAAAATGTTGTGACGCAAAATACAGTTATATAGCAGCCTTTGTTGCTTTAACAAGCCTAGTTAGTTAGTTAGTGTGGTATAGTCGAGTATCCAACAAAGCACAAGTTATTAGCAACACAATACACAACTTTATTAACTACTGGTTAATCTAACACGTAAAACAACTATAATTTTCAGTATTCACCTGACAACGACTGGAGATGCTTACCAGTTGAAACGTAGTGATTCTAAACAAATAAAGACAATGCAAGTCCAAAACTCTACTGCCGTTCAACTATAATTTTAATATCGGTGATCCTACGATTGTGTTTGTCTTTTTACGGGAGCGCGAGCAGCACCGTTGTTATGGTCCGAGAATGACTCTTCTGTTCTTTCGCACGGATCACATCAGCAACAGTGTTAGCGATGTTGCTAGTTCTACCACAGTTAGAATTATTGTATTCATTTCATTAAATTACTTAAAGGAAATACTGGTTCCTTAGCGATAGCCGTATTTACTGTAAAAACAGCAATATGTATGACTGTGCCTATACTAATCAGGCAAATACAGGGTGATTCCTAAGTTGATACTTCTTTTTAGCTGTGTATAGAAAGCATTAAAATAAACAACATTTTCAAATACCTTTTTTCAAAAAACTAAGAAATAGGCGAGATACAGAAGTAAAATATATGTTGTTTTTATCTTATTAGTTATGCAATTTACGGGTCGGTGGTCAGTTATTTATTTGGCAATTCGCTGCGGTGTGTTTTTCTAAAGCAAGTTAATTTTAAATTGGTGACACTTGAAAATGGTAAAATTTTAAAACAATGAACTAGTAGATATGGTGCTAATTTACAGTGAGTGTCGTCAAAGTGCGGCTGCTGCTTCGAGATTATACGCAGAACCCTTTCCCTTGCATGCTTATCCTAAACCCAGAAGTTTTTTTTAATGCTATTCAACGGGCAAGTTAGGCAGAACCGTATTTGATCCATAGTGTAATAAATGAATGTAAGTACCTTATTTTTGAGTTTTTTCAAAAATAGTATTTGAAAATGTTATTTATATTAATGCCTTCTATGCACAGCTAAAAAAAGAAGTATCAACTTAGGAATCACCCTGTATATGCCTGATTAGTATAGGCACAGTCATACATATTGTTGTTTTTACAGTAAATACGGCTATCGCTAAGGAACCAGTATTTCCTTTAAATAATTTAATGAAATGAATACAATTCTGTGATAGAACTAGCAACATCGCTAACACTGTTGCTGATGTGATCCGTGCGAAAGAACAGAAGAGTCATTCTCGGACCATAACAACCGTGCTGCTCGCGCTCCGGTAAAAAGACAAACACAATCGTATAGGATCACCAATATTAAAATTATAGTTGTTTGTGTGTGTAGTGGATTGGCAAATAAATAACTGACCACCGACCCGTAAATTGCATGACTAATAAGACAAAATCAACATAAGCACTTAGATTTTTGACTTCTGTATCTCGCCTATTTTTAAGTTTTTTGAAAAAAGGTATTTGAAAATGTTGTTTATTTTAATGCCTTCTATACACAGCTAAAAAAGAAGTATCAACTTAGGAATCACCCTGTATATGTTTACGATGATTTATTCGGGGTATGCCTTTACAATATTCAAAAAATGTATATATTCTCTAATCGTTACAAACTAGGAAGCAGACAAGACACTTAACATTAACCATTAACCAAAAAAAACACCATCTTCTGTCGCATTTTATTGCTGCTTCCGCCAAACCAATTCATTTCATCGGACATTTTAACATTATTTTTTCCTTTTTTAACTGTCTCAACAGCTGTTCCGAGGCGTCCAATATAGTTGCTTAATGGCCGATTCAAGTTGCATTTATATCTTAATCACTTCAAATAGCGTTTTATAATCCCCTGAACCAACGTTTGCTCGGTAGAATAAAATTCAGAGCGTCGTTTGTGTCTAACTTATAGGACGAGAAAGAGATAGATATATGATGGAGTAACTCGTCAAAAAGAGTGTCAAGAAAAGACAAACTCTTAAAGTTTGAGGTGTTTATTTTTTGGTGGGGTAATAAGGGGTCATTAGAAGACGTGTCGGTTTATAGAGCCTGAAAAGGATTCAAAAATATGTTATACGAGCCATAAAATTCGGCATTTATTCTTCTTATGCAGTTATTGAGAGATAAAATTAAGCGATTTTGCTACAGTAACAAATATTTTTATGAACGGCAGTAGAGTTTTGGACTTGCATTATCTTTATTTGTTTTCAATTACAACGTTTCAACTGGTAAGCATCTGCAGTCGTCTTTAGGTGAATACTAAATAAAGACAATGCAAGTCCAAAACTCTACTGCCGGTCATTGTCTCCAACCTTTAAACAAATATTTTCATCTTTGTATATTACTCAACAATAAATATTTAACAAACTATATTTTAACAAAAATAAAGACCGGTGATTTAATTTTATATTTCATTAAAGGAACAATGAAGGGCACATTTAAAAACTCCGAAACAATTAACTTTAGTTGAACTAGTTAAAAGTCTGTAACGACACTATTAAAACTTTACGGAGTCCCCGACGCCATTTTCCCATTACCCTTGGGCTGTTAATGGTTTTGCTACATTTTTGAGGAATAATTTAATATGTTCGGGAGGCGATGGATTGGATGATTTAGTCAGTCATGTTTAATTACTAATTAATAAAAATTCTTAAGAAAATCTATATTAAGTATACCCAGAAATATTGCGGCGTCCTTAAAGATAGTATATTACATAACAAGTGATGAAAGTGATACTTTTCAAACCAGGAGATATTTAGCACGAGGCGTCAGCCGAGTGCGGAAATTCTTCGAGTTTTATAATAATCACTTTCACACGAGTAATGTACACTAATTTTCCTACGGCCACGAAGAATTATTGAAAAAGCCTTTGATTTGTGAAAAAAATATTTCAACACTAGTGTTGAAAAAAAAAATATTAACACTGGTGTTGAAATAAGCATACTTAGGATTATGTTCCACTTAATATCTGGTTTCATAGTTTGGCAATAGGCTTTTCCTTTATTTGTAGTTTATTTTTTTATATTTTATATACATAGTAAGAACTAATCCTGGATTGACTTCTAGATTAACCAGAATAAAAAATTTTAAATTTAATCAAGGAAAGATGCATAAACATAAATTTAAAAATCCACCCAACAAGAAAGATTTCAATACAAAATAATTCTATAAATTATTTTATGTTTTTATAAAAAAAAAATCAAATACTCCTGATGGGATTTGAACCTGTGATGTTGCGATCTGTAGGCTAGAGCTCTATTCTCTATGCTATGGCTACTGATACAGATTTGTTGTTTAATACAATATGACACTCTCTTCAGCGCGATTTGTTTTTTCTAGTTATAGATTTTCCAGTATATTATTAACATTTTTTATAATTTCAGATGGCGCATTATCACACTATAATTCTGAATCACTCGACAAGTACATGATATATAATTTAAACACTTTATAATTACTGCTTTCTAAAACGTGTTATTTTTAATAAATAGGGGTTGTCTGTCAAATTGGCACCATATGTTTAAATTAAATAGTATGCCTTGATATTTCAACACTAGTGTTGATATATTTTTTTCCTACGACCACCTATGAAAATGAGAAAAAAAAGCACGGTTAACTTGGCTCGAAAGCGCCGAATATCACACGCGTGTTGAAAGAAAATATTTCAACTCTAGAGTGGAAATACAAGGCACACTATATAATTTAGGCATATGATGCCAATTTGACAGACCACACCTATTTATTAAAAAGAACACATTTTAGAAAGCAGTTTAGTTTATTTATCACGTATTTGTCGAGTGATTCAAAATTACAGTGTGAAAATACGCCATCTGAAATTATAAAAAAGTTAAGAATATACTGAAAAATTTATTACCAGTCAAAACAAGCCCCGCTGAAGAAAATGACATATATTAAACTTAAGTAGAAAATGTTTATGGGTCGCCATAGCCTAGAGACTAGAGCCATGACCTACGAATCGAAAGATCACAGGTTCAAATCCCATCAGGAGCACTTGACTTTTTTTTATGAAAACATTAAATAATTTATAGAATTATTTTGAATTGAAATCTTCCTTGTTGGGTGAATTTTTTAAATTTATTTTTAATGCATCTTTTCTTGATTAAATAAAAAAAATCATTCAAGAAGGAAGATTTAAATTCAAAATATTTTTATAATTTATTTAATGTTTTTATAAAAAAAAGTCAAGTACTCCTGATGGAATTTAAACCTGTGACCTTTCGATCTATTAAATTGGCATCATATGTTTAAATTAAATACTGTTCCTTGTATTTCCACTCTAGCGTTGAAATATTTTTTTTCAGCTCTAGAGTTGAAATATTTTTTTCACAAATCAAAGGTTTTTTTAATAATTCTTTGTGGTCGTAGGAAAAATAGTGTACATTACTCGTGTGAAAGTGATTATTCTAAAACTCGGAGAATTTCCGCACTCGGCTGACGCCTCGTGCTAAATATCTCCTCGTTTGAAAAGTATCACTTTCATCACATGTTATGTAATATACTATTTCAAAACGCGGCGCTCTCTAGCCAAATTAACTGTGCTTTTTTTCTCATTTTCATAGGTGGTCGTAGGAAAATACCATTGCAGCTTTGGTCCTTTCGCGAACAGCCACTAACTAACCCTATTTCTGCAGATGACGGTACACTGTAAAACGAAACTTATGCCCATCAATCCCATCACGTATCAATTAAGACCGAGCAAGTTTTTTTTAATATCGAATAAGTTATATGGGCAACTAATTCCTGCTTCTTGCGTGCAACTAATCGTCGCAATCGTGCAAATTTTTACCTGATTTATAAGATTGGTTTTATACCACATATAGTGCAATTGGGATTAATTTAAAACGTATTATTGAAGATCCACAGGCACGTAAGGAGATGTTACAAATTGGATGTTGGCGAAGATAGATGCATCGCATTTACGAATCCGTGATATTTCAAGAAAAGTTTTCCGCACATTAATGGTTTTAGAAAAGTATAGTCGAATCCCTTTGCATAACTACCAATTTTAGTTTAATTTCGTTCTACAGGGTCGTCCATGAAATTATTGTACAACTCTTCATCACAAATTCTTTAACCAAAAATAAGGTAATCTAGACCAACTTACCTATATGCAATGTTGCTTCGTTTTGCCGCTACAGGGCGCTAAAGTTTTCAAATTAATATTGTTTTTCCGGAATAATTTCTAAACACCTTTATCGATTTCCACTAATATTGTTTAATTAAAATTTTATAAGAGACAAAAAAAGTTTTAACGTGAAGTTAGCTAGTGTCAGAGAAATAATTTAAGTAATTTATACGGGGGGGGGGGGGGGGGGTACAAAAAAGACAAACTTTTATTTATCAATCACACGCCATTTTTAAATTTGCAGGTATTATAAAAATATGGCGTTATACGTCAAAACACGCTATAATAATGGTCACTTTTAATCCTAAAATTAGTGGAAATTGATAAAGGCGTTTAGAAGTTATTCCAAAAAAACCACATTAATTTGAAAATTTTAGCGCCCTGTAGCGTCAAAACGAAGCAACATTGCATATAGGTACAGCTCGTGCAATATAGCTTGAGCTCTGACTTTTGGGTGCGCAGTAAACAGGTGGGAGGAGCTAGCCGAGAGCTCATTATTTTGATGATCTTTGCAACGCACACTTCTGTACAGTCTGTCAGAAAAGTAGGACGTTCATTGGAAAAAAAGTTATTACTATATTTACTTGTAATAATGCCTTTTAAAAGTAAAGTCTTAAACCGAGTATTGAGCGGTCAAAGCCGTGAAATAGTTTATAATTTAATAAAATTTATGCAACAAGAGGCAGATACAGGAAGACCAGAAATTGATATCAGGAAGGTTCACGAACGTGTTTCAGCCGCTACAAAGATTAGTCTAAGCGCAATTAAACGAATTAAGCAAGAAGCCAAAAAAACTTAGACTCTTAATATGTTATGTACATACATCTTTAATTATATAAAGCCGAAATTGTGTCAGCCATAATAAAATTATAAAAAAAACAGGGATGCGAAGTAATAAATGCTCATTAAATATGGAAAACCCATTACTGAGGATTACCAACAATTTAAACACATATTATAAATAGATGCAAATATGTATATTGTTTCGAGAAAGGGCAGCCATAAAAGCATAATAAACACATAATTAGGCCATATTATGCAAAAAGCAACTAACCCTCAATGTATCTAAGTTTGCATGGTCAAAATATATAAGATAATTTTACTGTTAGAATAATAGAATACAATATAATTTACATATTCAATAGTTAAGTTTAGTGTTGAAAAAATTTCCGATAATTTAAATTATTATAAAAATAATTAAAAGGAATTAACTATTTTGTTGGTTGGTTGATTTTTGCATAACAGGGGCCAATTAGCAAACACGATTAGCAGTCACTACGGCTTTATCAATCAAATCCCACTTTTATTTTCTACGCGGACTGTACTTTACTAAAATTCGGTATTAGGTATCTCTGTCGTACACTGACTCTCCTTTTCTTTCTTCTGCGCATCTCAGGGCTCATGCTACATTGCATGACCTGTAAGTTTGCCTAGATCGCCTTATTTATGGTTAAGGAATTTGTGGTGAAGCGTTGTACAGTCATTTTAAGGACATCCTGTATAATCATGTAAAAATTTAGGCTTCTATGTTAAATAGTGCAAGCGAAAGGACGGTAATTTTCTGTATAGTTACACCACGCCAATTATTATCAAATTTTCAGAATCGACGTATATTGACGAGTAGATCACAAATCTCAAATCTAAATTTGGAGGTTCGGTAGGGTTCGCACATTAGAATTCAGTTTTTTAAGACACATGTCTGAGTCAAATCGATTAAACGGACTCTAAAAATAACCGTTTTATAAAAGGGTCTGCATTTACATAAACGTCACTCAAAACGCGATACGGTGACGAACTATTAAGTTACAAACGGAGACAAACAAGTCAACCCTTTTTATTATGATGTTTTGCTTGTCAATCAAAATAAAGGTTTATTATATTTAAAAAAATTGCAGTGGCGACTGAAATAATTAATTTTAGTTCGCTCATTGGCATAGTGTATTTCACATAAGCTTTTCATGGCTGTCGATGACACACGTCATTTCTAGTCAAGGTCCTTAGATAGATAGGTTGTCTGGTAACATGCTGGCGGAAGCGACGATGAGCGGGGTGTCCGCGTCATCACGAGGAACTAATACATTTGTTTACATCTGATTTGTATGTGTTTTAAGCTAGATACAACGCAAAAAAGCGGTTTTCAGTGTTATTTGTGTGTTTAACGTTAAATTCTAAAGTGTGAATATATTTGTTTTTGAACTGATAATAACATTTAGTGGAAAAACTATTAAAAATACTGAATTTTCATCAGTTTTCTTCTTCTTCTTTTTCTATTTCGTTTGGGTGGCCTTAGTGGTCAAAGGTTTAATTTTGTGTATTTTAAGGTTAGTTTATTAAACTAGATTCTCACGCTAAATCGTTAGTTTCAAACGAATTCTGTGATTATTTATTTAGATACTGGGTGGTGGCAATGTTTGTAGCATTGCTACATGCAAAAGTAACTCCAAAAGGCCAGATCCAGATGGAAAAAAGATAATTTTTTTTACATTTCCAAAAAACCCCAATATTTTGAAAGATTGGATTAGAAAATGTTGCCGAAAAGACAATTGGACGCCTCAACACAAACGATTATGCAGTAAGCATTTTCTTTTAACCGATTACGATGGCGAAGTTCAAGCTAGGATAATGAATTTCCAACCAATGCATTTAAAAAAATATATTTGTCAAATATCAAACAATTTATTAAACCATATTTTCAGAAATATTTTTATACCACCAATACATTTTGATAGTGATTTAAAATGAAAGTGTGGTGGGGTGTGGTTGGTTAACTTAGTATAGTTATCTCTAAGTTAACCTGAACTAGAAATACCCAACAAACAGGTATTAAAATAAAATAAACAATGTTTTTATAGACTTGCAAATCCATGCCGTCACAAACAATTTAAAAGAGAATAAATTCAGTTCTTAAAGATCACTCTGGTGTATCATTACTACATCCCCTTTACACCCTTTACATGGAGTACATCACTAAAAGTATTTTTAAATTTATGGTATAAGTGTAGTTTTATTTCTCGCAATTTCCACAATTCCTATTTATGATAAAACGTGTTTTTTTAAATATACATTTTTTGACACTATCAAGTCCAATTCTTTTAATAATTTTAGCACTTGGACCTATAATGTTTCTGGGGCTATTTTCTGATAGACTTATTTAATCACAATATTAATATAATAAGGTACTTATTAAAAGATTTTTTTATATATTACCGCAATCATAAATTCTTCAATAAAAGAAAATCAAACAGAAAAATATTTTGTTACGATAATAGTAATGATTTGTAAAAGGCATTTTAAGGGCTAGATTCAGTTTATTTCCCCTCTTAAATAGGGTTCGTCCATCGGGACTATATTTCTTTATTTCTATATATGTATGATTTACACTTGCCTCTTTAAAGTTGCGGTAACCACGTGATTCGTGATCATGTACCAGAAGTTATATTTTTTAAATTTAAGCTATGTAAAAGAGTCACAATATCTCAATATTGGCTGAGAGATTTATGGCACACCTACACACAATTTGTCGACAAATGATATTTAAAAAAACACGTTTTAAATTACATTTCCAAACTCCTTAGCTTGCATTCGTATATCAAGAGATTTTAAAAAGTTCCTCTAAATGACGCATTCCCGCGCATTAAATGCGAACATCTGATTGGTCCAAAGTTACCAGACAACCTATCTATCTAAGGACCTTGATTTCTAGTAATATTTATCTTATAGAAATTAAGGTTTGGTTAGGCCCGGACCGGTGTTCCGGTAATAGTTAATAACCAAATACAACAATATAATTACTTGCTTTTTCATAAAAAGAACAATACACACAGTCAAACAGTTTATAACCAGAAAGTCTACACACAAAATAATAGCAGAATGATCTCTAAAAATGCCAAATACAACAACACTACTGCACATATTATTCAACACATGAACGAATAAATGCCGGCTCTGTGATATTGAAAGAACGCAGAGAATACATTTGTATTCATGAAGTACGGAAAGAGATGTGCGAGGGCAAGAGCGTAAGAAAGAGATCACATACTAACGCCAGTCGATGTCGGTGCTGTAACAATACTCTCTTGACGGGTTTTTACCTGATTTAGGGGCAACAGATTGGAGTATTTAGTGTGCATCTTTGTCGTGTACATGTTAATACACGGTAAGTTATACAGGGTGTTCCTTAATGACTTACTAATATTTTAGGGTGTGATTCCTCAAGTCATTTTATAAAGAAAAGTTCTTATAAACATATGTCCTAAACGGCTTAAATTTTTTGCTATGAAGTGTGAATTATTTTTTTTAATGCGTTTTTTGTAATATCTCCGAAAGTACTTTAGATAATATTTTCAATTTTGGCATGTGCTAATAGGACATAAAATCATATCTTTTAGTAATAAAAGTTATTTTTTGTCCCACCAGTGGCGTCCCTGCAAACATATCCTCTGATATTTTTTAGAAAAAAAGTGGTACGCCACTGACATTTTTCCATGTGGATATTATTTCTGATTAGCCTGGTCAATTCTGCCTAAAAATGGTGTCTTGCGTTTTTCTCCTCAGGCACACCGTTCTTAATTATAATAATTAAATTAAATTAGCTCTACGATTTATTATTCTTAACATTGATAATGCAAAATTTTGATTTATAAAAATTGTTGAAAATGACCACCTTCATTTAATAGGCATGCTTCCGCCCGTCTAATTTAATTTAATTACTTTAGCTAAGAACGGTGTGCCTGAGGAGAAAAACGCAAGAAACCATTTTTATGCAGAATTGACTAGGCTAATTAGAAATAGTAGCCACATGGAAAAATGTCAGTGGCGTACCACTTTTTCTAAAAAATATCAGAGGAAATGTTTGCAAGGACGCCACTGGCGGGACAAAAAAAAACTTTTAAAAACTAAAACATGTGGTTTTATGTCTTATTAACACATGCCAAAATTGAAAATAGTATCTCTAAAGTACTTTAGGAGAGACAAAAAACGTATTAAAAAAAAATAATTCAACACTTCACAGCAAAAAATTTAAGCCGTTTAGGACATATGTTTATAAGAACTTTTCTTTATAAAATGACTTGAGGAATCACACCCTAAAATATTAGCATGTCATTAATGTATATACATTTCCATCTCTCATGAATCTAGCCAATGTTCGTGAGGAAAAGCCGTTTTAGGAATTAAGGAATTTTTAAATTGTTGGCCAACGTGTTTGACAAGAGAAACGTCGTTGAAATATACTATAGGGGACGACCAGGTAAGCAAACTATTAATTGGAATGTGCCCCATTATGGTCCTTAAATATACTATCGCTTCAATGCATTTTTATATCTTATTAAAAAACCTAACGAGCTGAACCTTATGAAAACCCAACAGGCGTGACTTTTTTTTAACGACCGCTGACTTATTGCTTATTGCCCTTAAGACAAATTTCTTTACTATGAAGACAGTATGTCCATCACGGTCGATTAAAAATACTTCCGCATTATGACAGCTGACGATCGTTGGACAAAGCGAAAATATGGGTACACAGAGTAAACTGGCTCTATTAATTTCATTGTAAAAAAAAATTAGTATTCTGTATTGTAATTTTTATAAAATATATAATCCTATTTTATTACATAAAATTATATTAATTATAATTAAATTGAAAATTAATACTCTGTCCAATTATTTTTTATAAAATTATATTACGACTTCAGGTATTGTGCATTTTATTAAAATATACAGGGTGATTCCTAAGTTGATACTTCTTTTTTAGCTGTGTAGGGAAAGCATTAAAATAAACAACATTTTCAAATGCCTATTTCCAAAAAAAACTTTAAAATAGGCGAGATACAGAAGTAAAAAAATCTAAGTGCGGGCCTGGTCATCAAAACGTAGCCTGCTATACTTAATGTTGTTTTTGTCTTATTGCAATTTACGGGTCGGTGATCAGTTTTTTGTCAATTCGCTGCGATGTGTTTTTCTGAAGCCAGTTAATTTTAAACTGATGAAACGTGAAATGGTAAAATTTGAAAACAATGAACTAGTAGATATGGTGCTAATTTACGGTGAGTGTCGTCAAAGTGCGGCTGCTGCTTCGAGATTATGTTTAAGTTAGGCAGGACCGTATTTGATCTATAGTGTAATAAATAAATGTAAGTACCTTAAGTTTTTTGAAAGTTTTTGAAAAAGGTATTTGAAAATGCTGTTTATTTTAATGCCTTCTATACACAGCTAAAAAAGAAGTATTAACTTAGAAATCACCCTGTATAATAAGCACCACTACCAATAAGAAATTAATATAATTTATTGTAGAAAATAAGATATATTGTAAGTGATACTTATATTAGAAGTTTTTTGCTAAATTCACCGGTGGATTTGTCTTTTGCATTCGAGTTAATTCCTATTAGGCGATGCTGCGTTTTCACTATTTATTTTTTGTAAAACGAGATTTCGCTGTTTCTGGAGTTGCTATTTAGATTATGGCTTTCAGTAGAGTCCTAATAATTATAAAAAAAAGGATCCTTATAATCAAACTATGCAGCATAAAATCCTTTTTTAATTCATAACCAAAACACTAAGCAAGAAACTTCCCTTATGGCTAAGTATTGTAGATTATGTGTAACATCAATAGATGAATTTTTAACCGCACCTGTAACATACATATTACAATCTAATGTGTATAAACTTTTATTTATCTATAAAAAAAAACCATAAGCTTGTCTGATTGGATGCGTTGGCGACTTCTTACGTAAAAAGTGGTGTTATTTAATTTAATTACTATAATCGGCTATTTACAAGCTTAAAACCTACTCTGTTTATTATAATTTTAAATAATTTCGGGTTAATGTTTGTTTTAATGGTAAAAACATTTAAATTTTTTTTTAATTGCATTATTTGAAATGCTCGGCGGGGATTCTTTTAAATTAACAAAAAACAACGGTACCATGAGGTACCTTATTTTTTTAAATTCAAGTAGCTTGAAGACTAAAAGTTTATATCTCTATTATATCCTAGCCCTAGACCCCTAGAACAGGATAAATTAATATTTTACCCAATTTGTTGTGAAAAAATCCTTGGAAAAATCAGTGCCGTTCATACATATATGCAAAAAGGAGTTGCCTGTCCACGCTAAAATTTATATATAATTACTAATCTATTAATTTTTCATAAGTACCTTAAAAATATTCTTATTGTCGTCCACCACTGTCGATATCAGGTAAAACTGCAACACAATGCAAAACGTAAAGGAAAAATGAGTCCCGACGCCGATAGTATACGATTCTGAACGCTTGCAGATGACGCCTTCTAAAGAAGGAACAGTTAACAGTAAGTAGGACATTTTTTTTTCTAGAGATATGAACAGTCCGAAGAACGTGGAAAAGCGCCGCAGGCGACAAATTTTCGGGCCACGCCCAAAGTTTTTATTTTTTTTTTGATATTCCTAGCTGGCTTTTTATTTAAAAAAAAAACATTTTTTTTATTTGTGAAAAATATCAATATTGGTGTCAATCCAAAATTTTAACATAAGACGTATGTATGACTCTAACCAGCGTTTTTTCGGGCTCGGTTTTTCATGATTAAAAATAAAGTAAACATCGTTCACTATACGCCAAAATTGATGATTTTTTCAGAAATAATGAGCAGCAGCTCGGCAGCGCCCCCCCCCCCCCCCCCCCTAAATACGCCTCTGGTCAGCGATTACCGATTGCTGCAGAAATTGATATTTCTTCGAATTTTATATTTGAGATCGCTGCAATTATTTTAATTCAGTTTTAGGAGCGGAGCAATTTTTTTCGGAAATCTAGATATATACGGAATCCTAAAAAGAAAATGAGTTTCTCGAAAAATCCGTCTTATCTAAACGTAATTAAGGCAAATGTGTCCTGGGTGCTGTCCCTTTCCCGTAAAGGCAATTAGTCCGAGACACGAACTTTAATTTCGAATGAAATATCGCCCTTGATTTGTAGCCCATTCTGATGAAATCCCCAGTCATATAAATTAATTGACACTTGCGGAACAGGGTGTTTTTGATACAGAAAATTGATTTGATTTCGCATATGACGTTTTATTTATTGCTGGCGAATCATTTTCTAATTAAATTTATTTACCATGCCTTTAGGCTTAATAGATAAAACCGGAGTTAAACTAAATATTTGATAATAATTTTGCAATAGTGGCACATAGAGTTTTCAATTACTACGGTAACGAATAATACATTACAGATACAGAATCGGACATCAGAAATGATAATATTGATTAATTTCAAAAAGTGATAAATTTATTTATTCCATACACTGTTTTACAGTTTCCCAGTTACAAAACAGGTAAAAAACAGAATTTAATTTAATAAAATGAAAACAAATTATTTAACAATTAACATAAAGATTAGCAATATAAATATATGGTCAGGAAAAAACAAACCCTTACATAGTCTCACCCCTTAAAATCCAACGTTGGAACAAGGCTGTAGCCACAAAGATTGAATGGTGTTTAACCCCCCCCCCCCCCCCCCCCCTTCCTCTTTCCCACCACCTTCGAAATATTTACTGGGTTTAACACGACTGTGTATTATTTTTCTTTAAATGTTAATGTCCAGAAAGAACCCAGCAATTTTCCAGAATCTGAACAGGTTAGAAAGTATAATAAAGAGAAAAAAAACTAATTTTCGCCATTTATTTCATCCTTTTTTGATTTTGCTTTACGACCGTGCTAAAATTTACCGTGTTAAATTGCGGCTCTTCTTGGCCCGAATTACAAAAAAACTAAGCATTATTTTTTTACCAAAGGAAAGGTAATATAGTCCCTCGTAACTATAGTCTATTTCAGAAAGGTGTAGAGTAATAAAATGGGAAAATCCGTCCAGTTCAGCTCAATTTCGGTGTCGGGCCATAGGCGCAGGTAAATTTTGTGCAATAAATTATTATAACTAACCAAAGAAAAAATAGAAGATAATTTGATAAAGAAGGAACTATTAAAAGCATCGTTTTATGAAATATGCCGTGGAAGATATAGCTGAAAAACATAGTGTAACCGTGCTGCGCACACCGCCATATCATTGCGAACTAAATCCTATAGCACTTATATGGGCGCAAGTGAAAGGATTTGTAGTAAGACACCCGACATTCAAAATGAAAGACGTTAAGCTACTGTTTAATTAAGCCATTAAGGAAGTGACACCAGAGAACTGGCGAAAAGCAGTCCATCATATCATTAAAGAAGAGGAGAAAATGTGGGATCTTAACTACCTAATCGATCGGACCATCGACCCGTTAATTATAACGTCAAGAGAAGATGACAGTTCCTCAGATGACGAAGAAAATTATGATTTTTATAATTTAATTTCAGTATAATGTATTTTCTGTATAATGTATTTTATTTTATGTTTAATAAGAAATAAGTGTACCTAATGCTATGTACATAATGTACGCCTTTGTCGCGCCATTTTCTGTGTTTGTGAATGGATAACAATAGGCAAAACCCATAAATTGACCCAAACCCGGCTGGTACTACCTGCACTTGTTGAAAATAAAGAATTTTGCAATGAAATCAATGCCAAATTATGGAAGTAGCTTAAATATTCGTTGGGTCACTCTGTAGTCCCTTTGCATATCTAATGAGCTTTTATTACTCTACACTGTACACCTTTCTGAAATAGACTATAAGCATTCTTTTTTTTTCACCAAAGAAAAGCTAGTATAGTCTTCGCAAGTAATTCTCTCGTTTTTCGACAGGCGACCGCAGTAATATGTCATCGATCAGCTGATATCGGGACCTCACAATTTCCCTATTTCGAGTGAACCGTAATTAGCCTACTTTTTATCCTTTTTAATGCAAAATTTTTTTACGAACTTTTAGTGCAGTCCACAAAACTTTTCACCTGCGGCGCATTTCGTGCAGACTGCACTGAAATCCCTTCCGAAATTTCTCGCTCGCTACGTCTTTCGTTGAAATCGTAAGAAAAATTCCCTCGGGTACGGTCCTAAAATTTTGGCTTGATTTGCCTATGTCAAGGCATGGGCAGCAGACAAGCAACCTTAATTTTCTAAAGGAAAAATAAAAATATGGACAAAAATTTTAGTCCGTCCTTGAAATGTCGCCTTAGAACGAATGAATGAAGAATGTGAAACTTTAAAAGAACATTGTAAAAATGAACTTATAAAATGATGTTTCTAACTGTCTGCCAACAAGAAATAAAACAAGGTTACTTAGTGGTCCCTCCTTTATATTCTGCGTGTTTTATCTAAGCCTGCAGCTTAGCCCTGCAGACGAGATGGAATACGGATAAACCCGAGCCAGTTTCAATGAAAATCTTAAGGGATAAAGATAAGGCATCTGATATAACCTTGTATGAATACAGCTTTTTCAGCAAAAATATTTTTGGTTAACCCTACGCTTTGAATAAGAAAATCTTATTTCGAACTTGCCTTTTCTGATGATGGCGAACGAAAATTTTAATAAATTAAATTATAAAGCGCCTTCACCACATAGTCAGGAATATTATGTTTCTCTCGGAATTTCTGAATATTGAAAATTCAGCGTCTCTCAGCAGGAATAATAATTTAAAAATAGGGTACATACAGCCAAAATTTTAAAATTAAGATTTAAAAAAATCACCCCAGACTAGAGTGTTCCTGCAAACAAATACCTGACTTTGTTTTTTTTTTCAGTTTCTATTGTGTTACTTTCACCTAAAAAACAAAAGACATTCCTGCGGTCACTTATCGTGTCAGTGTCCCCAGATAGCATTCAATTTCGATTTCGATGTCATAAATGGCCAACGCCAGTTTCAATATGGTCAAAAGTGTCGCCATATGACATTTGATATGCCATATCCGCTGGCATCAATTTAAATATAAATTTGGGCTGCAAAAAATTACGAGAACGGAATTTTAAATACGTAATTGCTACTTCCATGTTATTATTGCACTAGATTGTATATATTTAGCAGAGGAAAAAGGTTTACCTATCGTAGATACACTAGAAAAATACAACCATTATGGAGGAGATAAAATTTTGCATTGAGAGATCAAAGTATTTAAAAGAGTGCTAAAAGTTATCAGGACCACTAAAGAAACTTACGACTTATTTTAACCAAATTCTATTATAGTACGTACCGAGACAACTAAAGTTTTACGTCTTCTGTGAAACTTTATACTTTAAGTCACTAAATTTGTACAGAAACTGGAACACCAGAAAAATATCATGTTATTTCTAGTTAAAAGTTTAGGAAAAGATCAAAATGAATTAAAGATAAGCATTCTATTGTTTTCGTGACATATTTATATCGAGAGAAACTTAGATTTTCTAAAAATTTTAAATAACGCGCAAAATTAAATACTTTAACAGTGCCGTAGTCACAGGAGTGAGACGATTGCCCCTCCCGGCCCCTCGGTTCGGCGCCCATCCGCCCTGGTAATATACAGGGTAATTTTCTAACTTCATACTTATTATTTAGCTGTATATAGAAGGCATTAAAATAAACAACATTTTAAAATACCTTTTTTCAAAAAACTCAAAAATAAAATACTTACATTCATTTATTACACTATGGATCAAATACGGTCCTGCCAAACTTGCCCGTTGAATAACATTAAGAAAACTTCTGGGTGTAGGATGAGCCCGCAAGGGAAAGCGTTCTGCGTTTAATTTCGAAGCAGCAGCCGCACTTTGACGACACTCACCGTAAATTAGCACCATATCTACTAGTTCATTGTTTCCAAATTTTACCATTGTCACGTTTCACCACTTTAAAATTAACTTGCTTCAGAAAAACACATCGCAGCGGATTGCCAAATAACTGACTACCGACCCGTAAATTGCATGACTAATAAGACAAACAACATAGAGTATAGCAGGCTACGTTTTAATGATCAGGCCAGCACTTAGATTTTTTACTTCTGTATCTCGCCTATTTTTAGTGTTTTTGAAAAACGGTATTTGAAAATGTTGTTTATTTTAATGCCTTCTATACACAGCTAAAAAAGAAGTATCATCAACTTAGAAATCACTCTGTATATGTAGGTATATATTTAAAATTTTATATTAAGCTTAAGTCATTGTACTACACTTTATAATTTCAAAGCAGTTGGCGCTTCTTACATAACTTTAGCGTAAATTAAAGCTATATTGCCGATTTTTTTTTTGATATTCAAATGATGAACTTTGATTTTCTAAAAGAAAGCTACTTAACTAAGAAGATGCAAAAGATTGATTTCCCAGATTGAGATTTTGAGGTGCTCCAAATGACTCAAAGTATTGAAAAAAATTATAACAGGCAATATCTTACAAAGAGTCTGTTCTATTATACCCCTCGCATGTACAATAACCAACCTTATGTACCTTTTTACAATATTGGCAGTCTTTATAAGATATTTACAAGATCGTCTATCATTTAGAACAAAACCGAAGAAACAAGATTTGCAATAAAAAAATCTATTTTTACAAAAAATTATCGATTTTCAAAAAATTCTGGGACACCTCTAAACGTTGAAGAATAAATGAGGAATAAAATGTATTCCGTCCAATTTATCCATTAAATTCAAATGCAATATCTGGTAAAAGTTGAGGAGTGTTTCTTAAAACAACAACCATCAAATATATTTTTAGTTGCGCGTTTAGAGACTCCTTAAAAATTTTGAAATTCCAAAATTATCACTTATAATCTCCCTAGTGCTCGAATTATTCATTAGTCACGCATTTTTCTAGAAAATTTTCCCTCGTCTGCGACTCGGGAAAATTTAAAAAAAATGCGTTCCTTCGGAAAAATTTCCTGATATTAATTCAAGGACGCGGGGGGTTCGGTAAGAAAATTTCACACCTAAAATTTATTTAAAAAAAAATAAAAAAATCTGACATGTTTCAATTGAAACTTACTTTGGCAACAATGAAGTTGGCTGGTTCTTACATTTTTTTCCTCGACGTTTAGTTAAACGAAATCCAAAAAATATAAGTGAAAATTATCCTTTTTATTTATTTTTACTACATTTCACTTACTAAACCAAAGGGAAAGCATAGTATAGTCTAGTTTAGGCTAGTTATGCCAGATAAAACAATTTATTTATCCATAATTATGGGAATACTTAAACTTTCAAAAAAAAGTTTCCTCGCCGTTTAGTTAAACGAAATGCAAAAAATATAAGTGAAAATTATCCTTTTTATTTATTTTTACTACATTTCATTTACTAAAACAAAGGGAAAGCATAGTATAGTCTAGTTTTGGCTAGTTATGCCAGATAAAACAATTTTTTAAATCTAGGTAGATAGTAGATACCACAGTCAAGTAGGCTTAGGCTTGTGATGTCAAAATCGTCTCTGCTATACGTCACGTCGACAGTTATTTCTTAAACGTGCTTCTTTAGTTCACAATAATTAAATCATGGCAGTAAACAATCAAGAAACTAATTTTAAGCCCTACGGTGTTTGTAAATCTTGCTCTGAAATAGGGGACATTAATATGTCTCATAAAAATTTAAAGTATTTGCAGTGTTTAATGGAAAAAACTGAATTAAATCCCCATCAAGAAAACCTTTTTTCAGCTATCCAGAAGATTTTGGAGGAAGATATCCCATCCTTTTTAAGAAAAACCAGAATTCAGCAGAACAAAATTGCATCCAAATATTACATCTATTATATTAAACATAGACATCTGATAGAAGTGGAAAGGGAAGATAACCATTATCCTTGTTATTCTCCATTACGAAGAGAAGAGTTCCAACCAGAATATTTAGCCTTAATGAAAGAAATATTTGGTAAATAAATATTTGTATTTATTTAGTATTATAAAATGAATAAAAACATTAAATACCAAAATTTGATCCTGAATACTGATTTTCGGATCATATGATAGCTGTCAAGAAAAAATTTCCACTTATTAATTTTGTTCGCCTAGCTTGGCAGGAGGAGAAAAATTTCCGAAAAATTTGAAGGTTGTCATTGGTAACTGTAGAAATGAAAGTGTATGATTGGCTTAGAATGACAGGTGTGAAATTTTCGTTGAAATATATATTTTTTTAATTTGTGAGAACGGGATGTAGTAATTCCTGAGAAAAGTTTAACAATATTTCTCAAGGCAACTGTGAAAATATTTTTTGGCTGACGTTTAGGGGAGCCAAGGATTAAAGTCGAAAACATGGCGCCCCCCAAAACATTTCCGCCTGGCTACGCCACTGGCTTTTAGCCATGTGTGGGAGGGGGGGGAGATACCTTCCCGTCATTCTGCATAAGTTAATGCATATTTACCTAAAAACCCTTTGTTCGTTATTTCTGGTGATTCAGCGAGTATTATTTTTATTTAATTCGCTTTAACTACAACAATTAAAAACTAAGAGCATTTCCTAGTTCGTTAATTAAAAAAAATGCCGGTGTTGTCGCATTTAAATATGCAGAACGCAATTTAAAACGCAGTAGAATAGAAAGTGTAAGATGTCGTACGGTCGCGAAAATGGTCGCCGTACACAAAACTATGTTTGCGTCATATCCCGGTTAATGGTTGTTAGCGATGTGAAGAAAATTTTAACGAATTTAATCCGATTTCCTTTTTATAGCTTTCATAGCAACTTTTCTAGGCGTTTCGCGTAGAAATGCAAAGTATAAAAAGGACCTGTTTCAATTCAATCCTGAAAGTTTATTCAACCAGTATTTCTAAATTATTCATCAAGTTCGATTCAAAATTAAGGCATATTAAATTAGACCAAAAACATTACGTTCTCTTGGCCCGAATCCTGGCCATGTTTATTAATGGATGTTTTGAGAACTTTTGGAAATTGGAATATTGGAGTGTCAGAAAGCTATTTTTATTTAAAAAAATAGTTTTCTCTATTTTTTACAATACAATGAACATTATAGTCTATTTTAGAAAGGTGTAGAGTAATAAAAGCTCATTAGGTATGCAAAGGGACTACAGAGTGACCCAACGAATATTTAAGCCACTTTTATAATTTGGTATTGATTTCATTGTAAAATTCTTTATTTTCTTCAAGTGCAGGTAGTACCACCCAGGTTTGGGTCAATTTATGGGTTTGACCTATTGTTATCCATTCACAAACACTGAAAATGGCGCAAAAAAGGCGTGCATTATGTAAATAATATTAGGTACTTATATTTTTATTAAATATAAAAAAAATACATTATACAGAACCTAAAAATATCATAATATTCCTTTTCCCCTAAGGAACTGTCATCTCCTCTTGACGTTATAATTAACGGGTCAACGTTCCGATCGATCAGGTGGTCAAGATCCCACATTTACTCCTCTTCTTTAATGACACGATAAACAGAAATTGATCGAATTTTCCATTTTATTACTCTACACCTTTCTGAATTAGACTATAGTAATTATTTTTAAGGTTTTCATTGGCTTATATTTTTTCTTCGAATCTTTTTTTTGCATGAGAATAATTTTTCCACACAAGTAGTGAAAAAAAATTATTTGCTTAATGTTTTGTATATCGGGCCATGAAGAACCACAATTTACCACGTACAATTTTAGAGCCGTGGGATCCACTAAGTTTCTATTGAAACAACTAATAAAACTATTGCCACTTCTTAAAGTTATTAAAATGTTATTGCTACAACTTTGCATTAAAAAGAATAAGCGTGAGTTAATTCGTAAAAAATAAATTTCGTTTTTAAAGGAATATTCTTGCAAAATTATTTATAATTTTTTGAGTAAGCCAAAAGCCTTATTTCAGAGGGAGTAATTTGCATTTATTTGCAGCGATTAGCGAATCTGTAAAAATCTCTATCACCCATTGTGTTAATTTATAATTTTATCACTCATTGTTGTGAAAATGTTTAACACATTACGATATTATGACTTTTAAAAATTAACATTTATTAAATAAATGGGTCGGTTAGTCAAAATAGACGAGGGCAAACAGTTATTATACGAGGAAACTGAAAAAAATAGGTATACAGATCTGGCCACGATATAAACAAGCAGGCGCGGCTTGTCCATAAGGTCATATAATCAATGACGTACCTACAAATTTAACCCAAATTTTTAATTTATTTTGTAAAACAAAAAAAAATAATTATATCCTTCACAAAATGCAATGTTTCAAAGTGTCATGCGAAAACTCCCCAATGTAAATCGAAGTCCTTGACCGTATTTTCGTTAGACCTTATTTATGGGTGGTTTATATTAAATAGAAGATGATAAGAAGGAATTGGAACCTTATAGCGAAAAAAACATATACAGGGTGATTCCTAAGTTGATACTTCTTTTTTAGCTGTGTATAGAAGGCATTAAAATAAACAACTTTTTCAAATACCCTTTTTTCAAAAAACTTATAGCCGAGTTACAGAAGTAAATAATCTAAGTGCGAGCCTGGTAATCAAAACGTAGCCCTTTATATACTTTATATTGTTTTTCTCTATTGTTAGTCATGCATTTTAGGGATCGGTCGTCAGTTATTTATTTTGGCAATTCGCCAATGATGAACTTATTATGGTGCTAATTTATTGTGAGTGTCGTAAAAGTGCGGATGTTTCTTCTCTACACCCAGAAGTTTTCTTAATATTATTCAATGGGCAAGTTAGGCGGAACCGTATTTGATTTGTAGTGTAATAAATGAATGTAAGTACTTTACTTTTGGGTTTTTGAAAAAAGGTATTTGAAAATGTTGTTTATTTTAATGCCTTCTATACGCAGCTAAAAAGTATCAACTTAGGAATCACCCTGTATAAACGAGTTCGAAATGAGACCCGTCGTCGACGCCGGACCAATCATATCGCTTTTTAGGTGGTGTGACAGTCGCTTATTATAACGGGCAGTGATTGAAACACACTCGAAGCGCTCCGAAATTCATTTTAGTTAGACAAAGAGGAATTAATAACCAAATATGCGTATTTATTTGCAACATTTGCATAAGAGTCTTGATTTCTTATGTCTTTAAACCGCCGCATCGTGTCTTCAGTGGGTTTTATTGTTTGAGACTGATTTGACTCAATTTTTCTTTAAAGAAATATTTTTAAGACCATTTAAAATTTTGAATTAAGAGATGTTTTTTCTGTATTGTAATATCATGCAGATTAACTTCTATTTTTGTCCGCTGAATTTTAAAAATATATATGGGCATGAATGGGTCATCATAAATACCAACTTTACTGATTTAATGAATTTGTGCTGTGCCCCCTTGTAACATATTCATTGGCTCTTTCGTGATTCGACTCAACAATAATTATCTTTTGGTACAAGAACTTAATGACATTTTGCAATGTTGCCAGGTGAGCAATAAATTCAGACATAAGATATAACTAAAATAATAAATAAAGAACACTAGATGACGACACGTGGTGCCCACTTTTTTGTGAGATTAATATTGGGTTGGACAAAAATGTTTAACCAGAATTAACTAACCAGCAAGTCTGACTGTGACATAAATGGCATTGACAAGCATTATGTATCAAAGGTACCTGATTAGTAAATTAAAAATTAAGGTAACCGGGTTAGTATGATTATGAGAAAAATTATTTCTGCCAATGTCATACTATATGTCACAGTCAAACTTGCTGGTTAGTTAATTTTTATTAAAATTCTTACAAACTTAACTTCTCTTCGTTTTTTTTTTATAATTTTATTTCTGGCGCCTTCGGGCCAATATCAAAAAATATTAGTTAATAAAATGTACGTATTTTAATTATTTAAAATAATATTAGGTACCATAGATGGCAACAAGGCGCCATGCACGCACACCAGATCATATTCTGACATTCTGGGTGTAGATTGGTACTGTTACTGACCCACATTGTCTTTGGGTACCAATTTAGGTCTTTGTCGTTGGTTTTAATCATAATAAACAACAAAACATCGTGTGATTTTTTTTTAAACTCTTCCGGACGAAATATATAATTTCTTACACTATGAAATTAAGGTGTGAACTTGTTAATAGCGAGCAAAATTTTTGATGCTATTTTTTAAAGTTTCTTTTAAGTGCATCCGACCTCATTTCTAAATTATCCCTTATTGACATAATAATTTTTGAAAAAAAATCTCTCAGTAATAATTATTATTTTAATTATTTTCTTCCAAACGGTAAGTTTTAAGAGAAAGATGAAACAGACCTTTTTTGTTTAAAATTAAATGATAAGTAATAATAAAGCAATTGTTTCGAAAATATCAGTGGCGTAACATATGTATTGATTAAAATTTTATTGAGGCGCAGATGTACCTACACTACTGCTTTGAAAAAGAAAAACTTTTTGGACTAAAAATATGTGTTTTTATATCGTTATGGTCCATACCAAAATTTATTACAATATCTCAAGCGGTCTTCCAGATTTGTGGTAAAAACCCAGAAAAAATTAAAACTGTAACATTTTAGAACACATACGTAATGAACTTTTTGACTTAAAATTGGTCCAGAAATCACCCATTATCATATCATTAATTAACACCCTTTATATTAAATTAAACCAAAAACATAACGTTTTCTTGACCCGGATCCTGGCCATGCTCTAATGGATTTTTAATAACTTTTTAGTTTGTCAGAAACTTTTTATTTAAAAAAAAATATTTTTAATATTTCTTACAATACAATGAACTAGTAATTATTACTTTTAGGGTTTTCATTGGCTCATATCTCTTTATTCGATTTTTTTTTCTGTAATATAATACGTTTTCGAGGCCCTTTGCAATGAGAAAACATTTTAGTTTTCTTCCCTGAACTTAAAAACGGCAACCTTTCCCATTTACAAAAAACCACTACAAAAGAAACAAAAACCAAAGGGAACCATAATGAGCACAACATAGCTCATCGATTAGATCCACCTAATTGCATTGTATAGATTTCAGTAAATACGTTTAATTTCCTGTGTACATTTCCTACTCATGTGCTAAGTAAGAGAAAAAAACAAGCTAAAGAAATTACATCATTGATCAACCACAGTATGGTATCATATTTTTCCGTAGTATCAAGAAAAGAAACTGTTTTTTCCTTTAATTTAGACTGACAAATGAGGTCTAAATGTAATACTGGAACTTATAACTTGACAATCTGCCTCATTGCTTACTTAAATTACTTAAACCTACTTTTTTTTTAAATGCCAGTACCTCCCCTTTGAGCCACTGCCGCGATCAAATATATTATTTAATTATAACTGTATTTATTTCAATAGTTAGATAATTTTTATTGATGTAAAGTATTTTTTCGTTGAGAAAAATTATTTTTGTTCGAAGTTTGCACGTAAATCACTGAAATTTGGCACAGTTGGTAAGTTGGCAACCGGCTATCTGTTGCAGCTCAATGGAGGAGTTAAATTTTTTTAACCCGATTTATTCTTAACAGGATGTCTTTTAAAATGTTTATTTTTATAATTAGGTAGAAATGTTTTGGAAACGCGATTTTTTCAAGTGAAATCCGCAATTACGGGTATGAATGAACGTCAGTGAATCTAATAATTATTGTAAAACTGTGTTAACGATCTTATAAACACAACGGAGTGTTAATTAATAAATTAAAATCTTTATTAATAAGCATTTAAAAGAGAACTGCAACATCATAATTTTTCATTTTATTGTATTCTTTCTAATATTGCAATATATGATTTTATATAATTATAGAAAGTACATAAAAGAAAGAGTAATAAAAAGTTACCAGTTGTAAACCAGGGGTGTGAATCTGAACAACATTTCTAAATGGGAGTTTGCATTTTGGGCACCAAGGCAATAAATGGACTAATTCAACATGCATTTTGGGCACCGACCCAAAAGGTCCTCATTACAAAAATTGCATTTTGGGCGCCGAGCCTCTTATTTTATATAAGCTTATTATAATTTTGGGTAGGTTAATAGGTAAATAATACATATACAAGAGCAAAACACTCACCTACTAAAGTCGGATAGAGATACATAAGTGCAAAAGTCAATTTTAACCACTTGCCTATTTCACTTGCCTCAGGCCCAGTTTTTTTCCTGCTTGTTAGGGTGACTGTTTCTAGACAGCCAGATAAATTTAAACTGGTTGGTAAACACAAAGTCCGTATTTTATCCATTTTTCAACCTTTCGGTAGGCAACCAACAGTTACCGTTAACAGCTAACTTCACGCGGTATACAACTAAATCAAAACTTGTCTCTTCAATATTTTTGTGAGGTTATTTTGTTATTTGTTGGGTTTCAATCAAACGACGACGGTTTGTTTTCGGTTTTTGTGAATTTCAATATCATCATCATCATCATCACTGTCGGAATCGAAAACGTTAACGTTTATTTCTATCATGGTTTAAATTAAAACTTTACTATTGTTTGATAAGACGAAGAAAAAAATCAAAAATGCAAATGAATTCGCAAGAAAAAAGACAGGTTAGGTATAGGTAGTAATAATCGTTTCCGGTCGGTTTGTGTTCGTTTCAGTTCGTCTCCTTGTTAGCGAATTAACAGCTGGACACACTTCTTGGCAATTGATCCCTTTGTTAAACAGCTTTTATCCCGTTGAAAAGACAAACAATTGGGTAAAAAACCGAACTTTTCTTCTAACAATCGGTTTACCTTAACAGTCACCCTAACAAGCAGGAAAAAAACTAGGCCTCATGCTTGTATTCCGGTACCAAACCACAAGTTTGAATTTCCCAGTTCAGCTCGAAACGGTGTATCGGGACGGGTTAGCACTTGTTCAACAGGGCAATTTTTTTTTGTGTTCATAAATACAAACTTTTCGCTCGTTGACTTTATGTCTTTAGTAAAACTAAATTTAAAATTATCAAACAGTAACACACTGGTTTTCCTCTATTACTGGAAATTATTTGGGTTTCCATTGCAACTACACGATACGCGCTATAACAATCTCAATACCCAAAGAATAATAAAATGTGTTTCATTTTTGCAGGGGGGCTTTATATATGAGAACAATATCTATACCATTAATACGTACTTAAGTAATTAAATCTTTGGTGCCCAAATTGCAATTTTCATAATCCCTCGAAACTGACCGCAAAGGGTACCTGTTTGGTGTCCGATTTGAATGCGGCCCTTCTAAATTGGGTAAACCAAATCACTTACTTAAATAGGTGCTATTAAATAAATAAAGAATCATATTAAAACCCAACTAGATAGATACTTTTAAGTATTTTAAAGTCGATTAAAAACCAAAATTACGCCGTATGGCCCCCAGACCGGCCAGATTTGAAACCTAGCATTAAAAATCGTTTAATTGGAGCACCAGATATTATATTTAAGAGAGCTATAGGCTTTAAAATAGACCTATGAACATTGAGTTCTTTAACCTTTAATAACATATTTTAAATCTCAAAGTTTTAAATAACAGACGCTATACACAGCGTGCGTAACGTGGATCCGAGAGTGTGGCAGCGTTTCAATATAATTTACCATTAAACACCTCGCTAAAAATTAGTAAACCTCATTGTTCACCCTGATTTTAGATACCTTTTTATAAAGGGTGCTACAAATTCGTGTGCCGGGATCTCGAAAACGGTAAGAGATACGAAGATGGTTAAATTAAAGCAAAGTTGCGTATTTTTAGGCTTAATAATTTGGTGAAAGAAATATTTAACTATTCCGATTACTTTTGGAAATATCCGAAAAAACGAAGTTTTTATTTTTGGTTTTTAATTTTTGCGCCTTTATTTTTAACTTGAGAAACGAACAAAAAACATTTTTTTGTAGCCGTTTTTTACGTTCTAGTTATTAGTTTTCAAATTCCACGTTTCGTTCTTTAGATACCAACCTTAAATCATTTTTATTAAATATGGACCTGGAATTTTAAATGCAATTTTAGGGACTTCTATACTAGAAATTTAATGCAATTTAAAGGTTTTTAAAATTTTAACGTTTTGTCATCCAATAACACATTTTTTTAAATTATATTTTTATATCATTACAGTCCTGAACATTTTAGAGCCAAACTAAAAAAAATATTTGTTTTTGAAACAAACATAAGCGCATCAGAGTAACATAACTAGACTGATACTCTAGTTACCTTTTTTTGCACTAGGAAGCCATAATTTTATATATTTTATAAGTGAAAATACTAATAATGTGTTATTTGATAACAAAACGTTAAAATTCTTTAAATTGTATGACATTTCTAAAGCCTTAGAAATCCCTAAAACTATTTTTAAAATTCCAGGTCCGTATTTAAAAAAATTGACTTGAGGTTAATATCTTAAGAACGAAACCACAAATTTTAAAACTAATAACGCCATCTTGTAGAACATAAAAAACGTCTATGAAATTTTTTTGTTTTTTTCCCAAGTCAAAAATAAAGGCGCAAAAAAATAAAAACCAAAACTAAAAATTTTAGTTTTTTTCGGATATCTCCGAAGGTATTC
Organism: Polydrusus cervinus; assembly: GCA_935413205.1. Lineage (NCBI taxonomy): Eukaryota > Metazoa > Arthropoda > Insecta > Coleoptera > Curculionidae > Polydrusus > Polydrusus cervinus. The sequence goes on from OW284515.1 coordinate 59,735,208, forward strand.
GGAATATTTACAATTTTCTTTCGCTAAATTATTAAGCCCGAAATGACGCAACTTTGTCTCAATTTAACCATCCTCGTATCTCTTACAGTTTTCGAGATGCCCTTGTACGCACTAGAATTTGTAGCACCCTGTATATATACCAAGCATGACATACAAAAATCTACCTTAAAATTAATGTGCATTTCTTATGAAAAGAAGGAATAAAAATATTCCGATTTCTTATAAAACAGCAAATCAAATAAGAAATGTTTGAGTAATCTTGAGTAAATTTGCTATCGACCTTATCATATTATGACAAGAAAATGACGTAGTGTGTAGCCAAATAGAGATTGGATTGATATTTTTCTCGGTAGTAATGATTAAGTGTAAGGAATAAACCGTAGGCACACCCTTTTAAATTCGAACTAATCAACTTAAAATAACTTCAAAATATTGATAAAAACTCATAGGTTTCAGCAGGGTTGCGACGATTTAAATCAACTGATTTTTTCAATTTTAATCGTGATTTAAATCAAATTATAAATTGCTGTAAAAACAAGTCGCCGAAGCAAATAACTCATCAGGAAATTTAAAAAAAAGGAAGATAGTTTATTTAAAACGAAGTGTTTAGATACATTATGTAAGTGTAAAAATATAACTAATCGTCATCAGTCCAGCGTAAAAAATATCCATAAATTACGCTGCCGAAAATTTTTGTCAATACAAGTTATTTTGTATGTCGCCGAGGAGATTTTCTAACTGTAAATCTAGACAACAATAGGGGGGCGAATAGAGACGAAATAATAAAAAAAGGTGATTTTAAAGTTCATTATTGCCATATTTAAGGAAAAAATCAGTAGGTATAAATTAATAAAAATCAAAAAAATCACGATTTAATCGAAAAAAACAGATTTATTGATTTTTTTTTAAATCGTGGTTTTTTGCAACCCTGAATATTACCAACTGATTTTTAAAATTTTTGGATGCATTTTATTCTTAAAAGTTTCTGTTGACGATAAGGCGTCAGCTCAAAAATTTTCTGTCGTAAAGGGCAAAGGGTTGGATTAGACAAACTAGAAAAACTACGGATCTAATTAACAAATCTCGTTAAAATTTTCCACTTGTTACACATTCCACACATACGAATTAATTTCAAAGCCTCCGTAGACAAACACCGCACGTGTGACACGTGACACCACGTGGGCGGGCCACGCCCAGCACGTTTTCCCTTTGATTTTTCGCACGAAAAACCTTAAACTTCAACCCTTTAGTTTCGAAAAGCAATAGGGGGCTGTTATGGGTGGGGAATGGAATGCTCTTTTAAAGGGGTGTAATATTATCAGGAATTTTATGTAGGTTTGCTGAAAGTGGGAGCGTTGTCAGGTGAAAAATATACCGAAAGGTCAGAAGGTCGATCGAAAAGGATGTACGAAAACATTGAAATATGTTTAAGGGGCACCTAAACCTAAGCATTTGCACCAAAAAACTGCTTAGATCTACGCTCCTAATAAATGATTTCTGAAAATATCATCAATTTGGCGTGATGAGCGATATTTACTTTATTTTTAATCAAAAAAAACCGAGCCCGAAAAACGCTGGTTAGTCATACATACTTCTTATGTTAAAATTTTGGATTGACACCAATATTCATATTTTTCACAAATATAAAAAATGTTTTATTTTTTAATAACGAGCCAGCTAGAAATATCAAAAAAAAAGTTAAAAAAAATATATTTACAAAAACAAATTTAATCCAACTATGCAGAGGGGGAGAGGTAATAATTTAATTTTCGAAATTTTATAGTAGTTAGGTGAATTTTAAACGAACTTTGGGCGTGGCCCCAAAAATATTTCGCCTACGGCGCTTTTCCGTCTTCTTCGCTAGGTACAATATCGTGAAATAGATGTAATTCCGACTGTCCCTCTCTCCAGAAAAAAAAATGTCCTACTGAGTCCCCCCCCCCCCCTCCGAGCATATTTTCTGCCTACGCCACTGGATATAGGCAACCTGCTCTTTTACTTTTATGGCCTAGGGACCTTAAAATATCTACAAAAGCTAAAATAAAATTTCGAAAATTCAGGACTACCTACATTACCTTCTTTCGAAGAAATAATGCCCCCCCCCCCCCCCCCCTCCCCCATACTTTTATTTTGTTACGCCGCTGTCAAGATATAAAAAATGTAACCTGGACAAATATGTACAATCCAAGTGTTGCTAAACAAATAATTTCCCTGTACAAATCCCCACGTATATGGACCGCTTTACGGCCAATTTGATTTCTATTAATCGCCACAGCTTTGGTTTGGACCGAAAAAAAATTGAAACCATCCATTTTTTTAGTTTATTTTCAATAAGTTCATCTAGGCCAGGATTCGGGTCAAGAGACCGCTACGTTTTTGGCCTAATTTATTATATATAGATAGATATAGTTTCGCTTGGAGAAAAATTTAAAAATTTTGGTCGAATGTTCTTAACGAAAACCGCATCTCATTCGAGGTCATCCGCTAATTTTCTGACTTCTACTAAGACTACCTAGGGATCTTTACTTAATAATTTCGTAACCTTCTTACCCTGTGTTTTCGTTGGTGACAAGCTGCTCCAACATCTGTATTTTCAACATCTTGATACTTTAAAAAGGTAATCCAACACAAAACCGACCAAGAATCACATGTTTTTCAAGTTCCCGACAACCGCCCGGCAAAAATCAGATGATTAGGAAGAACACGAACAACTTTTACCACATACTCTTCACTAAAATGGCAAATGAAACTATTCTCGAGTACAAAATAATACCAAAAACTAATCAAAATTATAAAATACACCTAAAGATCCGTCAAAAAAGCAACACCAACTAAAAACGCGTCCGCCGCCAAAAAAATCAAAACAAATGCAGCGTGATCTGGCGAAAGCCGATCGAACTCAGCCGAACGATGCCTCGCCGCCCACGAATGCGGGGAATCGACTGTGGCATGGCAATCCGTGATGTCGGGGATCTACAAGTTGTGGAGCGATGCTGTCTCTATGATTGTCCCGTGTAGAGTTATGGATGGGTCGGACAGAGACAGATCGATGGACCGAGTGGGTGTATGAGCGAGTTGAAGATGATTTGTCGTGAACGAAAGGAGAGAGATGGGAAGAATCGGGAATATCAGGATATAAATGCATTTTTCGAGGTGATGCACCATTTGAATTAATCTTGCTGAAATGAAAAATGATTCGAAGCGGAGCTCGGAGGTTCAAAAAATGGATAGAATTTTAAATGCCTCGTTTATAGGATAAGTATAAAAAACTTTCATTTTGGCACGGAACACTAAAGATAACGAATTCAAATTGAACAGCTAGTTTTATATACAAACGGATGATAAAGCTTATATAGGTCCTACTATGGTTCGTTATAAATTATTCGTTATCATCCAGGGAGTCCTCCTAGGCCCCCTACTAACACTCCTGCATTTAAATGTCACTCGATTATGGGAACAAACCTTTTAATATCTGACGTGACAGATTAGTTTTTTCTGACTAGTTAATGTACTTCTTGAGTATCAAATACTACGATTACTATACGACATTTAACAACATAAATTACCCATCATCTCGCCGCCAATTAGCGTTGGAATTAAGAATGTGTATCTCGCATGATTGAAATGCACTCAACATAAGCAGATAACTCAATGATCATTGCAATTGGGAGGCTGCCGATGCCGTTGCGAGTTAATTATTTTGTTGTAGACATAGACGGTGACGTGTGGCAATGTTGAATGTACAAGAGTGCTCAAAAAATGGCCTATTAAAGTCACAGTCAAAGGTGATATTTTAAGATTATCATAACTATAAGACGGCACTGCAACAAGAACAAGAACTTGAATGGCACACATACACTACGCAACAAGAAAAGACTCATGCATTCGTTGTCAAGGGATTAGACCACCTACCAGACGTGCAAGACATTAAAAACGAATTAAGGGATGAACACGGAATAAACGCTAAAAATATATATATAATGAAAACTAAGTACAGACCATTATACTTAGTAATAACGGATACTGCGACGAAACTGACAGCACTGGACAAAATTAGATACCTAAGTTACGTAAGAGTAACTTGGGACAGACGAAGACAAGCGACAGGAGTGATCCAATGTAAAAAATGCGGGCAGTGGGGACACGCAACATCTAATTGTCACAGAAGAACACAGTGCCTTAACTGCGCTCTACCACATCCAACAGCAGAATGCACCTACCCCAATACGCAAAAGTGCATTAATTGTGGTAGAGAGCACAAAACAACATCACAACAATGCCCAGTATATTTATTTAAATTGGACCAAATAGAGAAAAACAACCGGGCAAGGCAAAAACCCAGTCAACCACAATATAAAGACGCTCCAATCCCCACAGTAAATGCTTGGCACGGCAGGGCAAATGCTGCAACGTGTACCAATAGGGCAAGTATTGGTCGAATACAAGAACGAGCACCCTTCAACCCTAGAAATCAACCCTTACAGGACGAAACAGACGCTGAAAACGACACAGACCGAGAATTCTACCAAACAACTAGGAACCGCCCACAACAGCGAGGCAACGCCCCCCCTGAAAGCTTTGGTGTAGCGCAAGCAGGTAATCTATTTACAGCTATGAGAGATTTTAATAATGTAATCAATATTAATGAATTTATAAGGTTCTTGAACGATTGTACGAATGAACTACGGAAGGTTAGATCCCAAGAGGAACGTGTTTCAGTAATGATGTCCCTGATGGGGGACAACTTAAACAACTACAATATCAGCCTTCCATAGTTCAATCATTATTGCTGCATGGAATGCGAACGGCGTACAAAGGAAAATAGGTGAATTAAATCATTTTTTGGTTAGGTATAGAGTAGATATTTTAGCCATTTCAGAAACCAAATTAGGTCCAGCTATGAACTTCAAAATTAGAAACTATCAGGTACATAGGAAGGATAGAGCTGCTGGTGGAGGGGGCGTAGCCCTACTAATTAAAAACAATCTAGCGCATGTTAAACTACCACAATCAAACTCTACAATAGAACATATAAGTATAAAACTAACAAATAATTTAATCGTAACTAGCTGCTACGCCCCCCCACAAGCAAAAATAAAAGTTGGTGATTTCGAGCATATCTTCAGTCTAGGTACAAAAGTGTTAGCATTGGGGGATCTCAACGCAAAACACATGGCATGGCACGGGGGTAACAACCCTACAAACGCAAGAGGACTGATACTAAGACAATTTTTAGACGAGAACGACATACAACTAATAAAACCAACAGAACCGACATGCTATCACAGCCTAACAGAACCGACATACTTGGACATTGCACTGACAAAAAACATAACAAACATACATGAACTAAAAACAATAAACGAACTTTCTTCCGACCATCTTCCTGTCATACTGGAATACAAGACTGACGTAAAAAGGGAGAAAGGAAGAACGACGTGGATATACAAAAATACAGACTGGACAAAATACAGACAAATACTAAACGAAACAACTGAAATAACAAACAATATAGAGACAATAGAACAACTAGAAGAACAGGTAGACAAACTAACAAAAAACATACAAAACGCAAGGAATAAGACAGCCACGAAAATCAACCTAGAACCAAAAGACACCAAAATACCACAAGACATACAACAACTAATAAGACTTAAGAACCAGACTAGAAAAAGGTGGCAAAGACTAAGACAAATACAAGACAGAGTACGAACAAACCAACTACAAGAAGAAATAAGACTAAAAATGCAAGAACACAAAAACCAAACTTGGACAAACATAATAACTAACTTAAACACAAGAGACAATTCACTATGGAGACTTGTAAAACGAACAAAAACAAACTATGAACAGATACCGACATTCACAACAGAACCACAAACAAACAAGCAAAAAGCACAGACACTTGCTGACCAATTTTCACAAGCATGCGCGGGAAAACCCAATGCGACACAAGAACAGAAGGATGTGACCGAAATCGCCAACAAATTTACCAAACAAAAATACCCGATCCCACCCTCCCAACTAACCACCATTTATACCAATCCTCAGGAGCTGTATAAAGTGTTGAAAAACCTTAAGGTAAATAAAGCGCCGGGAGAGGACGAGGTGTCGAACATCCTGATTAAAAACATTCCACGAAAAACACTTGTACAATTTCACTACATTATCAACGCCATTTTCCAACTGCAACACTTCCCGAGTCAGTGGAAGAGGGCGATTATAGTGCCAATTCTGAAGCACGGAAAGCCGGCTGAAAAGCCAGATTCCTATAGGCCAATCGCCCTCCTCAGCTGCCTCGGAAAGGCTGCGGAGAAGATTATTCATCACAAACTAAAAATCAGTAAGTTATTCCAGAACGTGCCGGAGGAACAATTCGGGTTCAGGGAGGACAGGGGCGCAGTGTTGCTCGTGGCTCATGTAGCCCAACAAGCAATGGAAAAAATTGAAAAAGAGCAATGCACTGTGCTACTGGCCCTGGACGTACGGCGGGCCTTCGACAGCGTCTGGTATAACGGACTGATATTCAAACTCATAACACTACACAAATTCCCACTATACTTGATAACACTAATACACTCTTACATAACAAATAGAACACTAAAAGTCAGGGTGGGAGACAGCTTGTCCGAGCCTGTCACTTTACACGCAGGATTGCAACAAGGAACAGCGCTAGCAGCACCGCTGTTCAACCTTTATACAGCTGACATCCCTAAATTTCCAAATTCCAACCTGACTGTGTTTGCGGATGATGTGCTGGTATACGCCAGCTCATTCTATGCAAACGTAGCCAGGCAACACATCTCAAACCACCTAACAATACTTCTCCCGTGGTATGAGAACTGGAAATTAGAAATAAATCAAGACAAATGCGAATGTATAGTGATAACAAGGAAGATAAATAATACTCATATCAATCAGCATATCAGAATAAACGGAAAAGAAATAGAGCCAAAACAAACCCTAAAATACCTAGGTATAACCCTAGACAGGAAACTAACTTTTATACAAAACACGACAAAAACAGTACAAAAATACTACTGCGCAACAAACAAACTAAAAAACCTACTCAGACAAGGATCATTTCTATCGCCACCAAACAAACAGACAATTTACAACCAAATGATCAGACCAGTACTAACATACGGGGGACCAGTCTGGTGTAGTATGTCGAACAACCAGTTCGCCAGACTGCAACTGCTACAAAACATTTCACTTAGACAAACGCTCTCAGCACCAAGACATACACCACTCAGAATATTACACGACGCAACAAACACACCGTACATACAACAATTTGTACATGACATGTCAATAGACTTTTACAATACAAAACCAAACAAGACAATACTAACAGCAAACATGACGCATACAAGACAACAGGACGACTATTCTCATCCGCCAATCTATCACAGATTACCATTATACCAAGAAAATAGAATAAATTAAAGTAAAAATTAAAATTAATTAATAATCAATTAAAATAAAAATCTCATACCACGGGCTAGCCCATCCTACTTAAAAGTTCCCGCCCCCTGTTAGTTTCAAGCGTTAAGCAAACTAGTATGCTACTCCGTACCTGCCAAAATAAAACTGGGGTTTTCGCCTGTTTTCCCAGTAAACCAAACCAAATCTCATTAAGCAAGCAATAAATCGTTTAATAATTTCAAGTTTGCATAAAACAAAACCTATTTTTCATGGCAGTAAAAGATTACTGGAACTTGCCGTCTACAAAAAGACCAAGTCAGAGCTTCGTATACAGAGCAAACACCAGCTCCGGCAAGGCGTTGCCTCGCTGTTGTATCTATGTCACGTGTGCATAGGTCATTAATGGAGTCTGTAATGTTATCTATGTAATTAGTATCATTATCATTCACATAAGTATACGAAACTGATATGTAGTATATAAAAAATAAATGAATAAAGACATTTTTAAACTAACTAACTAGCGTTGTCAGGTGAAAAATATACCGAAAGGTCAGAAGGTCGATCGAAAAGGATGTACGAAAACATTGAAATATGTTTAAGGGGCACCTAAACCTAAGCATTTGCACCAAAAAACTGCTTAGATCTACGCTCCTAATAAATGATTTCTGAAAATATCATCAATTTGGCGTGATGAGCGATATTTACTTTATTTTTAATCAAAAAAAAACCGAGCCCGAAAAACGCTGGTTAGTCATACATACTTCTTATGTTAAAATTTTGGATTGACACCAATATTCATATTTTTCACAAATATAAAAAATGTTTTATTTTTTAATAACGAGCCAGCTAGAAATATCAAAAAAAAAGTTAAAAAAAATATATTTACAAAAACAAATTTAATCCAACTATGCAGAGGGGGAGAGGTAATAATTTAATTTTCGAAATTTTATAGTAGTTAGGTGAATTTTAAACGAACTTTGGGCGTGGCCCCAAAAATATTTCGCCTACGGCGCTTTTCCGTCTTCTTCGCTAGGTACAATATCGTGAAATAGATGTAATTCCGACTGTCCCTCTCTCCAGAAAAAAAAATGTCCTACTGAGTCCCCCCCCCCCCCCTCCGAGCATATTTTCTGCCTACGCCACTGGATATAGGCAACCTGCTCTTTTACTTTTATGGCCTAGGGACCTTAAAATATCTACAAAAGCTAAAATAAAATTTCGAAAATTCAGGACTACCTACATTACCTTCTTTCGAAGAAATAATGCCCCCCCCCCCCCCTCCCCCATACTTTTATTTTGTTACGCCGCTGTCAAGATATAAAAAATGTAACCTGGACAAATATGTACAATCCAAGTGTTGCTAAACAAATAATTTCCCTGTACAAATCCCCACGTATATGGACCGCTTTACGGCCAATTTGATTTCTATTAATCGCCACAGCTTTGGTTTGGACCGAAAAAAAATTGAAACCATCCATTTTTTTAGTTTATTTTCAATAAGTTCATCTAGGCCAGGATTCGGGTCAAGAGACCGCTACGTTTTTGGCCTAATTTATTATATATAGATAGATATAGTTTCGCTTGGAGAAAAATTTAAAAATTTTGGTCGAATGTTCTTAACGAAAACCGCATCTCATTCGAGGTCATCCGCTAATTTTCTGACTTCTACTAAGACTACCTAGGGATCTTTACTTAATAATTTCGTAACCTTCTTACCCTGTGTTTTCGTTGGTGACAAGCTGCTCCAACATCTGTATTTTCAACATCTTGATACTTTAAAAAGGTAATCCAACACAAAACCGACCAAGAATCACATGTTTTTCAAGTTCCCGACAACCGCCCGGCAAAAATCAGATGATTAGGAAGAACACGAACAACTTTTACCACATACTCTTCACTAAAATGGCAAATGAAACTATTCTCGAGTACAAAATAATACCAAAAACTAATCAAAATTATAAAATACACCTAAAGATCCGTCAAAAAAGCAACACCAACTAAAAACGCGTCCGCCGCCAAAAAAATCAAAACAAATGCAGCGTGATCTGGCGAAAGCCGATCGAACTCAGCCGAACGATGCCTCGCCGCCCACGAATGCGGGGAATCGACTGTGGCATGGCAATCCGTGATGTCGGGGATCTACAAGTTGTGGAGCGATGCTGTCTCTATGATTGTCCCGTGTAGAGTTATGGATGGGTCGGACAGAGACAGATCGATGGACCGAGTGGGTGTATGAGCGAGTTGAAGATGATTTGTCGTGAACGAAAGGAGAGAGATGGGAAGAATCGGGAATATCAGGATATAAATGCATTTTTCGAGGTGATGCACCATTTGAATTAATCTTGCTGAAATGAAAAATGATTCGAAGCGGAGCTCGGAGGTTCAAAAAATGGATAGAATTTTAAATGCCTCGTTTATAGGATAAGTATAAAAAACTTTCATTTTGGCACGGAACACTAAAGATAACGAATTCAAATTGAACAGCTAGTTTTATATACAAACGGATGATAAAGCTTATATAGGTCCTACTATGGTTCGTTATAAATTATTCGTTATCATCCAGGGAGTCCTCCTAGGCCCCCTACTAACACTCCTGCATTTAAATGTCACTCGATTATGGGAACAAACCTTTTAATATCTGACGTGACAGATTAGTTTTTTCTGACTAGTTAATGTACTTCTTGAGTATCAAATACTACGATTACTATACGACATTTAACAACATAAATTACCCATCATCTCGCCGCCAATTAGCGTTGGAATTAAGAATGTGTATCTCGCATGATTGAAATGCACTCAACATAAGCAGATAACTCAATGATCATTGCAATTGGGAGGCTGCCGATGCCGTTGCGAGTTAATTATTTTGTTGTAGACATAGACGGTGACGTGTGGCAATGTTGAATGTACAAGAGTGCTCAAAAAATGGCCTATTAAAGTCACAGTCAAAGGTGATATTTTTCTAAGGCGTTTTTACTGTTTTACATTTATGTTAGGACAATGCACCACGAGGTGCTAAAGGGTTTTTGGATAAGAGTATTCGACAAATATTTCTAAATACCTCTCCAAGATTACCAGCACCAGCGTCATGAGAAATTGTATCCATTCAATTAGACCAAAAACATTGCGTTCTCTTGTCCCGAATACTGGCCATGTTTATTAATGGGTATTAAAAACTTTTTAAATTTGGAGTATCAGAAAGTTATATTTATTAAAAGAAAAATAAGTTTCAATGTTTTTACAATACATTGGACTGGTAATTATTATTGTTAGGATTTTCATTGGCTTATACAATTTTTTTCTTCATCCCTGAGGAAGAGGGTAGTATTATTGGTTGTGATTTGTTGGGTTAATATTTAGCATGATTATAGTGGTCAATTTTTTGTATTAGGTATTAAATATGTTTAAAAAATTCGGCTATCGTCTGGATGGCTTTTTTAAAGGGGAAACCAGGGATGGAAAAAGAGTTTAAGCCTCATTTTCCCCGAACCATTCACTCCCAGCACAAAATTAGGGAGAATTGAAAAACATTTTCAGGGAGACTCGAGTAAATGTCTTGAAAATGTTATTTCCATTACAAAAATATAAAAGTTTTATTATTTTGCTAAAAATGTTCGCCTACAATATTTTTTTTTTCTACTAGCTTTGTGTGTTTTTTTCTCTCTCAAAGCGATTTTGTGGCCTTATGACTAATCTTTTTTAACGGCTTTAAAAAATTTAATAGATCACAATTTTTTACAGATAAGCACATTTTAAAGTACAGGGGAGTCCGGATATAGCAAACCCGTTTAAAGTGAACACTCGGTAATAATGAACGCTTTTTCAAATACCCATAAAATTTGCCATAAGAGCAATGTAATTTTTTACCGTTTATAGTGAACCCGGATATAATGAACTTTCGGGTAAAGTGAACCAATTTTCATCAAGGTTAAGATCAATTTTTCGTTTATAGTGAACTTCTTCGGGGAATCCCCTAGGGATTCAGTCAGTCTCAACAGGTATGTATAGTATGTAATATAACATTCAATGAAAGAGATGGCAGATGGCACAAAAAATGATAGAGATTCGCACATTTTTGCAATCACGCAATGTTCCCGAAAAAGTTTAGAATTCTTTTTGTAACCTTGAAGGCTGTATAAGTAACATTAGTTTTTTTAACAGACTTGTACAAACCAAAATACCCGAGTTGTATATCAAAAAGGAGTTTTTTTTATATTTTTTGTTAAGTAGGTACTAATGTTTATTTAGGTTAGGTTATACAGCATGTCATTTATTTTCCACACTTGGTACATAAATAAACTAACTTTAAACAACATAGGTAGGATATGCATCATGGCATTTTTTTTTTAAACAAACATATAGGTAACCCCTATTTAGCAAGCAAACATCAGGTGTGTACAAATTTCCACTTTTCTTTTATAGGAAACCTCGGATGTAGTCAGAGCTGTGAAAGTTACTTCAGAAAAGTAACTAGTTACTTTTTCGATACTTTTGCCCAAATGTATCTAGATACTTATAAGGAATAGTTACTTTTACCTAAAAGTAACTTAGTTCTTAGTTACTTAGTTAAAGTAACTAGTTACTTTTTCGATACTTTTGCCCAAATGTATCCAGATACTTATAAGGAATAGTTACTTAGTTCTTAGTTACTTAGTAAAAGTAACTAGTTATAGTAACTAAGATACTTTTACAGTAACTAGTTGCATTGATTGTAACTACGATAATTTTAAAGTAACTAAGATACTTTTTAAGTAACTAGTTACTTTGATTGTAACTAGTTACTAAAAGTAACTAAGATACTTTTGACTAACTAGTTATTTTAATTGTAATTACGAAACTCTAAAAGTTACTAAGATGCTTTTGAACTAGATACCATAAATTTACCAGGTAGTGAAAACTCATTTTCCTGTACACACTACCACTATTACCATCAGAAAACTAAACTAAGAAGTGTTAATTCGAACAACGAACAAGTAGAATAAAATGTTTTCCAAGAAATTTCGCGTTCCAACCAGTTTGATGTTTAACGCTCGCGACTCGCCGCTCGTCCCTTCGTGAAAATCTGATTAACGGCCGCCGATCGTCCCTTGGTCATCATCTGATGTTGTGCATTATTTGTTACTTTTGAAAAGTAACTTGTATCTAGTTACTTTTTAGGAGTAACTATACACTTAAAAAGTAACTAGTTACTTTAAGAGTAACTTAGTTACTCTTAAAAAGTAACTAGATACAAGTTACTTTTCAAAAGTAACTTTGAAAAGTAACTTGTATCTAGTTACTTTTTAGGAGTAACTATACACTTAAAAAGTAACTAGTTACTTTAAGAGTAACTTAGTTACTCTTAAAAAGTAACTAGATACAAGTTACTTTTCAAAAGTAACGAAGTTACAGTTACTTTTGGCATGATTCAAAAAAGAACTAAGTTACTAAGTATCTAGTTACTTTAAGTAACTAGTTACTAAAAAGTATCTAGTTACTTAAGTTACTCACAGCTCTGGATGTAGTGGAGAAAGTGCATAAAACTGCACTTTTCGAGTTCACTATTTCCGGACTCTACTGTAATAAATAAAATGGTGAAGTGTAAAAAAGTGGAGAGGGGGGACTCACCCATGCCCTTCTGCCATCGATATGTATTTTGAATCAAATTTCCTGGATTCAGCTTTCAGCTATTATAATCGCCCAATTCGTACGAGACCTTTAAGCACACTTTAATCTCGTCATTTCTACGGAGCATTGTACCCCGCTATCCCTGCTAAAATATTAGCCCTATCTTGTCATCTATCCTCATCTCAAGGCCATAAATCAACAGGGGAAGCCCCGAGGGGCGTCGTTCGCATTTAGGTTAAGTGTGAAGACTATGGGGATTTGGGCGCTTTATGAGAATGGGATAAGCTAATAGAATTAAAAGAGAGTTTATTAATGCCACGGGTTCAACCTAGAGAACAGTACTTAAGTATAGTGTTTTAGAAGCAATCAATTCACACAGTGGCTTATTTAGCCCCCCCCCCCCCCCCTCCGAGTCTAGGGGCTCGGAGTCTAATTGCAACCTAATTTTTCGTCTCACGCTTAGATCTTTAAATAATGTATTTTTGGCTTAGATTACAAAGGTCTGGTAAGAAACGTTTAGTTTTTAAACTTTTCCTTCTAAAAGTCCTGTTTTATATAGAGATTAAGGTTTCGGACACATATCGTTTAAGTTATTGAATTATGATGCAATTTTATAGGAAAACGACTAAAACGAAAAATATTTCATAGTATTTTTCTATTATTTACTTGTCTGTTCGGTTTTCCCTTTTTTAGAGCTATAATCAACAAAAATATAACCCCATGCAATAAAATATTTTTACAACAAAAACAAAAAACAATTAGCTTTTATTTTTAAGAGAAAAACTAAAATAATCATTTTAATTGGAACATTCTTTATTAAAGAATATTAAAGATAATTTATAGAAAAAAAATAGTGCTGGAAGAAACGAGAATGCTTTATTATGAATATACAAAACGGCACTTAAGGAGTATTTCAAAACCTAAGCATTTGCACCAAAAACTGCTCTTAGATCTACGCTCCTAAAATACATGATTTCTGAGAAAATCATCAATTTTGGCGTAGTGAGCGATATTTATTTTATTTTTAATCATGAAAAACCGAGCCCGAAAAACGCAGGTTAAGTCATACATACGTCCTATATGTTTCACAAATACAAAAAATGTTTTTTTTAAAATAAAGAACCAGCTTTAGGAGTATCAAAAAAAAAGTAAAAAAAAATTTTTAATAATTTAATTTTAGAAATTTGATAGTAGTTAGGTGAATTTTAAACGAACTTTGGGCGTGGCCCATAAAAATTTTCGCCTGCGGCGCTTTTCCACCTTCTTCTACAAAATCATGAAATACATGTAGTCCCGACTGTCCCTTTCTCCAGAAAAAAATGCCCTACTTACACCCACTGAGCCCCCCCCCCCCCCCCCCAGCATATTTTCTGGCTACGCCACTCGGTTCACAAACATAGGGATTATAAAGAAAGGAAAAACGTTGTATTTCAGTGTAACTGTTTATTTTACTGACGCCAAGCGCTTTCAGCCTTATTTACTTAAGGCCATCATCAGGGCTTAACCTAGTCAAAAAGAGTTTTTGAAAGCAATGCTTAAAAAGTTTTTGTGGTACATAATTTATGTTTATATAGTAACCTAAACTTGGACAAATGACATTTCAAACAATAAACACATTGACGTCGTGAACTGAACTTGAAAGGAATTATGTCGAATTGTAGCTTGAAGTAAATACAACAGGATTAAAATTTGTTCAGCAAAATTAAGAGAATTGATAAAAAAAACTGCACCATTGAACTAAACCTACTAACTATACTCCAGGTTCAAAATGTCAGTGACTCATCGCTTTCATATCGAGAGCAGCGGGTTGTACGAAGTCAGAGAAATCAATGAAAAGAAATAATCTGCTTGTTAAAATTTTAAACATACACTGAAATTTTATTATTTTCTCTAAATTTGTATCAGTAATTTTGGACTATTTATATTGCGACTAAAGACAACCAGGAATAAAGTGACAATAAAAATAGCAGTCAAATTTTCTTAGTGCAAATAGGAAAGATGAGAAATCTTGGGCACCTTTATTCGTTCATGGGGTTGGGAAAAAGAGATAATTAAAAAGGGGGGGCCTCCCCCCCTTTCCGCGTAAATTCACACTTGTCATAAGGCAGAGAAAAATCTTTAAAATGATGTTGTAGCACGTGGACAGTGTATTTATCAAGCGACTCTCACTCACTGTGTTTTTTAGTACCTTATTTCTATTTAAAATGCGGAAATAAAAAAAAAGGAGCCACAGTTTATATTAAGGAAACACAAACAAACAATTTGAGCGCAATTTTATTGGTGTTATTGTTATGATTCCAAACAAGAACCTAAAGCCATCAACAAAACACAACAAACAAACTAACATAAACGTTTATGGCGAAAATTAATCTTTGGCAAGGGGGCGCTACCACGTACTAAATATTTTCTGATACACCAGTTCAATCAATTGAAAAGATCTTGTTTTTTGGTGCGCTAGGTACAATTTTTGCTAAAATAAACAGACACTATCTAAAAAAAGTTTCAATGCAATATGTATTAACTGTGGCCAAACATTTCATAAATTTTGTGCCGATAGATTTCGCTGGAATAGTGAAATGTATCTATTTATAGAGGTTAATCTGCCTTAAAGAGACCCTAACCCCAAAGGACCCCGAACAAAGTTTGTGGGAAATGGCTTTCGGCTAATTTTTCTGAATTTTTAGTATTTTCTAGATCTTGACGTCCGGATTAAAAGTGTCCATGGCCGTAATCCAATCCTATGACTAGTTTTTGAGTTGTGGCCTTTTAAAGTTGGCAACTTTTTACTTTGAGATTTTATGCATTGTCTGGAGTTTTCACTTGTTTCTTAAAAACTATCAACTTTTTAATTTTTTTTATTGGCGGACAAGTAGGCCTTAAGTTTTCTTTCACTTATATAGAATTAAAATATGCCAATAAAAAAAAACTAAAAAGTTGATAGTTTTTAAGAAACAAGTGAAAACTCCAGACAATGCATAAAATCTCAAAGTAAAAAGTTGCCAACTTTAAAAGGCCACAACTCAAAAACTAGTCATAGGATTGGATTACGGCCATGGATACTTTTAATCAGGACGTCAAGATCTAAAAATACTAAAAATTTAGAAAAATTAGCCGAAAGCCATTTAATAACTAATAATAGTATATTATTAACCAAGGTTTAGACAGATACTATTATTGACCGAGCGTCGATTTTAAATCCCGAGGAGCGCAGCGACGAGGGATTTAAGACGTGAGGGCAATAATAGCTGTCCAAACCGTGGTATATATATTATTTTTTCCCCAACTAACACATTTACAACATTAATTTATTAATTAAAGTTAACATACCTTCTTATGTTTCTGTTTTTTCAGTCAAGTTACCTTTGCTTTGAAATTTGCAGCATTTTTTTATCTTGTCAGATGGCTTTCTTAGTCGTCAGTATTTGTCGATTCATAAAAAAATTCAAGTTTTTTTGATAAAATGAGCGAAGAAACTATTACTGATACGTGCACTCCTCCAGAAATGAGGATGGAAGCACAATAAATTAATGATGAGTTGCTACCCCAAAAATCTAAGGTTTTTTATTTAAAAACCTACTCAGTATTTAAGGACTGGTGCCAAACAAAGAAAGCTGGAATACCTGGTTGTCTAAACATGACGTTTTCATATATTTAAAATCGACGCTAGGTCAATAATAGTATCTGTCTAAACTAAACCTTGGTCAATAATATACTATCAGCAGTTTATATTTTTTTGGGAGGATAAGCCAGTAATTTTTTTTTAACGTACCGCCCCTAGTTGCAATTCAGTCTCAAATGAGAAAAGTTACGGCCAACCATTAAATAGGAAGTAAATTTGTATTCTGATTTAAACACCACCCGAAATTGCATTTTACATTTTAATAACTGAAATGCTTGAAAGACAAGAGCTTATTTTCCAAGTGAGCTTTTGTTCAAGGGCTCATCAGTTTTTCGGAAATGGAATTGTTTTAAAGGCAAAGCGTATTTAAAAAATGGAAAAAGGTATAAAGGTAAGGAGATTTTTTTAAATTTAAGATTAGGCTGTCTTAAGGAGAACACAAAACAATTTTTGAAGTAAGTCGGTTCCCTAGACAAATTACATTTAGATCCGTACAGTTTCTTAGCTGTGCAGACAAAAGTTACACCAAAAAAGTATTGGCAATCGTAATCATATATTATAGGTTAAGTTACCAACATCCTTTTGCGACTTTTTAAAATAAGGGTTATCGCTAAGGAAGCAATACGATACAATTCTAACTGTGGTAGAATTAGCAACATCGCCAACACTGTTGCACCACATCGCGCGTATTGCACCTGCATCGGGCGATGGCAATAACATTTATTTTCTGTACAAAATATTATAAAAACTAATTTCAAGAGAATTAAGTAGCATTGGGGCATTGTTTGTAATTTTAATGAAGGATAAGAAATTAACATGAATAATAGCAATATTTATATTTTTATGTTCTGCATGACTAATGATAATTTGAACCTACTCAGGGTGATTCCTAAGTTGATACTTCTTTTTTAGCTGTGTATAGAAGACATTTTTAAATACCTTTTTTCAAAAGACTTAAAAATAGGCGAGATACAGAAGTAAAAAAAACTAAGTGCTTATGTTGTTTTTGTCTTATTAGTCATGCAATTTACGGGTCGGTGGTCAGTTATTTATTTGCCAATCCACTGCGGTGTGTTTTTCTGAAGCAAGTTAATTTTTAATTGGTGACACGTAAAAATGGTAAAATTTGAAAACAATGAACAAGCAGATAGATATGGTGCTAATTTACGGTGAATGTCGACAAAGTGCGGCTGCTGCTTCGAGATTATACACAGAACGCTTTCCCTGGCGGGCTCATCCTACACCCAGAAGTTTTTTAAATGTTGTTTAACGGGAAATTTAGGCAGAACCGTATTTGATCCATAGTGTAATAAATGAATGTAAGTAGATACCTTATTTTTAAATTTTTTGAAAAAAGGTATTTGAAAGTGTTGTTTATTTTAATGCCTTCTATACGCAGCTAAAAATGAAGTATCAACTTAGGAATCACCCTGTATAATAATTGAAACTTAAAAAAAAATTCAATTTTTTTTTCAAAAAATTAGGTATTATCCGACAAACTAGAAGTTGGTGTAGTCTGGTCCTGTCGATCTCATCATATATATCAAAAATATCATATGAATCAACAATAAACAACTTTGTGATGTAGTATGATGTATGAGAGAGACTAAAACCGAAATTTACTCTAACCGTTCCTGATTTTAACAAAAAAAAAAGTTATTTATTTATGTCTTATAAACGTTCTGTGCACTCTGATGTTGTATATAATACGTACGACCTATTTGTTAGCAATCAATCACCATCAAGTAAAAATGTCTGGTACAGGACCCCCGTCAAGACTATTCAAATAAACCACACGTCAATAAGACCGTCTTTCGTTTGTGTATATTTATGTAGGAGAATGGATGATGGCCTTTATTTCGTAAAGAAAAATTTTTCATTGCTGGTTTGAAATTTTTTTCGTTTTATTTATACATCTATCCCAAATACCAATGCTGGGGCTGTCCCCTGTCTCAAATTGGTGCGGTCAAAAAATGTATGCGACGTCGATGACAGTGGCGGTTCGCGGTCTTAAAAAATGGTGAAGAGCTAGGTATAGTGTGGGTACTTAAACAAACATTGACTAAAAACCCGTGTAACAAAAGTCTCTCTTATCCTCATCTGTTTAACGACTGAATGGAGTTTCCAACAAATTACAAACTATGTAATTAATTGGGTTCATTTTTAAAACACACAACTAAGTAGGTACCTACACTACTGAATTAACTGAAAAATAAAAACAAAACTTTTTAATCACACATACATTAATTCGAACATAATCATTTTTTAAGGGCTAAAATGGTAGCTGCATTGGTATACAGTAATATTTAATATTGTCGAAAAACTATCCTCCTGTTTCTTTTTGGTAAAGAGCCCCTTCACCTACCTCACCTGACGAGCTGCCACTGGTCGATGATACGACAAACCAAAACGTGCCTTTCAGTATTAAATTTCAAAAAGAAAACAATTTATTTCTCCGACGACTGAAGTAAAAACTTCGTGAGAAACAATCAAAATAAATTTACAATTCAAATATTAAATATGATAAATACATGGTATTATCAGCGTTATTATTGTATGCATTGGCTTGGCACACATGCTCTATGGTAAGTGGGGCAGAAACTGGGTATAGATAGGTTGGAAATTAAAAGTACTTATCAATTCTTTGTCCTGTATCTACTGTTGAAATACTAATAAGAGGGCGGGGGGAGGAGGAATGTTCTTCGGTCATATTATCATAGAAAAGTCAGGGGAGAATGTATCCAAAAATATGTGTTCTCTATTGACTTCTATTTATTTAAGATCCAAGCATGACACCAGAAAAACCAAGCATATATACCAACACACTATGTAGGTACAATGTATACTTTGCAATCTAAAGCGGTTCACTAATTAAAGTCGCGTTATTAACACTAGAACTAGCGTTTGTTCTTTGATAAGCTCGTGCTTTAATTAGTGTAAAATCTGCCTGAATATTTAAGTTTTCCCCAGGGCTTAACTGTACGGGATTCAATTATTCTAAACCAGATTACTGGGTCTCGAAATGCGCCCTTTTAGGGCTATCCGGCTAGGGCCTTTACTTAGCCTTAATTAAAAATGTTTTTAATAAACAAATAACTAATAATATGTATCTGCATGGAGACCCTGTATTTTAAGTGGATCGGAATGCACTAAAATTTCCCATGTTAAATTCCGAGTTTTCTTGAAGTGAGAAAGTTATTTTGATGCAGAAAAAAAATCTAGGAAAAAGATATAAGCCAATGAAAACCCTAACAAAAATTATAGAAATTCACTGTAGGTATTCTAGAAAATATAGAGAATTATTTTTTTTTAATAACTTTCTTATGCTTTCCAATATCTGTCGCGTCTAAATTTAAAAAGTTTTTAAAAATCAATTAATAAACATGGACAGGATTCGCTTCAAGAGAACGCAATTTTTTTAATATATATATAGATATAATTTCATGTGGAGCCAGCGTGAAACGCGGCATCATTTCCTGGCTTGTCTAATTGAAAATGTAATACAAAAAAGTTACTAAGGGGTTCACAAGAACTTCTAGATGATAACTTATTTTTTTTTCAAAAAAAAAATATATAATTTATTTCTCATGAAACTCATTTATATACAGGGTGGCGCATCGAAAACGAAACAGAGACATTTACTGGCAGCTCCGTTCTTTTTTGGAAAAACGCTTACACCCGTCGATTTTGTTTTCGAGGGGGTACTTCAGTTCAGTAGTAAAGAGAATTGAAAGACCTTTAAAATAAGGTATCACTTGACCCCCTTTCCATTTAAGATTTTAGGGGGCTGTATGTGTTAACGTGATTTTTTGCCAATTTTGTGTCCCCCTTGAAAACAAAATCGACGGGTCTGAGCGTTTTTCCAAAAAAGAACTGAACGCCAGTAAATGTCTCTGTTTCGTTTTCGATGCGCCACCCTATACCGGGTGTTGCATCGTCGAGCGGGACATAGGAAATCCCATGTAATTAACAATAAAGCACACATTTCAAAATGACAACTTTATTTGACAGTCATCTTTTACCTTAACTGGTGCCCGCAAATACGGGGCCATAAAAAGGAGAAATAGTTAAAAAGAAATCGGCGATAACCCGTAAACGGGCTCATCAAAAATATCTAAAGTTATTTTGAATGTGGGTTTTAGTGCTCTTTAATAAACCTAAATAGAATTTTTCTCTAAAATAATTAGGGAAGCCAATAATTGACCCCATTTCAAATTACATGGGATTTCCTATGTCCCGCTCGACGATGCAACACCCGGTATAATATTTTACATATAAAACATAAAATTTATTGCTATCGCCAGACGCAGGTATAGTATGCAGTATGTGGTGGAAATGCAGTATTTATTTGTGATGACTCATCAACTACTGTTTGCTGTTAATTGCATATATCCGGATACTCCTTTTACTACTTTTCCTATAATTTCTTCTCCATTTGATGCCCCCTAGACAATTCACTTGAAAGTTGTTTATTAAACCTCCAAAATCTACTAAAATAAAAAATCTCCCTCTTCCTCTGAATATCAGGCACCGATTAGTGTGCATGTCCGTTTTTGGTCATTAGTATTATAATCATTATGTTAAACGATATCTGCTTTTACTATTTCGGTTTCAGCCATTAAAAAAGAATCGAAAAAAAAGGATCATTCATCATTTCCACGTGGCCAAAAGTATTCCAATTAATGGAAAAATGTATAGTCTGTTTGCCAAAATCATTGGATTTATACGGAATGGAACAGAGCAGCCGTAATTAAATTTTGTATTACTTTTTGACTACATTTATTTTTTATGGAATTATGAAGCATTGAACCCTTGGCGCTTTTATTTTGCACAAAAATGCTTAAGAGCATCCAACCAATATTTCTAAATTCTGTCTCCAAGGTTACCAGCTCCATGCCAAATTTATATCTGTATACAGGGTGGCCCTGGAATTTTAAATACAGTGTTAGGGACTTTTGAGTTTAAGAAATTTAAAAAATTGTTCATTCATTGGCTTATAACTTTCTTAAACCCACATAGATACCATCTTTCCATTGGAGAACTCAATAATTTGCTTACTTTTTTTTGTAATTCGGGCAAAGAAAGAATCGCAATTTAACACGGACAATGTTAAAGCGGTCGGAGTCACTTAAACCGATCGAAATTTTAGTTTTATTATCTCTTTTATACGTCACTGATCTAAAGGTGTCCATTACACAACTACCCCGTCCACCTTTGTCGCACCCCCTTCATTCATTTCACAGTGGTCACTCCGCCGGCGATACCCGAGTGAATGGTCCCATTATAGCAGACCCATAATGGCCCATAAATTACCACGATTGAATGGACCCATAAATTAGGCAATGTAAAAAATACCGTAATTAAAACTTACCGTTTGTCGTTCAGTTTGATCTGTTGTTTGTTATTGTAAAGTGAAAATGACCGGGGTGTGACGTGGAAAAGGGGATTGTACCCCGAAATTTTTGTTCGTGTCATTAGTGGAATAATACCAGCTACTGGTTAGACCTAATGTTGTTAATGTTGTTGTTATCATTGTTATTATTATAAGTAAGCCAAACCCTAAAAATGTTGAAAATTCTTTTTTCTACTCCCACATGGAAATTTGCTGTTTTCTTTACACTTAAGTGGCGAGTAAAGTAGGCTATTCCAGTTACCTATGCGGGAATATATCATATCCATCCTAGATAGGTAATGAAACTGACCAATCACAGTAGTCAAGAAGCCAAATTGACATGTTTTTAAAAGTACTGACCAATCACAGTATATTATTTTTACTGAGGCTCCGCCTTCTTTTTCAAGACACTAAATTATATAATTTAAATGCATATGGTACAATTTGTTATTAATTTGTTCAATATAATAAAATCTAGACGCATTTATAATAGATTTATCAATAATGCAACCTGCTGAATGTGCATAGAAAATTAATTTTATGTAGCATCATTTATCAGTTGGTTTTCCGATAATTAACTAAACGCTTCGATAGTCCAGACGTTAGAGCGTTGGACAATGAAACTAATGGTCGTGAGTTCGAGCCCGGCAACCTACAAACCTTTTTTTACATTTTTTATCATAAGGTCGTAGAAAAAATATACTGTACAACTCGAGTGGATTGTCCATATTTCCCTCGGAAGTTTGACCACTCCGCCTACGGCGTCGTGCTCAATTTACTTCCTTGTGCGATATGGACATCATATCCACTCTTGTTGTACAAACTACTATTTTCTACTCCCACATGAAAATTTGCTGTTTCCTTTACACTTAAGTAGCGAGAAAAGTAGGCTATTCCAGTTAACTGTACGGCAAAATTTCATAACAGTGCTGTACGGTGTTGCAACCTTTAAAAATAAAATTATCTCCCATTTTGACCGTAAAGAATATTTTACGAATATAACACTGTGCGTAAAAATTTCCCTTTCCCCTTTGGAGACAGCGCCGACTTTTCATTCCTCTGTGCTTTATTTTCACAAATCCGGAAATTTCCCATTAGTTGACAACATTGTTATAAAAATTATATTTCTCTGTGGCTTTCTTAAAAGTACTGACCAATCACAGTTTAATATATTTACTGAGGCTCAGCCTTCTTTTTCAAGACACTAAATTACATAATTTATATGTATATGGTACAATATGTTATTAATTTGTTCAATATAACAAAATCTAGACGCATTTATAATCATTAATGCAACCTGCCGAATGTGCATAGAAAATTAATTTCATGTAGCATCATTATTGAGTTGGTTTTACCATTATTTCCTAAATGATTCTGTGGTCGAGACGGTTGAGCGTTGAACTTTGGATCCAATGGTCGTGAGTTCGAGTCCGGCCGCCTGCAAACTTTTTTTTTACATTTTTTAGCATAAGACTCGTAAGTTTTGTCGTAGAAAAAATATACTGTTCAACTCGAGTGGATTGTCTATATCACACTCGAAAGTTTGAGGACTCTATTAACTTCCTCGTGCGATATAGACATCATATCCACTCTTGTTGTAAGTCCAAATTTAAAAATTTTAAAAATGTATTAATAAATATAGCCAGGATTCGGGCTAAAAGAACGCAATGTTTTTTTGTTTAATTTATTATATGCATGTCCTGGGACACCCTGCTCTGTAAGATATAATTTCGCGTGGAGCTGCTAACTCTGGAGAAAAATTTATTGATCGGATGTTCTTACATAGCGTTCTTTATTTCTTGTTCGTGCGATATGAACGCCTAGGGACGTCTGAGCAAGAACAATACGCTTTTTCGTATAGCTATAAAAGGAATCTTAAAGAGATGTTGAAAAGGCGCAAATCAAAAGGATAAATAGGGAAGTTGACAGGCTACAAATGTCCGCATAGCGAAACTACCTAGTTTATAAATGACATTACATTAATTACAAGCACTAGGAAGTGGCTATTCATATCATCTCCGTAGGTCTGGAAATTAAATACCATCACATCCTTCATTTTCGTAATGGCACTCGTGTAATTTACAGGAAGCAATGAATACAAGCGAAAATCAGACAAAATATTGTACAGGGTATTTGTATACTAAAAAAAAAAATTGCTGAAACCAGCAATGATAAAAATGGCAGAGGTCTACAATGATTTTGATGTTTGGTAGCTATCGGCGGTTTTGACTTCTTTTGAGACACTGACCCTTATAATCATCTTATTTATATTTTATTTTAATTTACGTTTATCCAATCGCGGCTTGACTTATGCCAAGACAGCACGAAAAAAGGGTAATTTTTTACTGTTTTCGATGGTTGCGAGGAATGTGGAGCACAATTTTTTTCGTATTCTCCGCCCTCGAAAATCGAATGTGGAATGAATATTCTATTTCAGAAAGGTGTAGAGTAATAAAAGCTTATTAGGTATGCAAAGGGACTACAGGGTGACCCAACGAATATTTAAGCCACTTTCATAATTTGGCATTGATTTCATTGCAAAATTCTTTACTTTCATCAAGTGCATAATGACATGATGGACTGCTTTTCGCAAGTTCGCTGGTGTCACTTCCTTAATGGCTTGATCAAACAGTAGCTTAACGTCTTTCATTTTGAATGTCTTGTTGTGTCTTGATACAAATCCTTTCACTTGCGCCCATATCAGTTCTATAAGATTTAGTTCGCAATGATATGGCGGTGTGCGCAGCACAGTTACACTATGTTGTTCAGCTATATCTTCCACGGCATATTTCATAAAACAATGTTTGTGTAAACTTGCTATAGCTAGGTTAGGTTAGGTTAGGTAAGAGTGGCAGACCCTTGGTTCTGACCAAACGGTCTCACGTAGTCCTGATTAGGTCCGTTGTGATACCACACGTGTTCCGTAGAACCCACCTTCATCAGATCACTGATGGTTTATGCGACGTAACCGCGGAAGGATTTTAACAACTCATTCAAACCAGCCACTACTGTTCAGAAATCTGCTCAGCCGTCCAAGTTGTAGGTTGTTTAGTTCCTCCAGGCTATCGAAAGATGATTCACCCAGAGTAGTGAACCTCCTTCTTGCGAGGCCAGGGCATTCACACAGAAAATGTTGAATACTTTCTTCCTCTTCCTCATCTCTGCAGCTTCTGCAGAAGTCGTTAGTGGGTATTTGCATACGTTCGGCATGTCTACCGAAGAGGCAATGTCCGGTAACAACCGCAGTAATATTTCTCACGTCTTTTCGACTGTGTCTCAATAGCTCTGCGGTTCTCTTTTTATCGAATGTGGGCCACAGTTGCCTGGATGTACTACAGGTTATAAACCCTGTCCATCTGTTCTGTGCAAGCTGCTTGGCCGTGTAGTCAATCTCCTCTTTGACCAATCCCAGTGGTTTGTTCACTGTATTGTCTGCTAGATCAGCTGGCATGCCTGCGCCCTCTCTTGCGAGCGCATCGGCAGCCTCGTTGCCATCTATTTTGGAGTGTCCAGAAACCCAGCACAGAATAACCCGATGTTGGTTGCCAAGTGTGCATAGATTGTTGCGGCATCGCTTTACGAGCTTTGATTTGACGCTGCTGGAACAGATTGCCTTAATCGCCGCCTGACTATCACTGAAGATGGTGATTGACGAGGCTACTCCCAAGCCAAGGTGTTCCTGCAGGATATTGACCGCCTTCTCTACTGCCAGTACTTCCGCTTGAAAAATACTACAATAGTTGGGGAGTCTATACGATTTCTGTATTTGTAAACTTTCGGAAAAGACCCCGGCTCCCACACCGACGTCCATCTTTGAACCGTCTGTGAAGATTGCGTGATCTGTTTTCGTTATATTCTGATTGCCTTCCCACTCTTCCCTACTCGGAATGAGTATAGAATACCTTCTATCGAAGCATGTTATTGGGACAGAGTAATCAGTCGGGTCTCGTAGATTATTCCCCGGGTGAATCTTTAGTATACTGCTGTGCCCGTAGTTAGTTTCCTTCCAGAATTTCGACTCTTTTAGTCGCAGGGCACTTTTTGCAGCTATACTTTTTCCATAGATATCCAAGGGGGGTATATATAACATGACCTCTAGCGCCGCTGTCGGGGTTGACTTAAGGGCTCCGGTTATTCCTAAACAAGCTGCCCTTTGTATCTTTGTTATTGACTTAGTGTGCACTGCTTTTTCCAAAGCGGTCCACCAAACCAGGACCCCGTATATTAATATAGGTCTTATAATAGCTGTATAAATCCAGTGTACTATGTGGGGTTTTAGTCCCCATTTTTTTCCAATTGCTTTTTTGCAGGCATATAATGCTACCGACGCTTTTTTAACTCGTTCTTGCAAGTTTATGCCCCAGTTTAGCTTGGAGTCAAGTACCAATCCTAAATACTTTGCTTTTTCCTTAAGCACTAAAGCATTATTGTCGAGTACTGGGAGTCTGAAGTTCTCGATCACCCTTCTGCGTGTGAATAGAACTACCTCCGTTTTTTCGGGGTTGATTTTTAACCCGCATTTCATGGCCCACTGTTGTAGTATTCGTAGCGCCATTCCTGTTAGGTCGCTAATTGTGTTTACAAATTTACCTGACACTAGTATAACTATATCGTCAGCGTATGCAATCACTTTTATTCCAGCCTTCTCCAACGCTATGAGAACTTTATTTAAAACTCTCAGCCAGAGTGTTGGTGACAGAACCCCGCCTTGCGGAGTTCCTCTTCCAGCAAATCTGACCATCTCGCTACTTCCCAAACTGGAGCAGATTTGACGGCCTTTCAACATCCTCCTAATCCAACGGCAGATGTAGTTATCGACCCCTGTTTCTATTAGAGCGTCGCACACTGCCTCGGTCGTGACGTTATTAAAGGCTCCTTCAATATCCAAGAAGGTACCTAGGGTGTACTCTTTATTGTTAAGGGATTTCTCAATAGTGCCTACTACTTCGTGTAGCGCCGTTTCCACTGATTTCCCTTTGGTATAAGCGTGTTGAGACGAGCTTAATTCTCGCTCTCTCACCGAGTTCTTGATATGCAGATCCAGTAACCTCTCCAATGTTTTGACAAGGAACGAAGACAGGCTTATTGGTCTGAAGTCTTTGACGGTTACATGACTGCTCTTACCAGCCTTAGGGATGAAGACTATTTTTATCTTATTCCAGTCAGCCGGCATGTAAGTAAAATGCAAGCTGCTTCTGTAT
This sequence comes from Polydrusus cervinus, assembly GCA_935413205.1. Taxonomy (NCBI): domain Eukaryota; kingdom Metazoa; phylum Arthropoda; class Insecta; order Coleoptera; family Curculionidae; genus Polydrusus; species Polydrusus cervinus. The sequence goes on from OW284515.1 coordinate 59,762,455, forward strand.
ATCACCAAGAGCCAAGGGATCAGGATTCTCTTCCCTCTTTGTAGCATGGCTATAGCTAATAGTTCCTTCTTTATAAAATTATCTTCTTTTTTTATTTGGTTAGTTATCATAAATAATTTTATGCACAAAATTTATTTACGCCTATGGCCGACACCGAAATTGAGCCGAACTGGATGGAATTTCCCATTTTATTTCTGAAATAGACTATAGACCACCATAATACAAGAAATCACTTTTCAGAACCAAAACATCTCTCAAAAAAAATTAATTGTGTAGACCTGCGAGTCAATAAAATTGAAGAACACATAGATTTATGCGTTTATTGAAAAAATAATGATCGCTACTATAATTCAATCCGACACAAGCGAGACCAAATAAATAACGTTCCATGAAAATAACATAAAGGGCGGTAGTCGCTATTTTATTCTCATATGTTCAGTTTGTTCAGAATGTTATGTGATTTATGCCTTTCTGTGGGCATATTCTCGGTGTATACGCCTAGAAATAATTAATATTTTCGTTATTAATGTTGGCAACATTTGCTGCCAACGGATATATAAAGCACTTTTTGTTTTTATTAAATAGGTATTATTAGAAACTAAAAATTTTCGCTTTTTCGCATGAATATAATAAGAAAGTGACGCCAAAACATCCCACTTCTGATTTATGTGAATCATAGATATTTTAAACATCAGTATTTAGCAATACAAAGCCATTTTTAATAAATCGTTAATTTTTTTTCGAAATTCAGCTATGAAACAATCTAATTACCGATATTTAACAAAAGCTTATCGCGGCAAAAATGCAATCGACAACATTTAAAAAACAAAGCCGTTCACCTTGCACAAGTTACCTTCATATACCACGTTCAATAATAATTGCAAATCAGTTAATACGTATCCATATATACTTATTCATTTTTTATGGTTTGTTGGGTAAATGGTAAAAGTAGCCACTTGCGTCTTGCGGTCGCTTTACAAGTTTAATTAGCAAATTATTGTAGTTCTGTTGATTTTTTTTTTAGTGATTTAGATTGTATAATTAAAGATTGACTCAGTTGGTTTCGTAATATTTGAATGACAGAGAAAACTGGTATATAAGAGGTGTGTTTAACTAATATATTTTCATTTTGAAAATATTAACCTCTCACAAATTTATTTCAATGTTTTTTGTTCACTTTATGTTATAACTGACGATAATCCACTACTTCTGTATATTATGTAATATGCAGGTATAAAGTCGGTAATGTCAAATTGATATATTGACATGTTATTGACAGCAATGACAATAAAGCTTTTAGTTACGTTTCTATTTTACCGCATTCTACACCATATTTATTTTAGATTTTAATGTTTTCAAGCAATGTGACCCCATCATATTCCCAATTCGACCCTTTAAACAAATACAACCAACAAAAAAGACTTCTGGATGAAATCAAGCACATAAAATGTCCCATTATAAAACTAGTAAGACATCAGATGGAAAGTGCCGAACACTCGATTTGTGACTGCTTCACTGCCTGTCGAAGGTAATACCAATTTTTTATAAAGTCCATTATTTTTTTTAAATTAAGTTTAATCTTTTCTTAGAAACAAATCGTGGAGATACAAGCTATGGCAAAACAGATGGACAATACTCAAATGGTTCATCACCCTTATGGTGATGGTAAGTCTCTTTATCTATGGAGCCTTGGTGGGAGCCGGTTTATGTTCGTGCAGTGTCTCCCAACATAGTTTGCCGTGTGCGGGCACCTTTTCACTACTTCCGGGACTTAATTTTGCAAAAAGACACCATTTTATATATTAGTAATTGTAGAATTATATTGTAACTATTTTACCGTATACAGAATAATACCTATATGAAATAATATTATACATTGTGAATGAAAAAATATTTTTTTTAGTTTTTATAGTTGCCTTCTCTTAAAGCATCCGTGTATGATGAATGTGATGAATTTGTTTAATTTTTCACATTGTGTGCCATTTTCCCCAAAGAAATGTTTAATATGGCCATGATGTGCCAACAAGCAATCTTGACTTGGGGATTAATGGAAAAAAATGTTGTTTATTACGCGAGCATCAAACCAAAACCTAAATAATAAATAAAATTAATGATTTTTTTAGGAAGGAAACATTTTGTGGCTAGGAATACGAATCTAAAAATTCTTTTTCTCGGAAACGCTTAGTTTTTCAAATATTTCTTCCTAAAGGGCCGTTTTGTAGAGGTTAGGTTTCGGCCCACATATATACATACACTATATTGCTAATACCATAATTTAATGATGCCACCACTGTAAGCAGATGATCAGGGGCCGTTAAGTTTGCGCAGATCGGAAATTTGCTTCTCCATGAAATAAAACTAAGTAACCGATATTTTACATACCTGAAATACCTTATTCCTGGTATTGAACCGCGATTCGTGCAAAAAAGGATCATGCACAATAACAAAATGTCTGGTTGGTAAAGTTTTATACATAAATTCGCATCCAAAACTTAAAAATAATATCCACAATCACACACGAAACATCCGAGCGAATACAACGTAAAAAAGCTGGAAACGACTACAACTTACAACCTAACAAAAAAAAAATGTCTAAAGTAAAGTTTTATAAATATTAACACCCAAAACTTGAAAATTATAACCACACACGAATGAACGAAATAAAAGATGGCGACAAATAAGAATACAACGGCAAGCCGGTTCTGTTCAAGAGACCTTGGGTTCTGTTTACGTTCTGTTAGAAATCGTGTGGGTTGCCTACTGCGCAAGCGCCACGGCCCCCAACTCAGGTTATTTTGAATCGCACGATGGGTGTATTCTTGCTTCGTGCGGCTGCTTGTATTGGCAATATAGTGTATGTATATATGTGTTTCGGCCGCATACCATCGTATTCACTCGTTTGTGACAAAATTTTAAAGGAAGAACAAGTTTAGAGAGAGAGAGGTGTGCTAAAACCAAAAACCCCCTCCGTCTTTCCTTATTGACTTCTAAAAAAAAAAGATCTCTGTCTCCTTCCAATGTGACTGGCAATGGACAAAGTCCCTGGCGTTCTCTTCACCGTGACTTCCAAATAAAAAAAAAACAACTAACTGTTTTTGGGATATCCATATTATAACAGCAATGATCTTCCTGAGGTCCTGTTTCCCAATGAATACAATCTTCAACGTTTTAAGACCAACGTTAATCGCTTTTTTCGGACTCGCACCGCTCCCAGAGCGCCTTAAAGGATTTTTCCTACAGTACAGGTGTTTTATCATAAAAAAAATATATATATATATTCCAGGCTGTGGTGGTGGTGGGCAAATACCAAAGAACAATAACTTTTAGTAGATAAAGGGGCATATTATACCAAAAAACAAAAAATAATTCTGAGGGAAGAGACTTAATTGCCCCCCCCCCCCCCCCCCCCATAGCGCGGTGACAGTTCAAAACCAAATGACAACTAGCCTCTTTTAATATTGATTATTATTGAAAAATAGGTTTTTCCTGCTTTTTTAATAAATAAGGGTAAATGTGAACAAAATAGTGATCAGCACCAAATTGCTGCCATTATGCATCCAAAAAGTAATCTCTATAAAATGCCAATTTTAGAAGGAATATTTCAAAACCCTTTTTTTCCAGTTTTGCGACCAATTATATTGTTATCTTTGTTTCGATAACTTAAATAGACAAAGACAGTTTAGAAACAGAAAACCAGACTCGAGACCTGAGTCAGGTAGGAGTGCATCGTTTACAGAGCGATCGGCCGCTGCCATTGCTTGGAATCCTTGTGACGTCGGTAAGTAGTTTCGCGTGTTTCTTTATTAGAGAGCGTATTTTGTTTAATTATTTTCTCAGTAAGTATTTAGAGAATTTAAAAACCGAAACTATAGTAAATTTTATTTTTTCTTGCTCTATACGGTAGGGTTAAAATCAAAATTTAGTGAAAAAGCTACGCCAAAGGGTCTTCGACTAACAATACTGACAGCCACAATAATTCAATTTTTCAGTATTTATTTCAACCACGAATATCAGAGACTACCAAGGTCCGTCACCATCAGCTTGTTAAGCCTCACGTACTTTAAACAAATCACTTTAAAGATACGGTCGACAAATTTAACGGTAACCATTCTTCTTTTCCTTCGAGGCATGTTCTCCATTCTTCTTCTTTTTGCATCGCGATAGCACAAGAATCGTTTGTAACCCGATCGGATGCCAATGGATCGGAAGAATACACGCCAATAATTGGCTGGTGATAGGCAGATGCCTCAAAACCGATAACTTTGTAAAATTATGGCCAACTTGGTCTTTATATGGATATTTAATGTAAATTTAGAGCACGTATGAATCCGGCATTTTTTTAAAAATCGATAATGTACTTTTTTATTTAGTTTTATCATGGAATGGTGCCGTACATACGTGGACAGTACTAGGGGGTTGGAAAATTACTTTTCATTTCATTTTATATGTCTAGGATCACCACCACTAGTTTCTTTAGGGGAAGAATCTACAAATTTTATTTTTACATCTATCAAATTTGAGAAAATAGAATTTTTATCGTAGTCAAATACATATCGTCAGATCATAACAACATAATATGGTATGCAATAACTATATTTATAAATTTAATTTAACAAACCTAGTTAGCAGGCCAGAAAAAACGTTAAAACTTATTTTTTCGGCGCTCGTCTAAAAAGTTCTCTATCCAGAGAATCACCCATATATTAAATATTTTTTTGCCGGTCGACAAGCACCTAAACATGGGGCCGAGTTAGCAGGTATGGATATTTCGACGAAAATGGTTTTGCTTTTTGTTTTTATGCGGCATCATCAATAAAAATTAATTTTATAGTCCCTTCTATATAGTCGAATATCCTATAAAACAAAAGTTCTTAGCAACACAATACACTAACCTTATTAACCACTGGCTATCCTAACACGTGATCGTAAGATTACATACAGGGTGATTCCTAAGTTGTTACTTTCTTTTTAGCTGTGTATAGAAGGTAATAAAATAAACAACATTTTCAAATACCTTTTTTCAAAAAACTTTAAAATAGGCGAGATAAAGACGTGCAAAATTTAAGTGCAGGCCTGGTTATTAAAACATAGCCTGCTATACTTTATGTTGTTTCTCTTATTAGTCATGGCAAGTTATTTGGCAATCCGCTGCGGTGTGTTTTTCTGAAGTAAGTTAATTTTAAATTGGTGACACGTGAAAATGGTAAAATTTGAAAACAAGGAACTAGTAGATATGGTTCTAATTTACGGTGAGTGTCGTCAAAGTGCGGCTGCTGCTTCGAGAATATACGCAGAACGCTTTCCCTTGTGGGTTCATCCTACACCCAGAAGTTTTTTTTAATGTTATTTAACGGGTAAGTTAGGCAGGACCGTATTTGATCCATAGTGTAATAAATAAACGTAAGTACCTTATTTTTGAGTTTTTTGAAAAAAGGTATTTGAAAATGTTGCTTATTTTAATGCCTTTTATACGCAGCTAAAAAAGAAGCATCTACTTAGGAATCACCCTGTATATGTATGTTCTCGATGACCATATACATTTTTTTCTTTCCTGATTCCTGTACAGTTCTCGTAACGCCCTTAACGCTCGGTCTTTATGCGATCGATTTCCTGTTTTATCCGTACCGTAAAATAGCCCATCCGAGCCATCTCATCTCGGCTATAAAGTAGGTGTTCTATAGTTGTAGTTATGACGGTAATAACCATTACGGGCCCGACGTTTTTGCGCCATGTTTACTCAGGATTGAAAAAAGGCCCATGGCTTAATGGGCAGTTTCACGCCGTTTATTCCGTTAGACATGGAATGGTTTAAAGGAGGAGGAATGTTTGCGAGTTGATGTCCGCGTTTTCTCTTTCAAATTATAATAAAGTGTTATTTTAACGATTTAAGGTTATGCTGTAAATACATAGTTCACCTGTGGTACATTTTTCTTTTTAATTAATTTAAATGGGGGAGAAAATATTGACGTTTAAATTGGACTGTATCAAATTAAATCGGTGTGCGACCCATGGAAAAAATGGAACCATCGCTTCTCCTTCCCTGCTTGCCATGGCCCAATAAATGTATTATAGATTTTCTGGTGTATGTTTATTTTTAAATTATATTATATGCCCTGTCTAATATCGAAATCATTGCTTCCTACCCCCCTCCTAGCCTAGGAACTCGGGTCTAAAAGTCTAATTGCAACCTAATTTTTCGTCTTTCGGTTGGACTCTTAATTTAAATTTTTAAATAATTCTTGGCTTAGATTACAAAGGTCTTGTAGGAAACGTTTAGTTTTTAAAATTTTTCTTCTAAAAGTCCTGTTTTATATAGAGATTAAGGTTTCGGACGCATATCGTTTTAATTATTGATTTATGATGCAATTTTATAGGAAAACGAGTAAAAATAATATCTTATAGTATTTTCTATTATACTTGTCTGTTCCGTTTTCCCTTTTTTAGAGCTATTTTAAATCAATAAAAATATAACCCAATGCAATAAAATATTTTTAAAACAAAAACAAAAAACAATTAGGAATTTATTTTTAAAGAGAAAAATTAAAGTAAAAATTGTAATTGAAACATTTTTTATGGAAGAAGTGTGATAATTTATAATAAAAAAAAAGTACGGGAAGAAACGAGAATGTCTTATTATAAATATATAAAACGGCACTTAAGAAGGAGTATTTCGAAACCTAAGCATTTTCACCAAAAACTGCTCTTAGATCTACGATCCTAAAATACATGATTTTTGAAAAAATCATCAATTTTGGCGTGGTAAGCGATATTTACTTTATTTTTAATCATGAAAACCCGAGCCCGAAAAACGCTGGTTAGAGTCATACATACGTCTTATATTAAAATTTTGCATTGACACCAATATTCATATTTTTCACAAATATAAAAAATGTTTTTTTTTTAATAAAGAGCCAGCTAGGAATATCAAAAAAAAAAGTAAAAAGCAAACATTTACAAAAACAAATTTATTCCAACCATGCAGAGGGGGAGAGGTAATCATTTAATTTTCGAAATTTAATAGTAAATAGGTGAATCCTAAACGAACTTTGGGCGTGGCCCCGAAAATTTTTCGTCTCCGGCGCTTTTACGCGTTTTTCACTAGGTACAATATCATGAAATACGTCATGTAGTCCCGGCTGTCCCTTTCCCCGAAAAAAAAATCCTACTTACGCCCACTGAGCCAGCCCCCCCCCCCCCCAGCATATTTTCTGGCTACGCCACTAGAAAATATTTTATTTTTAACAAGAGAAACTATCTAAATCGATAAACATATTTCGAGGCCCGAAAAACCGTTTATACCTTTAAAATTACGGAAAACAACAAAATATTTGGCTATATTTCACAGCGAACTACTATTTATGGACCATTTTGTTAGAGCAAGATGAATCTTTATGGTTGGAGCGTTATCCGGAAAATATTTACGACAGAAACATCAAAAATAGAGGTATAAATACATAATAACATAAACCTTTAACATAAATATACAAACATGCACAGATATACTCTCGTTTTATCATGTCGTATGTTTTGTATTGTTATCTATCATAGAGCAAATATATATTTAAGAGCAAACAGTAGTCTATGAGTCATCACGAACAAACCGTGCGTTTCCACCCCATCGCGCATGTTGTACCTGTGTCGGACGATGGCAATAACATTTCTTTTTTTATATACAAAATTATATAAAATCTAATTTCACGATAATTAAGTGGCGCGGCGTCAGTAGAGATTTTGTGGATAATATGGAAACTAAGATATTAACATGAATAGCCGGAATATTTATATTTTTATATTCTACATGGCGGATGATATAATTTGAACCTATACGGGTCTCCCATAACTTATGGGCCGTAGAGTAACTAGATATACTAGACATCAAACTAAGCCGATTATGTCATATAGGTTTTTTTTTTGATAAGTAAAATAATAATTTAATTATGTACTATTTTATTTATGCTTTGGGATGTTTAAAGGGAAATATCTCGAAAACCGATAAAGATATTAAGATAAATCAAGTACACCTTTTTGACTCAGAAAATGCCCTTCTTTAAGAAACTATAATTGAAAAACACCTAATATCACAGGTAAGAAAAAAAATCATAGATTTATGAAGCATATGTGTGCAACTAGCGCCCTCTAGTTTGAAACTTAAAAATTTCTACAAATTCTTATTTCTTGCTCATTAAAACATTATATTGCCAACTTTCAATTCGATTCATTAAACCGTTTTAAAATTATGGCTTATTTTCGAGAATGAACTTTTACTTTCAACACCCTGTATCTCTAGAACGATTAACAATCCGAAAAAACTTATATGACTTAATCGGCTTAGTTTGATGTCTAGTAGCTCCAGTTACTCTACGGCTTATAAGTTATGGGACACCCTGTATAATTATTTAAGTTTTAAAATAAATTTTCAATATTTTTTTTTGGGAAAAAATAAGGTATCTATCATCCGCCAAACTAGAAGTTCTTGTGAACCCTTTAGTTAAATTTTAGTTTAGTAGTTTAGGCACGTAAGACCTTTGGATTCGGATCTATTTGTCATAATTCTTAAGTTATAATGATCTGGCCACTATGATTGGTCAGTTTCATATCCAAACAAGTATGGATATAAAACTATATCATTCGTTAACTGGTATAACCCATTTATCCAGTCACTTGGTTATGTTATAAAGAAAAACAGACAATATTCATATAGAGTATATTTATAGAGTAGTATCGTGCCCTCAGCCATAACTCTTCTTAGTCAACTGAATGTTTACTAAAATCAAAATTTGTTGGATTATAGCAAGCAAGGTTGTTGCTATTGTAATGTCGATCAGGTGGAGCACTAGTTATATGATTTTTTTCAAGGCAGAAATACGAGCTTTATAGGAGCGACATAACCAGATTAAAAATATCCTTCTGAATATTTGTTTGACAAAATCGTTTACATGACCAATTAAATCTAAAAAATGCCGTGGTTTCGCATTATCTAAAGTAGTCAGTGTGGGTCGAAAGAATTAGGAAAATATGATTATTTATGAATGTGAGGATATTTATATGGGTCTGTGTATTTAGATGAGTACATTCTAGTGTGGGATTCAATGAGTTGTTGAAAAGATATAGCGCAGATAATGGATGGTATTGTTGAATGGATTTGATCTTGAGAAAAATGGTAACAAGGTGACCCAATGCATTTTTTTTAAACAGGTGACATAATGATGGATAATTTACAAATGATACGACCCCGAAGCAAGTGTAGGTATATAATATAATTATACAATCAGTACGGGTTTCGGGGGAAGGCCTCCCCGGATTCCCACAGCTTGAGTGCAATATTTATAGGGACCCAGTTAGATAGAAGTCAATGATTATACAGCGTGATCAGTTAAGGGTACGGAGCGGCCATATCTCGGAAACTACTGGGCATAGAAATTCAGGAAAAAAAAATGATAACTAAAGCGGCCATGAGAAAATCCTGGAAATAATTTTTAAGTTCCGCATTTTGCCGCAAGAGGGCGTAATTGAAAAGTCAATTTTAAAATTTGACATATCTCCCCCCCCCCCCATCTTATTAAAGTCGGTACGCCAATGAGCATAAGACCAAAATGATGCATAATTGTCCAAGCTTTTTAACGGTGTTACCAAATATATACCTTAATGTGGAATTTTCGGAGATATGTCAAATTTTAAAATTGACTTTTCAATTACGCCTTCTTGCGGCAAAATGCGGAACTTAAAAATTATTTCCAGGATTTTCTCATGGTCACTTTAGTTATAATTTCTTTTCCTGAATTTCTATGCCCGGTAGTTAACGAGATATGGCCGCTCCGTACCCTTAACTGATCAAGCTGTATTATGATGATATGAGACCGCACGCACTGGACAACCAGCAAGGTCCGTTTTAATACAATATGCTACAATTATTGAGAGTGAAAATAGTTGTGCAACAAAAGCCTGCAAGTGCGCGAGTATTCTTAGGCGACGACATACCACCTCCCTCATTAAATTTTAAAAACTACATTCACAACAACATTTTAAGATTGCAAAAACTTCCTTTTATATTTTTAATGTTAAATTAATTATTACAATAGTATTTATTATCATTTAACATTTTAGATTATGCAACGTCCACATTGGAGGCACCCAGTTTCTAACAAGGTACCTTAAAAGTGCATTGTCTTTAGAAAAATTGCCAAATGTAGGCCAACAAGTTTAACTAAGTAATACTGTCAATGTAATAATACCTAATAATTTATTATTAGATCTTTGTCACTTCAGTGATTCATTAACAAATGATTTATAACTCTTAACGTAAATTTGGTATAAAATTAGAAGATGTTCAAACTCATCTATAATAATAATATGGGTGATTCATTAAGGGTGACGAGCGGCCATAGCTCGGAAACTACTGGACATAGAAATTCAGAAAAAAAAATTATAACTAAAGTGGCCATGAGAAAATCCTGGAAATAATTTTTAAGTTCCGCATTTTGCCGCAAGAGGGCGTAATTGAAAAGTCAATTTTAAAATTGTACATATCTCCGAAAATTCCACATTAAGGTATATATTTGATAACACCATTAAAAAGCTTGGACAATTATGCATCATTTTGGTCTTATGCTCATTGGAGTACCGACTTTAATAAGAGGGGGAGGAAGCTGTTGAAAGTGTAATCAGTTAAATCGCTGTAACTTATAAACGACTTATCCGATTTTAACAAACTAAAGACTGTTTGGAAGAGAAATGTATGCACTTTCACCAATGGTATTTAGTTGTGCATAATAGTTCTCAAAAAAAATGCTAGAAGGCGCAATTTGTAATAATAACACATTTTTTGATTTAACTCCGAAAAAATAAATCACACGGTATAATTATGATACCATAATCGAAAAGTAGATGAAATTTGCTAAAAAAAATATTAAAACCGCAGCTCGATATCTCCGTTCGTTTCAGCGTTATCGCCAATAGAATAATTTTTAAAAGTAAACGATTATATATTTTTTAGAAAAAAAGTGGGACGCCACTGATATTTTTCCTTGTGGATATCATTTCTGATTAGCCTGGTAAATTCTGCATAAAAATGGTCTCTTGCGTTTTTCTCCTCAGGCACACCGTTCTTAATTAAAATAATTAAATTAAATTAGATTAGCGGAAGCTTTCCTATTAAGTGAAGGTGGTCATTTCCAACAATTTTTATAACACAAAATTTTTCTTTAAAAATAATAAATAGTAGAGCTAATTTAATTTAATTATTTTAATAAAGAACGGGTGCCTGAGGAGAAAAACGCAAGAGACCATTTTTATGTAGAATTGACCAGGCTAATCCGAAATAATATCCACAACGAACGGAGATATCGAGCTGCGGTTTTAATATTTTTTCTAGCAAATTTCATCTACTTTTCGATTATGGTATTATAATTATACCGTATGATTTATTTTTTCAGAGTAAACTCAAAAAATGTGTTATTATTACAAATTGCGCCCTCTAGCATTTTTTTTCGAGAACTATTATGGACAACTAAATACGATTGGTGAAAGTGCATACATTTCTCGTCCAAACAGTCTTTAGTTTGCTAAAATCGGATAAGTTGTTTATAAGTAACAGCGATTTAAATGATTACCCTTTCAACTTCCCCCTCTTATTAAAGTCGGTACGCCAATGAGCATAAGACCAAAATGATGCATAATTGTCCAAGCTTTTTAATGGTGTTATCAACAGTAATATACCGATAGAGGAGGCGTCTTATCGGTAATACCGCTGCTTTTTACAAGAAATCGATTTTCTGATAATTTTCACGAAATGTAATTTTTACTTATAATCTGATAAGGTCCCGAGAGCTTTAGCTCGAGGGTCTTATCTTTGATTATAAGTAAAAATTATATTGAGTGAAAATTTTCTTAGAAAATCTAGTTTCGAGTGAAAAACAACGGTATGAAGATAAGACACCGCTTCTAGAGGTGTATTTTATTGGATAATTTACTGAACCTGAAATAAAAGCCGTTTGTGATAAAGGAAAATATGCAAACACATAATTATGATTTACTTTTAAGTTTATAAAGGTGCCACAACTAACAATTAATTAAAAATCCAAAACTAAATCAGACGCGTGGAACGTCAAAAATCAAATTCGTTCATCAATAATTGTCATCACGCTTGCCATGAAAACGCCAAGATTTCTTAAGCTCACGTCAAAGCAAAGCACACTGGGTTTAATATTGCAGACATTTTGTCAAAACATTTCTTTAAAAATGTCAATAATTAAGTTAAGTTTATGCCCTAAAATCACCTTAAATACTGTTGCGTGTCACTTTTATTTTGTAGGTGTTATAATATTTATTTATTAAACTTGATTTCGTGAAATAAATTACTGTTTGTTTGAGAAAAAGCTTCTGTGGTCTTACCGAGCTAGTCGTAGGTCTTATCGGAAAAGACCACGTTACCAAGGTGGTTGCTATGAAAATTTGCGTTCTGATTGGTTCTATATATGTGAGGTAAATTATCAAAGATATACCTTAACGTGGAATTTTCGAAGATATGTAAAATTTTAAAATTTACTTTTCAATTACGCCCTCTTGCGGCAAATTGCGAAACTTAAAAATTATTTCCAGGATTTTCTCATGGCCACTTTAGTTATAATTTTTTTTTCCTGAATTTCTATGGCCAGTAGTTTCCGAGATATGGCCGCTCACCTTTAATGAATCACCCGGTACAAGCGGTTTATTATTTTTATTAAAACAATTTTCTGCTCTCACTAATTTTACACGGAGAAAATTGCCTTGACTTTGACAATATGCTGGCCTGCTGTAATTTACCTTAAAGTGTTGTAGCCTCTGCTAGTCGATAGGAACCTTCTCCTAGCAGGTACTTTCGGAGGCTCCGTGGAACCATCTAGCGAATGCTGACGTAGGAGGGGTCTTCTTGTAGCTACGGTGTTTTGAAGCACCATTTTGACATTGTCACAACGAAGTTAAGTCACTGTAATATCGCTGTTCACTTATCGCACTAGTCACTTTGTTTTAAATAGTAATTTTAAGTGCTTCAATTTTCAAATTGCTTTTTTACACTGCAAAAAATTACTGTAAGATTACAGCTTGGTTTCATTATTTCTTATTAGAACTTTTGAATAAAAGTAATGCAGGCTCTTTAAATGACACCTTCGTAGTAAAGGTCCAACTATATTTTTTTTATTTTCCAATAGAAATTTCCATATTTTTTTTAAACCTGTACCTAATAAATTCCTTTCTATCTAAAGCTCATCAGAATCAAGATTTAATCACAAATTCCTTATTGAGTTGCTTGCTGCTTCTTATAGTCGATTACGAACCACGGTTTTCAATATAAAAATTAATGAAGAAATACCTACAAGAGTTACCGGTAAGTTGGAAAATACGGTACGCATATGATGCTGAAAGAAGAAACGGTTAATACGCCAATTAATTCCCAATAAAAAATACTTCAACTAAAATATCGACCATACAAATAAAACGCCTATAGTCTATTTCAGAAAGGTGTAGAGTAATAAAATAGGAAACTTTGGTGTCGGCCATAGGCGCAGGTAAATTTTGTGCATTAAATTATTTATGATAACTAACCAAAGAAAAGAAAAAGAAGATAATTTGATAGAGAAGGAACTATTAGCTATAGCAAATTTACACAAACATCGTTTTATGAAATATGCCGTGGAAGATACAGCTAAAAAACATAGTGTACCTGTGCTGCGCACACCACCATATATTATCATTTGCGAACTAAATCCCATAGAACTTATATGGGCGCAAGTGAAAGGATTTGTAGCAAGACACAACATGACATTCAAAATAAAAGATGTTAACCTACTGTTTGATCAAGTCATCAAGGAAGTGACACCAGAGAACTGGCGAAAAGCAGTCCACCATGTCATTAAAGAAGAGGAGAAAATGTGGGATGTTGACAACCTGATCGATCGGACCGTCGGCTAATTGAAAAGAAGATGAAGGTTCCTCAGGTGACGAAGAATACTATGATTTTTTATAATTTAATTTCTGTAAGTATAATGTATTTTTTATATTTTTTTTATAACCTAAAACTATGTACATAATGCACGCCTTTGTCACACCGTTTTCAGTGTTTGTGAATGGATAACAATAGGCAAAACCCATAAATTAACCCAAACCCAGGTGGTACTACCTGCACTTGATGAAAAGAAAAAATTTTGCAATGAAACCAATGCCAAATTATGAAAGTGGCTTAAATATTCGTTGGATCACTCTGTAGTCCCTTTGCATACCTAAGGAGCTTTTATTATTCTACACCTTTCTGAAATAGACTATAACGCGCTCTACTTTTAGATTATTGTCGCATAACCGTTTATATAAATGGTGGATACGACTTATGGAAAATCTCACGGCGATGCTGACAATCCTTTCGCTATCGACAGTACATTAAAAATAAATCAAAGCTACATTTCAGTATGAATGTATTAAGATTCTAATTAAGTTGCTATTCTACTTCTAAAGGGAACTCGTTAACGACTGACCCAATACGATCGTTAATCGGTACAATCGCTAATTGATTTCAGATTTCCTTTAGCTCATTTAGTTTTATTGTTGTTATATAAGCGAGTTAATATGACATGTGCATTTTATGTTGTACAGGGCAACAGCGGCGCCAGGAACTTGGCAACGGGTGGGCACATACGGGTCCAATGATTTTAGGGTGGGCACTGCTCAAATGAGAAGTAAATTTGAGCTTTATTTTTTGAAATATTCGAAAAAAATTAAAATTTTCAGTTTTTGTTTTTTTTAAATTTCTGACTTATTTTAACCGCTACAGAAAAACAAATATAACATTGCTAAAGCAACTATTTAAGCTTAATACTACCGTGTTTTTAGAAATTAGGTACAACGTTTCTTTTTTGTAGAACTGTTATCAACTTTAATTTTTTAAATACGGACCTGTATTTTTGATTTTATTTTTTGAGGCCCCTTTAAGCCCTGAATTCAACAATGTATCACACATAATAATTTTTAGACGTTTTGATGTCATCTTTACATCATCAGGAATTTGATAATTACTTTTAAATAAATACAGCTCTGATGTCAGTTACTTAACAATTTTGACCAAATACAACATGCAAATGAACGCAGAATTTAACAATATAGACTAAATTAACTATATAACATCTATTTATATCTGGTTCGAGTACATTTTATTACACAGATTACCGATGCGTAAAAAAAGGGCTATCGAACTATTAACAATATATCTAAAGCAAATAATTAGAAAACAAACAAAAATTTTAAATGAATAAATGAAAAGTTGAATCCAACCACACAAGCAACCCTGACAAAACTACAAATTTAAGATTTATTATAAATTATAACAAAGCATATTAAATAAAGCTAAACAAACCAAAGGTGGTTATAGCGGAAACTTTATACTTGATTGTTTGGCTTAATTATGTCAACAGATGTAGTGAGTTTAAGTTGTGGTTATGTTCAAATTGTGGAGGCTTACTCAAAAATGCAATAAATGCATTCGAGAAGAAGGACCCTTGTTGGAACACCTAATATAAAGACATTTTTTTACTTTTAGGTTTTGCTGCGGGTCTTTTCTCTTTTAATTTGTTTCCTACATAATATACTACTCATATCCGGCTATATGCAAATATACCCTAAACAATGCCAGGGCCGTATTTATTTAAAAGTAATTATCAAATTCTTGATAATGTAGAGATAACATTAAAACGTCTAAAAATTATACATGGTTGAAATTAGGGCTTAGACATTTCAAAAAATAAAATAAAAAATTCAGGTCCGTATTTAAAAAATTTAAGTTCCACAAAAACGAAACGTTGTACAGAAATTCTAAAAACACGGTAAAAGCTAAAAATGTTGCTTTAACAATGTTGTATTTGTTTTTCTGTACCGTTTAAAATAAGTCAGATAATTTTGAGGAAGTAGTCCATTCTTAAAGTAGAGTTAATTTATAGGAATAAGTAAAAACATGAAGTCTTTCTCCACTGGTTTATTGAAGTAATAAAAATTTTTAAATTCTACATGTTTCGGGTGTAGTAACACCCATCATCAGGAAAAAATACAAAGAGAGAGCATTAGTAAATAAAGGAGCAAGATTAACTGGTAGTGAACATCGATGGAGCTCTATCGAGCCATGAGAGATAAAAATTAAAAACTGATGATTTAAAAAATTGGTATACTTAGAGCCTCGAGGCTAAGTTTGGACACTGACCGTGGGCAAAAGGTAACAGTGACAAGAGGGCCCGTTAGGGCTGAGAAAAAAAATTATAGGAAAAATGGAGACTCATGGGTCCAGAAATCTCATCCAGAAGAAAACATGGGGGGAGAAAAGAAAGTGGTATGGAAAGAAAAATTAATTATTTGGGGCTACCATGGAGCTTAATTGGATGTGCCAATTATATTGTATATTATATTAATCTTAAGTCAATTTTTTCAAAATTTTTATTTTACAACTTTGACTTAAGATTAATATAATATACAATATAATTGGCACATCCAATTAAGCTCCATGGTAGCCCCAAATAATTAATTTTTCTTTCCATACCACTTTCTTTTCTCCCCCCATGTTTTCTTCTGGATGAGATTTCTGGACCCATGAGTCTCCATTTTTCCTATAATTTTTTTTCTCAGCCCTAACGGGCCCTCTTGTCACTGTTACCTTTTGCCCACGGTCAGTGTCCAAACTTAGCCTCGAGGCTCTAAGTATACCAATTTTTTAAATCATCAGTTCTTAATTTTTATCTCTCATGGCTCGATAGAGCTCCATCGATGTTCACTACCAGTTAATCTTGCTCCTTTATTTACTAATGCTCTCTCTTTGTATTTTATTCCTGATGATGGGTGTTACTACACCCGAAACATGTAGAATTTAAAAAAAATTTATTACTTCAATAAACCAGTGGAGAAAGACTTCATGTTTTTACTTATTCCTAAGTCAGATAAATTTAAAAAAGCAAAACTCAAAATTGTAGTTTTTTTTCGAATATTTCGAAAAGTAAAAAAAAACCTCAAATTTTTTTTACGATATTACTGTGCACAAAATTCCGCAACTTTGCTCCCATTTGACCGATGCCGTATCTCTTATAGTCTCCGAGATACCCATGATGAGCATTAGGACACCCTGTACAATACAAAATACCCACTATTAACAATTTTTGTGATTGGTTCCATTATATATTATTGTACGTGGTTCCGCATGGATACGTACGTACGTTTCATTTATTACTAACATTTTTCTACAAAATTATTTATCACCTTGTGTATAAACGGGCTAAGAGCTTTATAAAGTATACTTTGTTCAGTGAAAGTCTATATGATTGGATTTTTGTTAATAATGCAAGAATAATTGTGCAAAATTTAATTACATAATCGTATTTAAAATAAATACCGGTGGAAAAAAAATTGCCTTATAATTTTTTCTAGTTTGGTCCGTACAATTACTGGCTGGATGCACGTCACAACTCGCAAATACATAATCTTAACAGAAACAAAAGAAATGCTCATTTTGAAGCCTATTTAAATCCTGACAGAATTGAAAAAATAGACATGACTCGAATCAAAAATTACGTCAGAAGCTGTGACGTGCATCCAGCCAGTAATTGTACGGACTATAGAACCATTTTTATCGGTGCAAAAAATGGGGAATTTATAATGCATTTTCTGTATCAACCCATCGGAACCCTCCTCTCCAATCTTCATAATATAAACGATTTTTTGCATAGAATTACTAACTGAACAATCCCATTAATGGTTGATTGAGAAAACAATTATTTATGAATTTTGAAGTGATTTTTTTGATACACAAAATATTATTTTCATTTCACTAAAACACATTATTAATCGGATTTAATTCTTAAGTACCCCAAAAGCGAACAAGTGTCATCTAACTCACAATATAATGTCCCATAATTTCGCTTAGACATGGAACTTTGAGATCAGTACGAAGAAACTGGAACAAAAAATAAAAATACCAAAATGCTCTACTCAAACGGTCTCTAAGGAAACAAAACTGACAAACTTTCTTTTTTCGAATCATGCAGTAATTTAAGCTTGTGTAAATTTCGGTCGGATCTCAGATTCAAGAGCGTTAGTCATTTTCTCTTAAATAAGTTGTTGAAATACTCAGAAGAATAAAAAACTAACACGAAAAAACGATTACGAACCAACATTTTAAAACATTTCCTCCGCAAAATTACCCAATCATAACATTTAAATTTACGCTCGTAATTGCCGAAGAACAATCAATGCATTATGGCACCGAAATGGCACCATTATGGCACCCCACAATCACCCAGTGATACTCTCACTTTTCGCGATATAGGCTGCTGCAGCCAAGTCCTACGCGTACCGATCGTGGACCATAAAATTTTGAACCTACACGATGCGACCGAGGTACGGAGACTGAGAACCATTACGGCGACCAAGTACCATGTACCATATCTTTAAAGAGACCGTAGAACCATGGGATTATGTCTGGTTGCCTTGGGGTGATATACATTTATGCAGTTAGCAAATTTGTGGTTGCTGGTTGTATGAGAGTGTCAATGTCGAGTATTATCGATTAATAAATTAATCATTTTTACCAAAAAATTACGAAGGATTGATAGAGTATGCAAAATTATTAATGTCAGCTTCATGCGAAATTATATCTATAAGATTGAACTAGACCAAAAACATTGGGTTCTCTCGGCCCGAATTCTGGTCGTTTATTAACGGATTTTTAAAAATTTCTCGTCTCGGAAAGTTATTTTTGTTCAAAAAAAATTTTCAATATTTTTAACAATACAATGAACTTAAGTAATTGTTTCTTGGGTTTTCATTGGCTTATATCTGTTTCACCGATTTTTTTCTGCTTGCAAAATAACTTTTTCGCACCCATATACAGTGTGTCCACGTATAGAGTTTGGAAGAGGAAAAACTATTTTATTTGTGGGTTCACAAGAAAAAGTCATTCATTATAAAAACGTCTGCTTGTGCTGAAACTACAATTTCGAATATTAAATTTTCGATTACTATACAGGGTTCGTCAGAAACAACATTTTAAATTTATTTGGAATTTTTATTAATTCTAATTTTTAAATCTTTGATTTGTTAAATCAATTTTGCTTTTATCTAAAACTACAATTTCGAATATCAGATTTGCGATAACTATACAGGGGATATATGATATGTATAAATAAAAAAATTTCAAAAGTAGACAAAGGAAAATAGTTTCTTTACAACAAAATCGTTATTCGGCCAGATATAAAATCATACTCTAAGCAAAAAAGCAACAATAGCTACTTGTTTTTACGTAAATTTATTTTAAACGAAATCCAAAAAACTAAAAATGTTTTTCTGACGAACCCTGTATAGTAATCGCAAATCTGATATTCGAAATTGTAGTTTCAGCACAAGCAGATAATTTTATAAAGAGTGACTTTTACTTCTATATCTACTAATAAAAAAGTTTTTCCTTTTCCAAACTCTATCCGTGGACACACTGTATATAGGTACCACCTTTCCATTGGTCAAAAAAAAAATTAAAAATTTGCTCAGTTTTTTTTTGTAATTCGGGCCTAACCGCAATTTAACAGGGAAAATTTTTAACAGGTCGGATCCACATAAGGGAATGATGGTAATACTGATCGTGTAGGGCCAATTTCAAGAATTAGAAACAAGACTGGTGCGAGAATGACGAAGGATTGACATCATTTAGCACTGTCAGTCCAAATGATCGTGTAGGGTATTCAAATGTATTACTACCGTCATTAAATGATTAGTCAAATGCTTCGTGATATATTATAGCGGTGAGTTTGAGTTAAGAAAAATTACTATCCTTGACAAACTGGCGAACGTAACATAGCTAATATTTTGTCTCACTAATTTTGGGATCTTCTACAGAACGTAGTTTGAATTATTTTTAGAAGAACTGACTAATTTTTCTAATTGAGCCATCACTAAAAATTTTGCACCTAAAAAAAGCAATTTTTTTATTTTATTTTGATAACTAATTTGAAATATTTATGGATGCCAGGCCGATAAGCTTCTGAAGAAGAAACTTTTGATCGGAGCTTTGAGGAAGGTTTTTTTTAGAAGTCACTATTGATGGGAGGAAGAAGTTGTTTTTTAAAAGTCGCTTTTGACCGGAGTCGTATCAGCCTCGTCCCCCCAACAAAAAATCCTTGAATCGCCACTGACACTGTATATGAAACATTATTTTAAGCTTATTGGTGCCATCTTTTTAGCAAGTGGTAAAAGAGTTCTAAAATTCTCGAAGCTCATTCTAAAAGAAAGCTTGACGCTATATCGACATAGTCAGGCAAATTGATTCTTACTACAGATCGCTTATACGCTTACAGATGTCGCTGGTAGTTTTATTCTGTTATATTTTTTTCTGTAGCAATTTAATACGGCAAATTTTAGCGCGGTCTGATCCTCATAATTACACACTTCATAATATTAGAGAAACAAGCAATAAATATTTACCTAAATGGCACAAAAATATACAGTAGGTACAAGGCATAAACCACATTTTTATTTAATACCTTTTTTCAAAAAAGTTAAAAATAGGCGAGATACAGAAGTAAAAAATCTAAGTGCGGGCCTGGTCATCAAAACGTAGCATGCTATACTTTATATTGTTTGTCTTATTAGTCATGGTCAGTTATTTATTTGGTAATCTGCTGCGGTGTGTTTTTCTGAAGCAAGTTAATTTTAAATTGGTGACACGTGAAAATGATGAAATTTGAAAACAATGAACTAGTAGATATGGTGCTAATTTACGGTGAGTGTCGTCAAAGTGCGGCTGCTGCTTTGAGATTATACGCAGAACGCTTTCCCTTGCGGGCTCATCCTACACCCAGAAGTTTTCTTAATGTTATTCAACGGGCAAGTTAGGCAGGATCGCATTTAATCCATAGTGTAATAAATGAATGTAAGTATTTTGTTTTTGAGTTTTTTGAAAAATGGTTATTGAAAATGTTATTTATTTTAATGCCTTACACAGCTATAAAGAAGTATCAACTTAGGAATCACCCTGTAAAAATTTTAATATCAAATTAAAAAATGTAAATATTTGTGACAGCTTATTCATCATCAAAATATCCATTTGGGGAATACTTAATAATCTTTTTCCAATAATAACTTTTAAACCGTTTTTAAAAATGTGTGGTATTTTTTTAACATACTGGAACATAACTGAACAAAAGTTTCATCCAAAAACATTACAGGACTGAAGACGACTGGCCTTTCTGAGACCGAGAGTTTGTGTCTTTGTTACTTTTCTTAATCAATATCAGGTCTCTTTGAGAATTATGAACGATTACTTCAATATTCCAAGAAGGTTAATCACATCCTGTCTAATTGTAACCGTAATCAAGGCACTTAAAATATTGCACATGGATTAATGGAAATAATCTCTGATTACCGTTTTTAAATAAATAGATGCTATTGAAAGTACGACAGTTTCTGTTTCAGAACATTTAAGAATCAATATGTTTTCTAAAGTTTTTTGTAGCATTTTTTTACTGGCAAGCTGTGTGCTCTTGGTAAGTAAATAATCTAACTTTTGCACTTAATATCTATCCCCGCGTATTATTAGCGTTTGATTATGTCCATGCAAAATAGAAGATGCAAAGAGTCCTAAATT
Organism: Polydrusus cervinus; assembly: GCA_935413205.1. Taxonomy (NCBI): domain Eukaryota; kingdom Metazoa; phylum Arthropoda; class Insecta; order Coleoptera; family Curculionidae; genus Polydrusus; species Polydrusus cervinus. The sequence continues at coordinate 59,784,089 of OW284515.1, forward strand.
TCCTAACAACCTTTTTTTTTGTCTTAAAAAACTGCATTTGCTTATTTCCATTTTTGATTAAATCTCGAAAAAACCCTCCTTCTTCGAAGTTGGGAACTGGTTTAACATATTAAACCGTAAAACCATATTTATGGTTTAACATGTTAAACCGGAAGTTTTTCTCTTTGGATCGAGAATAATAAACTAAGATAGCCAGATGAAAATAATTTTTCTCTGCGCTATTCCAATTCAATTTTAAAAATGCCATATTTTAAACGTCAATATCTCAAAAATAATTGAATTTAGACATATAACATTTTATACAAAATATACGTGGAATTTTTTAGGCAATTAAAAAATAAGAAAATGATCCTAATATACAGGGTGTCCCACCGGAAACCGAATCGATCTATATATAGAAAACTATACATAGAAAAATTTTGAAAATTTGACAGTATGCTGATACTGATGGGGGCGACCGGCCTAAAATATTTTCATAATGGTAACATTTCCGGTTATACCGGAAGTAAGTGTCAACTTGCTTATTTTAAATGGGACACACAATGGTATATTATTACATTTTTGCATTCTACGCAAGATTCTAGGCAGATTTTGTATACCATGTCCTATACCTATCTCTAAACGTTTTTGACATATTTGAATTTTTATGTCAAAAATGACGTTTGCAAGCCTTAGAAAAATTATCAATTTTTTCTATAAAGAAACCTTATTTATTTAATTTAAGTGGGATTCCTTGTTATAAAGGACCTGCTTTAATAGATTTTTTATAATATTTTGATAACTATTAATACAGGGTGTTTAAAAAATAAGATAACCAGAAGTGCCACCATTATGAAAATATTTTAGCCCGGTCGCCCCCATCAGTATCAGCATAGTGTCAAATTTTCAAAATTTTCCTATGTATAGTTTTCTATATATAGATCGATTCGGTTTCCGGTGGGACACCCTGTATGCCCTGACTATTTGGAACGCCCTGTATTATTTAAAAAATAATTTTAAATTGCAGATCTAATGCCTCCACACAAGAGTTATAATAGTTTTTAAAAAATATTAAAGAGTTGAGTAGTTTAGATGCTTTGGAATCCTGCGCTGAGAGCGGGCTGTATTATCTAAAAGCAGTGTTAGTAAACGAACTCTGCCCTCGATTATGTACATATATTACCCATTATTATATTGTACTTTAACTTTATTTTTTAGTCTTTTGGACTAGAACTAGACGATACATCCATAGAAGTCCTAACATCCCTCCAATCTGACCACTACGGCTATGTCCAAACCGCTCTGGACACCACAGAGGAGCTGAGCCATATTCTCTATTTTGTTGATGACGACCTCATGTCCAACGCCGAACATTACTTCAACAATTTGGCATACGAAGAGCTAGAGCAACTGGCCCCGTTAAAAGAAGGATGCGGACAAGATGAGAGTTGTTTGGCCTGCTTCGATTCTGAACCTGAGCTTACCAAAATCGGCCTGAACATAACCTCAGAGGTGATACTGTTTCTCGAAAAACAAAAACGAGACTTTAACAGTACCTTATCCGATATCAAATCGAATCTTAGAGACAGCGCCCTATTATCTACAGTGGTCTATGCTCTGTACAAGGATTCTAGCGATTTTGAAACGGATGCGAGAAATTATTACGAAAAAATCAGGAAAGCGCTGGTATATGAAAGCGATATGTTCAACAAAACGGTTAAAACAACCACAAACAATCTAGTCAAGTACAGCATTGATGCTACTGTACTAGCTACAGATCTACTACAGAACACCTTCAATACTATCGTGGAATGTGCTGATCAGGCATTGAAACGTTAAGAAGATAACTAAACATTTCTCCTAAATTAGCTAGTGTAACAACATTAAAATTATACGTTGATTTAAATATATAAATTATTGGTGTCATTTTTTTAACAATAACCATTTTTTAAATTCTCACCGCTTATTTTGAGAGAACATTTGAAGTTATAAAAATAAAGTAGAGAGTTTAGCGTCAGTATAAGTAAATAGAAAAAAGTTTTTTATCGGCAGGTGGACAAAGTGGTGCATCTATCTTTTGCATTAAAGTACACAGGGACGCCAAAGGTAATGGGTTCCCTGGGGCACAGGTAGACAATGACAGGCTGTTTCGTTCTTGTTAGAACTCATCAGAAATCCATAACCTGTAAGCAACTCCAAGTACAGCGAGACTGTTCTTTCAATGCATTTTTAAGAAATAAAAACCGCGATGAAAACCTTCTACTTTATTTTTTAAAAACACGGCATTGTATACGGAATGGATCGACACCCAGTGGGCTCTACAAACCTGTAGAAAAAACTAAGTGAAGCGTAAAAGTTTCCTATACTGGTGTTTGTTGGCCACAGTACTTTGGTTTATTACTTCTATGTTTTCACGTTAGATGGCTATATCTTTTGCATTGAGTTGATTCCTACTGATGGCGTTACTTGGTTTTCATCGCGTTTTTAGATTTAAAATTAACTTGCTTCAGAAAAACACACCGCAGCGGATTGCCAAATAAGTAGCTGACCACCGACCCGTAAATTGCATGACTAATAAGAGATACAACTAATAAGACAAACAACATAAAGTATAGCAGGCTACGTTGTGATGACCAGGCCCGCTCTTAGATTTTTTACTTCTGTATCTCGCCTATTTTTAAGTTTTTGAAAAAAGGGATTTGAAAATGTTGTTTATTTTAAATGCCTTCTATACGCAGCTAAAAAAGAAGAATCAACTTAGGAATCACCCTGTATATAGGTATAATTTAGCATGGAGCTGGTAACTTGAGAGAAGAATTTAGAAATATTGTTCGGAAGCTTTTAAAAAAATAAAGAAACGTCATGGCCAATTTTCCTAACTAATATTTTGGAAACGAATTTGTGAGTCATGCATTTTAGATATTTCCTTAATTTTTTCAAATTTCCTAGAGAACTATTCGCAGGCACTCAATTTTGCGTATCTACCTAGATTTGCGCCCTCCCATACCACCATATCCACGAGCCGCCTTTGTCAGCATAGCTCCTTGTATTTAGATGTTTCTTGTGTATGTATAGATTATAGATATTCTTAGATTTCTAATACGGTGCGCTTATGGGAAAAACTGTAATAATTATCATATACCAATAATTTTTAAACACAAAAATAACGATTACTTAACTCAGAAAAACAAAACAATACATCAAGAAAACTTGAGTAGTTAATCCTTTCAAAATTACTTTCTGACAATATTATTTTCTTTTTATTCACACTAATTGAATAGATGATTATTGCAATTTGTAATAATTGCATAAGGTTAGTCAAAACACACATTACTTCTTTGACAATAATTAAAAAGGTGAGAAATTATCTTTGGTATCACGCAGGCATTATTAGGCGACAAATAATAAATAACTGTACTTGCAGCTATTACGTAAACAGATTGAACAGCATAAACAGATTTCTGCACAATTATAATATATCTATCTAGCAAACAAGTGCGTCAATTCTTGAACCAAAAATGTTTCAAATCCAATTAACAGGGGAGAAAAGTGAAAATAAGGGGCCTGCCAGATCTCCAGACCTCGCCCCTTTGGACTTTTTTTTGTGAGGTGATTTAAAAAATAATGTATAGTCTATTTCAAAAAGGTGTAGAGTAATAAAATGGGAAATTCCGTCCAGTTCGGCTCAATTTCGGTGGCGGCCATATGCGTAGGTAAATGTTGTACATTAAATTATTAATAACTAACCAAAGAAAAAAAAGAAGATAATTTGATAAGGAAGGAACTATTAGCTATAGCAAATTTGCACAAACATCGTTTTATGAAATATGTCGTGGTAGATATAGCCGAAAAACATAGTGTAACTGTGCTGCGCACACCGCCATATCATTGCGAACTAAATTTTATAGAACTTATATGGACGCAAGTGAAAGGATTTGTAGCAAGACACAACACGACATTCAAATTGAAAGACGTTAAGCTACTGTTTGATCAATAAGGAAGTGACACCAGAGAACTGGCGAAAAGCAGTCCATCATGTCATTAAAGAAGAGGAAAAAGGTGGGATCTTGACCACCTGATCGATCGGACCGTCGACCCGTTAATTATAACGTCAAGAGGAGATGACAGTTCCTCAGATGACGAAGAATAATATGATTTTTTATTATTTATATTCTGTATAATGTATTTTTTTTATAATGTTTAATAAAAAATCAGTGTACATGTACATAATACACGCCTTTGTCACACTATTTCCAGTGCTTATGAATGGATAACAATAGCAAAACCCATAAATTGATTCAAACCCGGCTGGTACTACCTGCACGTAATGAAAAGAAAGAATTTTGCAATTAAATCAATGCCAAATTATGAAAGTGGCTTAAATATTCGTTGGGTTACTCTGTAGTTCCTTTGCATGCCTAATGAGCTTTTATTACTCTGCACCTATCTGAAATAGACTATATACATCCATAGATCAGTTAATACTGAAGATATGTGTCAAAAATGAAATACATAAATTACAATGGATACAAAGAAAATTAATAATAACAACAGCTATTTAGAACTTAAATTATAGAGAAACTAAATAATATATTGCAAAAAAATAAAAAAGTTCTCTAATCCAAAGGCATTACCGAACGGTTGAAGTATTTACAAATTCTAAAGGCCTCATCAAGTCGTCTCTAATTGTACCACTAATCAAGATACTTCAAATAATACACGCGGATAGATAAAAAGATAAATCGGATTATCTTTTTTAAATAAATAGATGCAAATGCCAATCCATCAGTTTTTGTTTCAAAAAAGTTAGAAATCAATATGTTTTCCAAAGTTTTTTGTGGCATTTTTTTACTTACAAACTGTGTCCTCTTGGTAAGTTAACAATCGCGTAACACCCTCTGAATATCATATCTTTACTTTTATGTTTCACGGTAATAGCTGATTTATCTAACTTAAATTAATAGTAAGAACATTTTAAAAATACAGAAGAAGAGTTTCCTTTCATTGCGTCAGGTCCATCCCTAGACACGTTTCGCCATGTCATGGCTCATAAGTAAAGCTAGGATCCGACGAAGGAAAGGAGTAACTTTAAACTGCTTTAAGCAAGATATTGCACAGAGCGACATCTAGTTTAATTAAAAATAAACCTTATTTTTTTGCTGTTATGCCTATTTCATAAACTTTTTTTTATGAGTTTTAAATTATTTATATTAGTGTATTAGCATAAGTCCCTCCAAGTTTCTATAAAAATATTATATATTTCTCTAATTTGAAATTTTTTATGGTCCAAAAAAGTTTTTTGGGCGTGGAACCCGAAAAAAATTTTTTGCCGCTAGTTACTCGATTTCAGATACTTTTGCCATCTCCCCCCCCCCCCCCCCCCCCCACACACACAAAAAACTAAAGATCTACAAACCTAATTTTTTTTTCTTAGTCCTTCGGACTAGACGATTCATTCACAGAAGTTCTGGCATCTCTCCAAACTGACCACTACGGCTATGTCCAAACCACTCTGGACACTACAGAGGAGCTGAGCCATATTCTCTATTTTGTTGATCACGATCTCATGGCCAACGCCGAACATTACTTCAACAATTTGGCCTACGAAGAGCTAGAGCAACTGGCCCCGTTAAAAGAGGCATGTGGACAAGATGAGAGTTGCTTGGTTTGTTTCGATTCTGAACCTGAGATTACCAAAATCGCCCTGAACAAAACCTCAGAGATGCTACAGTACCTCGAAAAACAATTAGTAGACTTTGACACAATCATAGCCGATATCAAATCGAATCTTAGAGACAGCGCTCTATTATCTACAGTGGTCTATGCTCTGTACAAGGATTCTAGCGATTTTGAAACGAATGCTAGAAATTATTACGAAAGAATCAGAAAAGCGCTGGTATATGAAAGCGATATGTTCAACAAAACGGTTAAAACAACCACAACTAACCTAGTCAAGTACAGCATTGATGCTACTGTACTAGCTACAGATCTACTACAGAACATCTTCAATACTATCGTGGAATGTGCTGATCAGGTATTGAATCGTTATCACAACTGAATATTCTTCCAAATTATTATTATTTACGTTGATTTAAATAAATAAAGATATATGATACAAGCTCTCTTGTGATGTAAAAACAATTTTTTCATTTCAATTTGTTGGTATGTCTGATTTACCGTTATCTAAAAATGCATTACATAAATAAGACTTTTAAATGTATGTACATATATCTGTCTAATCCCGGTCCTTTCGTCACCTTTTGCTGCCAGGGAATCGGGATATCCGTTAGGCAGCTGTATACGAGCAGGAATATCAGATATTCTTTTGTAACAAAATTTCACTTATTCGTAAGGCTGCGACATGTGTAAGTGTTTTAAAAATCTAGGGCGATCCATAATTTATATCGCTTCTATTTCCAGTCAAAAAAACAATAAAATTCTTATGATGTCATTTTTATTTCTTTGAAAATATTGTTTATTGTAGGATATAGTAAAAATTTTAATTTTAACACCATATACAGGGTGGCTAACTCTCAAAGCAGGATCTTGTATAGCATCTAAACTACCTAACATTTTAATATTAAATATTATTTTTCTTTTCGTCGGATCCTAGCTCCACCGATGAAATAAATTTTATTTCAAAAAAAGAGTTATATAGGGAAGCATTAGTTATAAAATATAAAATTATTTTAAATTATACAGTGTGTCCCAAAATAGTCAGGGCATATCAAACATAATTTTTTTTTTAATATAACACCCTATATATTATTAGCTAATTCCCCACAAAATTCTACGCTTATTTTATACCAAATGTCATACGATTTTCACTTCTCTATTTAAGTTTTTTATTCTTAGATTAAAAAAAATTTTGGACATCAATATTTATTACCAGCCGTTGCGGAAATACGTTATTTTAATAAATAAAATAAATTAGTTGAAAATATTAAAAATGAAAGTAGTTTAATTGTTATAAAATTTCGGGTTGAGAGTGGCCCACCCTGCATACACGTGACTCTTGAAGACCGACTTATTGGCATGAATATGCCAGTTCCAAAAAATGCCAAAAAATTACGATGGTGTAATTTGGCCCATGAATTCACCAATTTTTTCTTTTTCAAGAAATGAATGGCGAAATTGGTCAAAATCCATAACTATGTATCCTTAATATGTTTCTCAATAACCTGGGGTCTTGTAACTACTGTAATTTTTTGTACTAAACCTCATTAAATCCTAAATCAGTCCCGCATAATACGGTTGAAAAATGAAAAAGCTGGCACAATATTTATTTATTTAATTAACCCACAGCGAAAATTCCGCTAACCAAGGGAGAGCTGTCGCCTGACATAAATTATTTTAAAATAATGAGTCCCAGTAGGGATAAAATAGGTTTACATAAAAAAATACTTTAAGGCTAAAGTATACTTACTTTTTTTTTAGAACTTCTCTACTTTGTGACTGGCTGTATGGCTAATTAGCTAAATGCCATTTTAAAAAAAATTTAGAATCAATCAAGAATTATTGTTGGCTACAGAATTGGTGAAACCAGTTTTGTACTCCCCCCTTCCCCCCCCCCCCCCCCCCCCCCCCCCCCCCCCCCCACACACACACATAAGCCCTAAAATTGTATTATATTTTTCAGTCAGTGTTTTATAAATGAGTAAGATATACAATTATACTAAATTTCAGCTCTAGTTCTTTGAGAAAAACCAACTCGCGTATATTTTGTATAACGGGCGAAATACAATCACAAAATACCCAAAAATTTAACTTAAAATATCAATTTTAAAACAATCTAAGCGACATTACCGTAATGATCCCGCCTAATAGACATTTAGACCGTGAATTAAGTAATTTTTTTTGGTCAAAGGGGGGCACCCTCCCTTAAATGACCCAAAATGCCCTTGGAGAAGTTGTCCCTGACACAGTGCCCCCAAGTTCTCTCACAATTGCGGCAAGTCCAAATTTTGGCGCTGATTTTCCCGAAAACGTCGCGCGCCGTCGAGACACACTTCCGCATGGGGGGCATCACAAATCGGGTTTTTCTTTCCTTATCGTTTTTCCGGTAATCTTTTGTGTACAGACATCAACAGGAGGTACAGTGTGTTCATAAAAATGTTATACAAGTGTTAAACGGTGTAAAGGTGTCTTCATTCATAAAAATTTGGAAAGAATTTTATAATAATTTAAAAATTAAGTTACAAATAACTGAAACTCTTGCTCTTCAGGTAGAATTTTAAAAAAATGAATGGAAGGCCTCTTTAAAAACTTAGGTTAGTCAACATTTGTCCAACTTTAAAAAATAATTACTAATATATTTTAACAAATTTTCAAAAAAAATAAATAAAAAAAACACTTATTTAACATGTTCATAATGTGTTGTTAATATTTGAAATAATTTTGATATTAATTCTATCGTTTAGAGTAGATAAAATTTTTGGGTTTCACCTTTTAAATTTTACAATTATTTACTGATAAACTATAATAAAGGTACGCGAAACTACTTAACGACGTCACACCAATTTCGAGCAATGGCAGCAGCCGATCGCTCTGTGAACGTCGCACTCCTACCTGACTAAGGTCTCGAGTCTGGTTTCCTGTTTCTAAACTGTCTTTGTCTATTTAAGTTATCGAAACAAAGATAACAATATAATTGGGTCGCACGACTGGCAACTAAGAGAATTTAACGGTTAATAGAATGACGTACATCATCTCTTCTAATCTTATGTTTTTAAACTACCTGCGTTCGCGCCGTGTTTTTAATTGTTTCTAGAAAAGGTTTGTGATACTCTAGAAAGATATTTATAATTTTCATAATTCAATTTTAAAAATTTGATTATTTTAAATTTAAAATTACTTTAACAGTTTTATGAACAATAATACATTATCTAGCACTTCACTATTCTTCTCCTGAAGTAAATTTGACAGAGTTAGTTAAATAATTTTAATAAGCAAACAAAAAATACTTTCATGGAATCCCCCTTATATTATCGAACGTTTCCACCAAGAGCAAAACTTAGTCATTTCTATCGAATCTATTGCCAAGTTTGTGTCGTTCTTAGTGGGTCAGTGCTAACAAGTACCGTGTTAGAGAAAAATTACACCTGCATACAATAAACCTAGTTAAAAGAAAAAATCCCGAAATACCAAACGTAAGTCTGCGAACGTTTTTTCATATACATATTAACACAATTTTAATTTCTCACAGATTTCGGTAAATTTAAAATTATATTTTAAAAAAATATACGAAGAAAATAGCGACACACATACACAGGTAAGAATGCTGACTCAAAAATGTATTATTTATTATTTATATACAAAAATTATTGTAAACAGATTCCTTACCGAACCAACATAAATATAGAAAATGTAAGGACATGGCATTATGTCGATAATCACATGTTTACAAGGATATCATGTATGGGATTTTCTTTAACCTAACTGTATTTTCTGGATAACGAGGATCCCAATCTTATTGCCCTGGATTGGAAACATTTAAAAAAATTTTAAATGGCACCATATAAACAAAGGCATATTAAATTTTTATTAATAAGTGGCATAAATAATTAAAAATATTATAAAAATAAAAACTCCTACGACAACAGTTATTAATGCAATGGTCTAAAAAAAATGTAGGACAATGTCACACACAAGAGTGGGCGAAATACACAAAAGTAGATTAAATATGTGAATATAAATTGGGTTAACTACGTATGATGCAGGATGTTGTCAATGCGTTTTTAATATTTTTTCTTGGAACCAAATATTTCTGCTTTGAACCAACCATGCATTCTATTGTCATAGTGAGTTTGAGCTCTCTAGGAAAAAGACTTAAATTTCTAATTTCTTCTCCAAGGTTATATATAATTTTCAATATTTTTTACAATACAACTTTAGTATTTTTTGGGGTTTTCATTAGCCTATATCTTTTTCTTAGATTTTTTTCTACATGAAAATAAGTTTCCCCCTCAATAATTTAATTATTTTTTTTGTAATTCGTGCCAAAAAAGGAACCAGAATTTGATATGGCGATCGAAACCACTTAAAACAATTGCATGGCTCCAATATTCAACTATCTTTGTAACAGATCATATATTTTTTGACATTTTTCCAGGTCTCCCTTTAGGACGTTGACAAGGGTTTTTCTAACTCGAAGTAAAATTTATTTTTAACTCTAAAAATTCGTGACTAAAACGACATTTTCACTAATGAGCTACTACATAATTCAGGCCGTGTTTTCGTTCCAAACTTTAATCTTACAAGCTGTTTTATCTTACTCCAGCTTAATTAATTAACAAATGAAAAATAAATATTTGGGCACGTCTTAAAGTAAAAAATAGTTTTTTTTAGTAATTAAAAAAATAATAAATTTTGTGTATTTTTCTTTGTTCCAAGAAGCCTAAGTATGTATTTCATAAGTATGCATCAAAAATGGTAGAAGCTAAATCAGCCCCTTATCTAAGGCGAGTACGGGAAGGTTCTTGTCATTTCTTTCCCTTCTTTCGAATACAGCTTTTTACCTCTTCGTTCGCTGCCAGGGCTATTCTCGAGGCGACCTACAGCTTAACGTGGGTTCCGAATCACGATCCTCAGTCATGCGACACCCCCCAAGGGCTATCAACCCTCGGTTCTCTTATGTAGGCGAGAAACTAGACGACGTATATACTACCCATATTTTGTTGAAATAATGCAATTCATCGATATTTTGAGGCGCTGGTAGGGGAAGGCCGTTAATCCGCTCCTATCTCTCATAATATTAAAATTATAAAGATAATATCTAACCTATGAAAGATCAATAGGTAAAGTGCTAAGTATGTTTTGAAAGAGGCGGTTACGAATCGTTTATGTCATCAAAGTTAATCCTACTTTCCCTTTTAAATTGATTAATGCACACATTTAATATAATCATATAAAAATTGTTGTAGATTAGGTAATAATTAGTTAAAATATTAAAAACATGTTTACACTGTTTCGTTATAGGCTTAAGAGGATTCGACCAATAATTCTAAATTATTCTTCAAGATTAGCAGCTCCATGTGATATCTATAATAAATTAAATTAGACCCAAAAGTTGGGACTGACAAAAAAAATTGTGCGCGCATGGATTTTTTTTGCTTAGCTTAAACTCTATTACTAATTACGTTAACCTTATTTCTGCAATTATTAATAATTACCAATTTCGCAATAGAAAAATCATAAATAAAAAATTGGGTAACGCAAAAACCAATATTGTCGTTACACAGACCACAATAAAAAAAAATTACAAATTGCTGACGAATGAACTAAACGTTTTACCATTTTAAAACTTGCTTATTGCTTATGACGACCCAAATACAGACAGAAAGTTTCAAAATGTACCTGGAATTTTAGGAATACTCACTGGAAATTAGAGGTCTGCACGGGACGAATTTTCATCTCGGGCCTTAACGCGGCCAGGCCCGACTTTCGGGCTCAAGTCGGGTCAGGCCACTTAATCAATAAAGGTTCTGGTTTTCAGACATTAACCATTTTTTCCAGGTCTCTCGGGCCTGTCAGGCTTGATGGGACTGCCGGGCAGGTCGGGCCTGATGAGCCTGTCGGGCTTTTGTGACCAGCCGGTTTTTCGGGTCAGCTTTGGTTTGCTTATAGGATTTTTTTAAAGAAATATTTGTAAAATAATTTTCAAGCCCTAATAATTTTTTTCGGGCCTGACGGGTCCTCCAGGTCCGCGGGCTTGTAATGATACTTATAATAATGAATGATGAATCCAATAGGTCAATTTTTCTCCGTTTCCTTTGCCGCTCGGTATGACAGTAAAAACCAAACAAAACACAAAATAATCTGTATAATAAATAAACTTCCCCATTCAACATTTGAAATGTGATGTCACCACACGCGCCTATACGTTTATTTTTATCATCGAGGTCTACGGGTTAATAAAATATTGCTAATCAATACGATGATGATGTAACGACATTAGATGACCACCGGTTTTTCCGCCCATGGCCATTTTAAATGCATGTGTATTAACTGAATGCATTTTCTATTTTATTTCATATTATAAGGGGTTCTAGACCAGGGGCTCCCAAACTTATTTTGTCTAATGCCCACTTTGAGAATAAATTATTTTTTAGCGCCCCCATTTTTGCACCTACCTAAAAACCACTATAACAGGGGTGCCCAAAATTATTTTGTCTACTGCCCATTTTGAGAATAAATTATTTTTTAGCGCCCCCATTTTTTTCTGGGTCTCTTACCGCCCCCCTTTAGACCTGCAGGGCCCACAAGGGGGCGTTTTCGCCCACTTTGGGAAAGGCTGTTCTAGACGGTGCAAGTATGCAATAAAATAAAGATCTGCTAAAATTTTCCGTGTTAAACTGTAGTTCTTTTTGACCCAAATTACAATCTGAGTTCGTATTGCAACAAAATCACTTACCGGATGAGAATAACTAATAATACAAAAGCCTTGCCGACAAATTTCATGTTTAAAAATTTATTTGAAAAGATAAATGGAGTCCTTGTCGTTTCTAACTTTCCTTCAAGATTGACATCTCCAACATTTTGAAAAATAAACAAGGAGGCACTTTGGGAGACGTCTCATTAATAACTTAGAAGACGAAAAATTTCGAAAGAAGGTAGCTGACAATAAATCAGATATTCTTGAAACTATAGAAAACGTTTTCTGGTGTTTATTTTTACCTTTAAAAATGTACATCGCATACAGAGTGTGCCTTAATGGCGTGCTAATATCTCCCTCCTATCCCCCATTTTTTTAACGGATGGTACTTCCCCTCTCTGAGTATGCATTAATTATTTGGAAATTGACCCCCTCTCCCCCTTAGCCCGGTAGTGTTATAATAATATGGAGATCCCAAAACGGAAGCGACGACCTTTTTTAATAGGTCACTTTGGTGTTTAACCCTCCCCCCCCCCCTGCCCCTCCACTCTCTGAAAAATGTTTTATGAACGCCCTTGTATGTTCATAGAAACTTTTCTACATAAAAATCTATATCATTCGTAATACAAGTAAACATAATGGAGTCGGAATTTATCGCCTTTTCCCCAAAATCGTACCAAACATCGACTATTTTGTAATTGATAGCTATGTTATCTAGACACGTAAAACGAGGGCATTTACATTATGTATGAAGTACACCCACTGAAATTTAATATTAACCCAGTTTTTTTATAAGTACGACGAAAACAATGGTTTTATTTATACTATATACGCATGTTTATCGGTGCCGTCTATTGTTTTATTTAAGTAGTATACTAGATGTATTAGTAGGTATAACAATTTTTCATAAAAAAAAACCGGCCCGACTTCGGGTTTTCGGGCCCTGGCCTGCGTATCGGTCGAACCTGACGAACTTTTGTGGCCAGCCGGTCTTTCGGGTTAGCCTTGATTTACTTAGGTATGTGTTTTTTTAAAAGAAATATTTGTAAAATAATTTTTAAGGCCTAATATATTTTTCTATAGGTACCTTAAGTTCCTCGGTACATCCTCCATAGTATCTTCGTATATTATGTATAATTTACGTATCCGGATTAGTGAAACTGAATATATAATGAGGACAAGCTAAAAATATAGAAGTTCAAACACTTCATTTTTTACATTTCCTCTTAATATTGGCGGTTTTCCAGAGATATCCAGTAAAAGCTGTTTTGAAATCGTTTTATTGTCATATTCCTTTTAGCAGTATTCTTTTATTTTCTTTTTAATTTTAGAATAACGATGTCAATCGCTTTTTCCAAACGCGTAATAGAACGCGTATCATCAAACAAAAATTACATAAGAGAACCTTGGTAACAATATGATAAGCCACGCAATAAGGTTATTCAACAATTAGAAAAAAATATATGTTACAGGGACGTACTAGAAAAAGTTAAATATACAGGGTGATTCCCAAGTTAACACTTATTTTCCAGCTTTGCACAGAAGGCATTAAAATAAACAACACTCTAAAACCCCTTCCTTGAAAAAACTCAAAAATAGGCGAGATACAGAAGTAAAAAATCTAAGTGCGGACCTGGTCATCAAAACATAACCTGCTATACTTTATGTTGTTGTCTTATCTCTTATTAGTCATGCAATTTACGGGTCGGTGGTAAGTTATTTGGCAATACGCTGCGGTGTGTTTTTCTGAAGCAAGTTAATTTTAAACTGGTAACACTTGAAAATGGTAAAATTTGAAAACAATGAGCTAGTAGATATGGTGCTTATTTACGGTGAGTGTTGTTAAAGTGCGGCTGCTGCTTCGAGATTATACGCAGAACGCTTTCCATTGCGGGCTCATCCCACACCCAGAAGTTTTCTTAATGTTATTCAACGGGCATGTTAGGCAGGACCGTATTTGATCCATAGTGTAATAAATGAATGTAATGAATGTAAGTACCTTTTTTTGAGTTTTTTGAAAAAAGGTATTTGAAAATGTTGTTTACTTTAATGCCTTCTATACAGCTAAAAAAGAAGTATCAACTTAGGAATCACCCTGTATAAAAGGAATCCTGCTAGAAAGGTTTAAAATATACAAAACATGACATTCTGAACAAAACATTTTGATTGTGACAACTTTAAAACGAATGTAAAATAATAGGCACATGACCCCCCCCCCCCTTAAAATTTTAGGTGTTAATGAACCTGGACCCTCCTGAACAATGAAATTTAAAAAAATCTGAAAATGTAATATTTGTTTTATTTTTAGTAAAATATGACCTCCCCAACTCTAACCAATGGTAATGGCCAGAAGGAATCATCCGTCAAGGGTTCCAACACCACTTTGCCCCAATCGCCCAGCAGGTCCTCAAATGAGGCTCCTCAAACCGAGGCAACTACGCCGCCATTCGTAGCCTGGTGGAGGGTTTTTAAACTAGTCGACTTATTAATGCGGCAACATTGTTAAATTTAAAATTATTAATGTCTAGTATTTTCCAATAGAATATTGCCCGTCTAAGAGTTAATATTTTCCAATTTTGTTACTAGATTTTTGCAGTCAAGGATGAATTCTTTCACTTTACACTTTGTAATGGTGTAATTTTTAAAGTATAAACAGGGTGGTTCAAATAATATTGTAGATGAGATAGAATAGAAGGAAATACATGCATTTTTAAAGAGCGATTGGGAAAATGAACGAATATTGGAACACCCTGTATTAAATAATCATCCATCCTAGTTCCTTTTCTCATTATCAGTAGCAGCTTTTTTTGTTATTTTATATTTGTTTACTTTAGGCATAACAATATCTTTATCAATATCATATTATGTAGATAGTGTTTAAAAAAAATTATCTCGTTTTAGTCTAGGTAAGGTAATATGGTATAGCCTCAAACTATTATATAGTTAGATGCAAAGAAGTTATTATTGTAGAAATTGAGATTTAGTTTTATAGAAAGCAGTAAAATTGTTATTCATCATCGTTATTTTAGAACATATTATCCTAGAAACCAGGGTTGCAATAAAGCACGATTTTTTGAAAAAATCTAGAAACTGATTCGTGATTTTTTTGGTTTTTATGTATTTATACTGATTTTTTCCTTAAATATGGCAATAATAATAATAATTAAAATCACTTATTTTCATTATTTTGTCTCTATTCGCCCAAAAATATTCGTTGTCTAGATTTACAATTAGAAAATCTCCTCGGCGACATACAAAATAACTTGTATTGACATGAAAATTTTCGGCAGCGTAATTTATGAATATTTTTTACGCTGGACTGATGACGATTAGTTATGTTTTTACCCTTATACTTAATGTATTTGAACACTTCGTTTTAAATAAACTATCTACATTTTTTTAAATTTCCTAATGAGTTATTTGCTTCGGCGACTTGTTTTTACACCTTGTTATAATTTGATTTAAATCACGATTAAAATTGAAAAAATCAGTTGATTTAAATCGTCGCAACCCTGCTAGAAACTGACGCATGGTAACTTTAATTTCTAGTAGGTTCCTACGAGGTTTTTGAATTTAAAAAAAAACATATTCTTAATTTAAAGAAAAAAATCTTGAATTAAGAATTTTTGTTTGAAGTGGTATTAAATTCTAAGCTAGTTTTAAACTTTCCCTATATCCTAACAATTTAAAGGACATTCTAGACACCTGTGACAATATCGTTAATAATTTTATGTTACAATACTATTTTACTAATCATTATATTTGTGTTCTTTTTTTTTAATCAAGATGTTGTGTGGATCTAGTCCATTTTGTTTATTATAAAACTTACTTTTTTGTAAGTCGATACTTTTGTATACCCATGCTATGTATGATTCTAATATATTATTTACAATTTACCTGATGTACATATAAGTTATTAAATAAGTTAATCCATAACCCTTCCATATTTATTATAATAAATCATGAGGCAATATAATATAAATTATAGGAAACACATACCTATAGATTATAAAAATACATTTTACGTACATATTTTATCAATATGAGTTTTCCAGAATTTTTAATTCATTAATTATATAATAATAAAAATATTATATAATAAAGTTCGTGAAACAACGTCGTATAGGTAAAGCAATTTTATTCAGTATTTATTGTAATTTTTAAGGATTTAAGAGCTAGTGGGCTAGGAATGTATTCGCCATTTCCCTTTCTGAAAGCTGCCAAATATTCCTTTTTGGATAGCAATTACCAGTTGCGTATTTAGACCTAGGCGCTTCGGGGTCTAAAAGTATAATTGCAACCTAATTTTTCGTCTCACGCTTGGACCTTTTTTAAATAATGTATTCTTGGCTTAGATTACAAAGGTCTTGTAGGAAACGTTTAGTTTTCAAATGTATCCTTCTAAAAGTCCTGTTTTATATAGAGAATAAGGTTTCCGACGCATATCGCTTTAGTTTGATTTATGATGTAATTTTTTGGGAAAACGAGTAAAAAGAATAAAATTTTATATTATTTTTCTATTATATACTTGTCTGTTCCATTTTCCCTTTTCTAGAGTTCTTTTAAATCAACAAAAATATAACCCCATGCAATACAATATTTTTACAAAAAAAAACCAAAAAAACAATTGGTATTTATTTTTAAAAAGAAAAATTAAAGTAAAAATTTTGATTGAAACATTTTTTATGGAAGAAGTGTGATAATTTATAATAAAAAAAATAGTGCGGGAAGAAACGAGAATGCTTTATTAGGAATATACAAAACGGCACTTAAGAAGGAGTATTTCAAAACCTAAGCATTTGCACCAAAAACTGTTCTTAGATCTACGCTCCTAAAATACATGAATTATGAAAAAATCATCAGTTTTGGCGCGGTGAGCGATATTTACTTTATCTTTAATCAAGAAAAACCGAGCCCGAAAACCGCTGGTTAGAGTCATACGTTAAAAAAACGTCTTATGTTAAACATTTGATTTGACACCAATATTCATATTTTTCACAAAAATAAAAAATGTTTTTTTTAAATAAAGAATAGGAATATCAAAAAAAAATTTACAAAAACAAATTTAATCCAACCATGCAGAGGGGGAGAGGTAATAATTTAATTTTCGAAATTTGATAGTACTTGAATTTTAAACGAACTTTAGGCGTGGTCCCAAAAATGTTTCGCCTGCGGCGCTTTTCCGCCTTCTTCGCTAGGGTCAATATCATGAAATACATGTAGTCCTGACTGTCCCTCTCTCCAGGAAAAAAATGTCCTATTTACGCCCACTGAGCCCCCCCCCCCCCACTGGCAATTACCTACTTACAGTTTGAAGTTGTGATTGATAAATTGCAAATAATTTGGTAAACTTAGCCTATATTTCTTTTTCTATCCTTATTACTTCATAAATCTAAATTATTTTACTTGAAACTGTAGGTAATTGTGTTCCAAAAAAAATAATTAAGTCGTTTTTTGAATAAAACGAAAAACTATTGATTTAAAAACGAAAATGGCAAATGCGTCACTAGTCCTAACTCTTAAGTAATATCTTCTGAAGTTTAGTATATTTTAGGCTTTGTTATAATGTCTATTTTTTGAAAGTTATTGTAATGTTACACACCTAATAAATATATATCAAGAAATAAGTAAGATATAAGTATTTTCGTAGCATCAATATCATGTTAAATAAATGAGTTTTAAAACCTATAACAGAGTTTATTTTCTGTATCTGTGTTCTTGACAAATATGCGAAGAATAAATATAAAAGCTAAACCCGAAATAAGTAACACTTATACAAGGAAAATATATAAAGCTGCCTTGGTGGAGACAAATCAAAAATGTGATATGATAAATACCTTAGATAATGATGACAAGATTCCATAGGACTTGTTAGGGACCCACATGAATTTGGTCTTAGAAAAACTGCATCAGCCAAGTCAGCCCTAAAATTAAAAATATAATTAGAAATATTTTTGAAGATTTGATTCCTAACTTGAAAGGATTATAATAGAAAAGATCATAATAATTTATAACAGTCAATAAAATGCATCTTTGGCTTTTATTATTGGTAAAAGTTTTTACCACTTTTCTGCAATATACCTCTTTGTTTTACAAAGTTGCAAGGGGAGGGGATCAAAAGTTAAGAAACGTTTTCTAACTAAACTAAGCCATAAACTATATTATCTTCTGTTTATCTTAAGTGATACCTAATAAAGCAATGGTAGATTGTAACCTAAAGAACACTTTAACTTACTTTTTAATTTTATCAATCACATCCTTATCAAAGCAATAACAACTGAACGGACTTTTTGGTGTTTTTGGACTTGGACTGCTTGAAGTAGGGCTAACAGAAGATTTCATACTTCCAGTACTTAATATTTTTCTCAATCTCTGGTGAAGAGGTATAAACGATGGGCTTTTTGAGTCTCCATTTGCCAGTTTCTGGTAGGGGTTGTTGAAAGAATCATCGGAATCCATCTATCGAAAAGAAAAACAATACCAGTATCTGCAGTAGGTATAGAAATTGTAAAAATAGAGAAGGTGGTACTACTTGTGTGTCTTTTAGTAATACAACAAAAGTATTCTTACTTTAATGCTATTATTTATAATTATAAATATAAATTTGTATAAATCTGCAGCACCGCGCGCCGATTAGTGAAGCGGTCTGAGGTGAAGCCAGTGCATTCTTTGTTTTCTTAATAATCGTCTCTTATATGAACTAAGCCTTTGTTCACGATCCTCTGTTAGTACAATTGATACGAAATCGTATAAGATAATAAATACAGATCACAAAAATTAATAATTTTAAATGGCTTTTGAACATGTCCAAACCAAACATTACCTCTGGGCGCCTATAATACACATAGTCGATTTCATTCATATTACAAGCATTTTATCTCAGTAAATTTGTAAAAAAGATATTCCTCTACATTGTCTACTATATTTTAAGACTTACTACCCCCATTATATACAAAAAACACTAAAATAAAACACTAAAAATCTTCACGAACGCGTCGCAAACAGGTGGCCATTTTTGAATCAAACGTCAAAGTTTAAAGTTTTGGGTAGCGCCACCAAACGACCCCTTTTAGAATCCTTTCATTCATAATGTATAATCGGTCATCTTCCTTTAATTTGTATAAATAGAAAAAGACACTAGGCCATCCGAAATGGGGCAGCGTAATTATCACAAGGCCGTTAGAGGGCCAAAACTATTTTCTGTCTCGTTTCAAAGCATATAGTTATGAAGGGATGGGTGTATTTATTGGTCTCATTCCTGTAGGTATGAATTATAGTCGTTGATGAATGAATGAGATTCTACGATATTTGTACTACGTGATCTTGCGAGGAATTTGTAGTACTATGAAATTTTATGAATGAAAAAAGGGTTGATCTCAACCTGAAACTTAGGAATGATGATAATGTTATACTCGTATTATATTATAGTAAAGATATTCAAGATCAATTCGAGACGGGATATTGTTAATAACTGTCGACAAACAAACTACAACCCCTATATTATATGACAGTAACGCAATTTCATGTTGAGCTTTTTGAGTATCAATATGTTGATGTTCAAAGTGTTGACAGCCCGTGGATTAGTAGGTAACGAAGGTGGTAAAAGAGTTGCAAGCAGTGTTGCCAATCCTCCTGAATTATCCTTAGATCTACCAAATTTATGTATTGTTTCCCGATGAATTAAACAATAAACATGATGAAATAAAATTATAGTATTTGTAGCAGAGGCAGGGGGGGGGGGGGTTACGCGGCCTTAAGGAGGATCCGCCACTGCTTATTTTATTACGCATACACATATGTCCAGGGATGCTACCAAATGCCACAACTCTACCAATGAGCTGCCAGACCGTGGCATACGATTTTATTTTCAACCATATTTTTCATATTTCTAATTTTTATAATTTGTCAAAAAGCAATATGCTGACTGAGACGCGCTGACGTTATTTTAGAGGAAGGGAGTCTATCCGAGGACGAGAAATAAAAAGAAAGAATAGTCCAAATTCAAAATTTTTAAAAAGCCAGTAGGTATAGTGTCAACACAGGCGCGGATCCAGGGGGGGCGAAGGCAATATCCCCCCTACAAATTGGGTGTTTTTTACTTTAAGCCTTGAAAATTGTAGGACGTATGAAGGGTCAGAATTTTTTTAGAAGTCACTTTTGAGAGTAGTGAGCTTTTTAGAGCCGGGATACTCTCTGTTCTTGTAGAAGTCATTTTTTTAGTCGCTCCTTCCTCAACGAAATCCTGGATCCGCCACTGTGTCAACATAACATATTATGTGATTGAAAATAAAATAAGTTATGTTGGAAAATTCTTCGAAACATAAAAATAATCAATTGATGCCACAATGTAAAAGACAATAACTCCTTGAACAAATTAATGAATAACTTCACAAGTGTAAGGACAGCTTAATACCTTTATCCTCTGTGGTACAGCCTGATTTTACTCAATTTAACTCCACAGTTCTTAAAGTTCACATTCACACGTCGCGTAACACTAATATAAGTAAGGACTAAATAATTATAATAAAAACAATGAACATTTGCTAATTACAAATTCAAAGCGATATTTCCTTAACAGACGACCACAAATTTTTGATATCAACTTATAAAAAGTTTCTTCGAAACCACAAAAATGCTATTGCGGGAACTTTGATAACGGGTGGCAAAAATGATATGTTTGTATCCTTTTCTTTTGCATTAGAATCGCTATAATATTCCCCTTATAATTATACGACTTGTTGCCTTAAGTAAATATATTTAATATATTTAATATATTTAGGGACCATTTAAAAAAATTGCGATAAGCTGTTATCAGTTCTTCCTGGCAAAAGGGGATAACCAGACCACAGATGGTTCCGACTTCCTGAAATACCAACCTATATAGTTAATATTGGGTATTAGAAAACCCCGTTGGCATATTTCAAAAGGAGATATTCTATACATATGAAAAAGTTTATTGATGTCACATTTTTGAAAAATTTTAAAAAATTTCACCCGAAAATTATGATTCCGCTGTTTTTTTAATATGCTGCAGCCCCCTCCCCCTCTCCCGGGTGCTCCGCTAGCTACGACATTCTGTAGTCGATCTTATACCGATAAATCTGAAATAAAAATTATTTAATTAAGTAGGTACATGGGCACCCGAGAGTGGGGGGGGAGCCGCCTTCCTGGTTCCTTAGCAAGAGCGTAAGTTAAATTTTTTTAAAGGTCCTTATTGACCAGCGGCGGCGCCAGAAAAATATTAATGGGAGAGTGACATAAAAAAATATAAAATATAAAATAACACAATTTGGGTGAGCACCTTTAGTTTCAGGGTGGGCCAGTGTCCACTCTGGCGTCGCCGCTGCTTTTGATAGAAGTTTTTGAACTGACGATGACGGAGACGTTTTTAGTCACTTTTGTAAAAATAAGTTTTTAGGAGTCACTTTAATGATTTCATGTTTTATATATTATTAATTAATTTTAGTAATGCATGCATCCCCCGCAATTTTAGTGGGGGAGTGGAGAATATCAGTGCAGTAGTTCGTAGATCAAAGCAATAATTTACCTTACTCAAATGATACGATCGCAGTGAGGAAAAAACCATTTTCTTTGCTTCTTTATCTATCTTTACAATGTTGATATGAAATGGACGCAATTGTTGTCTACTTCTTCACCAACACACAACATAAATTCAATAATGCAAGTAAGAAATCCACTAAAAACACTATCTGATCCACAATCCACATTTTAATACCTATTTCCCTAAAAACGGATTACAATATACCTATGCATTTTTCAACAGCTGGTGATAATTTAACACTGATGTATTTTCCAATAAACATAATACTTTCCATTGTTCCAGTTGAGTAATTAGTAAATTGCCAGTGTTTTTCTAGAGTCTATATTTAGTTTGTGATTAATAAAGGGTGGAAAGAGGGGTGTATATTTTGCATCAAGTCAAATTATCCTGCGTTTCGCTTTTATGGCAAATATGGGTTTGTTCTAATTACTCATAATGGATATAAAATAGCATAAAAGTAACACCGTGCATCTATAATAATTTTATTATGAACCTGTATTTTTTTTTACATGTGTTCTGTTTGCTGTTAAAATTGTACTAGATATAATTTTCTTTAATTTGGGAAATTAAAGAAATTATTATAACATTCGTTATTCGATCAAGAATAATTAACGAGTAAATGGAAAATTTCGACTACGAAAAAAATATGTACAGTAATACAACTCAATAAAATTTCATAACCAAAATATTTATATTTCCTTTAAACTTCGCGATATTTTGCTAAAAGAAATTATTAAATTTAATGCTGCATACTAAACCTTAAACTTTAAAAAAATTTACAAGAACTATTAAAAGATGTCGCCAGCATTTATAAAGTTCATTTGTTTAAAATGCCATATGCCCGAATAATTACTTGTTGTAATAAAATTATTTAGGGATAGATGGCGCTTTAAACGAATAAATTCTTATATGTTACTGTTGTTTTCCAATTAGTTTTAACTTCATATAGAATAATCGAAGTATAGTAAATGTACTCGCTTCGGCGGTACATATACTAAAATTGGAACGATACAGAGAAGATTAGCATGGCCCCTGCGCAAGGATGACACGCAAAATCGTGAAGCGTTCCACATTTTTTGAAAATTGTTTTGGCCATATTTTGATAAAAACTTACTGAATTTGTATTTAATTATTGTTTGATCCAACAAACTAGTGTGATTTGCACTACCACGTTGGAACAATAAGCTTTTTAAAAATGGCCTGGTTTCTACTTTCTAGAACATCGTGCCTGTAAATTTCTAAACAGCGGCTTTCCCGTAAAAAATAAATTTTTAAATGTTCTCGATGAAATGGTGACGGTCGTTTTAATAAATATTTTTTTAACCTATCGATATTCAAATAAGCTAAAATATAAGTTTTTAAATATTTGGCGCTGGACTTTCTGCCAACATCTCTACTGTCAATAAGAAACATACTTCTAAACACTTAAATAAATGAAAGTAAAACGTAATGCTTACTGCAATTTACCGAATTGTTTAAAATTAATTTCCATCAAGTATCGCGAAATTCAATCAAAGTATACCTAAGTAATAGTTTTTTATCTTTGGACGTTTTATATTCAAAGAATTTTATCATACCATAATACATGGTATTTCAAAACCATATAAAAATATGTCAGTTTTATTTGCTACTTACACGAATGGTTTAAAGCACGTCATAAAAATGGAAATCTATAAAAAGCAAGTTGGATTAAATATTTTTTAACTCTATTTATTTTCCTATTTATATCCCGAGGCTGTTTTCTAGCGCATTCACCATATTATTTTATTAAATTATTTATCCGAGCGTGTAAATTAAGTTGCAGTGAAATGGAAAACAAAAGTTTTCTACTGTTGCGCCATCTAATAGATTTTAATAAAATTAATAGTTTTTGTAGTAGTGACATCTATTGTCGAGTAGCAAAATTTTGCAAAATGTTTTCGGGCAAACAAGACGATTTAATGTTAACTATACATCGTTTATTTTAGCTTACAAACGGCTCGATTATGTTTTTACTCAGTTTTTACTACACAAAAAACAAAGAAAACAGTCTTTATTAGTTGCACAAAGAATAATCTTGTCCTTTAACGATTGAGGTTCAAAGATCACCTTGTGCAAAAATTTCGTGATAGAATTTTGAGCCAAAAATCGATTCGATTAGTTAAAGCTCGACGTCCAGTGAGACTCAGTGCGGCTTTGCGAAAGTGCACATTTTTCTGTGATATAATAGGTAAGTTATTAATATCTCTTTTTTTGTTATATTATGCCAATTTCAACTCGAAGGCGCCTCTTTGCTAAAACAATTTAAAAAAAGCGGGCTATTCGAAATCTGTGCTTATCTAATTTTCAAGGTTTTTCCAGTGCAAGTTGCAATAAATGCAACGTTATGTAACTTTCAATCCACCCTTTTTTTTAAGGGAACTGCTTATACTTAAGGTACTTTAATTTGTATCGTTTGTTACTGCTTTCAAGTAAAAAAAAATAAGTTTTTCTAGAGTATTCCCCTTATAACCGTCTTTTAGGTTAACAAGGGGTTTCCTAACCTTTCACGCATTCAGATTTCACACACTTTGTTGAATCACCGAAAAAATTTCCATGGTTTGTTCATTGAACATTTTTATTAATTCTTTCGCAGACATTTCTCTCTTTTCCTTTCTCTTTCTGACTTATTAATAAACCTACTCCCACCCAGACGACATTTGTCGCTAAAGTTCAATATCGAACGAATGATTGCTATTGACCCAAATGTCGAACGCATTTCTAGAATACGAGGGAAGCACGTGCATGACGTCATTGACATTGTGATATATTTCGGAATATTTGTTACGGAGGATTACGTTCATTTACGCCACATTTGACGTCAATTTTTATCTTTTAAAGGATTTTTAAGGACAAAGTGCGAATTTAGGTAAGTGACCTCAACTTGTACACTTTAAATTTTACAATTTGATTGATGATAAGCACGTGGTTTTGTACGGCGCGTCGGTGTCTTGTGATGCAATCTATTCTTGACCGTGACGCGTATACGCGGTTGACATGGCAACCATATGTGAAGCAGAAATAGGAATTTTTGAAAAATATGGTACTACAAATTAAGGTTTGCAACAAGTGATGTTATAATTATTTTTTACTCAACAAGAGCAGAAAGTGTTTTTCATGAACAAAAGTTGTTGACAGTAAGGGTTGGAGACTACTCAAATAATAATTATGCTAAACCCCACACACATATTATAATTTAACTATATTAAAGGCTTCTTGTATTTTTTTCTAAACTAATTTTTTTTTTTCAGTTTAACTAATTTATTGAACCTTTAACTTAAATCATGGGTGTACCAGCGGGAGACGTAGAAAAAGGCAAGAAATTGTTCGTCCAAAGGTGTGCCCAGTGCCATACAGTCGAGGCGGGCGGCAAACACAAAGTGGGCCCCAACCTCAGCGGGTTGTTTGGTAGGAAGACTGGTCAAGCAGCTGGTTTTGCGTACACGGACGCTAACAAAGCTAAAGGTAAAATATTATATACATGTTTCAAGAATAACCACTCATTTATGACCACCAAAAACTACCCCTGAAGGTTTCTAATTACATTTTTTGTGCTTGGTTTTTAATTGACTGGTACACTGTGCCGAACTTCAGTTGTCTACATCAGACAGTCTCTTAGAAAGTAGGCTTTGACAGAATGGTAGACACACACATCATTATGATTTTTCCATAAGTATTTTCTTTATCCAGGTTTTGGTTTTAGATAATTAAACTTTAATAATAACTCATGTGATATAGTTTTTAATTTTTTATCTAAAGTACCTACATCAAACTGAGCTACATAATAAATCCATCAATGTCCTTATTTGATAACATTAGCTTTTATTTTGTTAAAAATGTTTTTATCTCTGATACACATATTTAAATATTAAATTAAGAACCATTAAAATATCTTTTATTTTTAAAAAAATCAAAAGAATACTTGCCCACAAACAAATATTTCATAGGAATAAATAAAAACATGAAGTCTTTCTCCACTGGTTTATTAAATAGTAAAGTTAAAAGGTGGTAGATATTCTACATGTTTCGGGTGTAGTAACACCCATCATCAGGAATAAAATATAAAGAGAAAATATTTATAAGTGAGAGGAACAGATTTCAATGGTTAATGGTAGTGAACCTCGATGGAGCTCTCATCGAGCCATGGAAAATCAAATATTGAGAAATGGGATAATGACTAAAAAAATTGGTATACTTAAGTCTTAACACTGACCATGGGCAACAGGTAACAGTGGTAAGAGGGGGCCCGTTTGGGCAAAAAAAAAAAAAATTTAAGAAATGTAAGAAAAATGGAGACTCACAGGACAAGAACTTTCATCCCGGAAACCATGGGGAGAAAGAAAGGTTTTTTATTGAAAAATAATTTATAGGTAGGTACCAATTATTGAACTGTATGAATCTTAGTTCATAACAATAAAGGAAATTAGGGGAACAAGCCCGAATAAACGGACTGGAACCCCGGTGGGTGTTAATTTCAGCA
Source organism: Polydrusus cervinus (assembly GCA_935413205.1). Taxonomy (NCBI): domain Eukaryota; kingdom Metazoa; phylum Arthropoda; class Insecta; order Coleoptera; family Curculionidae; genus Polydrusus; species Polydrusus cervinus. The sequence goes on from OW284515.1 coordinate 59,810,501, forward strand.
TGGCTGGAACCAAGCTAATAGAAAATTTTTTTCTCTTTGCCCAAACGGGCCCCCTCTTACCACTGTTACCTGTTGCCCATGGTCAGTGTTAAGATTTAAGTATACCAATCTTTAATTATTAATCCATTTCTCAATATTTGATCTTCCATGGCTCGATGAGAGCTCCATCGAGGTTCACTTCCATTCACCATTTGACTTTGTTCCTCTCACTTATAACTATTTTCTCTTTATATTTTATTCCTGATGATGGGTGTTACTACACCCGAAACATGTAGAATATCTACCACCTTTTAACTTTACTATTTAATAAACTAGTGGAGAAAGACTTCATGTTTTTATTTATTCCTATAAATTAACTCCACTTTAAGAATGGACTATTCAAAATATTTCATGTTTTAAACGCAAAAAAACACTCACCCTTTTTATAATCTTAAAAATTTTTGGTAAATTTATGTTTTCCAAGAACTAAACATACTTGCTGAAAATTATAACTATACTAAATTTATTTCCTTCTCTAACTATTGATAATTTGTTACACTTTTCATTTAATTGTTGGTATAAACAATACTGTATAACTATTATTAATCGAAAATTTTATATAGATACCATCACGGTGTTATAATATATAGTTTTGGAAAGATTGCATTAATATTTTTACTTTTTGCGCCATTGCTTAACCGCTAGCGCTATTGAAGAATTGACCATTTAATTTTTTTTATCAATATTTCGTTTTTTTTTTCGTTTTATTACACTGTTCTTTTTAAAAAGATATAATTTTTTTTTAAAATTATTTTAATTTTTTCAATGTTAATGAAAAAAAATAATTAAACGTGATAAATTGCCTATCAACTAGCGTTTTATTTCATTGTCAGTGTCAAGCTTGAAATGTGGGCCAAACATGCGCTCAGAAGTTGTTGCCCGTGCTGTGGCACTAAACGACGATGGCCGAAACATACGATATATCGCCATCGTCTTGGGTGAGGCTAAGAGTACCGTACAGGATGCAATTAGCCGCTTTCGATAAACTGGGGAGTATTCTAGGTGTCAAGAATCAGGGAGAAGACATTAGACTACGCGATCGCGGTTTACCATCCTCAGCCATTAGTCGTCAAACAACCCCAAACTGTACTCCCCAGTTTATCGAAAGCGGCTGTTTGCATCCTGTACGGTACTCTTAGCCTCACCCAAGACGTTAGCGATATATCGTATCGTTCGGCCATCGTCGTTTAGTGCCACAGCACAGGCAACAACTTCTGAGCGCATGTTTGGCCCATATTTCAAGCTTGACACTGACAATGAAATAAAACGCTAGTTGATAGGCAACTTATCACGTTTAATTTTTTTTTTTATTAACATTGAAAAAATTAAAATGATTTTAAAAAAAATATATATCTTTTTAAAAAGAACAGTTATTGGGACGAATCAAAAAACAAAATGTTAAGAAAACATGTGACTTCCATATGAAATGCACTGCAGTATCATCGCACTGCCTACTTTTTCCACATGGTGTTAGGAACGTAAGGTCAAAAAAGTATCATTTGTTGCCCTCGGTATAATATCACACGTCAACATTTTTCTTAAATCGAAAAGCGGGTAATAATCTTAATACATGGGACTACCATCTTTCGAAAATTTCATTAAAGATATTTTAAAATCAGAAAAGTTAATTAATATCAAAGTTGGTAATAATTTTCCTGGACATAATAAAAGATTCCAGGTCTTTTACTGAACTCTCCTCCTAAAATGACCATACCCTGAAATATTAGCATGTCAATAAGAAACACCTTGTATGTATATTGTATAAGAGATGGTAGAAAAAACTATATTTCAACTTAAATACCCAGATTAGAATTATAACCCAAGTAAGTATAGATATACGAAAACCAAAAAACAATTATTTGCAGGTATTACCTGGGGTAAGGACACCCTCTTCGAATACCTCGAGAACCCCAAAAAATACATCCCAGGAACCAAGATGGTGTTCGCTGGTCTCAAAAAACCCCAGGAACGGGCGGATCTTATCGCGTACCTCGAAGCATCCACCAAGTAAAGAGTGTTCCGTACATAATAGAAAGTTCTTAGGAAATTTACAATGCAAGAGAATGATAGTGACTATAATTTGGTTAAATTGTGCATGAGTAAGCATTATTAAATGATTTTTTTGAATAGCTAAATTACTATATGTATGCGAAAAAAAGGATTTTTTTAACATGACTCTGATGTATAAAAAAAAATACTAAGAAAATTGAATAATAATACACTGTTGCGTTTTTAAATAGGCACCCTGTACCTATTGATCGTTGCATAATATTTGTAAAGTGCTTTTGTGAATACTTATGTACCTCATTATCACTGTATTATGATATAGTTTTCTTATATCACAAAATTCGTTTGTAATATCGACTTTTTGTATTGTGAACTTTCCAATCATGACATAAAAACTCGTAGTATTCAGGTATTCAATGTGTATTAATAAGAAGGCAGTTTCATCACTTGTCGCGTTGCATTGACTGTACAAAATAGCCAATTTTAATTATAGGTATTAAAATTTAATAAATTATTTCTGTTAATTTAAGGAGGAACTGTACAATATGCATTATTGTTTGTTTTGTGTTGAACACGGAATAAATGTATTATTTATGTTAAACATTTTTTCATTTCCCATCTTTTCTCTGCTTTTACTGCTAGAATATTTCCGAGGAGACCGATACGCATGAGCTTCCAAAGAAACTTTTCGAAAGGGGGGGGGCAAAAAAATTCATCGGTAAATCGATCGCTGGGGGGCGGATGAAAAAAACTATTTAAAAATAAATGTCGGGTTGCTTAAAGATTTTAAACAATTATCTAACCAGCAACTTTGACGGCGACACAGCTCAAAAAGTGCGTTTTTCAATATTTAAAAAAAAACTTAAAAATACAATGAATTTTAGTGATAATTATTTTTGGGATTTTCATTGGCTTATATCTTTTTCTTCGAATTTCCTATCTGCGTGAAAAAGAAACTTTACCACACCCACGTAGATCCCACCTTTCCATTGGTGAAAAAAAACCTTACAATTACTTCTTATAAGTAAGGTGAAGTGGGGATCTGGGGCAAGTGGGTTTTTTGTAATAATTGTAAAAAAAAAATACTTTTAAACACTAAAACTACAATAAAATGGGTTTTTGGATTTTTGTAGTCCCCAACATATTGTTAGAAAAATTTTAATATATTTTTTAAAATAACGGCTTATGTCAAATGTATCTAAACTTCATCTATAGTTACAAGTTATGGAAATTTTTTTTTTATCTGTACTAATTTAAAACTTTTAAAGTTTTTACATCTTCAAAGTTGTAATCACTGACGTTATCTCTTGTATTTTTTTAACACATAGATTTTTCAGTTTTAGATCCATAGTTCCTACTTGCCCCACTTTTTTTGTTAGTGGGGTAAGTGGGCATTAGTTCTCACTTGTCCCATTTAAATTTTTTATATTAATAAAATTCAAAGTGAAAAGTTTTAAGAAGTTGAAAAGTGAGATTGTGCGTAATCTGAAAAAACTATAAAGTAAATAAAAACCCCAAAACCGTATTACGTAGTTTTAAAAAAAGTTATAGAAGAAGAAATGTCTAACATATAAACTTCTTTATTTTTAGGAATTTTTTAAATCTGAAAAAAGCCTGTTGTTGGTGAAGTCGCAATAGATTAACCCATTTGCTCCAGTTGAACGCGATTTATAAGCTGAAAACCCACTTACCCCAGTACCTGGGGCAAGTGCGCCTAAATGAAATTCTTGGGTAAATAATTAAACAAATTTTGCTGTAATTGTAAATATCACTAAGTACTTCCTGTCTAAAGCGCATCTCTGTAACTCGATTTTTAAAAAAGTGATGTGGTTTTAAAGGCGACCTTTTATATTTTCAATCCCCACTTCACCTTATTTAACTAAATTAAAACTGTAGGTAACTATTACGCAAAGACAAGTATTTGGCCAGTTTTCAGACAAAACCAAAAATAAATTAAATGGCGAAAGTATCAATAATCTTTGAATAACTGACCCACCAAAGTTAGTCAAAAAGAAAAGTTGGGTTTTTACAGGTTGTAGTCAATAATAAAAAGTACTTAAAATTTTTTAATAAAAAATCTCACTAAATATTTTCACAACCAATCTTCACGTTAATATTACAGGAGGCCAACTGAGTAACGAAAAACTTTAAAATATAAGGGATTTGTATTCTGGCTATGTTTTTTCCGTGTCCGCACAATTTACAAACGTCCTTTGTCTCCGTCATGTGGGGCTTATCTGCCTTCCTAGTGACGAGTGTTATGGGGCCGATAAGGGAGCCACAGGATGTACAAACATTCGCCTAAAAAAATCATCACATATATTTAAAAAAAAAGTGAAAGATACGAAAAAGGGTCATTCTTTATAAAAGTTTTAGAATGAAAAATAAACGAGAATCACGTAATGTAAAATGTATTTTTTTTATACAGCAAAGCATAAAAAATACGATATAAAAATACGATATTATTTTAAGGAAGAGCAGTGGCAGATCCAGGATTTTGCTGAGGGGGGGGGGGGGCTAAAAAAAATTAATTCCAAAAAAAATACTGACCCTTCTCAAGGCTCAAAATCAACGATCAGAATAAACGATCCTTAATACTTACCGTTGTTTTATCTGAACAATTCAGCAATCTATCTTGCAACAAAAAAGAGATACCATGACTTATAAGGGCGTCTCTCTCCATCTCACCAAATCGAACACCGCCTCCTTTCTTCCTACCTTTGATTGGTTGCCTAGTTACCACGTCTGTAGGTCCTGTAGACCTAACCTAAATGTCAAAAGAAAAGATCTTAATTTTAATAATTTCCACTTCTTAAGAATTCTTTGTTTGTTTTGTTTCAATAAAAATTGTTAATTGAACTTATTGTCACTATGTTTTCCAAAAAATATTAGGATTTATCCTTCAGATAACTTACCTGCCACTTATCCGACACCATGTGCCTAAGCCTCTGATAGTGTACTACCCCAAAAAATATTCTCGCAGTCATCTCTCGGCCATCTATTCCTGAATACATAGTTTCAGTTCCATAGTAGTTGTAACCACCTGAAATAGCATAAAACCATAAACTAAGTAAAAAAATATAGCCTTCTTTGTTTAACAGAGTAAGTGAGTGAGACAGCCGTTTCATTTCGGCTCTTTGAGGGAGGGGCCTAACGTACAGTGGTGACTTTCATGTCAGTAGCCAGAACTGAATAATTTGAGGTTAGTTTTGTTAATAAAATCATGACAAGACGTTAAGGAGTTATTGACATTCGTTTGTTTATCACTCCATAATGAAATATATCTTGAGGTTAGTTTATTTGGTCTATTCACAAAACATTGACATGGGTTTGTTTACTTAAAAATCTGTCTACGTGGTACACGTGTACACGTCAAACTTTGTCTTTCTTTATGAACAAGTCTGTATTGTCTTATCCTTAACAAATCGCCGAAGGCCTTGATAAAAACATATCAGTCAACATTGTTGCCAATCTAAAACATACTGAGACATGATGAATTTTTTCTCACCCATTTCTAGTAATCTTCCAAAATAATCTATTGCTGTATCGTCCTCGGTAAATTTAAATGGAGTGGCGTCGTGTACTAAACCGTGAAGGGCAGCCGATTTACCTGCCATAATTTCGATCATCATCGCTATTGTCATACGAGAGGGAAAACCATGGGGGTTAAACACAATGTCGGGCACCAAACCTAAAAATAAATATATGTTTAATCATTTAATACAAATATATTGATACTTAAGAAAGAAACCAAGCACAGACAAACATATTGACCGTTATTTGTATTACTTCCAAATTATCACTGATACCAACCCGTTTCTGTAAATGGTAAATCCTCTGACGGCCATTTTTGAGAGCATATACCTTTCTGTCCAGCTCTACTAGCAAATTTATCACCCACACTAGGATTACGCTAAAAAGTACAAACTGTTATAAATAGGTTGACATATTTTTATATGTGTTATTCATTGGTAAGTCATACAATAAGAATGTACCCGACACAAGCGTCCTATGCGAATACAAGGAACATGTAAAAGGTAACTTACTGGTACTCTGTAGGTTATGCATACTGTTTTCTTGGCCTTTGCATTGAACTCGCCGCACATTTTAACGCTATGCAGAAAACAATCCTCTTTTCCCTTGAATTTGTAAATGTGGTACGCGGACCTATCACTGTCAAAGTAACAGTATAAGGGTTCGCCATCAGTCATCTTTCGGCCTATATATGGTAAGCCATCAGCATCTAGAACAATAAAAACGACAATTTGATTAATACAATGATTTTTATAGTTTTTAAAAAAATTACCTAATTTATCAGCTAAATTTTTAATATCAGGATCCCTAGAAAAATAAGAGCTTTCATGCTCTAGTTCTACAAATTCTGATTTATAGATAGAACCGTGTGCCAATCCCCTTTCTTCAGAGGCCTTGTTGATGATCATGGCATCTTCCATATCATAACCCTAAAAAATAAATAAACACTATACAGGATACTGTAGAAATTAAAAAAAACACAATGACATGTTTACTTACAGTGTAACTAATAACAGCAACTATCGCATTTGTTCCCATTGCAAAATCATCCAGCCCAATTTCATCATAATGAACTGGCCTAAATAAAGGGCTAGCAGGAGTTTGTAATCTAAAAAAAAATAATTCTTTCATCTTCAACAATATATTAATGTATGTACTTCTTATGTTGTCCAAAACTTCTTTTAAAATGTTAATATAACTGAAATCTAGAAAATACCTATATAGTTTTGTCTCAGACTGCATATCCCAATTATGACAGGGGGTTCCCATGGTTTGTTTACCCATCTGACACTGGTACATGTTTCTAGGCGATTGGTTATTATCGGGCATTGGAATCAGCTGAGCCAGGTTTGACATGAAATCGGTTTTGGACAACTCCATGTGAGTAGTCACCCCTAAGAAATTTCAATCTTATTTTAATATAGAAATATTAAATACGGTCCTGTGTGCATATTTGTGAGCCAAATCCTGCCCTGTCTATTAATTATTCACTGCTGCCAACATGTCACATGATAAAACAAAAATCACTATTTTGATAGATCAAATTTTTCAAATTTTCGTTATCATTTCAAGTAAATAACAATGTGCCAGAGAACGTTTTACTTAAACAAATTAAACATTAAATTAGTGTGTTAAGATAATAAATCAACTAAAATTGGCCACGAAACACGAGCCAATACACCACGTCGAAATTCCCCCAGAGATGTGAGGTTATGTGACCTTGTCTTTAGATAAAAAATCGACCGCATCATAAAATTTTATCGTTTCTCCTTTGCTCGATGTTCACAGCTATCAGTTTAGTCTCAAACGCAGTCAAAAACGTTTTTAAAATGGTTCCGAATGTAGTTTTTGTCCTTGGGGGCCCTGGAGCAGGCAAAGGCACACAATGCCAAAAAATCGTTGAAAACTTTGGGTATGTTCATCTTTCCGCTGGAGACCTATTAAGAGAAGAACGTGTAAAACCTGGATCACAATACGGAGAACTTATAGAAACCTATATCAAAGAAGGAAAGATAGTTCCAGTAGAAATAACTTGTAGTTTACTAGAACGGGCCATGCAGCTATCTGGCAAAGAAAACTTTTTAATAGACGGGTTTCCACGCAATGAAGACAATCTACAAGGATGGAACAAAGTCATGTCCAGCAAGGTGAATCTACAGTTTGTCTTATTCTTCGATTGCCCCTTGGAAATCTGCTCGGACAGGATTCTAAAACGAGGGGCCACCAGCGGTCGTACAGATGATAACGTAGAAAGCTTAAAAAAACGATTTAATACGTATTCCAATGAAACAAAGCCTATAATTGATCATTACGAGCGGTTACATCTAGTGAGAAAAGTAGATGCAACTAGACCTCCTGAAGAAGTATATCAAGATGTGGAATCTTTATTTCGTAGAGGAGCTGGCGACAACTAACGTTTGTTGTAGTTGTAAATTGTGAATGTTTAGGTGAAAATAAGTCATTCCGTTCAAGCATGCAAACTTTTTCTAGGTGTAAAATAGTTGTTATGTGATTTTATTGGATATTTAGTGAATGATTATAAAAAAACATATTTTTCTTTATTTCAGTATTAAAAATTAAGTATTATCTGAGGATAATACTTGGGAAAAAATTTGTTGTGTACTTTTGTAAAGATAATACTGCCAAGATTGAAATAGGTGAAATACAGAAAAACGAGTTTAAAAATCTGTAAATCTGTAGTGTATTTTTTGCTATATTTATTTTTTTATTGTGTTCACTTATTAAAAAACTTAATATTCCTTGTGATTGTAAAGATACCTAACATTTCCAAACCAAAAATTACTTAAATTAGATTAAACTAACTTAATAATTTAATCTTTGGTGTATTTTATGTATTGATTTGAAAAATAAAGCAATAAACGGTATAAAATATCTAATGGACTGTTGAGTCCTTGCTTTTATGTAATCCCCAACCTTGAAAACCGTTCATTAAATAAATTATAATCATTATTGATTATTTTAAATTGGATAAATTTTGTCCTGAAAAAATAAGTATTAACTTTTGTTTAAGGTATCTCTACAAGAAATTGTTCAATTGAATATAATTTCCTTTTATTTTTTCTTTCTAAAATAATCCTATATTATGAAAATGTTTTACATATTCCAATACAGTTATAAAAACATTTGTTTACTAATTTCCATAAATTATACAAACTAACCTGTAAATTTTTGAACCTTACATAAAATTAATTTTAAATAAAATAAAGCAAGTCTGGAAAGACTTAAAATCAATTGATGTGTTTTCCCAATCATTGAATGTGAAAATTCATTTAAGTTAGCAGAATAAAAAATACTTACCTTCATAAGCTTCTTCGGGACAAATACATATATCCAAATAAACCTGTTCAAAAGTCCCAACAAACTCAATCTTATTGGCGTACAAGTTTTTCAAAGGTCTCATCATTCGAGCCGGACCTGTAAAGAGAAAAATACCCGGAAACTGAGCCTTAGTTTTTTTAATAGGCACTAAAACAATTTCCAACGTTTTAGGTATAATTTTTCCTTTTATTTTTAACAGTCGAAGATGATCAACTATCCTAGATGAAGATTCTCTTGGAATGTAACCTAGAAAAAAATTACCAAAAAATACTTAGGAAAAAGCAAGTAGAATTTTGTAAATATTTAGGATCAACGGTCAAAAACCTACCTAATATCTTTCCATCTAATTGTACAACATAACTGTTCTTTAAATCCAAATCTCCAGCATATTTCAACGGCATCATACCCATTTCTGTGAGGACTATTGGTATACTAGCTACTTTTTCTTTATCAGGCACGTCTGTTATTATACAGTTCATTGTCAAGTGGTTAAGCAGACCACAGGGGGACCCATCAGGGGTGTGAACGGGGCAAATAAAGCCCCACGCGTCTGGAAGAAGCTGACGCGCTTCAGTAGTACGCATTTCTTGAAAGAAAGCACCCCTAAAAAAAGCATATGAGTTTCGGAATGTATATTTATTTAATTTTGTGGCGAAGCATTATAAATTTATAAAATAAAAACAACAAACCTGTGCACAGCCCTAAAATGCGACATATATCTCATTCGGTTAATATTCTCGGCAATAATACAGAGTCCCTTGTCTTGCATGAGCCCCAAACCGGTATTACTCTGAATGTTTCCAGTAGCCAGGAATAATTTAAGACTCTGTTCAATGCCTCCACTCATTTTCGCTGAACGCATTATGTCAGACTGAGTAAAGTTGAATTTGTTGTTTCTTGCTAAATTTAGAATGTTCAAGCGCAAACCATTGAGCCAATTTTGCATTTTTTCTTTGATTATTTGAAGGTACAAGTGGCCACCTAAAATAAGGAAAAAATTATACAATGTCTTATAACTTGTTTTTTTTTTAAATTTTATTAATATTGGCATGCACATATGCACAAAGTAAGCTTAAATTATAAAAAGTTACCTTGCAAAACCTCCTGCATCATAACAGCATCGGCACCCTCCAGTTTACACCGGTCTTGAGCGAATGTGAACAATTTTTGAGTCATAAATACCAACATATTAAACTTATCCTCATTAGAATTAAGATGTATCAAAATACACTTTTTTAAGACAAAATCCGCCACCTCCATATCAGTAAACCATTCTGGACACTCATAGAATTTTACTCTAAACATTCTTCCCAAGAAAGATTTGCATTCTTCATGAGTGTGAAGATTTTCTAGGTGAATAGAACGTAGCATGTTTTGACAAGAACTAAAGAAAAATATAACATTTTTTTAATGCTATAAACAGAACACTTTTATTTTTCGCAATGCACAATGATTTTAAAAAATCTAATATCATCTATACTTACTCTACATAATAAAGATCATCTTCATAACCCTGAATAAGCTTTTTATAAATATGGTGGTCAGTAAAATCACAGAGACATTTTAGAAGTAAGCATAATGGAGCATAGTACAACATTTTATGGTAACTAAACATAAGTTTTGCTGAGCCATCTGTTACATAATGTAAGACATTATTCTGCAACAAAAAATTGTAAGAAAATTTTCAGGTACTTTAAAATTAACAAGCCTAAAATAAAACTACTTAGAATAATTTAATTAACATACCTACATTATAATAACTTGGTAAAAAGTACTTACGAAGTCAGGAAACTAAAATTATCTTTGACACAGAAAAACAACAAAAATTACTAGTGGGTTCAAGTTAGTTGGTTTTCCAGAATAAATCATAAAGCAAAATTATAATAAAAACTAACCGTCGCAGTCTGATCTTCCATAACACATCGTATGCTAACCCCAACATCAGAGAAAAGGGCCCCTCTCATTTTCCATCCCGAACGTTTTACAGTGATGGGATAGTTTCTTCTTGTCATCAGGAGCATTCTTACAAGCTTTTCTAAACCACTTACTACAAAATAACCGCCCCATTCTTGTTCATGCTCTCCATGCTCCACTAGTTTATCAGGGTTTAAATTAGCCAAATTGCAACGGTTCGACTGCAAAATTATCAATTTTGAGATAACTTTCAATACCTAATTTTAGGTAAATTAATACAGAACTATGCTCTTACCTTGACCATAACAGGGATATTTCCTAACTCCTTCGTAAAAGGTTGTTGCAACTGACCATCAACATACCACTCTACTTCTATTGAGAACTTTCCACTATAAGTAGCGTTTCTCTGCCTGCACTCTGTGGGATAAATAAAATTATTTCTTACACCTACTGTCCCATAAGGTACCTGCGGTGGCTCTAGTGAAAACCTAGATATAACAAGTTTGATTTTTCTGTCATTTACCAAAAATTCTACTGGAGTAAGGTTTTCTATAGCCTTGTCCAACCCTTGGTTTACCATATAATTAAAACCGGCTATGTGGGGCTCCCCTAATTTCTTCAAAAACTGTAAAAAGGAACATGGGTCAGCACGTGCGGACATATGAAAGAAATCGTAATTTTATGTAAATACCTCATTTTGTGAATCAGGGGGCTTTCCGAATATAGGAGTTGATAAGTTTTTTAAAGTAGGATTGTCCATTTTCTTAAAATAATAAGTCGAATGGAACTTATAAACATTTAAAAAGTTAGGCTAGGGGATTCGGGTAATTAATGTCAAAAGTCAAAATGAGAAGAGGTTTGTTTATCAATTTGGAAGGACCACGTGCTTCTAATTTAATTTAGGAACATACCCAGATTCGGAAAAATGGGAAAAAATTTCGATTATGCAACCACATATATAATTGGGTGTATTTTGTGTTACATATAACCAGATTTTGCATATTGGCGCTCCTTTTTTCAAATTGTAAAAAATACTGATCCCCTACAAAAAGTTAAATTATTGCCAATAATTTATTTATTTATTTATTTAGTTAAGGCCCAACAGAGGAGTAATTTATAGGGCCGGTACATGCATAAATTACATAAAACATATTCACCTACAACTAATATAAACATATTGATCTATAATATAATTTAAACAATTATTATGTAGATAGTTGGAATTCCAAGGTAAAACTTAATGCCTTTTATGCTTAATACAAAATATGAGTTAAAAGAAGAAACGCAATTTCGCAGAAAAACAAGTTGCGCACTAGCAACAGCTATAAAAATCAATAAAACTCTAAAAGCAGCTGACTGAAACTACTCAAAACTAAAAACAAACCATTCTTGGATTAATATTTATAAAAAATATATTAAATTCACTATTTTTATAATGTGTTTTAGTGAATTATAGTGCAAAAGAAAATGTAGGGAGAGGTACAAAAAACTACGATATAAATAAATCTTCTCACCTTATCAGCGTTGTAAAAAAATTAGTACTTTTGTTTGCTTCAAATATTGAACGTGTACCTGAAGCATCCATAGAAATTTTGATAATTTTATCACAAATATTCATATTTTAGATCTATATGAAAGGTATTTTTAAAAATGAGTGCTGTTCGAGAATATTCTTACAGTCCTTCAGATTCTTTTGAGTATACGGCCCTACAGTTCGCTGTAAGAAGAAACTCTATAGAGCAAGTAAAGTAAGGTAAGTCAAAAATATAAAAAACCCGTTTTCTATAAATTTATTTTCTAGATATCTCATAGAAAGTGGAACAGAGCTTGATACAGGACCGGACCCAGCATTACATCTAGCTCTAAAAAGAAAAAACATAACTATCGGTATACTACTTCTAGAAGCCGGGGCTAACTTTGAAATTAAAGACTCTGTAAGAAATAAAACGGCTACACACGTTTACCCTCAAAATATACATAAAACATTATCCCAAAACCGTGTTATAATTTTTTTTTAGCATGGCGACCTACCCATCCACATAGCTTGTACCCTGGGTTTGCTAGAGGTTGTAAAAGTACTTTGCGCCCTAGGTTGTAGTGTGGAGGTACCAAACCTAAAAGGATTGTACCCCTTACATTTAGCTGCTAAAAATGGCCATATGTCAGTCGTAAGGTAAACAGCATTATATTCCTTTACACACTATTTTTTTAAACGCTACGCCATTCTTCTTGCAGATGTTTATGTGCTGCAGGATGTAATATAGAAGTACGCAATTCGGATAATATTAGGGCTGATATTACAGCCCTTAAATATGGTTACAACGATATTGCAGACCTATTAGATCGCTTACGAGCACTCGGTACGTATAAACAAAATATTTCTAAAAACCCATGTATATATAATATATTTACATATGATGTATGTGGACATGCAAAAAATACCGATACACCATTCACCATTCAAGGTAAGACTATAATGCCTATCATAGATAGTTCCTATTATAATGATGTTTGGTTAGTTTCTTCCTAAAATATTTTAGGGCAAAGAGACCATTTCGCTCGGCAACTTGTACCAACCTCGAGGACTGCCCTAAGGCTATCCTTAAGGCTACTGGGACACTGTGGTGTAGGAAAAACGTCCTTAGCGAAGAGCCTGGGAGCAGGTCTATTTTCTTCTCTATTTAAGAGGTCTAGCTCTTTACACAGCAACAAATGTAAGTTACAAAATTCATGCCAAGATTATTTTTTTAATTAAATTTTTTTTTAATTTTAGCAAGACCGTCGTCTCCCATTAATTCACAGATAGAAATGGATGTAACTTCCCGCCAAAATTCCATCAATTTTGAACCTACGGCACAGTACCAATCGACCAGTGGAATCCATGTACAAAATGTACGAAAATAGGTTTAAGATATAGAATAGAATTCTTGACAAAATGGTGATTTAAATATTAATTATTTTAAGATATTATATAGTTTTTTTTACAGTTAGACATATCAAATGTAGGCGACATTACAGTCTGGGACTTCTCAGGACAGGAAACCTATTTTTCCGTGTATCACCATTTCCTATGGCCGTCGCCATATTCAGTAACCGCCATATTGTTTAGTTTGGATGACCCGCCTTCGCTACAAATACAACAAGTGTGTTTTTGGTTGAATTTTTTACTGGCAAGGCAGAGTGCCGAATTGCCAACATGTAAGTCACTTTTTGGTATTTTTCCATTGATAGTTAAAATATGAAAGAGTCGGCCAAATCACTGTTAAAATGTCACTGATATTTTGCATGCTAATCCATTTATACTTTTTTTAGGTGAATATGGCCAAATAATTTTAGTAGCAACTCATGTCGACCTAACAAGGGCAGTAAAAACCCAACATGGAGAGTGGGTGTGTCCGGACGCTCAAAAAACTTTGGAAACTGTAAAAAAACTTCTACCTCATGTACCAAATTTTATGGACACTGTTGTTATTATGGACTCAAATGTACCTGCCTCTTTTGCTTTTAAACAATTTAAGTCAATATTATCGAATATTAAACAAAATTGCATACAGGTAATTATTTTTTTCTTCAAGTTATGATATAGAGACACTATATAGTCTATTTCAAAAAGGTGTAGAGTAATAAAAGCTCATTAGGTATGCAAAGGGACTACAGAGTGACCCAACGAATATTTAAGCCACTTTCATAGTTTTGCATTGATTTCATTACAAAATTCTTTATTTTCATCAAGTGCAGGTAGTACCTACCACCCGGGTTTGGGTCAATTTATGGGTTTTGCCTATTTTTATCCACTTATACAAACACTGAAAATGATGTGGCAAAGGCATGCATTATGTACCGGGTGGTCAACTAAGAATGACCGTCGGCCATATCTCAGAAACTAGTAATCGTACATCATCCGGGTAAATTTTTGTATGACAAAAGTGCCCATGCTGGAAACTATTTTTAAGTTCCGCATTTTGCCGTAAGAGAGCGTAATTGAAAAGTAAATTTTAAAATTTTACATATCTCCGAAAATTCCACATTAAGGTATATCTTTGATAACACCATTAAAAAGTTTGCACAATTATGCATCATTTTGGTCATATGCTCATTAGCGTACCGACTTTAATAAGAGGGGGGGGGGGGAAGCTGTTGAAAGTGTAATCAGTTGAATCGTTGTAACTTTTAAACGACTTATCCGATTTTAGCAAACTAAAGACTGTTTGGAAGAGAAATGTATGCACTTTCACCAATCCTATTTAGTTGTCCATAATAGTTCTAAAAAAATGCTAGAGGGCGCAATTTGCAATAATAACACATTTCTTGATTTTACTCAGAAAAAATAAATCATACAGTATAATTATGATACCATAATCGAAAAGTAGATGAAATTTGCTAGAAAAAAATATTAAAACCGCAGCCCGATATCTCCATTCGTTTCAGCGTTATCGCCTATGCATGCCTATTAAGTGAAGGTGGTCATTTCCACCAATTTTTATAAAACAAAATTTTGCATTATCAATGTTAATAATAATAGTAGAGCTAATTTAATTTAATTATTTTAATTAAGAACGGTGTGTCTGAGGAGAAAAATGCAAGAGACCCTTTTTATGCAGAATTGACCATGCTAATCAGAAATAATATCCACATGGAAAAATATCAGTGGCGTACCACTTTGTTTCTAAAAAATATATAATAGCTTAGTTATTCTATTGGCGATAACGCTGAAACGAATGGAGATATCGGGCTGCGGTTTTAATATTTTTTCTAGCAAATTTCATCTACTTTTCGATTATGGTATCATAATTATACTGTATGATTTATTTTTTCGGAGTAAAATCAAGAAATGTGTTATTATTGCAAATTGCGCCCCCTAGCATTTTTTTAGAACTATTATGGACAACTAAATAGGATTGGTGAAAGTGCATACATTTCTCTTCCAAACAGTCTTTAGTTTGCTAAAATCGGATAAGTCGTTTAAAAGTTACAACGATTCAACTGATTACACTTTCAACAGCTTCCCCCCCCCCCCCCCCCCCCCTCTTATTAAAGTCGGTACGCTAATGAGCATATGACCAAAATGATGCATAATTGTCCAAGCTTTTTAATGGTGTTATCAAAGATATACCTTAATGTGGAATTTTCGGAGATATGTAAAATTTTAAAATTTACTTTTCAATTACGCTCTCTTACGGCAAAATGCGGAACTTAAAAATAGTTTCCAGCATGGGCACTTTTGTCATACAAAAATTTACCCGGATGATGTACGATTACTAGTTTCTGAGATATGGCCGGCGGTCATTCTTAGTTGACCACCCGGTACATAGTATTGAGGTACACTTAGTTTTTATTAAACATTGTAAAAAAATTTAAAATATAAAAAATACATTATACATCTGAGGAACTGTCATCTCCTCTTGACGTTATAATTAACGGGTCGACGGTCCGATCGATCAGGTGGTCAAGATCCCACATTTTCTCCTCTTCTTTAATGACATGATGGACTGCTTTTCGCCAGTTCTCTGGTGTCACTTCTTTAATGGCTTGATCAAACAGTAGCTTAACATCTTTCATTTTGAATGTCGTGCTGCGTCTAAAACGATGTTTGTGTAAATTTCCTAAAGCTAATAGTTTATTCTTTATCAAATTATCTTCTTTTTTTCTTTGGTTAGTTATCATAAATAATTTATTGCACAAAATTTACCTACGCCTATGGCCGACACCGAAATTGAGCCGAACTGGACGGAATTTCGTATTTTATTACTCTACACCTTTCTGAAATAGACTATAGTATTATAAATATAAACTAATATTTTTTTAGCAAACTATTGGAACATGGACAGGCCTTCTAGAAAACACACTCTCGTGGCTCCATGGGCTTAGAACAGACTATGAGCAGTTTCCGGTTTTAAATAGGTCAAATTTTTCCGAACTGCTCAGAAGCCAAGTCAATTTACTAGCCTCAGATGATCACATAAATGAATTGTTAAATCAACTACACGTCATGGGCGAGGTGGGCAGATTTTTAAATGTCAATAGTGGATACAGAAGAATGATTGTTTTGCTCACTACATTTTTTTTAGGTATACTGTATCGAATACTTGGTAGTACTGTCAGTACCATGGTTGGGTGCCCAGCTTCTAGGAGAGCTGCTGTCTTCCTATTTTATTTCTAACGCTAGAGTTATAGGCGTTTATACGGCTGAAGATTTTCAGAGCAGCTATACCCAGTGTGACGCTGTTAGAGTTTTGGAGCTCTTGGAGGCGATGGATCTTTGTGTACAGGTAAAAAACACTACCGATCAATTGAAAAAGCAGCTATTCTATTATAGATACTATTAATTGACTGTATACTACTGTAAGTAAATACTGTATAAGCAGTTGTAGGTTATTCCTTTCTTTCGTTGGATCCCAGCTCTACTAAAGAGCCATGATATGGCGATACGCGTCTAGGAATGGATCTGACGAAATGAAAAGAAAATCTTTACTTCATTTAATATTAATTTTGTTTTAAGTGCGAAGTCGATAGTGAAATAGAGTATGAATTTCCAATATACAACCAAATTGAAACCCTCGAAGGTCTATGGGATTCTAACGACCCCAGATATACATCCAGAAGCTCAATGTACGGAGGCCTAAGATTATTCACGTCTTCGGGGATTTTATATATTTTTAAGTCGATTTTTAGTCATATACAAGTAAGCTAAAACAGATTGATTTTGGGTGTTAAATAATTTACAAAAAAAACCTGTTTTTCGCATATTTTTAGGTATATTTAAGAAAAACTCTATTTTCTTCATACACGGAAAACGACAGTGACTTATACCAGTGGTGTACTGGCTCAAAATTATGTAATTTGGATTTGGAAAGCCTGATTTCATTGGAGGAAGATCAAAGTGGAACTCAATACATCGAAATCAAAGTTCGAGGACCAAGCCAATCGGCTCAATGTTGTTTTTATTTCTTGGAAAATATTATGCGAACTCTAAAAAGGGTAAAATAATATTAAATATTTTTTAATTTTCATTTTCCATAATACTTATGTTGCCAGGGCTTTCAGTTTTTTGATGACATTTTTATTGATCGAAAAACATTTAGAAATCCCCATAATTTCTTTATTGCACGATCATTCAGATTCTGCCAATGGGGTTTAAAAAAAAAACACATTTTTTTACTGCAGATTTGAAATTTCCACAAAAAATTGAACATAATTCTCTATATCATTTTAATACACATACATTGTAGGTGATAGGCAAAGTTTGCCCGGGCCTACTATTAGAAACGCACATTCTAAGCCCCGAGGAACTAAGATCACATTCGGACGATCCTTATTGCTACAGCCCCCAAATAGTGACGTCAGCAATAATGGACGCTGAGTCAACTTTAGACGTCATTTTATATAATCCGAATACCAACAGTCACGAGACCATAAGTCAAATGATTATGTTCGGTGAGTTACCAAAGATGAAACTATCCAATGGTATTGTTTTTTCCTACGACCACCTATGAAAATGAGAAAAAAAGCACGGGTAATTTGGCTAGAAAGCGCCGTAAATCACACGCGTGTTGAAATAGTTATTTTCCTAACAAGTGCGCAAAGTGATACTTTTCCGCACGCAAGTACAGTTGGACGAACGACGCGAAGCGGAGTTCGGATAAGTTCTTGCGTGCGGAAAAGCACTTTGCGCACTTGTTAGGAACAACATTTTTCCTACGAGCTTCATATCAGATAACAACAAAAATAAAAATATGATAATTTATTTAACAGTGTTTAAGCCTTTTTATGATTTGATAAAAATAAAAGTGTCGGTGTTTGTAGATTCTTGTGGACATAGAAACTGAGGAAAAATCTGACATCATGTGTCAAAATCGACATGTACATTTATTGTTGCTTGGCAATATTATAATCATTTATCACTATACGAGGTACTTAAAAAATACAGTTTTTTTCGTTTTAAGCTGAAATACAAATATCGGGAATTACGATTAAAAGATAAAAGAGAATACTCTTGCAACGGCTTCTCACATTGCCATAAAATAGTTTACAGCTACTAAAATAAATATAAATATTCCCTACCAAGGAGATTTTTGAATAGTTTTACTTTTCCGCACCCAGTGCGGATAAAAGTCTTATCCGCACTAGTGCGGAAAAGTGTAACTTTGCACACAAAAATGCGTGCGCAAAGTACTACTTTGCGCACGCTCGTAGGAAAAAAATATATCAATACTAGTGTTGAAATATCAAGGCACACTATTTAATTTAAACATATGGTGCCAATTTGACAGACCATCCCTATTTATTAAAAAGAACAAATTTTAGAAAGCAGTAATTGTAAAGTGTTTTACTTATTTATCATGTATTTGTCGAGTGGTTCAGAATTAGAGTGTGAAAATAAGCCATCTGAAATTATAAAAAATGTTAATAATGTACTGGAAAATCGATTACCAGAAAAAAACAAGTCGCGCTGAAGAAAGTGTCATTTATTAGACACATCTTTATCGGTAGCGATAGCGTAAAGAATAGAGCTCTAGCCTACAGATCGCGAGATCACAGGTTCAAATCTCATCTGGAGTATTTGACTTTTTTTTATAAAAACATTAAATAATTTATAGAATTATTTTAAATTGAAATCTTCCTTGTTCGGTGCATTTTTTAAATTTATGTTTAATGCATCTTTCCTCGATTAAATTAAAAATTTTTCATTCTGATTTATCTAGAAGTCAATCCAGGATTAGTTCTTCCTATGATATATAAAATATGAAAAAATAAAAAAGTTAAACTACAAATAAAGGAAAAGCCTATTGACAAACTATGAAACCAGACATTAAGTGGAATATAATCCTAAGTATGCTAATTTTAACACCAGTGTTGATATTATTTTTTAAAAAACAAAGGCTTTTTTAATAATTCTTTGTGGTCGTAGGAAAAATAGTGTACATTACTCGTGTGAAAGTAATTATTCAAAAACTCGGAGAATTTCCGCACTCGGCTGACGCCTCGTGCTAAATATCTCCTCGTTTGAAAAGTATCACTTTCATCACTTGTTATGTAATATACTATTTTCTCACATATCGTTTGACATGGACGACTGAAATTTGACATGGTTACAATTACTTAGATACCGTATTTTGTAGA
Source organism: Polydrusus cervinus (assembly GCA_935413205.1). NCBI lineage: Eukaryota > Metazoa > Arthropoda > Insecta > Coleoptera > Curculionidae > Polydrusus > Polydrusus cervinus. Next base: position 59,830,454 of record OW284515.1, read on the forward strand.
TGACATAGACCTAGCGAGACACATCCAATGGGGCTGCGTTCTGAGCATCCAAGATCTTCCAGGACCAATCAAATTAAGACTTTGTGGTATGTTGGACCCTCCTGAGTCCCATGGTCGTGACTGGTGCCTACTGGCACTCCGATTGGGGTTGTGTCAGAAAAAAATCGCAGCAGTTGATTCTCAGCATTCCAGTCATACTATGCGGTTGCTGACCACAGCTGAGTGTACCATAGGTGATTTTTATTATTATTTTTTTTGGTTTTTATTACTTTATAAATTCAAATTTGTTTAATTTTAAATTGTAGGTAATTATGGCTTTAAATGTCGGCCAATTTTTGAACAAAAGAAAATAGTAACGAAATATTGATGAAAAAAATGGCAAATGCATCACTAGACCTCACCTTTAAATCTGTGTGTTTTTTTTCTTTTTATGTTAGCTTTAGCTACCTACCCTTTAGATGTTATTTTGGTGTCTATTTTTTACTATCCATAACAGATGCATTGCGTGTCTTGGGAAACGTAACAATAAAAACATATTTTTGTTAAATATTTAAAAATATTCTTTGTTTTATCTAGGTGCCCTTATCACAAGCTTGCATGAACTAGACAGGCAGGACGCAGCAGATATAGTGTTAAAATCCGCTCCTATTTTTAAAGTTATAGTAGAGCATGCAGACGTGTAGCAGAGCTGTGAAAGTTACCTCAGAAAAGTAACTAGTTACTGTTTCGATACTTTTGCCCAAATGTATCTAGATACTTATAAGGAATAGTTACTTTTACCTAAAAGTAACTTAGTTCTTAGTTACTTAGTAAAAGTAACTAGTTATAGTAACTAAGATACTTTTACAGTAACTAGTTACATTGATTGTAACTACGATAATTTTAAAGTAACTAAGATTCTTTTTAAGTAGGTAACTAGTTACTTTGATTGTAACTAGTTACTAAAAGTAACTAAGATACTTTTGAGTAACTAGTTATTTTAATTGTAACTACGAAACTTTAAAGTTATTAAGATGCTTTTGAACTAGATACCATAAATTTACCAGGTAGTGATAATTCATTTTCCTGTACACACTACCATTATTACCATCAGAAAACTAAACTAAGAAGTAATTCGAACAACGAACAAGTAGAATAAAATGCTTTTCAAGAAATTTCGCGTTCCAACCAGTTTGCTGTTTAACGCTCGCGACTTGCCGCTCGTCCCTTCGTGAAAATCTGATTAACGGCCGCCGATCGTCCCTTGGTCATCATCTGATGGTGTGCATTATTCGTTACTTTTGAAAAGTAACTTGTATCTAGTTACTTTTTAGGAGTAACTATACACTTAAAAAGTAACTAGTTACTTTAAAAGTAACTAGATACAAGTTACTTTTCAAAAGTAACGAAGTTACAGTTACTTTTGGCATGATTCAAAAAAGAACTAAGTTACTAAGTACCTATCTAGTTACTTTAAGTAACTAGTTACTAAAAAGTATCTAGTTACTTAAGTTACTCACAGCTCTAACGTGTAGTAACTTTAGATTTTATTAAAATTCTTAGAATCATTATTATATTATAGTTTAGTGCAGGGTTGCGACGATTTAAATCAACTGATTTTTTCAATTTTAATCGTGATTTAAATCAAATTATAAATTGCTGTAAAAACAAATCGCCGAAGCAAATAACTCATCAGGAAATTAAAAAAAAAGGAAGATAGTTTATTTAAAACGAAGTGTTTAGATACATTATGTAAGAGTAAAAACGTAACTAATCGTCATCAGTCCAGCGTAAAAAATGTTCATAAATTACGCAGCCGAAAATTTTCACGTTAATAAAAGTTATTTTGTATGTCGCCGAGGAGATTTTCTAACTGTAAATCTAGACAACAAATATTTTTGAGCGAATAAGAGACAAAATAATGAAAATAAGTGATTTCAAAATTTATTATTTAAGTAAAAAATCAGTATAAATTGATAAAAATCGCGATTTAATAGAAAAAATCAGATTTATTGTTTTTTTTTTTGTAAAAAATCGGGATTTATTGCAACCCTGGGTTAGTGTGTAGGTAGAGCTATATAGAAATTTTAGTGTTTCAATGTTTTTAATATAAGATATTAACATTTTTGCTCAAAAATGCACAAAACACAAAATCAAAAGAAAACGTCTATTGTTAAAAAGTTTCATATTTTTATTTTTTTTATATTACTTATACATTATACAGCTGTTTTTAGTTAATAGAAAAATATATAGTAGAAATAAAAAAAAAGTTTAATAGCTTAGTCTTAAAATGCACACATACATAGGGAAAGTAGTAGTCATAAGAATTAACCATCAAAACTTACAGTCTAAGCTTCCATTAAAAGGTTTCTTTACGGTAGAGTTATACGGAGTGACAAGCAGGGTACGAACAGCATTTAATATTGCCTCTACCAATGATAGTATGAAAATTTGGCGAAACACGTCAATTGATATATCGAGGGGGACATTTTTTAAGACATTTGTTGTCGTGTTATTTTCAACCCCCTAACCCCCAGGACACCTACCCCTAAAATTTTAAATGGCAACCCCTATTTATTTTGCCATTTTTGTGTTCCTTACAAAATTCTACATAAACTGTATCATTTTTTTTTTCAAAAAATGTAATTATTTTATTTTTTCTAGTGGCGATATCGAAGACGAAATGTAGAAATATACATTTCAAATTCCTTTATTTATTTACATTTCGCCCTCGATATCGCCACTAGAAAAAATAAAATAATTACATTTTTTGAAAAAAAAAATGATACAGTTTATGTAGAATTTTATAAGGAACACAAAAATGGCAAAATAAATAGGGGTTGCCATTTAAAATTTTAGGGGTAGGTGTCCTGGGGGTTAGGGGGTTGAAAGTAACACGACAACAAATGTCTTAAAAAATGTCCCCCTCGATATATCAATTGACGTGTTTCGCCAAATTTTCATACTATCATTGGTAGAGGCAATATTAAATTCTGTTCGTTTTCAAATTGTCACCCTGTATGTATAGTCTATAGTACTATAAACTGAAATTTTTATAGATGGAACATTTTTGTGACTTCAACTGTACTTTTACCGATCTAACTATACTTTGCCTAAATATATTTTTTATAAAATATATATTTTGTTTCAATTTTAGTTGGTATTTAAAATCTGACCGCGCTAAAATTTGCTACATTAGTTGCGGTTCTTATCGGCCCGATATCCAAAAATCGGAGGAAAAAAAAGTCAATGAAAATCGTAAAAAAAACACTTAAGTTAATATAAATAAGTTTCTCACATGCTCGAATATCTGTAGAGTCCAAATTTAAAGAGTTTTTATAAATCCGTCAATAAACATGGACAGGATTCGGTTCAAGGGAAGGTAATGTTTTTAATACAGGGTGATTCCTAAGTTGATACTTCTTTTTTAGCTGTCTAACATTTTCAAATACCTTTTTTTTTTAAACTCAAAAATAAGGTACCTACACATTCATTTATTACACTATGAATCAAATACAGTCCTGCCTAATGTGCCCGTTGAATAACCTTAAGAAAACTTCTTGGTGTAGGATGAGCCCGCAAGGGAAAGCGTTCTGCGTATAATCTCGAAGCAGCAGCCGCACTTTGTCGGCCCTCACCGTAAATTAGCACCATATCTACTAGTTCATTGTTTTCAAATTTTGCCATTTTCACGTGTCACCAATTTAAAATTAACGTGCTTCAGAAAAACGCAGCGTTTGCCAAATATTTCACCACTGACCCGTAAATTGCATGATTAATAAGAGATAAGACAAACAACATAAAGTATTGCAGGCTACGTTTTGATGACCAGGCCCGCACTTAGATTTTTTACTTCTGTATCTCGCCTATTTTTAAGTTTTTTTGAATAAAGGTATTTGAAAATGTTGTTTATTTTAATGCGTTTTATACACAGCTAAAAAAGAATTAAGTATCAACTTAGGAATCCCCCTTTATATTTAAATGGAGCTGGTTATTTTGTAGAATAATTTTTCAATATTTTTGGATCCACGTCAGCAAAATTGTTGTGGTAGAGATTAATTTGGCATACGTACGTCATACATGGTTGGTAGACCAAGTTATAAAAAGCTTATAAACGGGGAAAACATGTTTATATATTTGTTTATGTATAATGTAATTGTTTAAATAAATAACGAAAGTAGGGATTTACTTTTTGGGAGAACACACAAAAGTTTTCTAAACTTTTTTTGGTATCTAAAACGATGTTTTATTCTCGTTATCTTTAAACGTATCAATAAACCAAAACAAACCACGATTTTCTGAAAAAAACAAGAGGTAAACCACATAAATTATTTATAAACCAAACAACCTAGATATTTGTTAAAAATATTTTTCAACAAACCGCTTTTCCGAGAAGGCCGCTATAATTGTAAATGAGATTAAATAATTTACAATAAATATGTAACAAAGAACAGGTGTTAAAGTAATAAATGTTATTAATAAAGTTTCACCTTGATAAATAAATCAAATGTTTTATATAATCTAGAATCATACAATATAAAATCAATAGTCCTGTGATCATTGGGTCTCAAATTAGGGGCACTATAAAGAATGGACGCACACACTGAAAAACCTAATCTTTTAGCAGAAATGTATATGCATTTACAGTGGCGTATTTAAGACCCCCCCCACTCCCGAGCCTAGGAGCTCGAATCTAAAAGTCTAATTGCTACCTAATTTTTCGTCTTACGGTTGATTTTCATAATACGTACCTGTCCTGTCCCAACACACCCCTTTATACTGAAAATGATTATGCAAAACCAAACCATCCTCCTTTTTTATTATGTTCTAACCAGATACGTCCCAAGATACGTAGCGTAAATACCAGGTTTCACAGTGGAGCCTGTAATTATTATTTTTGCTAACGAAAAACAACTGTTTCAAGCTCGCTCCTTGCTATATTAATTTCTTTGACCAGTTGCCCGAAATATTCAGAAACCAAAAAAGGCACCATAGGTGGTTCGGTGGTTTGGTAAACATAAACGTTACGTCTGTGGAACCAACGAATGATCGAAAATAATTGTGTTGAAAATTAAATATGAAATATTTTTTTTCAAAAACTACCAATAACTCAACACCACAAGAAACAAATAATAAAATCCAGGTATTTTACGTTCACAAGAAAAATAGTTAAGTTCAGTTATGTTACGTTTTTTACATATGGACCTACGTAAAGTGCCGTAAAATTACAGAAACATCGTAAATTTGTATACAATATTATTCATCATATTTTTAAATCATTTATAACTGGATGTTTCCATTTTAAAATTTACTTTTTTCTTCCCAATTTCTTTTCCACGAGTTTGGATTTAAATTTGTAGAATGTACTTTTTCACTAAATTTTGATTTCTACCCGATCGTTCAGACCAAGAAAATACTAAATTTTCTGCGGTTTTAAATTCTTCAATTATTACTTTACAATTAAACAAAATACGCTCTCTAATAAAAACACGCGAAACATCTTACCGACGTCACAACAATTCCAAGTAATGGCAGCAGTCGATCGCTCTGTAAACGACACACTCCTACCTGACCGAGGTCTGGAGTCTGGTTTCCTGTTTCTAAACTGTCTTTGTCTATTTAAGATATAGAAACACAGATAACAATATAATTAGTCGCACAACTGGAAAATAAAAGAATTGCACGGTTAATAGGATGACGCACATCTCTTCTAATCGTATGTTTTAAACTTCATGCTTTCGCGCCGTGTTTTTAATTTTTTTCTAGAAAAGGGTTGTGAGTCCAAATTTAAAAAGTTTTTAAAAATCCGTAAATAAACATGGACATGATTCGGTTCAATTCAGTTAATATAATTTAGATATAATTTAGCATGGAGCTGGTAACTTTAAAGAAGAATTTAGAAATATTGTTTGAAACCGCTTAAGGGTGAAGTCTAGTGATGCATTCGCCATTTTATTTTTTGATAAATATTTCTTATCCTTTTCGCTTTATTCAAAAAAGGGCTAAATACCCGTCCTTGAGTAGCAATTACCTACAGTTCTGAACTAAAGAAATTTTGATTAATGAATTAATAAAAGCGAGAAACGAAAATTTGTGAAATTCTCCATTTTTCTTTTTCTGCTCTTATTACTTTATAAATTCAAACTTGTTTAACTTTAAATTGTAGGTAATTATGCTATAAATGTCGGTATTTGATCGATTTTTGAGTAAAAGGAAAAAGTAACAAAATATTGATCAAAAAACGAAATGGCGAATGCGTCATTAAACCTCACTTTTAACAAATAAAAACTGTCTAGTTAATTTGTGTACAAAAAAAGGGGTAAACGACATCGTTAAAGAACATGTTGCATCTTTAACCTTGTAATTCTGTGTCTTGCACCAAAATAGGTACCCAAAAAAATATGAACAAGTGAAATCTAAACCGAAAAAAACACAATAGATTTTTCTCTCAAGTACGGACCTGTCATTTATAATTTAAGGGCCGCGACCGACTCAGAAATTTTGGTTGATTCATTCTAGACCCAGGAATGTGAATTTGGACATCTGTAAAATGGGTATACCAGATGGGGTTAAAGCAATCTCAGAGATGAAAGAGATTCCGGAGTAATATGAAATTAAAATTCTAATCTGTTTTTGTATCAAGTTTCAGGTAGATAAATAATCTAGCGGGTAAAAAAAATTGAACGATCTTTTTAATCCCAAGAGGTTGATGGAAATATTTCGCAAATGATTCATCTTTTTCTGAATGTCAATTTTTCCCAGAAAAAGTGTGTGCATTAAATTATTTATGATAACCAATAACCAAAGAAAAAAAGAAGATAATTTGATAAAGGAGGAACTATTAGCTATAGCAAATTTACACAGACATCGTTTTATGAAATATGCCGTGGAAGATATAGCTGAAAAACATAGTGTAACTGTGCTGCGCATACCGCCATATCATTGCGGACTTAATCCTATAGAACTAATATGGGCGCAAGTGAAAGGATTTGTAGCAAGACACAACACGACAATCAAAATGAAAGACGTTAAACTACTGTTTGATCAAGCCATTAAGGAAGTGACACCAGAGAACTGATGAAAAGCAGTCCATTATGTCATTAAAGAAGAGGAGAAAATGTGGGATCTTGACCACCCTGATCGAACGGACCATCGACCTGTTAATTATAATGTTTAATAAAAAAAAGGTGTCCTAATACTATGTACTTAATGCATGCCTTTGTCACATCATTTTAAGTGTTTGTGACTGGATAACAATAGGCAAACCCCATAAATTGACCCAAACCCCGGTGGTACTACCTGCACTTGATGAAAATAAAAAAATTTGCATCGAAATCAATGCCAAATTATGAAAGTGGCTTAAATATTCGTTGGGTCACTCTGTATATTCCCTTTGCATACCTAATGAGCTTTTATTACTCTACACCTTTCTGAAATAGACCATAGGAGTAATTCGTCTCTAAAAAAAATCTACCAAAATATGTTTAAAAAGACGAAATTCAAAATCCAAAAAAATGGTTACCATTAAAGTTATAGGGTCCTGGTATCCCTAAAATGTCATCATTTCCAAACACTTAAAAAATACGATCTCTCTGGTTAATCTCCTCAATTTTTCACACGTCATTTTATAAGTCAACAAACAATTTTGGCCAGTTATTTTTATTTTGTCACTTTGTACGATGAAAAGAAACATCTGGCCTGTCAACATGTCTATAAACCTATTTTTATTGTCACTTTGTTAGGGATAATAATAACATTCACATGTGTTTGTTAAAAAAAAATGGGTCAAGTAAGGATGAATTTAGGTTCTTGGGTTGTTCCTCGAAGTCTCGTGCATCGAGGGTTCGGTGCAGTCAGAAAACGTTTCGCACTTCGAGGTTCGAGGAAAGATTGTCAATTTTATCGGTCCCCAATCATGACTCTCAAAATTTATAATTTCTTTTTAAAGAGGCTTTGTCTATCAGATATAATACCATATGGGATTCCAGTAATTCAACAAATACCCAGTACCGGTCAATATTAATTTACAATATGGTTTCACGGCTCAAAGACCGTTTCTACGAATTGTTCGCGTTGGCACATGCAGCTGGACTTTTTAGAAAAATGACAGTGATAATAAGGCCCTGCGGTTTACCGCGTCTTGGGCGAACCACATAGGGAAAGAAACGTTTGCTTTCAAAAAAAAATATCATGGGTGGTAGAACGACCAACGAAGAACGACTTTCCTCCATAAAAAAAGGTTTCTATAAAGTCAAAGTCAAAGTTTTATTTGCTCCTTACACAAAAGGTTTATAGCACGTCACAAAAAAAATTATATAAATAAATATAATCATACATTAAAATAATATTACTTATAATAGAATACAAACAAATTATGCACAAATACATATATAAAAAATAATGATTAGAGATGGAGAGACATAATATAGTCTATTTCAGAAAGGTGTAGAGTAATAAAATGGAAAATTACGTCCAGTTCGGCTCAATTTCGGTGTCGGCCATAGGCGTAGGTAACTTTTGTGCATTAAATTATTTATGATAACCAATAACCAAAAAAAAAATGAAGATAATTTGATAAAGAAGGAACCATTAGCTATAGCAAATTTACACAAACATCGTTTTATAAAATATGTCGTGGAAGATATAGCTGAAAAACATAGTGTAACTGTGCTGCACACACCGCCATGTCATTGCGAACTAAATCCTATAGAACTTATATGGGCGCAAGTGAAAGGATTTATTGCAAGACACAATACGACATTCAAAATGAAAGACGTTAAGCTACTGTTTGATCAAGCCATTAAGGAAGGAAGTGACACCAAAGAACTAGCGAACAGCAGTCCATCATGGCATTATTAAAGACGAAGAGTAAATGTGGGATCTTGACCACCTGATCGATCCGACCGTCGACCCGTTAATTATAACGTCAAGAGGAGATGACAGTTCCTCAGATGACGAAAAATATTATGATTTTTCTGTATAATGTATTTTTTTTAATAATGTTTCCTAAAAAATAAGTGAACCCAATACTATGTACATAATGCACGCGTTTGTTACATCATTTTCAGTGTTTGTGAATCGATAACAATATGCAAAACCCATAAATTGACCCAAGCCCCGGTGGTACTACCTGCACTTGATGAAAATCAAGAATTTTTCAATGAAATCATGTCAAATTATGAAAGTGGCTTAAATACTCGTTGGGTCACTCTGTAGTCCCTTTGCACACCTAATGAGCTTTTATTACGCTGAACCTTTCTGAAATAGACTATACCATAGACAAATTATCTCTTAAGGAGTCTGCTTACGTTCAGTCCGGCCCTTATCGATAGTCATTACTTACACCTTTAGTTTTGTTCACCGATAACGGACGGCAGTTCTCGGCCGGTTTCGATTACGGCCTCCATTTTACTATACACGCACAGTTTTGTTTTTACTTTTTCAAGATTTTTTTTATTTTTCTAATTTTTTTAAATTTTTTCAAGATTTTTTTTTACTTTTTCAAGACTTTTTATTTTTCAAATTTTTTTTTTATTTTTTCAAGATTTTTTTTACTTTTTCAAGATTTTTTTTACTTTTTTAAGATTAAAATTTTTTTTGGATAAAAATGGAATAGAAGTCGATAGTTTCTACTTACATCACTTCTTATTACGCACAGTCGATTCGTTCTTATATAGATTAGAAAGCATCGTCGTTTCCACATCTATTTCGTCGAATGTCCCCCGTGGATGTTGAAATACACGAACGGCAAATCTCCTTCTTGTGTTACATTCTATTCAAATTCTTTGGTAGATTAGATCGTGCTGTTCTCGGAATGGTTCTTTGTTAATATTCTGTATGCATAAGTGCTTTTAGATCGAAATTTTGGAACGTTCACCTCGGGGGGTATTGTATTTAAAATCGGTTTATAATAATTGTGGGTTCGGGGAATAGCGGACGCCATATTTGTGGTCCATCCAATACGATATACTAAAGACTATAGATTTTACAAAATTACTACTCACAATTTGTAGTTTGTCATTTCTTGCAATTCTTTCGAATTATGCTTTTTACCTCTTCGTTCGCCGCTAGGGCCATTCGGCCATTCCCGAGGGAGCATACAGCTTATCGTGGGTTCCGTTTCGAACCACGATCCTCAGTCATGAGATACCCCCCCCCCCCCCCAAGAGCTAACCCTCGGTTTCTTGCGCCACTGCATGACCTACCGATTGGGGAGTGTGTACCTTCTTCCCCACCCCACGAGATATCCGATCTCATCCGGCCTGGTTACCGGCCTGAATGGGGTGGGTTTGAAAATGATACATTTTACACTCTTCCCTGCATTCTTAAACCTACTAAAATTCGGACATACGTTTTTTATTGTGCGTATGCCCACTCCGAGGATCGAACTCGGAACGCCACGGTCGAATGCCAGTGACTCACCGTTTTTATTAGGTTAAAAATTATCTTTATGTATAAAATATTATGATTTTCTCTAATAATTAATAAAAAAAAATAGGTACCTAATATTATAAAAAAAATCAATCATTGTAGAAATTGTGCTTTAAAAAAATTAAACCGAAGCTCCTAAACAAAATGCGCCTCAGGCGAAAGAGTTTTTAAAATCAAGGGATATGGGTATAAAAGCAAACTTCTAGTAGAAAATGTTGACTGTATTTGTAATAAATGACAATTTTTGGTGGAAGGAGCCAAGTTCGAATCCCCCTTTGCGTCCACCTCCTTCGAAGGATATATAATTTTTTACTTTAGATAGACGTTTTATATGTGGTTTAGAAGAAACCTAAAAAACTCGTTAAAATTCCTAACCACAAGCGTTACTTTAAGTAATTTCAGAATTATAGAGATTTTGTAATACTAATCTGTTTTTTTTCCTGCGGCTTACTGCATTAACCACAAGCATCAGAAAAATGCGTAATTGGGCATTCTTTTGTTAGCCTGTTTTTGATATGTTTCCTGACAAAAAAAAGTAATAATATTGCTTTTTAACAAGTCGCCTACCGTACGACACGACTTAATTATAGGTACTCTTTAGCATAGTTGCCAACTGGTAGACACAAAATTACTGGCAATGCTGTTCTCTAATCATGGCAATATACTGTGCCCCAAAAAAAGTATAAAATAGATATGGCTAAAAATATGGATCTGTTATTACTGGCACCCAGTACATGTCGCCCCCCCCCCCCCCTCGGGGTCTAGAAGAAAGGTCTAATTGTAACCTATTTATTTTTCGTCCCACACTTAGACTCCTCTTAATCTAAATTTAAATATTTATTAAAAAAATTTAAAACACAACACTTTGCCTTTTGGTACATACGAGTAACTATCTATTATATACGTTCACCACGCCAAAATTGATGATTTTATAAGGAATTATGTATTTTTGGCTTAGCAGTTTTTGTTGAAAACGCTTAGTTTTCAAAATTTTCCTTCTAAAAGTCCTGTCATGTATTAGGATTAGGGTTTCAGACGTATATCGCATATTGGTCTGTGATGCAATTTTAAGGAAAAACGAGTGAAAAGGAATAATATTTTATAGTATTTTTTAAATGCTTTTCTGTTCCGTTTCACCTTTTTTAGAGCTATAACCAAAAGCAATAACATATTTTTACAACAAAAACAAACGACAACCATCAGCCTTCTTTATTTATTTTTAAAGACAAAAATTAAAGTAAAAATTTTGATTGAAAAAATTTTTTTATTGAATATGTGTGATAACTTACAAAAAAAATCCAAAACCTAATCCTTATACAAAACGGCACTTTACACAAGGAATATTTCAAAACCTAAGCATCGGCAACAAAAATGGCTCTCAGATTTGTAATCTACCCTCAAAAAATACAGACCGACTACGGGGCCCCTCTGAAAACGGGGCCTACTGGAAAAATGGGCCCTGGCTGGCGCCAAGTCATTCCTATCCTAATCACTGGCAAGGCAAAAAATTCCTCCCAAAACCAGTAAATTTCTGGCAGATTGGCAACTCTGCTTGCTATTTTGTAAAACTACCCGAGTAATTTCATAAACGTCTTTTAATTTGTAACAAAAGAGGTTATTTTAAAATTTAAGTGTTTCTGGAAACTGAACGCCCATCACGTTAACAACAACGTAATGGCGTGGCAGATTGATTTACTTAGAAAATTACAAGCTTTCGTTTTCCCAGAAAAGACTGGGTAAACGGAAGGCATGGAGTTTATCAGTTTTTACCATGTAAACAATACCAATGTTGTTATTAATAGGTACCCAGTACCCAGTAGTCCCAGTACCCACAACCATTGTCCATCAAAATATTGCTTATGGTTTTTTTAAAGTGGGATCCGACCGCTCTTAAATTTGCCGAACTAAAAGTTATAAGCCAATGAAAACCCTAAAAATAATTACTAAAGTTGTATTGTAAAAAATAATGAAGATTATGTTTCTAAAGAAAAATAACTTTCTGACATTCCTTAATGGTCCAAATTTAAAAACCCATTAATAAACATGGACAGGATTCGGGCCAAGAGACTGCAGTGTCGTTGGTCTAATTTAATATACAGCGGTCGGCAGAATTCGGGCTTCATATGAAAAACTTTTTTATTATTGATTTTATTCTTGATAAAAGCTTTTGCGTCCCTTTAAACTAAAAGAGCGCTCATTAAAATTGAAAAAAAATGCAGTGCATACGAGAAAGAGTAAAATAAAGTCCGTACAATTACTGGCTGGATGCATGTCACAACTCGCAAATACATAATCACAATAGAAACAACAAATAAGGTATGTAGGTTTGTTATTAGTTATGAAAAAATAGGTATAGTCATACCATATGATTGCAAACTAAATCCTATAGAACTTATATGAGCGCAAGTGAAAGGATTTGTAGCACAACACAACACGACATTCAAAATAAAAGACGTTAAGCTACTGTTTGATCAAGCCATTAAGGAAGTGACACCAGAGAACTGGCGAAAAGCAGTCCATTATGTTATTAAAGAAGAGAATAAAAGGTGGGATCTTGACCACCAAATCGATCGGACCGTCGACCCGTTAATTATAACGTTAAGAGGAGATGACAAGTTCCTCAGATAACGAGGAATATTATGATTTTTTATAATTTAATTTCTGTATAATGTATTTTGTATTTTTGTATGTTTGATAAAAAATAAGTGTACCTAATACTATGTACATAATAATGCACCCCTTTGTCACACCATTTTCAGTGTTTGTGAATGGATAACAATAGGCAAAACCCATAAATTGACCCTAACCCGGGTGGTACTACCCTGCACTTGATGAAAATAAAGAATTTTGCAATGAAATCAAAGCCAAATTATAAAATTGGCCTAAATATTCGTTGGATCACTCTGTAGTCTGTAGTCCCTTTGCATACCTAATGAGACTTTATTACTCTATACATATATTATAGATAGTTGGACGTAGAGAGCGGAAATTTAGCAGTAGCACGGTTACTGTTACTTTGTGACTTGGGCACATGCTTTATGGATAAAAAAACGCGCACAACATGGTCACTTTAATCCATTAATAAATGCCACCACGGTATGACTGGGTGATTCTTGCAGTTAAAAGAATCCCTAATTTTTCCTAGAAACTTTTATTGTGTCGTAAACGATTCATGCAGATCGCCGGAAATGAAAAATTACGTACTTGTTCTATGACAGAATTGGTGACTGAAACATGGCACATCCATTCAACAAATAAAATTAATGTATTATACTGGATGCGGGTATTCGCGGAAGTCTCATGAAAAATTTGCACTTTTTTAGTTAATAAGTACCAAACGTCAAGGGAGAGAGGGGTGGCCCTCCCTCCGATCGTACGCAAGCCCCTAAAAATTACATTTAGACAAAATAAGAATTATTTAAGTTGTAGAAGAAAATGATTGTTAAATTTACCCCCACCCCCAGAAAAAAAATATCTACGCCTTTGCCTGATTGGTAACAACCCCTTTCCCCCCTCCCCTCCTAGACACCCATGAAATCCTGCAAACTAGAAAGTATCTAAATTTAACTGAATACATCAGTTAATAATATTACCCTAGCTGAAAGTCCTATTCCAGGAATTTCTAAACACTGCTGAACTCTAGAATGGAGAATAACTTCTGGAAGTTCTGACAAGTCTACATAGTATAATAGATAGGTCTGCTAGCATTAAATTGGGGTTCTTTTTGGCTCGAATTACAAAAAACTAAGCAATTATTGAGTTTTTTTTTCACCCATGGAAAGATGGTATATATGTGGGCGAGGGACAGTTATTTTCATACAAAAATAATTCGAATAAAACTATAATTACTAAAGTTCATTGGTACAATGTAGAGGAAGAGGTTTTGCATATCCACAATATCTTAAAAACACAGTTTGGAAAATCTGTTACATACACACAAAAAACCTAGGATCAAGTCTGACTATACTATTAGAATCGGGCTAGTAAAATCAGAACAAATCTACTTAGGAAAGCTATTAACAATAATCTCTAGTTTATCTAAGTATAATTTTAATTTTACACTTTAATCTTAATACAAAAATAACTATATTCGATTAAACTACAGTCTGACACCAAAATAACACTAACCCAAAATATACGACATAACAAAAATTAAAATATTCAAAAACAATATATTTGTTGACGCCAACAGTAAGTTTATTTCGAATTTAACTTTGTGTGGATTAAATAGGGAGTATATGAAGGATTGAATTGACTATTTTATATTCAACTGGAGTATAGATTTTTTTGTGTGTATAGAACAATTATAGGCGCAACTAGAGGGGGCCCCAGACCCTAAACCAGTTGGTATTTTTAGATTCTTTTCTATATAGGATAATTTTTTTAGTGGTCATCTTTGGAGGTGCTGGAAGCTGGATTATTACGCGATCGACCTTTTTTTATAAGACATTTTTCGGAGGTCAGAAGGTACATGGAGGCTTAAGCCCCCCAAATATATATGTCTAATTGCGCCACTTATGTTGTACAACATATTTCTTATGCATTTGCGTTCTGTAATTTTTTATAATTTAAATAAAATACCCAGAAGCTATAAATAAATTTAACAGTCCAATTTGTTATTACCACGAATCTATCGAAATTGATGTAGTGGATATAAGTGGTAAAGTAAACCGCACTACATTGGTTAAGTCACGTTTTTCACATGCTATAATAGCACTGAAAATAATAGTTTTTCAGAAAACTTATATAATTTAAAAACGTTTAATAAATTAAAAGTAATTTGGCAATTGAATGTTTGCCAGAAATTTCTTTAAATAGCCAAGATTGGATATATTTTATATACCTGCATAAAAGTAAGTATACAGGTGATTGAAGTTGATACTTCTTTTTCAGCTGTGTATAGACGGCATTAAAGTTAACAACATTTTTAAATACCTTTTTTCAAAAAACTCAAAAATAAGGTATACTTACATTCATTTATTACACTATGGATCAAATAAGGTTCTGCCTAAATTACCCGTTGAATAACATTAAGAAAACTTCTGGGTGTAGGATGAGCTCGCAAGGGAAAGCGTTCTGACTATAATCTCAAAGCAGCGGCCGCATTTTGACGACACTCACCGTAAATTAGCACCATATCTACCAGTTCATTGTTTTCAAATTTTACCATTTTCACGTATCACCAATTTAAAATTAACTTGCTGCAGAAGAACATACCGCAGCGGATTGCCAAATAAATAACTGACTACCGACCCGTAAATTGCATGACTAATAAGACAAAAACAACATAAAGTATAGCAGGCTACGTTTTGATGACCAGACCCGCAGACTCCTGTATCTCGCCTATTTTTAAGTTTATAAATATGCTCGGGGGGGGGGGGGGGGGGGGCGCTGAATGGTCTTAAGTAGGACATTTTATTCTGGAGAAAGGGACAGTCGGGGCTACATGTATTTTATGATATTGTTCCTAGTGAAGAAGGCGAAAAATTTTCAGGGCCACGCTCAAAGGTCGTTTAAAATTCACCTAACTACTACCAAATTTCGAAAATTAAATTATTACCTCTGCAGTGGTTGGATTACATTTGTTTTTGTAAATATTTTTTTTTTACTTTTTTTTGATATTCCTAGCTGGCTCTTTATTAAAAAAAAATCATTTTTTATATTTGTGAAAAATATGAATATTGGTGTCAACTCAAAATTTTAACATAAGACGTATGTATGACTCTAACCAGCGTTTTTCGGGCTCGGTTTTTCATGATTAAAAATAAAGTAAATATCGCTCACCACACCAAAATTGATGATTTTTTCAGAAATCATGATTTTTAGGAGCGTAGATCTAAGAGCAGTTTTTGGTGAAAATGCTTAGGTTTTGAAATACTCCTTCTTAAGTGCCGTTTTGCATATTCATAATAAAGCATTCTCGTTTCTTCCCGCACTATTTTTTTTATTATAAATTATCACACTTCTTCCATAAAAAATGTTTCAATTAAGATTTTTACTTTAATTTTTCTCTTTAAAAATAAATACCTAATTGTTTTTTGTTGTTGTTGTAAAAATATTTTATTGCATTGGGTTATATTTTTGTTGATTTAAAATAGCTCTAAAAAAGGGAAAACGGAACAGACAAGTATACAATAGAAAAATACTATTAAATATTATTATTTTTACTCGTTTTCCTTTAAAATTGCATCATAAATCAATAACTAAAACGATATGCGTCCGAAACCTTAATCTCTATATAATACAAGACTTTTAGAAGAAAAAGTTTAAAAACTAAAAGTTTTCTAGCACAACCTTTGTAATCTAAGCCAAGAATACATTATTTGAAAATTTAAATTAAGAGTCCAAGCGTGAGACGAAAAATTAGGTTGCGATTAGACTTTTAGACCCCGAGCTCATAGGCTGGAGGGGGGGCTGCCGGGCTGCAGCCCCCCCCCCCCCCTTAAATACGCCACTGATGTTGGGCTCGTTCTCTAAACTGCCTTTACCTAAGACACATGGCAAAATTATCCATTCTGACGTCATATAAAGTTTTTAGGTATGGGAATCTTTAAAAAAATCAAGATAGAGACAGTGGCTAATTAGGAAGAGGAGGGAGCGGTCCGCCCCGGGTGCTAAAGAACCCAGGGGTGCCCTTAAAAAATATTATTTGTGACGTCAATAAGTAGTGTCGCGTGTTTTTATTATAGAGGGCGTATTTGGTTTAATTATTCTCATTAAATTGGAGAATTTAAACTAAAACAGTAGAAAACTTTATTTTTTCATGCTCTACTATAAGATAGGGTCAAAATCAAAATTTAGGGAAAAACCCATTACTGTAATGGATTTATAAAGGGTTAGATGCCCTCTGAGAATTTTTTTCTGGCTATGCCACCGCGCTCTGCCCACTCCATGTCTAACCCCTTTATTAGGGTTTATAATGGTTTTAAATATTGTTCTGTCAATAGAAAACGAAATAATACACTATTCAAAACTGTGGTCGAAGTGTGAGCCCCCATTTTTATGGGGCCCGTTTCTACTTCCAAGAACAACACAATGCGTGCATCACATACGACCATATGCTGAATTTATTCCTGGATTTTGGGTTTCGTGCCCTTTGGGTCTCGAGAGATTAAAAACGACCGTCTGCCGTTTGGGGTTTTGTCAGTATTGTCACGATTTTCTATAAATAAAATATATTTTTGAGAATTCTTCTCTAACAAATAATTCAGCATTAAATTATGCAACTTGCCTCCATTTAATCAAACCTCTTATAGTTACAGAGAGAGCAATATGATTGCCTGCATTCCACATATATACATACACTATATTGCCAATACAAGCAGCCGCACGAAGCAAGAATACACCCATCGGGCGATTCAAAATAACCTGAGTTGGGGGCCGTGGGGCTTGCGCAGTAGGGAAAAAATTAGGCAACCGACACGATTTCTAACAGAACGTAAACAGAACCCAAGGTCTCTTGAACAGAACCGGCTCACCGTTATATTCTTATTAGTCGCCATCTTTTGTTTCGTTCATTCGTGTGTGGTTATATTTCCAAGTTTTGGGTGTTAATATTTATAAAACTTTACTTTAGACATTTTTCCTTGTTAGGTTGTAAGTTATAGTCGTTTCCAGCTTTTTTACGTTGTATTCGTTCGGATGTTTCGTGTGTGATTGTGGATATTATTTTTAAGTTTTGGGTGCGATTTAGGTATAAAATTGTATCAGACATTTTGTTATTGTTAGCGACTTGTGTCTCAAGATGGGTAGATAAAAGTGCATGATCCTTTTTTGCACGAATCGCGGTTCAATACCAGGAATAAGGTATTTCAGGTATGTAAAATATTGGTAACTTAGTTTTATTTGACCATAAATTGTACACACCCGAACTAAACGGGTGAATTTAAATAAAAGCTTGTAAAAATATTTTGAAAGTCGGCCCTGTCAAATGTTTACATCAAGAAGCAAATTTCCGATCTGCGCAAACTCAACGGCCCCTGATCATCTGCTTACAGTGGTGGCATTATTGAATTATGGTATTAGCAATATAGTGTATGTATATATGTGCTGCATTCTCATTAAAAAATGTTGACTTGATGTTTCGGCCCCACCTGTATCGACTATTATGAGCCGCCACTGCTTTGTTCACAATTACAAATCCGATAACCCCTTCAAATCTATTCTAAACTGAAAAACCAAAAAGGCAAAATTCTGAAAATAATGATATAGTAACTAAAAACAACGATAAGAATAATAAAGACTTTAAGGGAGTCCCAAAATTTTACTCCGATACTTTGAACAAAAATGATTAAAAAATTAAAGGAATCCATTATAATCATTTTTAATTTGTATGAAATGAGAATGTTATTTCAAGAAAACATTTCTGTAACAAATAATAATAATTATGTTATTGTTTGAAATACACGGATTAATTCGTTCTCACTAAAACCGAAATCGCTTTTTTGGATTTTCCATCTAGGGGCTCGCATAGCCTCCGTAGGTCCTAGGGATGTAAAACCCGAAAAGTTTTTACAATCCCGGGATCTGATCCCGGGATTATTGCACCGAAAAATCAGATAACATTCAAAAAAACTTTTATTGTATTAACTTAAAACCAGGGTTGCGACGATTTAAATGAAACAATTTAAATCATGATTTAAATCAACTGATTTTTTCAATATTACTCGTGATTTAAATCAAATTATAAATTGCTGTAAAAACAAGTCGCCGAAGCAAATAACTCAGCAGGAAATTCAAAAAAAAGGAAGATAGTTTATTTAAAACGAAGTGTTTAGATACTTGTGTAAGTATAAAAACATAACTAATCGTCATCAGTCCAGCGTAAAAAATATTCATAAATTACGCTGCCGAAAATTTTCATGTCAATAAAAGTTATTTTGTATGTCGCCGAGGAGATTTTCTAACTGTAAATCTAGACAACAAATATTTTTGGGCGAATAGAGACAAAATAATGGAAAAATAGGTGATTATAAAGTTTATTATTGCCATATTTAAGGAAAAAATCAGTATAAATTGATAAAAATAAAAAATCACGATTTAATCGAAAAAATCTGATTTATTGATTTTTTCAAAAAAATCGTTATTTATTGAAACCCTGAATTTTGGTCATTGTTGATTATAATTTGGACGCTTGATATGATGATTGATGACGACAATCGACGCGGTACAATTAAATATCCTTTGTACCACACGTCGACGCGGTTTAGCGTCAAAAAAGGTGAAAATGCAGGCATTCACCTGACAATAAGCAGGTCTTCCCAGAAAAAATAATTGCAATTTTACGTGGGTACCGGATAGTTACCCAAAAAAAAAACTGGTAATAAAAGGAACTACCTAATCGATACACTGCGATTGCACGAACCGGCATATTAATTAACTATTCCAAAAATCGTGTTATTGTTTTAATTCTGCTTAACGCTGTTAATCGAGGTTAAATGTTTTATTACAATTCGTTAAACAATTTAACGCACCATGTTTTAATTACAATTAAATTAAATTTTTATAACCCGAAAACAAAACCTCGGTTTAATTATCATTATAAAATTACAGTTAGTGGCAAATTCTGGTATGTATATTCTATATTGCAAAGCGGTGATTAAAACCTGCTGTAATCGGATTATGGACCCTTAGATCCGTTCCTTTTTTAGAAAGCGTCATCTGTCAGCAGGTTTCAAAACCATGTACCTTGTACTATTTATTTTTTAACGTTTTACATTACCATTTAAGTGGATCCGAACAATGTTTCTAAATATTTCTCCAAAGTTACCAGGTCCATGCGAAATTATATCTATTAAATTGGACCAAAAACATTGTGTTCTCTTCACCTGAATCCTGGCCATATTTATTATTAGATTTACAGCAGTACCGTCACCAATGCTAGAAATTGGGGTAAAACGACAACTAGTGCATACACTTGGTTCGGATTCCACGTTAAGCTGTAGGTCCCGTCTGGCTGACATTACCCAGACGATAGGGGATACAATGGGCCAGTGGCGTAGCCAGAAAATATGCTGGGGGAGGGGGGGGGGGGGGCTCAGTGGGTGTAAGTAGGACATTTTTTTTCTGGAGAGAGGGATAGTCGGAACTACATGTATTTAACGATATTGTACCCTGTGAAGACGGAAAAGCGCCTCAGGCGAAAAATTTTCGGGGTTACGCCGAAAGTTCGTTTAAAATTCACCTAACTACTGTCAAATTTCGAAAATTAAATTATTACCTTTCCCCTTCTGCATTGTTGGATTAAATTTGTTTTTGTAAATGTTTTTTTTTACTTTTTTTTTATATTCCCTGGGATTTTTTATATTTGTGAATATATCAATCCAAAATTTTAACATAAGACGTATGTATGACTCTAACCAGCGTTTTTCGTGCTCGGTTTTTCATGATTAAAAATAAAGCAAATATCGCTAATCACGCAAAAATTGATGATTTTTTCAGAAATCATGCATTTTAGGAGCGTAGATCTAAGAGCAGTTTTTGGTGCAAATGCTTAAGTTTTGAAATACTTCTTTTTAAAAGCCGTTTTGTATATTCATAATAAAGCATTCTCGTTTCTTCCCGCACTATTTTTTTTTATTATAAATTTTCACACTTCTTCCATAAAAAATGATTCAATTAAAATGTTTACTTCAATTTTTCTCTCTAAAAATAAATACCTTTTTGTTTTTGTTGTAAAAATATTTTATTACATTGGGTTATATTTTTGTTGATTTAAAATAGCTCTAAAAAAGGGGAAAACGGAACAGACAAGTATATAATAGAAAAATACTATAAAATATTATTCTTTTTACTCGATTTCCTATAAAATTGCATCATAAATCAATAACTAAAACGATATACGTCCGAAACCTTAATCTCTATATAAAACAGGACATTTAGAAGGAAAAGTTTAAAAACTAAACATTTCCTACAAGACCTTTGTATTCTAAGCCAAGAGTACATTATCTAAAAATTTAAATTAAGAGTCCAAGCATGAGACGAAAATTTAGGTTACAATTAGACTTTTAGACCCGAGATCCTGGGCTCGGGGGCGGGGGAGCTACAATGGGCTTTTTGCCAACCCCAGCAAAAAAAAATTATACTTTTCATAACGATTTTTTGTGAAAAAAGTCTAATTTGTCAAATATATATTGTGTAACCACGGATTTCGGTTTCCGAGTATCAAGGATCATTATCCATTAGTTACACATCATATTCCATGATCAAAAAAACGTTTTTTTCTCTGACATTAAATATCGTGGACCATTAAACATCCCACTGCTTAAAACAAAACATTGGAGGTTTGTTGTTTAATTTAAAAATTTTTTTTCTTTAGTGTAGTTAAATTTTAAAAGGTTATGACTGGTAACATTTCCACGAAGCCTTTTCAATTTACTTACCTAATGATCTAAGAAATCATTAGGTAACAAAAAACAATTACTGATATTTCTGTTTCTAATATTATGTTAGGTACGTTAGCAGTTATGACTAATTGCCTTTTTTGGTGCTGCGTTGGGTTTCGCACTAAAACCGGATAAGCAAACCACTTTGGTGTATGAATGTTTATCTGTCCACCCTCACCTCAGTGGCGTGCATATAATATAGGCAAAAAAGCATTGCCTACCCTGTGAACAATAAAACAAACAGAAATAATTTTTTTTATACAGTGTGTCCAAAAAAGTATGCAACATATGTAAAAGTTTTTTATTACCGATTTCTCAGAAAATTTTATTCTTGATAAAAGTTGGTGCATCCCTGGAAACTATAAATGCATATTTCACATTTCACCTGCGGCTAATAGTAAGGGAGCAAATGCCATTTTTTCGAAATTGCATTAAGAGTAAAGTACCTTAGTTATTAGAAATACAGCAAAATTTTAAATGGAAATGTTATTGCAAATTAAAAACATAACTCAAATACGAAATTTGAGTTACGTATCTCAATTTTTATTTTATTTTTTCTAATCTCTAATTTCCCCTAAACGGTACGCCTCTGGTCGATTTTTCGTTTACGCAATTTTAATATATTTATCAAATAACTTAAACGTGGGTTTATAATAAAAATGCATTAAGTAGTTGCAAACTTTTAAAAACTTTTCAATGAACCGGGTCGGTTTAGATATAAGCGTGTTGCACGCCTACTTAAACACATTTTAGCCAACTTCTGTTCGAAACTTTTTTGGACACACTGTATATTAGTTTTTATCCGTGTAATCCAATTTTGGCAATTTATCGCTACATTAATAGATTAAATATTAATATAGGACCAAAAAATAAATCCTATATCATTTCCACGAACGCATTATTTGCTTATTTTTATCGTAAACTAGATCCTTGTATAAGCATTCCGTAAGACCGTTCTAAAAGCAAAAATCTCGCTGTAAATTAGCGTCCTATGTAAAAGCACTGCTTTTGTAGGAGTGGAAGCAAGCTAGAGAGCCGGTAGGCAGCAGGGTAGAAAGAGATGTAACAAATAAACCCGTTGCAACTTTCGACCTTTCTTCATCTTCATCAGCCCGCGCCAAAAAAGCACGCGTTTGGTCAGTGCATTGGTGCCAATCTTCAAGTTTTACCGTAGTTTGGAAAATACTTTGCTTTCTTAATATGAAATATAAAACACGCCTCTATAAGTTTTATTATTAATTAGTTTAGGTAGGATATTTTTAAAGGGATAACGGATAAGATGTCGTAAAATAAGAACCACTTTTGTGACAATTAAAATAATGTTTGTGAAAAGGTTCATAATATTCAATAATCAGTAAGCTTACCATCGTTTCACATAATAATTGACCTCGTTGTTGGCAACATTTGGTTCAATCAGGTGGATGATAGATTTTTAATTTATAATTAGTGTTTTCGGCCTTTTGCTAGAATTCGCGCCGTCGAGTTTCGGGAAAAAAAGAAATATGGAGGCGTTAATTGTTACTATTCCGGCTAGCAGCGCGTCTGCAGAACGTTCCTTTTCTGGATTAAAAATATTTCATACCTAACAAAACACACAGGGAGAGACACTCTTATTAACAATAATCTCTTTGGAAAGCGACCTTTTGCAGGATTCAAAACGCAAAACCAATTTTTATGACGATGTCTTAAAAGGATTTTTCATTCACAAATAATGTCGTTTTATTCTTCTTCTGCCACGGTGTTCTTTGCAATTGGAAAAAAATGGGGACTAAAACCCCACATAGTACACTGGATCTATACAGCTATTATAAGACCTATATTAATATACGGGGTCCTGGTTTGGTGGACCGCTTTGGAAAAAGCAGTGCACACTAAGTCAATAACAAAGATACAAAGGGCAGCTTGTTTAGGAATAACCGGAGCCCTTAAGTCAACCCCGACAGCGGCGCTAGAGGTCATGTTATATATACCCCCCTTGGATATCTATGGAAAAAGTATAGCTGCAAAAAGTGCCCTGCGACTAAAAGAGTCGAAATTCTGGAAGGAAACTAACTACGGGCACAGCAGTATACTAAAGATTCACCCGGGGAATAATCTACGAGACCCGACTGATTACTCTGTCCCAATAACATGCTTCGATAGAAGGTATTCTATACTCATTCCGAGTAGGGAAGAGTGGGAAGGCAATCAGAATATAACGAAAACAGATCACGCAATCTTCACAGACGGTTCAAAGATGGACGTTGGTGTGGGAGCCGGGGTCTTTTCCGAAAGTTTACAAATACAGAAATCGTATAGACTCCCCAACTATTGTAGTATTTTTCAAGCGGAAGTACAGGCAGTAGAGAAGGCGGTCAATATCCTGCAAGAACACCTTGGCTTGGGAGTAGCCTCGTCAATCACCATCTTCAGTGATAGTCAGGCGGCGATTAAGGCAATCTGTTCCAGCAGCGTCAAATCAAAGCTCGTAAAGCGATGCCGCAACAATCTATGCACACTTGGCAACCAACATCGGGTTATTCTGTGCTGGGTTCCTGGACACTCCAAAATAGATGGCAACGAGGCTGCCGATGCGCTCGCAAGAGAGGGCGCAGGCATGCCAGCTGATCTAGCAGACAATACAGTGAACAAACCACTGGGATTCGTCAAAGAGGAGATTGACTACACGGCCAAGCAGCTTGCACAGAACAGATGGACAGGGTTGACAACCTGTAGTACATCCAGGCAACTGTGGCCCACATTCGATAAAAAGAGAACCGCAGAGCTATTGAGACACAGTCGAAAAGACATGAGAAATATTACTGCGGTTGTTACCAGACATTGCCTCTTCGGTAGACATGCCGAACGTATGCAAATACCCACTAACGACTTCTGCAGAAGTTGCAGAGATGAGGAAGAGGAAGAAAGTATTCAACATTTTCTGTGTGAATGCCCTGGCCTCGCAAGAAGGAGGTTCACTACTCTGGGTGAATCATCTTTCGATAGCCTGGAGGAACTAAACAACTTACAACTTGGACGGCTGAGCAGATTTCTGAACAGTAGTGGCTGGTTTGAATGAGTTGTTAAAATCCTTCCGCGGTTACGTCGCATAAACCATCAGTGATCTGATGAAGGTGGGTTCTACGGAACACGTGTGGTATCACAACGGACCTAATCAGGACTACGTGAGACCGTTTGGTCAGAACCAAGGGTCTGCCACTCTTACCTAACCTAACCTAACTGTGTTCTTTCCACAAACTCAAAAACAAGACATTTCGTGACAAAATTTGAAATTTAGATGCTTGATTGCTACGGAAAGTAAATTTTTGGTTTAAATTCAATTTTTCCTACCCTGATTAAAACAGCATTGCACGCCACTACCTCACCACTGTATATTGTAGCCAAGAAATGTGCAAAAAATTTTCAAATTTAAAAAACAATGTTTCCAAATCTTTTTATATTTAGGAACACAACCTCCCTTTAAATCGGAATTTTAGTAAACTATGACATTTCCAAAAAAGAATATTTTTTGACGAAACAGAATGACTAACGTTTGGAGGTCGATCGACACAAATAATAATACACAATATTATACATTGTATATATATACAATTTTCAACAGAATTTAAACTCCATGAAAGCAGCAATCAATTACGTGTTAGTTTTTTCAATGTGTCATCTTATAACTTATTTTAATACTATACCCACAAACGAGTAAAACTTGGAAAATACCTTATGTGTAAGTTGTTTTCTTTGTGACATAACAACTTACAGTTAGTATTTCAAGGAAAATTATATTTCCTTATTTTTAGGACATGCCATTTTATTTCGTTTCTCGACCAAACTAAGGCATTTTTGGTTGATTGGTTTAAGGCGGGGGTTGGGCGTTCGGCCCAAGCTTCCTGCATTGTGCTCCCCTATCTTGCTAGAAAAAGTTTGTTCCTTTTATAAGGTCCAGCAAATTCCTACCAAGTTTGTCATGCGGGAGGTTATCCCCACATTGGATATCTCCGAAGATTGTGAGTCTTCTTCGGGTCAGTGCTTCGCAGTTATATATGATATGTGAGGCGGTTTCGTCCTCCTCGCCGCAAAGCCTGCATTCAATGGGACCATTGAATGGCATCTTTACAAATTATAGAGATAAACGTTTCAACTTTTCCAATTAATATCAATATTCCCAAAAGGTTTATAGATAAATGGAACCTTGAAACATCTGCTCAACAAGCCGAAGGTTCCTTCTAAAAATTTTGCCTAACCAAGGTCCAATACCAGTGCAAGATAAGACAAAAAAAACTTCTACTGGTTCAGTAGTAAACCAACAATTACTACGTATTGTAGGAGTTGTTAGATAAACTGGGAACATCTATAGTCTATTTCAGAAAGGTGTAGAGTAATAAAATTGGAAATTCCGTCCAGTTCGGCTCAATTTCGGTG
Source organism: Polydrusus cervinus (assembly GCA_935413205.1). Taxonomy (NCBI): domain Eukaryota; kingdom Metazoa; phylum Arthropoda; class Insecta; order Coleoptera; family Curculionidae; genus Polydrusus; species Polydrusus cervinus. Next base: position 59,856,661 of record OW284515.1, read on the forward strand.
TCGGTCATAGGCGCAGGTAAATTTTGATTAAATTATTTATGATAACTAACCAAAGAAAAAAAAAGAAGATAATTTGATAAAGAAGGAACTATTAGCTATAGCAAATTTACACAAACATTGTTTTATGAAATATGCAGTGGAAGATATAGCTGAAAGACATAGGGTAACTGTGCTGCGCACACCGCCATGTCATTACGTACTAAATCCTATAAAACTTATATGGGCGCAAGTGAAAGGATTTGTAGCAAGACACAACACGATATTCAAAATAAATGAAAATCGTTAAGCTACTGGTTGATCGAGCCTTTAAGGAAATGACACCAGAGAACTGACGAGAAGCAGTCCATCATGTCATTAAACACGAGGAGAAAATGTGGGATCTTGAGCACCTGATTGATCGGACCGTCGACCCGTTAATTATAACGTCAAGAGGAGATGACAGTTCCTCAGATGACGAAGAATATTATGATTTTTTATAATTTAATTTCTGTATAATGTATTTTTTTTATGTTTAATAAAAAGTAAGTGTACTTAATACTATGTACATGGATAACAATAGGCAAACCCGGGTGGTACTACCTGCACTTGATAAAAATAAATAATTTTGCAATGAAATCAATGCCAAATTATGAAAGTGGCTTAAATATTCGTTGGGTCAGACCTGAAAAATCAAGTTTTTATTTTTCAGAAGCAATCGTTTTCACATCTCCTTTAAAAATCGAATAATCCGAAAACCTCAATGACCCTGTATATTGTATTGCGGCACACACTACAAAAATAATTTCGAAACCAAATCTATTCACATGCCGTGGTTCCGAGAACCGCCAATTCCCGGTAGTACTCGGTTCCCCCACTGAAACACGAAATTCTGTTTAGCAGAGGGAACGTGTTTTCTCATTCTTAGAACGTACTCTCTACCGTCTCTCTTCTTCTTATGCGATTTCGTAAAGGTTTCTCTGCTAGTTTTGTCGTACCGTACCAACGTGTATAGTTAATACATTTCGAACAGCGATTATTCCTCGGTTCATCGTTCGATCCTTTTCTAGCTTGCACGTAAGAGATTTGTTGACTCTTTTCCGATGTGCTTTGAGACAAGGGGGCACTAATAATTTACTGGACGTAAAAAAAACAAGAGAACTATGCTTGTTTCTTTTCAGTGCTAGCGACAGATGTTAATGTTGTCTTTCTTTTAGATAATTTTCAGTTACGAGAGAGAGTTTAGTCCGAGCAAGGAAGTCCTAACATTTAATCAGTGCCATCTCAAGGGTAAGTGACACCAGTGGCGTAGCCAGAAAATATGCTCGGGGGGGGGGGGGGGGGAGCTCAGTGTAGGACATATTTTTTTCTAAAGAAGGAGACAGTCGGGAATATATGCATTTCATGATATTGTACCTAGTAAAGGCGGAAAAGCGCCGCAGGCGAAAATTTTTCGGGGCCACGCCCAAAGTTTGATTAAAATTCACCTAACTACTATCAAATTTCGAAAATTAAATTATTACCTCTCCCCATTTGCATGGTTGGATTAAATTTGTTTTTGTAAATGTTTTTTTTTTACTTTTTTTGATATTTTTAGCTGGCTCCTTAGTTAAAAAAAAACATTTTTTATATAAAATAATATTAAAATTGGCGTCAATCCAAAATTTTAACATAAGACGTATGTATGACTCTAACCAGCGTTTTCCGGGCTCGGTTTTTCATGATTAAAAATAAAGTAAATATCGCTCACCATGCCAAAATTGATGATTCTTTCAGAAATAATGTATTTTAGGAGCGTAGATCTAAGAGCAGTTTTTGGTGCAAGCAAATGCTTAGGTTTGGAAATACTCCTTTTTAAGTGCCGTTTTGTATATTCATAATAAAGTATTCTCGTTTCTTCCCGCACTATTCTTTTTATTTTAAATTACACTTCTTCCATAAAAAATGTTTTTTACTTTAATTTTTTTTTTAGAAGTAAATACCTAATTGTTTTTTGTTTTTGTTGTAAAAATATTTTCATACATTGGGTTATATTTTTGTTGATTTAAAATAACTCTAAAAAAGTGAAAACGAAACAGACAAGTATATAATAGAAAAATACAGTAAAATACTATTCTTTTTACTCGTTTTCCTTTAAAATTGCATCATAAATCAATAACTAAAATGATATGCGTATTGCGGCTGAAACCTTAATCTCTATATAAAACATTACTTTTAGAAAAGTTTAAAAACTAAACGTTTCCTACAAGACCTTTGTAATCTAAAACAAGAATACATTATTTAATAATTTAAATCGAAATCCAAGCGTGAGACTAAAAATTAGGTTGCAATTAGACTTTTCGACCCGAGCTCCGAGGCTCGGGGGGGGGCTGCAGCCCCCTCCCCCCCTAAATACGCCACTGGGTGACACCCTGGGGCAAACAGTAACTATACACGATCATTCGGCCTGATTATAAATTACAAGAATTCATAGCATGGCCGGACTGATGTAAATTATTATTAGAAACAAGACGAGGAATTGATATCATTCAGGACTGTCAGACCGAATGATCGTGTACGGTCTGCATAAGTCAAAATCTGTATGTTTTTAAAAGTCATTATGCTAACGAGACAGACAGTAGAAAGTATTTCTTTATAAAATATATTTTTTCTTTATCTCCCGGACTACAATTCCACAGCCTGCTTGACTTGCTCCTAGCCCAACTCGCTTCCACGACAGTGTCTTGTTATTCGAAATGTTAGCGTGGTTTCGTGTATCACACGAACTTTTGAATCGATAGACCTTTTACGAAACGAATTAACCTCAAAATTTTGGTTTTAGATACAAATTCTATCTTTAAAATGATGAGTAATTGTAAAAGTAAACGGACTAGACTGTGAACTAAGTGTGAAAAGTGTTATTTCGCTTGTGGAATGGAAGATGTGCCTCTGGGAAACCAATAAACAATAGGTGAGTCCGTCAATAGTAGTAAAGGTTGTGGCTCGTAGTACACGGTGTTGCGTTGCGAGATCAATTTTTTTCTTATTATGACTTTCACATTCATAACTTCATTAACATTAAAATGACGTTGCAAACTCAATTTTGTTGGTTTCATTCCTTTGGGCTTTAAAGGAATTAATTCTGTAAATCTGCAGGAATGAAAATTTGTAATTGTTATACTATTTTTCCTGGTTTTTCACAGTTTAAAGAGAAGGGGATTCCCTTGTTCCATTGTTTCTGTGCCTAATACTAAAACGCCTAAAAACAATAGAAGATAAGATTTAGTCAAGTATTTGATAGCCAGTTAAAAATAAAAATTTATTTCAAGATCTTTAAGAGTCCTTTACCGCATAAATAAATCCATTTGTTGCCTTCGATGTGCAAACGCTGAATTTATCCAAATTGGAATGTACGTTTTTCTTTTAGATTAACAGCATCAAACCAATATTTCTAAATTCTTCTCACTAAACAGACAAAAATTATTTTTATTCAAAAAATAAATGTCAATATTTTTTACAATATACTAAGGAACTTTAAATAGTACCTAATTATTTTTAGGGATTTCATTGGCTTTTATCTTTTTCCTTGAATTTTTTTCAGCATGAAAATAACTGCCAAAAAGAATGGCAAATAACATGGTAAATTTTAGCGCTTGAGGGGGTTCCTTATGCCAAAAATCTTCATATTATTTTTTTTCTATTGACTGAATTGGAGGAAATAGAGCAACTACAAATAAAATATTGTTCCACAGCTCGATATATGACCCCGATACGCGTATTTTAACCCAGTTTTATGTCCTCGCTAGTAACGATAAAGAAAAACGCTAATCATAAAGCGTGTACAAGTTTGTTAAAATAGAGAGTTTTAGGTATTTACCGGGTGTCCGCGGAAGGTGGTTGGCCTCTATTTTTTTAAGTGAATCTACCGAGCTAAAATTTTCTGTGTTAAATTGCGGTTCTACTTGGACCGAGTCCCAAAAAAAAAATAAGATCATGAAAATCCTAAAATAATTAAGGTGAAATGGGGTAAGTAGAGATCTGGGGCAAGTGGGTTTTTTTTGTAATAATTGTAAAAAAATTACTTTTAAAAACTAAAACTACAATAAAATGTTTTTTTGGACTTTTAAAGACCCCAACATATTGTTAAAAAAATTTTAATATTTTTTTTTTAAAGTAGGTAACAGCTTATGTCAAATGTAAACTTCGTTTACAAGTTACGGAAAAAAATTTTAAAATTTTTTATCTGTACTAATTTAAAACTTAGGTTCAAAGTTTTTACATCCTCAAAGTTGTAAATCACTAACGTTATCTCTTGTATTTTTTACACTTCGATATTTCAGGTTTAGGTCTATAGTTCCCACTTGCCCCGCTTTTTTTGTTAGTGGGGTAAGTGGGGATTAGTTCCCACTTGTCCCATTTAAATTTTTTATATTAATAAAATTCAAAGTGAAAAGTTTTAAAAAGCTGAAAAGTGAGATTGTGCGTAATCTGCAAAAACTATAAAGTAAATAAAAACTTAAAAACCGTATTACATAGTTTTCAAAAAAAGTTATAGAAGAAGAAATCTCTAACATATAAACTTCTTTATTTTTAGGAATTTTTAAAATCTGAAAAAAGCCTGTTGTTGGTGAAGTCGCAATAGATTAACACATTTGCTCCAGTTGAATATAACATGACTCAAACGCGATTTATAAGTTGAAAACCCACTTACCCCCCAGTTGTACCTGGGGCAAGTGCGTTCTATGGGTATAATTTCGTAACAATTTTTTGTTTAAATGAAAATCTTGGGTAAATAATTAAACACATTTTGTTGTAATTGTAAATATCACTAAAGTACTTCCTGTCTAAAGCGCATCTCTGTAACTCGATTTTTAAAACAGTTATGTGGTTTCAAAGGCGACTTTTTATATTTTTAATCCCCACTTACCCCACTTCACCTTACTAAATTGTATTGTCAAAATATTGAAAATTATTTTCTTTTAATAAAAATAACACTCCAATATCTGTACAGTCCAAATTAAAAAAAGTTTTAAAAAATCAATTAATAAACATGGCCAGGATTTGGGCCAAGAGAAAGCATTGTTTTTGGTCTAATTTAATATTTTATAGATATAATTTCGCATAGAACTGGTAACGTTGGAAGGATGCTCTTAAAAATTATCCCTTACACGATCAGTATTACTGTCATTCACTTATCAAGATTGTCAGTCTAAATGATCTTGTAAGCAATATGCTTTTGCAATCGGAAAGAATAAATGTCTCTTCGGCGCCCATGACAGCGGCGGCGTCGCGTCGCCTCAAGCGTCACATTGTCCAAATTCTCAAATCGTAATTGATAGTAGGTAATTTAATTTCATTATTTTTTATTAAACTGGTACTAATGACTAATGAGTACATACCTACGTAGTATTATATATGCCTACGTGTACGCCTCGGTGTAGTTGTATAATATATTCTTATCTTTATAATATTTTTTTAATGACTTTTTGTACCAATACCGTGTTCCACAATGAAACACTTCATTCATTATTAGAATTATTCAAAATGTATGTGTAATGGAGGACATGGGCGTCCGAAGAGGGGGCACAGCCCCCCTCCCCCTTTAATCATCGATTTTTCGAGGAAAAATTCGAATTTTCTTCGCACACTCCCATGAACAAGGGTAGATTGAAACTTTTTCGAGTACCGCGGCAATGGCTTCGACCGAGGCGGTCCGGGTTCGATCCCCGAAGTGGGCATACGCCTAATAAAAAAAAGTATGTCCGAAATTTAGTAAATTTAAGAATGCAGGGAAGAGTGTAAAATGTATCATCTCCCAACCCACCCCATTCGCGCCGGTAACCAGGCCGGATGAAATCGGACATCTCGTGGGGTGCGGAAGAAGGTACACACTCCCAATAGGTAGGTCATATAGCCCTTGGGGGTGTCGCATGACTGAGGATCGTGGTTCGGAACCCACGTTAAGCTGTAGGTCCCTTCCGGAATGGCCTTGGCAGCAAACGAAGAGGAAAAATTACATAACAAAAAAACTGTTTCGGAACAAAAATAAAATCTAAATTACGATAAAATTACAAAAGTTTTCGTAATTATAAACAACGCTTCCTTCACAATATTGTTTATATTCCAGCATTTGGCCTCGGGAAACTTTAAAAACTATTACTGGCTGTTAAAAAAATGCGTAGGTCCAAGAATAGAGATGAATGAATTAACGGCAAGGTCGGTAAATGTGTTAATTGGATCCAAAAAATGGCGTTTAAAAGATATAAAACAAATTTCTTAAATAAACTAACCTTGATTGGATTTTAACTGTTTTTTCACGAAGGAAAAACGTTTGAACGTTTTGCTGTCCAATCAAGGAAAAAGGCATGCAAGGAAATGTTTTAATCGATTTATCTCGAAAAACGGTACATTAAATTGTATCCAACTAAGAATACCTTTTTTTTTGTAAAAGATATTGGATTTTTAAGTCCAAGTTTCCAACAAATTACAAACTATGTTATTAATTGGGTTCATTTTTAAAACACACAACTTGGTAGGTACGTACACTACTGAATTAACTGAAAAATAAAAACAAAACTTTTTAATCACACAGTAAATCACGTAAAAACGATACCTATAACCGTAAGTTTCGCGAAGCCTCAAAATAAATACCTTAAGATTAGGCGAACCAATGCTAAAACAATGGTACATACGACTGATCTATTTTTAAATTGCCCTTCATCATAATGCAAATTGCTAGATGCTGTTTGCGTGACTGACTTCACGTAATCATAGCAACGGTGAATATCAAAGCCGTGTTGGGCGTTGGGTCTTCACTTGCTTTGAGCTAACTGACGCGGTCGACTGGGGCGGGCCAAAATGCACGAGTGTTTATAATTATTGTCCATCGGAGTTAACCGTGGCCCTATTATGCATAGCTACATTACTTTTTTACTACAATTAAATTAATATTATTAATTCGAACATAATTATTTTTTAAGGGCTAAAATGGTAGCTGTATTGGTATATTTAATATTGTCGAAAAACTTTCCTCCTGGTTTTATTTTTATTTGGTGAAGAGCCCCTTCACCTACTTCACCTGACGAGCCGTCACTGGCTATTATTAAGGCAAACGTTTGGTAAAATTTTTAGACATGATAAAATATATGATTTTTTTAAAAATTTGTAATAAAGAATCCTGAATGACCGTCGATTTTGCGCCCCTAAAATTCTGTGTCCGCCGCCCCTGGGGTCTCGCCCTTACAGCCAACCGTCTAGAAGCGGCACTGAGTATCTCTCACTAAACAAATAATATATTTTAAAACAAATCGGACGTATTCCGAAAAAAAAAATCTCTGAGACGACCAAAACAAATATCGAATCAAATACCACCCTGAATTTCAATTTTCTATTCCTAGACTTATTCCGTCGAGACGCCAATCAGGAATGTTATTTCTGGAATCGCTTTTAAAAAATCGTTATTCAGCTGTTTCGATTCGAGTACCCAAAAATAAAATAACGTGGAAAAACGAATATAGACTCGCGTGAATGGGTGTGACGTCAGCATACTTTCGGGAAAGCTATCGATAGCCTATATTGCATATTGCATTACTTATAAAATAAAGTCAGTTTGGCGACTGTTAAGACTTCTAGATTAGTGATAAGAGTATGCACTCGAGTACAAGAATCGAGTAGTATTCGACTCACACAAGAATCGATGGTATACGAATGCCGATCTCGAAGTCCATTAATGCCTCGATTAATGCACATTTTTTTGATTAATGAGTACTACTCAGGGCCGAACGCAGGGCCCTTTTGGAGATCGAGCCCCATGCTGTAGCAAAAATTATAGTATGCCGTTCATATGAACTTTTTTTCGTAAAATTACTTGAGAAAGTGAGGAATCACACCCTGGAATAAGTATTAGGCACGTCATTAGGAAACACCTTGTATAAGATGTGATAAGAAGGAAGTCCCATAGGGGGCCCCTAATTGTCACTTTTAAAATGAACCTTATATAAGATTTTTAACTAGTAAAAACTTTACCTATGCAATGAATGAAAAATATTCCATTTAGAAACAATAAAATTAGTGTTTATCAAAAAATTTTAATTATGTTTATCATCCATTTTTTTTTGTAAACATAGCACATTGCTTTCGGCGCTTAATTTTGCCTGATGATGTTATTTTCATTGATGTTTTTAGAGGTCAAATTATGTAAAGGAAGTTTTTCAAAGCGATAAGTAACCAGTACGAGGGTTGCATAAAAAGTAGGGGAAAGGCGGATAAGATGGCGAATGGAAAATTCCGATTATTGTAGTAAAACACTTTTCTTTTATAGTAAACCTCGGATGTAGTGAACCCAGTTTGATGCACTTTTCTTCTGCAAAAAAATATGAAAATATATATTTTGCTTAATTTTTCGGACCAAGATGAACGCAATTTAACATGGAAAATTTTAGCGCGGTCAACATGGACAGGATTCGGTTCAAGAGATTGCAATGTTTTTAATATATATACAGGGTGATTCCTAAGTTGATACTTATTTTTTAGCTGTGTATAGAAGGCATTAAAACAAACAACATTTTCAAATACCTTTTTTCGAAAAAGTCAAAAATAAGGTACTCATTTATTACACTATGGATCAAATGCGGTCCTGCCTAACTTAAACATATTCTCGAAGCAGCAGCCGCACTTTGACGACACTCACCGTAAATTAGCACCATATCTACTAGTTCATGGTTTCCAAATTTTAGCATTTTTACGTTTCACCAATTTAAAATTAACGTGCTTCAGAAAAACACACAGCAGCGGATTGCCAAATAACTAACCACCGACCCGTAAATTGCATGACTAATAAGTCAAACAACATAAAGTATAGCAGGCTACGTTTTGATAACCAGGCCGGCACTTAGATTTTTACTTCTGTATCTCGCCTATTTTTAGGTTTTTTGAAAAAAGGTATTTGACAATGTTGTTTATTTTAATGCCTTCTATACACAACTAAAAGAGAAGTATCAACTTAGGAATCACCCTGAAGATATAATTTCGCAAACTTTGGAGAATAATTTTTAAATATTGTTCTGATTTACTTAAATCTCTACCCACCCCGTCGCTGAAGGTCTTACGAAGCTTTACAACTTTTAAATGAGGCTAATGAAGCGTCTTTTATAAGTATATTTCTAACTTTTCTAACAAACTCGGTATATGTATATCTTTTAAATCAAACTCATCCAACTTAAAAATATTTTTAAACGAAAATATTTGAAATCGTGGTGAGTGAGTTGGTACATAAGTAACCGCTTCAAAACTAGCTCAAAATAAACCGATTAATATTAAAATAATAGAATTCTGGGAATATTTGGAAATGGACGCTGTATACATAAATAAAATTCCTTTAGACACGCGCCTGCATTTTTTAAGACTTCTACTACATAAATCTGTAACAAAATAAATACTTTTTTGTTTTTACTTGACTTAAGAAGGCCTTTTTAGTCATCCTCATTATCATCAAGACGTACAAAAACCCAAAACGACTGCAGAAATAGATATTCTATGGATAGAAAATTCTATCGAAAATCCCTTAAGGCCTTTTTACATTAGGTGCAAGTAAATGGTTGTTTAAAATCGGAAGATTTGCATCAGCTGATTAAAATTTTGCTTGCCGGTCTTTCGAGTCAGCCTTGATTTGCTTAAGTGCTTTTTTTTCAAAAAATATTTACAAAATAATTTTCAAACTCTAATAATTTTTTTCGGGCCTGCCGAGCTGTTCGGTTTTGATTGACGGGCCCGGTCGGGTCGTAAAATGTCGGCCTGTGCAGGGCTCTAAGCTAAACTGCTGGACAATTGCTTCCGAGCAAGAAAAATTTCGCCTAAATTTAACAGTTAATATTTTCTGAACCAGATATGATATCGACCTACAGTTTTGAATGGTTGATAGATTCATCCCTTGAGAAACAATTGTCAATGTTGGATTTTCTTTAACTGTCAGAAAATTTTATATACAGGGTGTTAAAGAAGACGATGATTTTTGCTCCAATTTTAATGGCGTGTAACTTTCATAATAATATTTTTAAATTTTATCACTCTACGTCAATTGAATTACTGGTTCATAGCAAAGAAAGTAATTTGTCAAATTTTTGATATCTGCTATATTTTAAGAAATACCGATTTTTTTGGAAAACCTTGCTTTATTTCACCTTATTGGTAGCTTGATCTCACTGTGCGTTATATCGTGCAAACTTTGCGAGTGATTATTATATCTTATGAAAAGCTTGATTATGTTCAGGAACAATAGTTGTACCTAAATGTTATGACGTACAGTGGCGTACTTATAACTAAAATAAAACAATTACAACCTACTTATATGTGGTTTATGAATATCTCACAATTTTTCACGATTATTTTATATTGGAAAGTACTCGCCCCTAGATTAGGTCAATTTTTTCTTATTTTTTAATTTTTCATATCGCACTACAGGTATATTATACAGTGTGTTTACAAAATTTTAACAAAGATAATTTTTTAATTTAATTTTTGGAAAAAATGTAGTTATTAATTTCTAACACTCTACTCATAAACCATAGACATATAGGTGTTTATAAGTACGCCACTGTACATCATAACATTTATTTACAACTATTGTTACTGAACACAATCAAGCTTTTCATAAGGTATAATAATCACTCGCAAAGTTTGCACGATACAACGCACAGTGAGATCTAGCTACCAATAAGTTAAAATAAAGCAAGGTTTTCCAAAAAAATCGTTATTTCTTAAAATATAGCAGCTATCAAAAATTTGATAAATTACTTTCTTTGCTATGAACCAGTGATTCAATTGGCGTAGAGTGATAACACTTAAAAATTATATTGTGAAAGTTACACGCCATCAAAATTGGAGCAAAAATCATTGTCTTCTTTAACACCCTGTATATAAATTTTTTTGACAGTTAAAGAAAATCCAACATTGACAATTGTTTCCCAAGGGATGAATCTATCAACCATTTAAAACCGTAGGTCGATATCATATCTAGTTCAGAAAATATTAACTGTTAAATTTAAGCGAAATTTTTCTTGCTCGAAAGCAATTGTCCAGCAGTTTAGATGTTACTTAAAAAACCAACATCTCCTAAAATACTATTTCAGGAGGTATTGACAGAACTCGCAACAATTTATTATTGAATCTGTATGTTTGTCGCACCCTCCATTTTTGTTAAACATTGACGCGACGCTGAAAATATTTTGTGTTCGGAACGCAAGATATCCTTGGAAATACGAATAGAAATTATTAATTCGTATAATATTAGGTGTTTCAAAGAATGTCTATTTATAATGTTCAAAAATATTTTGTTTGTTTTTTCCAGCTACATACATTATTTGCATTTGCCAGACAAAATATGCGGACTGTCTCCCATACGTCTTGAAGTTTTTCAGACGAATTGGCACCAAAGTACAAAGTACTAGGCAGTAGCGGCTCGTCAGGTGAAGTAGGTGAAGGGGCTCTTCACCAAAAAAAAAATTAAACCAGGAGGAAAGTTTTTCGACAATATTAATGTACCAATACAGCCCTTAAAAAACAATTATGTTCGAATTAATAAAATTAATTTAATCCGTGCATTTTGGCGCGCCCTAGCCGACGTTGTCCGTTAAGTCAAAGCAAGTGAAGACCCAACGTTCAACATGGCTTTGATATTCACCGTTGCTATGGTTACGTGACGTTAGTCATGCAAACAGCATGTAACAATTTGCATTATGATAATGGGCAATTTAAAAATAGATCAGTCGTAAGCACCATTGTTTTAGGAGTGGTTCGCCTAACCTAAAGTTATTTATTTTGATGCTTCGCGAAACTTAAGGTTATAGATTTCGTTTTTCCGTGATTTACTGTGTGATTAAAAAGTTTTGTTTTCATTTTTTGGTTAATTCAGTAGCGTACGTACCTACTTAGTTGTGTGTTTTAAAAATGAACCCAATTAATGACATAGTTTGTAAATTGTTGGACACTCCATTCAGTCGTTGGACAGATGAGGATAAGAGAGACGTTTTGTTACGCGGGTTTTTAGTCAATGTTGGTTTAAGTACCCGCACTATACCTAGCTCTTCACCATTTTTTAACACCGCGAGCCGCCACTGGTACTAGGTATGAATCCAAGGAAACTTAACTACATGACAAAAAAATTATATGTTTAAAATATTGAACGCAAAAATTTGCCTCTCCACAACTTAAAATACGCCATTGACTACCCTCCTCCTTCGCTAAATTTCTCCAATTTGCCCTACTTATTATTTTAAAAAAATTTGTAGCTGGTTGCCTCTCCCTGAAATTTCCTCTATGAAGAACGCCCATGCAAATGAGCCAAAAATCTTCTTTCAGAACTCTTTTGACAAACGATTTTTTTAAAGGTTTCCATACCAACACAACTTATTTTTTCGCAATGACATTTATGTATGCAATTTACCGTAACCACTTAGCAAATGAGCTAATGACTGCCTAATTAAATTTTTTTCATTAATAATTAGACAAATTAGTCAAATCGTTTAATTAGCAACCACCGGTAACATTTTCCGGTGAATTGCGAAGTTCTATGACCTAGGTACACTTCTAGGTAATATTTTAATTACCCTACGGGCCTATTCTAATGATTCTTGGTAATAGTAATAGCTATTTTCAGTTTTTGTATCTATAATAAGTACCTTGAAGCCCACCTATTTATGACCATTAGAAAGTTAACTTATGTATACTCTTCGTCAACGATACTAAATAATGCATAATCGTAAAAAAACTGATTTTTTCGAGGTTTTTTCTTGGTTTTGATGTGCCATCTCGTCGAAAATATCTTCAGTATTTATAGTGTATTTCAGAAAGGTGTAGAGTAATAAAAGCTCATTAGGTATGTCAAGGGACTACAGAGATCGAATATTTAAGCCACTTTCATGATTTGGCATTGATTTAATTGCAAAATTCTTTCATTTCATCGAGTGCAGGTAGTATCACCCGGGTTTGGGTCAATTTATGGGTTTTGCCTATTATTATCCATTCATAAACACTGAAAATGGTGTGACAAAGGCGTGCATTATGTACATAGTTTAGGTACACTTATTTTTTATTAAACATTATACAAAAAATACATTATACAGAAATGGAATTATAAAAAATTATAAATAATATTTTTCGTCATCTGAGGAACTGTCATCTCCTTTTGACGTTATAATTAACGGGTCGACGGTCCGATCGATCAGGTGCTCAAGATCCCACATTTTCTCCTCTTCTTTAATGACATGATGGACTGATTTTCGCCAGTTCTCTGGTGTCACTTTCTTAATGGCTTGATCAAACAGTAGCTTAACGTCTTTCATTTTGAATGTTGTGTTGTGTCTGCTACAAATCCTTTCACTTGCGCCCATATAAGTTCTATAGGATTTAGTTCGCAATGATATGGCGATGTGCGCAGCACAGTAACACTATGTTTTTCAGCTATATCTTCCACGGCATATTTCATAAAACGATGTTCGTATAAATCAAATTTTATCTTTTTTTTTTTGTTAGTTATCATAAATAATTTAATGCACAAAATTTACCTGCGCCTATGGCCGACACCGAAATTGAGCCGAACTGAACGTAATTTCCCATTTTATGACTCTACACCTTCCTAAAATAAACTATGGCCTCTTTTTCAGGTCAAAAGGAGAACCTCCTCATTTTTGTACTCCACTAAAATAAAGCACAGCCAAAAATCAAGCTCTAAAAATGTAATATTGTCATTGATTAGACCCGTTGCGAATCGGCACTGCCCCATGACTAGTACTGAAAAATAAGTTTATGGAAAAGCCGTCGAGATACAAAAAGGCTTGAAGCAAAAAGGCCATAAAAGTGCTTGCTAGTTTCGTGGGAATGTTATTCAAATTTCCTTAATTAATTTCAGGATTTTATGTTCAAGAAATAGTCTGGCTAAGAGTCCTCTCTCTGAGTTAATTTATTATTAAATATTTAAATAGTTAGACATATTAAAAATGTACAACCTCCAATTCCTTTTTTTAAACAGGCAGTACATTTTTTTACTTACGACAGGTCGTTGGCCATGCGACTTGTGTTGTGCCTCTTCCGCCTATTTATGATTGTCACGAATCACGGGTCCCTATTCCTTGTAAATGTCACAAAACCGGAAGTATGACGATGTGTGTGTGTTGAAGAGAGACATACACATAAAACGTACATTATATACATATTATACACCGTTATAATTTACCTGTTCACTTCCGTTGCGTGATAAAATTATGGTTTTATGAACTGCGGGTAGGTCGTAAAAACTGCGCCAAGCGGAGCTGCTTTAGTTTTTTGTTGATAAACTTTTCGACATGGGATTTTTTGGTGCTGGACTCTTAATTAAAATTTTTAAATAATGGCTTAGATTACAAAGGTCTTGTAGGAAACTTTAGTTTTTAAACTTTTCCTTCTAAAAGTCCTGTTTTATATGGAGATTAAGGTTTCGGACCCATATCGTTTTAGTTATTGATTTATGATGCAATTTTAAAGGAAAACGAGTAAAAAGAATAATATTTTTCTATTATATACTTGTCTGTTCCGTTTTCCATTTTTTAGAGCTATTTTAAATCAACAAAAATATAACCCAATGCAATAAAATATTTTTACAACAAAAACAATTAGGTATATATTTTTAAAGAGAAAAATTAAGGTACAAATTTTAATTCAAACATTTTTTATGGAAGAAGTGTGATAATTTATAATATAAAAAATAGAAATAATAAAAAATAGAAATAAATTCTGAAAAAATCATCAATTTTGGCGTGGTGAGCGATATTTACTTTATTTTTAATCATGAAAAACCGAGCCCGAAAAACGCTGGTTAGAGTCACACATACGTGTTATGTTAAAATTTTGAATTGACACCAATATTCATATTTTTCACAAATATAAAAAAACATTTACAAAAACAAATTGAATGCCACAATGCAGAGGGGGAAAGGTAATAATTTAATTTTCGAAATTTGATAGTAGTTAGGTGAATTTTAAACGAACTTTGGGCGTGGCCCCGAAAATTTTTCGTCTGCGGCGCTTTTCCGCCTTCTTCACTAAGTACAATAACATGAAATACATGTAGTCCCGACTGTCCCTCTCTCCAGAAAAAAACAAAGGCCTACTTACCCCCCCCCCCCCCCGCCACTGATTAAGCTTAATAATAATCCATTTCAGTCGCCCACTGATGCTCACTCTTTCTACTTTCTAACATCAGTGGCAAACCCCACTCTCGGAGCCGCGACGCGCTTCGGCTGACCGCTGGCTTTCGTGGACCAAACATCATGAAAACTGTAAATGCGGATAGCTGCGGAATCCTGTTAAGCAAGTATAAATTCATCAGTGGATGGCTAAAGATTACAGCAATTTTTAGGGGCTTTTTAAAGCATACTTTTAAAAATCCGGCGCCGTGTGAGTAATTATCGACAAATATCGAAGGCTGTAGTACCGAAAAAGTGAATATATCGATACAATCCCATCACTACACACAACGTCTCGCCTTTGTTCAAAGCTCGCCGACTTTAATAATTTCTGTGTTATTTTAGAAATTCGATGTCGTATGCGCGTTTTATAAATAAACTGTGAAATTGCTGGAAATATAAGCGCCGCCGTATGCAAGGCGCTTCCAGTGGCCTTTTTTATAAATAAAAATCTATTACTGGAAATCTAATTTCTAATTTTCCCAGAAGTACGCGCATAACGTTTGTTTAAATGGACTTATCGTTGGATTCGTTGGAAGTGTCATTTCACCGTTTATTTCACTGGAAAATGCATCATTGTAGTGTAGATACAGATTGTGCTCAAATACTCAGACGAACAAACAAAGACAAAACTATTTACATTTGGCAGAGACGTGGACATGCTGCGGTTTCAAGAATTTACTCTTCGTGGTATAGTAAAAAGTTGGTGATCGCACCTGAACCAATTAATCCCGTGGTCCTTGCAAGATTTGTGCTTTAACCCTTTATAAAAATAAATAACATCAATCAATCAATGCTGAGGGGGGGGGGGGGGGGGGGGGCTTAGTGGGCGTGGGTAGTACATTTTTTTTCTGGAGAGAGGGACAGTCGGGACTATGTATTTCCTAGTGAAGAAGGCGGAAAAGCGCCGAAACCGAAAAATTTTCGGGGCCACGTCCAAAGCTCTTTTAAAATTCACCTAACTACTATTAAAATTCGAAAATTAAATTATTACCTCTCCCCCTCTGCATGGTGGGATTAAATTTGTTTTTGTACATGTTTTTTATTTGATATTCCCAGCTGGGCTCTTTATTTAAAAAATATATTTTTTATGTTTGTGAAAAATATTAATATTGATGTCAATCCAAAATTTTAACATAAGACGTATTATGACTCTAACCAGAGTTTTTCGGGCTCGGTTTTTTATGATTAAAAATAAAGTAAATATCGCTCACCACGCCAAAATTGATGATTTTTTTCAGAAACTATGTATTTTAGGAGCGTAGATCTAAGAGCAGTTTTTGGTACAAATGTTTAGGTTTTGAAATACTCCTTTTTAAGTGCCGTTTTGTATATTCATAATAAAGCATTCTCGTTTCTTCCCGCATTATTTTTTTTTATTATAAATTTTTACACTTCTTCCATAAAAAATGCTTCTATTAAAATTTTTACTTTAATATTTCTCTTTAAAAATAAATACCTAATAGTTTTTTGTTTTTATTGTACAAATATTTTATTGCATTGGGTTATATTTTTGTTGATTTAAAATAGCTCTAAAAAAGGAGAAACGGAACAGACAAGTATATAATAGAAAAATACTATAAAATATTATTCTTTTTCCTCGTTTTCCTTTAAAATTGCATCATAAATCAATAACTAAAACGATATGCGTTCGAAACCTTAATCTCTATATAAAACAGGACTTTTAGAAGGAAAAGTTTAAAAACTAAACATTTCCTACAAGACCTTTGTAATCTAAGCCAAGAATACATTATTTAAAGATTTAAATTAAAAGTCCAATCGTGAGACGAAAAATTAGGTTGCAATTAGACTTTTAGACCCGTGCTCCTAGGCTCCCCCCCCCCCCCCCCCCCCCCCTAAATACGCCACTGACATCAACTCCCCCTATCATGATTATCGAGAATTTAATTATAATCGACTTTTTTAAATACATTTTCTGGATATCTCGTTACCGAATTCCACTTTTTGTGATTTCGCAATTTGGTGGATTTTTTAATTTGGAAATAATTAATGTAAAAAAAAATTGACGCGCGCTCTTGACCGGATCCATTTAAACAGGCGCAAAGTGCAAAAATGATTGATATTTTTTAACCGTTGAAAAAAGATGGCAAAAAAACTAACAACCCGGTAATTGTTCGCATGAATTCAGTCGACAAGCCTTCGACCAACCTCTGGTTGACATTTCTAGGAAAGTGAAAAGAAATAAATTATATTTAATTATTTTCTTTAAAATCGAGCCTATGGTCGTCCGAAGAACACTAACCTCTGTTATGACGGTCACAATTTTGCATGATGCCAAGTTGTATTTAAAATACCGCTGTAACAATATTATAGACGGGCTTCCGACCATCAAAAGTCCCATTTTTACAAATATTTTTTCCCAAAGACTAAATTATCTTATCTTAACAAAACTTGTATTATTAGGTATACATTTTTTTCTCAGGTAGGTGACGTCCTAGGATCAACAGTGAGGCACCCCCCCCCCCCCCCCGCATCCCGCACCCTTTTATGTTTTTCTGTTCTGAAAGGATATTCTGGAGGAGTTGTTGATTCTGGTCCTTTTTTTAGCTTACATTTTACTTGGGGGGAAAAAAATTCACTATATTTGTTAAGCGTTGCAGGAAACATATTCTTCTGACCTTTTTGATAGAACTCACTCTGCTGAGGGGGCACAATATTTCCATAACTAACTTTTTTTGCCCCCTTTGTCCGCCGCCTTGAGCTGGCAACGTAGAGTGGTGTCTTGCTTGGCAGTCCTTTTTGTGAAAGGCACGCCCTAGAGGATAATGAAGAACAACGGCCAGGCTTTCCTAGAAGGCTTATTATCGAAAAATGAAAGCCGAACCCTCTTTTAAATTCATTCTTCGAAAATTGTGTCTCGGCCGTGTTCGTGCTGCTGAGAATCTGCGGTCTATTGTTTGCTGGTTTAACACGTTTGTTGTTGAACTTATTTATTTAATCTATCTAACATACATACACAGATCTTTTAGAAAGTTAAATATCCTCTACTAAGCTCCATTTGCGTCAAGAAGGCAGTCGTCAGCTCGGCGTCAGCGACAATAATTCATTTATAGATCTGTTATAGACAGGTAATTTCCTTTAATTTTGGCCAAAGCAATTTTCATAATTTAATTTGGTAACTCCTACCACCACATTGCATCTTTTGTCCCTGAGTAAACCTACCATAGCAAAAAATATGGCAATTTTACGGCTTTTTGGCCAGCATTTTACACCAATAGAGCACCAATTTGCTTTTGCAACAGACAGAGCTGTGAGTAACTTATACTAAAAAGTATCTAGTTACTTAAAGTAACTATATAGATACTTAGTAACTTAGTTCTTTTTTGAATCATGCCAAAAGGAACTGTAACTTCGTTACTTTTGAAAAGTAACTTGTATCTAGTTACTTTTTAGAAGTAACTATACACTTAAAAAGTAACTTAGATACTTTAAAAGTAACTTAGATACTTTAAAAGTAACTTAGATACTTTTAAAGTAACTATATTAGTTCCTTTTAAAGTAACTAATTTACTTTTAAAGTAACTAAGTTAGGTACGTACTTTTAAAATTCCTATAGGATACCAATAATGCACACGTGCCGCCCATCAGATGATGACCAAGGGACGATCGGCGACCGTTAATCAGATTTTCACGAAGGAACGAGCGGCAAGTCGCGACAAAAATATCCCGACATTAACAAGGTTTTTCCCAAATATAACAACCCGTTGCCTTCTTCAGCTCCCGTGGAGAGTTTGTTTTTATATGCTACTTTCATTAATGCTCCTCGCAGACATGCCCTCTTAGATCAGAATTTTGAAAGGTTGGTACTTTAAAAGCCAACGGGGCCTTTTAAAAACGCTCTGAATTTTTTTGGTTCCTTATAAAACTTCCTAGTATATTGGGATGTGTTACTTTATTCATATTTATTTAGTTTTGTTACCTATATTTATTTAATAGGTTATTTGTTATTTATCTTTTCTTTCTACTTTTATTAGAAATGTATTAAGTTTGTAAGTATAATAAATTCGTATTCGTTATACACTTTTCATCACTACCTGGTAAATTTATGGTATCTAGTTCAAAAGCATCTTAGTTACTTTTAGAGTTTCGTAATTACAATTAGAATAACTAGTTACTCAAAAGTATCTTAGTTACTTTTAGAGTATCGTAGTTACAATCAATGTAACTAGTTACTTTAAAAGTATCTTAGTTACTTTTAAATTATCGTAGTTACAATCAATGTAACTAGTTACTGTAGTTACTACTGTAGTTACTAAAACTAGTTACTTTAGTTAAGTAACTAAGAACTAAGTTATTAAGTTAATTTGGATTGGCGTTTACTTCTAACTCAGCTACATCCTATAGCTCGGCTATCTATGGCTGTATGAGGATGGTATTAGTTATTCCACCTTTAGAAGCAAAGAAATTAAAGCTAGATTTATAGTACGCGTCAGCGACAAAATTTTAATTGATCGTTTACTGACAAGTATATATTTTATACAAAGTACCTGTCGGTTCTTAATTAATATGATAACGATTGTAAATTTTTATGACCAAAGTAATAACTATGATTTTACTAATTAAGATATAAGAATATATGGACAACTAGAGGTAAACGTGTCGTTTAATTGGCAACATAAATTAAGACTTCAACGATTACTTTTTTATGTCCAGTAATAAAATAAAGTACTATGTATCAGTATACTAAGTACAATGTAGTTGTACCTACTAGAAGTATAATATATGTACTTATGTCTCCTTTTTTACCTCCTACCCATCCTAGATTATTTTCAAGTTTTATCAGAACGGACTTTTCACTAACTTTTTATTTTGATTGCAGTATCTAAAGGGAAAAAAATAAAATTTTCTTTGTACTTTGTTAAACCTATAAGTTATTTGTCGATCTTTCTGCGGTTTGTTAATATTTTTTATCTACTTTCATTTAGTAATATGAATTTTACAGTTCTGTAAATCGAATTGTAAGGGCATCTATTACAGCACTAGTGCTGTAATAGAAAAAACCGGTTTTATTAAATTTTTGCTGTTAAATAAAGCCACACTTTTTAGAAGAATGATTTATTATTAACAATTACAAAATTAATTACCAATTATTAATTAAAATATAACACTTAAGGTTTATTATAAACATTAATAATACCCTTTTTACAGTTAGAAATTTGTATACCAGAAAAGGATGTGATGGAGCCCTTTACGTTCGAATTTCCAATCATTAAATCCGTGTCTGACCCCATGATCTTCTTTGCTATTTGTTTCTTATTTTCTAAAGAATTCTCAACGTAGCCTTCTGCCGTAGAAGAGGACGCTTTAACATCTGCATATCTGCACCACCATCAACTAGAATGGTGGCTGAGGACCTCCTAAAACAATGTCCACTGTATCCTTTGGGATTATTCAATCCACGTTTTGTTGCAATCTTTTTTGGTATACTTTCAAAACTATTAATTCCGACAGGCTGGGAGGTGCATTTTCCTTTTCCATAGAATACAAAAAACCGCCTGTGAGTTGCATTAAGAGGACGAAGTTTAGCATACTTTCGAAAAATACATACAGTTGACACCTGTCACATTTCCTTCTGTTATAACAATTTCTCGCATAATTTTGGTTTTCGAGAATGGAATCACAGTTTTTATATAGAAATCATTGTGTTCAATATGATCCAACATTAACTTAGCTAGTTCTTCGCGCCGACAAGCCCCAAAAATGCCGATTATCATAACAACCTTCATAAGTAAATATGTTTCATCATCTGCAGTACTAAGAAACTTACATACGTCTTCCTTTTAAAAACTTTGGATTTTTTGGCCTTGTAACCCTCTGAACTTCTTTTCAAAAATGCGATTAGTTGAGAAAATCTGCTTATATCTTGATATTTCTTGACTGAAATCATAGTTCTCAACATTGAGTAGTGAATCCATAGTGTAGATGGTTTCTGGAAGCGTTGCTTTACGGAAAAATAACCCAAAAGGATTTTCTCAGACACCTCCTTTATTTTGTTAGCTTTGCACCAATCTTCAAACTTCTGATACTCCAACTCATACCGCGCCTTGGATTTTGTCGGAACTAAACTTGAGATCGCTTCGTTCAACGCTGCTTCTATATCAGAGGGTAAACTTCCATCAGAATCGCTCATTTTGAAAAACGCTTTTTATATTTTTGACTTTGTTTGACAAAGTTTCGACAGTAATCATGCGAAACAGTAACTATGCGAAAGGTAATATAAAAAACTTGATTAGTAAACTTAATAGCAGGTGCATTTTTATTTTTTAAAATGCCTTTTGACAAATATGTTTATTCATAGATGAAAGTAGATAAAATTTTGTACAATTCTTGTAAATTTATATTACTACACTCGATGTTTTATTAAACTCGGCTGACGCCTCGTTTGACAACTTTAACATCTCGTATTGTAATATGAATCTTTACAACACTTATATCGTAAATAACTATTAGATTAATTTCAAAATGCATGTTGTACCAGGAAAACCGAGCGTTGTTCAAATATCTCTGTGTCAGTCTTTTAAACAAAATATTTTAATTTTTTCCAAGATCAAAGTCGTTGCTTGTCTTGTCAGATATATACCTAACACAGACCAATTTAAATGCTAAAACTATCAAATATGAGAATAGTGAAAGAGCCCATTGTTTTGAATTATAGTTAATAAAAAAAATTGAATTTTAAACATATCACCTTGACCCGTGTATGAAAATTTAAGTAATTTTAAATATAAGTCGAAATTTTGCAATCGTCAGCGGTCAAACACAAAAATATCAGAACTGGTTCTTAAAACAACATTTTTGGCTTCCCTGATCCGAAATACGTAAAAAACGTAGAAATATGTTGAATTAACTGTTTATTATAAAATTGGAAAAATTCGTCCATTTTTACTCAAAAAAAGCTGGTATTTTATATTTTGTAAGGAAAAATACACACTAAGAAGACGTTTCAAAATGATTTCGGAGACTTTTGTGTTAAAAAAATACGTGTTTATTGCAACAACTCCCTATTTAGAAAATTTTCGACTACATAATTTTGGCGAGCGTCGCGACGTCGCATTGCATCGCGCCTCATCGTCATGATTTATTCATAAAATTCCACGGAAAACAGGAAATTGCACTTTTAAAATAAAATTGAAAATAATGGGGTACGGAAATCCGATGGATTAGCCAGAAAAATTCTGGGAAACGTTACATAGAAATTTAAAAATGTATCTGCACAGCTATTAAACTTTAAATAGGTTCACAGTAACGAATCCAGAACCCCCCTAAAGCCGCTGGTAGTAAGTTTCCAAATTTTCAAAATTTTATCGCTACTAGTTGCCGAGATATGGCAACACAGTATTTAAAAAAAAATTAAATTACATTACTTTATTATTTCAGAATGGGCATTAAACTTATAAACTTATCGGAAACGTCCAAAAATATGAATCAGTGCCTACTGTCCACAGGATATTCATATTTTCGGGCGTTTCCGACAAGTTAAATGCTTATTCTAAAATAATAAAATAATGTAATTAAATTTTTTTTTTAAATGCTGTGTTGTCATATCTCAGCAACTAGTAGAGATAAAATATTGAAAATTTGGGAACTTACTAAGCTTAAAGGCCTTTTTACATTGGGTGCAATTGCAAGAAAAATGGCCCGGAAGCATGCGCTTCGACGACATTTTAATCAGCTGATGCACGTTTTTTCATTTAAAACCTGCATCAGCTGTTTAAAACGTCTACAAAGCGCATGCTTTCAGGCAATTTTTTCTTGCAATTGCACCCAATGTAAAAAGGCCTTAAGACGCTCAATTCATTGCAGTAAAAATATAAGGTGCATTCCATTTAAAATAACAACACGACTACGTGTAGCGCAAAACTGGAAAATCTGGCAACAGTGCCGATATCACTGTTCATTTTCGCGTGACCTGAAACCCCCAAAACCCGAATTTTGTAAACGCAGCTTTAGCGATTTGGAAGATATTTAAGCGTCCCGGTACTTTTGACTAACCCGGTATATGATGAAAACAATAATGCGAACATTGCAATTTTTTTAACTTAAAACTTTTTAATTTCCTTTAACGACGTATTTCCTCGAATTTTATATAATGTTTAAGCAAGTTTTCTTCTCAGAAACGGTAGTAATTGTTTTATTACATAAAAAGCGGTAATTTGCCGACGTATGCCTTATCCGGTCAGTTGCTAAAAATATACAGGAAAAGTGCAAAATTAGAATTTTTAATTTTTTGTGTACTCAAAAATTCTACACGATCATTCAGACTGAGGGTCTTGATAAGGGAATGACCCAGTGGCGGCTCGCCGTTTAAAAAAATGGTGAAGAGCTAGGTATAGTGCGGGTACTTAAACAAACATTGACTAAAAACCCGTGTAACAAAACGTCTCTCTTATCCTTATCTGTCCAACGACTAAATGGAGTTTCCAACAAATTACAAACTATGTCATTAATTGGGTTCATCTTTAAAACACACAACTAAGTAGGTACGTACACTACTGAATTAACTGAAAAATAAAAACAAAAATTTTTAATCACACAGTAAATCACGTAAAAACGATATCTATAACCGTAAATTTCGTGAAGCCGCAATGTAAATACCATAAGGTTAGGAAAACAATGGTGCATACGACTGATCTATTTTTAAATTGCCCTTCATCATAATGCAAATTGTTACATGCTGTTACCGCGACTGACGTCACGTAACCATAACAACGGTGAATATCAAAGCCATGTTGGACGTTGGGTCTTCACTTGCTTTGAGCTAACGGACACGGTCGCTGGGGCGCGCCAAAATGCACAAGTGTTTATTAATTATTGTCCATCGGAGTTAATCGTGGCCCTATTATGCATAGCTACATTCGCATTAAATTAATATTATTAATTAGAAATATAATTATTTTTTAAGGGCTAAAATGGTAGCTGTATTGGTACATTAACATTTAATATTGTCGAAAAACTTTCCTCTTGGTGAAGAGCCCCTTCGTCTACTTCACCTGACGAGCCGCCACTGGAATGATCGAATAACGAACGGACGAAGGATCAGGCTCTTTTTCTTAGATGTCACTCTTTTAGTCACACCCCCCTCCTAAACAAAATCCTGGATCCGCCATTCCTATTTAAGAACGGAAAACTCCTTCCCTGACGCCAAACCCAAATGTTCGTCTGTCTTTAAGTCCGTTCCTTCTTGGAACAAAGAGACGTACTATGTAAAAAGCTTTTTTGGTTAGTGTTGTACGTTGTTGCATTCGATGTTTTCGATGCTAATTTCGTCACTTTAACGATAAAGCTTATTTTAAGAAATATGACAACACGATTTTTGCACACACTCTCAAAATCCAATCAAAACCTCGTCAGTGAATATAATCTCGATTGACGTTGGATTTTCATTCTGAGAAACTCAAAATCGTAACGTACAAACTGCGTATAAAATGATACTTTGTCATTTTTTTGGCAAGATGAAATCCTACGTCGCGCCGAGTCAAAACAGTCGTAAATAGGTACCTGAATCATTTAAAAATTATAATAGAATAGTAAATTATACAGCGTATTTACACGCCCACACTGTATACACTGTTTACACTATATACAGGGTCCTGCACCCCCCCTCCCGTCTTCTATACCTCACTTATTAATTAAGTTAGGATTTTAATATTTTGCAGACTTTACCTAGGGCGCATTTCAGGAAAATATTTTTGTTTATACAGGGTGTCCCAAAAAAGTGTGACGTCATAAGGATCTATTTTTTTATATTACATGCTATATATATTCTTACTTATTTGGATGCCTCTTGTAGTTGCCTTCTTACCCCTAAAATTTTAATGAAATCGGTTCAGTATTATAGGCGAAAAAAATAAAAACTAAGAAAAATCCTAATAAAATTAAGGTACTTAATAAATAAGGTCGAACAGTCTCGTTAACCAAGTTTGATTAATACGAATTGTACAGGGTGTCCAATGTTTAGTGTCAAACTTTACAAACTTTAAAGCAATTTAATTGTCTTATTTCATATTGGACCTCTGTATATTATTATGTCATTCGATGCAGAATTAAAATTCAAACATTTATTCTAATTACAACTCTATCGCAATTTCTAACGCATTAAGACTTATTTGCAGAAAACTCATATTATCAACTATTCCACCAGTCATTATTATAAATAAATATCGAAGGTAGCTTTGCAAAACAATTTATTGGTATTAAAGTTCCAAAGTTATTATAGGGTCAATTCGCCAGTAAGCCGGACAACGCTAGTAGTCGGACAAAACGGTTATAATCGGCAATAACTTTAAAATTTAAATCTTGGTTCCCCTAAATCTTGTGGGAATCGGTGGCTTCATATTTCCCCTAATGTTAAGAATATTATTATTTTTCATTGTTGGTACTATTGAAACGTGAAAAGCGCGCCAAATCATCAACATACTTGTGCTGTGCGTTTTAAAGGTTTTTCAAATGGGCGGTGTCATTTTTGAAGGGAAGTAAAAGTGATTTAAATCAAATATAATATACATAGTTGATGTTAGATATATTAAAAACCATCCAAATTGGCATTTAACAAGATTTAAACAGATATTTGTTAAAATCTTAAGGTTAAATATAGGTGGACGATTACTGGATAAAGGAAACCTACAAATCTCAGTAGTCGGACAGGTGTCCGACTACTGGAAACTTAAGGCTTTTATATATTTGTTTTTTTCTAACTGTACATCAAAGGTATCGCTTGTCTCTTTTTACCTAAAGAATGAAAAATATATATTTGAAGCCGACGCCAGTGGACGGACAGTGTTAACTCTTAATAATATTAAGTTATTATTCGTCAAAATATGTCCGACTACTGGCAAAGATCTAATGTGACGTTGCCTTAAATTCGGACAGTCGCATCCCTTAGCATTATTTTTTGCGAAGTAAAATGTTTCTTTTTTAATTATTTTTACAGTTTTAAGCATGAGCACTAGGGGGAAAGGTAGATTTCGTCGATGCGACGAAAACAACCTCAAAAAAGCCATCGAGGCGGAAAATTGAGGGAAACATGTAGAGAATACGGAGTTCCCAAGTCAACAGTACAGGACCGTATTTCAGGAAAGGTTGTAAGTACGCGGTTGCAAATGGGACCTGATCCAGTTTTGACATTGGCACATGAGGCGAAAATAGTCGAATGGATTCAAAATTTGGCAAAATGCGGGTTTCCTATAAAAAAACAGAAAATAGTTAGGGCGGAGAAATTAAAAACTTCTTTTAAAAATGATAGGCCAGGCCAAAAATGGTAAAAAATATAAAGAAGTCTCAAAACTGGATTTCACCTGTGATTTTTGTAAATATTTGATCATATGATGATTATAAGTAAAAACTATATGTTCGTTTATGTGAGTTTCTTGAACATTTATACTTTGACAAAATTTTATCATTTATTATATCTAAGATATTTCTTTTTGTTTATCACAAAATATAGATATGTTAAAAATGTATAAGTTTTTATAAAAATAAATGTGTTAAAAATCTATTAATTGCGGTCCTGGCGGAGAATAACCAATCGTGGACTGTCCGACGACCGGGTAATGCTTGGCCGACTACTAGCAAATCCTGTCCGACTACTGGCAAAATAGCACTTTTTTATTTATTTATTTTCAGAAATAATAGGTATAAAAATAGAAGTTTTTAGTGATACTCTGCATAAAATGAAATAATAAATCCCTGGTGTGAAGAAAAGTCACACAGGATAAGTCTAAAAATAAATATTTTACATTAATATGAAGTTCAGATTTGCGAAAACTGTTCGACTACTAGCGAATTCACCCTAACACTAAAAATGTAGACCACCCTTTAATCGTTAATTATTCTTTTTTAAATTTGAATCATGAATTTTAATCATATCGAAATAGGTATAAAATGGGCATAAAAAATAGCTACACTATTTTACTACGAAATAAAATATGCTAAAATTATACAAACCCACCCTTAGACACGTTTGACGTAGAATACTTCAAGGAAACGTAAAAATAGGTCTCCGAGAAATCGTTTAGCCGTATTATTTTTGTTTGCATGTGACCATGTAATTTGGGTAAAATAAAACCTCAAACGACCCTATTCCTATAAAATGAATTATAAAACGAGGTTATATTTACCTATATTTTCAAGAAAATATATACAGGGTGTGTCTGTCTTAGATAGCACCTAAACTATCAAAGATAGGGAAAAAAGTGTAATACAAAAGGTAAAGGGTTTTTTAGGATACATAATCTAAAAATATTTTCTAATCTACAGGGTGGTCCTAAAAAGTGGTACTGAATAATAAAAAAGAAAATTAAATGGGACACCCAGTATAATTTTCTAGAATATGATTCAATGGAAGAAGGACTTTGCAACCCTATTAAAATTTTTGAAGTGAAATGCAACGTTACCAAGTAATTAATTTTTTTCCGAAATTTTAGTAATTTTAAGGGTATCGTTAAAAAATCATAGCAACCTGTGGATTAACCCTAGGCAAATATAATTTACGTTGTAAGAACTTTAAGGTACGATATATTGATCTATAATAATGTTTTTTAAATCTCCTATACAGAGCGTTCATTACAAGTTGGACAACTCGATAGTTTTAAAAATGCTTTATTTCAATTTTTTTAAATTGTCATATATCTAAATATCATAGTTTTTGAATAATTTTAGGATTTGTCTTAAATCAGGATAAAAAAGGAAAGTTCTAATTAAACAATTTAGTCAAGATTGCTTTGGAACAAAAAATAAATAATTTTCTTTGTCACAGCTGTCATTGCAAAATTATTTCGCCAACATTTTGTGCTTTATTACTGTTTAAAGTTTAGTTTCCCGAACTAACTTTATCGAATTAGAAAAATATGAGTTATGATAAAGTTAGTTCAGGAAACTAAAATTTAAACAGTAATAAAGCACAAAATGTTGGCGAAATAATTTTGCAATGACATTCGTGACAAAGAAAATTATTTATTTTTTGTTCCAAAGCAATCTTGACTAAATTGTTTAATTAGAACTTTCCTTTTTTACCCTGATTTAAGACAAATGCTAAAATTATTCAAAAACTACGATATTTAGATATATGACATGTTTAACAAAAAAGTAAGGTTTTCGAAAGATAAATTCTTTTGTCTAAAAAAATTAGGGGGGTCCCATTTAAAAAAATTGAAATAAAGCATTTTTAAAACTATCGAGTTGTCCAACTTGTAATGAACGCTCTGTATAAGAGATTTAAAAAACATTATTATAAATCAATATATCGTACCTTAAAGTACTTACAACGTACATTATATTTGCCTAGGGTTAATCCACAGGTTGCTATGATTTTTTAACGATACCCTTAAAATTACTAAAATTTCGGAAAAAAAATTAATTACTTGGCAATGTTGCATTTCACTTGAAAAATTTTAATAGGGTTGCAAAGTCCTTATTCCATTGAATCCATATTCTAGAAAATTATACTGGGTGTCCTATTTAATTTTCTTTTTTATTATTCAGTACCACTTTTTAGGACCACCCTGTAGATTAGAAAATATTTTTAGATTATGTATCCTAAAAACCCTTTAACTTTTGCATTACACTTTTTTCCCTATCTTTGATAGTTTAGGTGCTATCTAAAACAGACACCTTACTGACACACCCTGTATAGTAGCAGTGGCGTATTTAGAGCTGAGAAGCTCGAGGTCGTTAGACTTCAAGAACTATTAAATCTGAATGCAAACTAATTTTTCGTCTTACACCTTTTACTAATATTTTATATTCGGCCACATTCCGCTACATTTAAACAAATTCTCAAAATTCACTATTATCAATAGTCGAATTTTGATACGTCTGGCAACAGTGTTTCCCGATCGTCATAGTGACAATAACAACTAAACTCAAGCTGTCCGCCAAGCCGGCTTTACATCGTACTCGAGTTGTACCGTTAGATTGTTGAAAACGATGTTTCTACTCCCTCGCTTGAACGCCGAATTATTGTTTCAGCTGATTTTCTATAGATTTACCGTTTACGCGTTAACTTGTGGGTTGTGTGACGAAAAAATAATCCTAGTTGCCGTAAGTAAAAATGTGTAATTTTGAGTTTGGGGGGAATTGTGAAATCCACGTCCGTTTTGAACTTGAATTGCAACCCGATAAAATACGAACATATTCCCCAAATCCCCACTTAATACGGGCACATGCTAAGCGTACCAACTTCTGCTTTATAAATAAAAAAATAATAATAATTAAAAAATTTCGCGGAAAATACATTTTTTGCCGTCTAAATGTCCACTTATAATAATCATCGGTCCGTTTCAGACATAGAAAATAATAAACTAATTATATCGGACTTGTTCCGAGAACCTTGCAAGCTGGAACCCAAAGAGGTCTTTTCGCAAAACGGCATATTTATTTCTTTTCCCCGAAGGCGATGCGATGCCGATGGTTCCACAGCACAGAGAAACAGCGTTCCGAACGATTTCGAGAACTTGGATGGATTGCAGGTCGAGTCTTGAGTTTATTTTTTTTTTATTACTTTTGCGTTTTAATCAGGATTGCAATAAATCACGATTTTTTTGAAAAAATCAATAAATCTGATTTTTTTGATTGGCAAAAAAGAACTTTAAAATCACACACACAGATTTACAGTTAAAAAATCTCCTCGGCGACATACAAAATAACTTGTATTGACATGAAAATTTTCGGCAGCGTAATTTATGAATATTTTTTACGCTGGACTGATGACGATTATTTATGTTTTTACACTTACATAATGTATCTAAATACTTCGTTTTAAATTAACTATCTTCCTTTTTTTAATATCCTGGTGCAGGCGAGTTTCAATTGAAATGTTTACCTTAATTTTTCTCTTAAGAAATAAATACCTAATTGTTTTTGTTGTAAAAATATTTTATTGCATTGGGTTATATTTTTGTTGATTTAAAATACCTCTAAAAAAGGGAAAACGGAACAGACAAGTATATAATAGAAAAATTCTATAAAATATTCTTTTCACTCGTTTTCCTATAAAATTGCATCAAAAATCAATAAATAAAACGATATGCGTGTGAAACCTTAATCTCTATATAAAACAGGACTTTGAGAAGGAAAATTTTAAAACTAGACGTTTTCTACAAGACCTTTGTAATCTAAGCCAAGAATACATTATTTAAATTAAGAGTCCATGCGTGAGTTGAAAATGCAGCCTGGCAGCCCCCCCTTATGTACGCCACTGGGCGCAGCCACAATTTTTGGTAGCCTTCGCAAGCAAATAAGGCCACAGCCCAAAATTTTTTAGGATCATGCTCAAATTGTATCAAATTATGTAAATAATAAAGCACATGAATTTCATAGTTTTTTTCAGAAATGTTGGGGGGTCCTCGGCCCCCCCGTAGAACCGCCCTTGATCAACATATAATGACTTTCAAAGAAGGGAAAAGTATTTATATTGGATTCTTATACGAAAATGATGGCCAGGGAATTACGGTTTTCTGCAGGGTTGCGACGATTTATTCATGATTTAAATCAACTGATTTTTTAAATTTTAATCGTGATTTAAATCAAATTATAAATTGCTGTAAAAACAAGTCGCCGAAGCAAATAACTCATCAGGAAATTAAAAAAAAAGAAGATAGTTTATTTAAAACGAAGTGTTTAGATATATTATGTAAGTGTAAAAACATAACTAATCGTCATCAGTCCAGCGTAAAAAATATTCATAAATTACGCTGCCGAAAATTTTCATGTCAATACAAGTTATTTTGTATGTCGCCGAGGAGATTTTCTAACTGTAAATCTAGACAACAAATATTTTTAGCCTGATAAGAGACAAAATAATGAAAATAAGGGTTTTTAGAGTTCATTATTGCCATATTTAAGGAAAAAGTCAGTATAAATTGATAAAAATCAAAAAAATCACGATTTAATCGAAAAAATCAGATTAATTGATGTTTCCAAAAAAATCGTGATTTGTGCTACCTTGGTTTTGGGTCAAGAGTGATCTCATCGGGACCTATTAAAAAGCGCCAATCTTTTAGCTAAACGCCGGTACGCATTTCTTTCAATAGATCAGTTTTTTTCAGTGTACAGTTATGGTTATTTATGGTTATCCACGCCCATGTCCTAATTCCATCGAAAGAAAAAAAAACAATCACCGAATTGATTTTTTAGGTTAAACGACCGCCAGTTAACCTGTTGATTGTTAGATTTCAGATTAATCTTTTCCTCGAACGCGTGGCAAAGCTGGTGAAAATAAAACAAAATCGACCAGATTTCCTGGAGGGATATTTTTAGAAAGTAATATATTGAAGGAGGGTCTAAATTACTTTCCGTGAATTGTTTTCGCCCCACTTGACAATGACAAATGGAGACGGAGACGATTAAAACGTTTGCAAGTTGATGGACTTGTCGTCCTACCCGAAGAACTGAATCAATGAGCTTTTTCACTTTATCAAATTTATCATATTCAGCCCTTTTGAACTGATGAAAATATATCTCAATAATAAAAATCTTTGTATAGTCTATTTCAGAAAGGTGTAGAGTAATAAAAGCTCATTAGGTATGCAAAGGGAATACAGAGTGACCCAACGAAGATTTAAGCCACTTTCATAATTTGGCATTGATTTCATTGCAAAATTCTTTATTTTCATCAAGTGTAGGTAGTACCACCCTGGTTTGGGTCAGTTTATCCATTCACAAACACTAAAAATGGTGTGACCAAGGCGTGCATTATGTACATAGTATTAGGTACACTTATTTTATATTAGACATTATAAAAAAAATACAAAATACAAAAATACATTATACATAAATTAAATTATAAAAAATCATAATATTCTTCGTCATCTGTGGAACTGCCATCTCCTCTTGACGTTATAATT
Organism: Polydrusus cervinus; assembly: GCA_935413205.1. Taxonomy (NCBI): domain Eukaryota; kingdom Metazoa; phylum Arthropoda; class Insecta; order Coleoptera; family Curculionidae; genus Polydrusus; species Polydrusus cervinus. The sequence continues at coordinate 59,888,693 of OW284515.1, forward strand.
AACGGGTCGACGGTCTGATCGATCACGTGGTCAAGATCCCACATGTTATCCTCTTCTTTAATGACATGATGGACTACTTTTTGCCAGTTCTCTGGTGTCACTTCCTTAATGGCTTGATCAAACAGTAGCTTAACGTCTTTCATTTCGAATGTTGTGTTGTGACTTGCTACAAATCCTTTTACTTGGGTCCATATAAGTTCTATAGGATTTAGTTCGCAATGATATGGAGGTGTACGTAGCACAATTACACTATGTTTTTCAGCTATATCTTCCACGGCATATTCCATAAAACGATGTTTGTGTAAATTTGCTATAGCTGATAGTTCCTTTTTTATCAAACTATCTTCTTTTTTTTCTTTGGTTAGTTATAAATAATGTAATGCACAAAATTTACCTGCGCCTATGGCCGACATCGAAATTGAGCCGATCTGGACGGAATTTCCCATTTTATTACTCTACACCTTTCTGAAATAGACTATAGAGAGGGTCACAAACCTTTTTTAAAAACACGGCGCGAAAGTAGGAAGTTTAAAAAGATAAGATGAAAAAAGATGACGTATATCCTATCCTATTAACCGCGCAATTTTTTTATTTGCCAGTCGTGCGACCAATTACATTGCTATCTTTGTTTCGATAACTTAAATATACAAAGACAGTTTAGTAACAGGAAACCAGACTCGAAACCTTACTTTTTTTACTTTTAAAATATTCTTTATTTCTTAATAATATTATACATATCAGGTTCTTTTACTAAACTATATTATTATTACATAATATGCCTTAAAACTAAGTTCGACTGGTTAGTCGTGCTAACCAGGACACTACAACGAGGCAACGCCCCGTTGGGGCTGGTCTTGACCCTGGTAAAAGGGATCCTGTTTTTACTTTTGTTTTTGTTCGGCCAGTTCCAGTAATCTTTTACTGCCATGAAAGAGTTTTGTCTTGTTTTTACTTTACGAGAATTTGGTATTAAATGGTTGCTATTATAGTAAATTTGCGCTTGTTTCACTGGAAAAACGGTACGAAAAAACCAGCTTTAATTACTCAGTCATGTAGAAGTCCGTCATTCACAGAGCGACCTGTTGCTGCTATTATGGAATTGTTGTGACGTCGGTGGGTTGTTTCGCGTGTTTTTATTAGAAAGCCTATTTCGTTGAATTATTTTTTCAGTAAATAACCGAAGACATATTATTTTTAGGCTGTATAAGCTGTGCCGAGGTAGGGTTACCATCTATCTAGAATATTTTTCAGGACAAACAGGCCCGAAATTCCGGACAAAGTCCGGATATTCTTCTTTGGAGGCGCAGCAAATGAAAAACGACATTTATTTTTTTATATAAAATTTGTCATTTTTTACCATATTATATTATACAAATAATGACATATACTACCTATATGTAACCTAGGTATACTTAGCCTTTCCTTTTACTTCTTTTAAAATATCTGAATTTTCAGGTAGTGACATAAATTCATAAAACTCGTTACAAGTCATTGCAAAATTAAAGCTCGTCATGATAATATGTTTTACAGAGTCCAGCAAACGTATGTTTCGTTCTTTAGACCACTGGGCTGTAATTAGTGAAAAAACTCGTTCCACATTTGCATTATGCGCTGTTAGAGCAAAAAAAATTGGCAAACCTTCAAAAGTTCTGAATACTGTTCTTCAGATAGACAGTTTGCCAAACACACCACCCATTTTTTGTGTGTAGGTAGATGTTAAAATTCTGATTTCTTTTCTTTAATTATTTTTTGCAAAAGACATATTTCATTAAACATTTTAGTATCGTCTACATCGTTGCCCTTTTCAATCATATAAAAAATAGAATCAGATGGTGAAATTTTTTTTCCCCATTCCAGATTATCAAGATTTTCTAAACTTACCCATTTAAAACAGGAAAATTCTTGAAAAGGCTCCCGCCAACGATTTAAGTAAGTTATGGATATTTCATAAAATTGAAAAATATTATTTCTGAAAACTTGATTTTCTTGTGTGAACCATTCATCACTCATTTTTTTCAGTATGTCTTGAACTTTAAACGGAATAAATTTTTGCTGCAGTCTTTCATTTAGAATATTAATTACCGATTCTAGAATTTTTATGATTTCAATAATGGAGTTATCTTGTTTCTCCATTTTTTCTATATTACTATGAAAAACAGACATCAATGAATGTATGAAATATAGATATGGTTCAGAGAATCTATTCTCAAAAAAAGATTTTAATAAAAATGGAGGGTTAGCCTCTGAAAGAAAATATGATTTTAAGGGCTGAAACATCTTTAAGATTCTTTCTATCGCGGGAAATAAGAACAACCATCTACTTTTAGAATGATACAAAAGCTGTTCATATTTGGTACCCACAAAATCGCAAAAGTATTTTAGAGTTGACACTTACTGTATAAATATTAATAATATGCTTTCACGGCCGTGACCGACTAAATTCCGGACCCGGTTTGCTCTTCCGGCCGGACGCCCCTAAATTCCGGACATGTCCGGAAAAATCCGGACGAATGGTAACCCTATGCCGAGGTCACTAAAGGCCGCCCAGCTGTACTAAGGTCATTTTTTTGATTTGATCCTCCGGGCATGGCAAAATCGCTAATACGTTCTTTATGGCTTTTCCATTAATCTTGTTTGCCTCCAGCTACACTTCCTCAGTAAATTGCGTAATAAAATTCTTGTAAAACCACCATTTAACCATATATACAAATCTATATTTATACACATTGTTAGTCATAAATTAAAGCTGCAGGTGAGGCAAGCAAGGCCTTTAAACTCGAAATTGAAAAAGTTCTATAGCATAGCAGAAATGTTGTACGTGGGCAATGCAATGGTGTGCCGTATATACTTCCTGCAGTATGTTGTTTTCCTGGAACCGCCTACCAATTTTATCTCGATAGACTTGCAGGCTGTGGTGCAGTGGCGTAGCCAAGGGGTCATTTATCTCAACGAATATAAAGTTTATTTTGGACCCCCCCCCTCCTCTTCCCCCCCTGGGGTTGCTAGAGGTAATAGTTTATTTCAGAAAGGCGTAAAGTAATAAAATGGGAAATTCCGTTTAGTCGGCTCAATTTCGGTATCGGCCATAGGCTTAGGTAAATTTTGTGTATTAAATTATTTGTGATAACTAACCAAAGAAAAAAAAAGTTAATTTGATAAAGAAGGAACTATTAGCTATAGCAAATTTACACAAACATCGTTTTATGAAATGTGCCGTGGAAAAACTAAATCCTATAGAACTTATATGGGCGTAAGTGAAAGGATTTGTAACAAGACACAACATGACATTCAAAATGAAACACTGTTTGTTCAAGCCATTAAGGAAGTGACACCAGAGAACAGGCGAAAAGCAGTCCATCGTGTCATTCGTGTCATTAAAGAAGAGGGGAAAATGTGGGATCTTGACCACCTGATCGATTCGACCGTTGACTCGTTAATTATAACGTCAAGAGGAGATGACAATTCCTCAGATAACGAAGAATATTATGATTTTTTATAATTTAATTTCTGTATAATGTATTTTTTGTATTTTATATTTTTAATAGGTGTATATAAAATAATAAATAAGTTTACCTAATACTATGCACATAATGCACGCCTTTGTCACACCATTTTCAGTGTTTGTGAATGGATAACAACAGGCAAAACCCATAAATTGACCCAAACCCGGGTGGTACTACCTGCACTTGTTGAAAATAAAGAATTTTGCAATGAAATTAATGCTAAATTATGAAAGTGGCTTAAATATTCGTTGGGTCGCTCTGTAGTCCCTTTGCATACTTAATTAGCTCTTATTACTCTACACCTTTCTAAAATAAACTATAAAAAAAGGGCACCCGAAAAAAATTGATTTCTTTCTTACACCGTGTATATAAAATGATCAATAGAAATCTTTAAAAGGTAAAAGGTAATTATCAAGTTAATGATATCCACTTTAACAGTATTAATGACATCATCTGCGAATATAATTATGTATTTCTCTTTTTGCGAAATTTATTTCGTTATTATTTATTGGAATTTTTTCCTTTGTGTTTAAATTTTTATTTTAATTGGGCAACTTTAAATGGGCTTGGTTTAGAAATCGTATTTTTCTACAAATATTATGAAGTTTTTACTCCTCGATCGGTAGGTCATGCAATGCGACGCATGACCTACCGATGATAGCTCTTGAGGAGCGTCGCATGACTGACGATCGTGGTTCAGAACCCACGTTAAGCTGTGAGCCTAAGAGCTCGGATCTAAAAGTTTAATTGCAACCTGATTTTTCGTCTTACGAAATCTTTAAATAATGTATTCTTGGCTTAGATTACAAAGGTCTTGTGGAAAACGTTTAGTTTTTAATCTTTTCCTTCTAAAAGTCCTATTTTATACAGAGAGATTAAGGTTTCAGTTGCATATCGTTGTAGTTATTGATTTATGATGCAATTTTAAAGGAACACGAGTAAAAAGAATAATATTTTATAGTATTTTTCTATTAAATACTTGTCTGTTCCGTTTCCCTTTTTTAGAGCCATTTTAAAACAGCAAAAATATAACCAAATGCAAAATATTTTTACAACAAACCAAAAAACAATTACTTAGGTATTTATTTTTTAAGAGATAAATTAAAGTAACAATTTTAATGGAAACATTTTTTATGGAAGAAGTGTGATAATTTATAATAAAAAAAATAGTGCGGAAAGAAACGAGAATGCTTTATTATGAATATACAAAACGGCACTTAAGAAATTGTATTTCAAAACCTAAGCATTTGCACCAAATACTGCTCTTAGATCTACGCTCCTAAAATACATGATTTCAGAAAAAATTATCAATTTTGGCGTGGTGAGCGATATTTACTTTATTTTTAATCATGAAAAACCGATCCCGAAAACGCTGGTTAGAGTTATACATACGTCGTATGTTAAAATTTTGGATTGACACCAATATTCATATTTTTCACAAACATAAAAAAAAATTTAAATAAAGAGCCAGCTAGGAATATCAAAAAAAAATTAAAAAAAAAACATTTACAAATACTAATTTATTCCAACCATGCAGAGGGGGAGAGGTAATAATTTAATTTTCGAAATTTAATAGTAACGAAATTTTGGCGTGGCCCCAAAATTTTTCGCCTGCGGCGCTTTTTCGCCTTCTTTACTAGGTACAATGTTATGAAATACCTGTAGTCCCGGGTGTCCCTCTCTCCAGAAGCGTCCCACGAGCATATTTTCTGGCTACGCCATTGCCTGAATAGAAATATTAGTTTTTTAAATTGGCAGCATTGTATTTTTTATTAATTTTATAAACCGCATCAAAGTCCTTTATTTTATCTATAAACTCCTATCTTTTTCCTCCCTTTAAGACCTCTAAAACGTAATTATTTTTTCGCGGAACAGTCTATCGGTACTATTTACACAAAATTGAAATTTTTGAGAAATAAAAATGATATCATCGATCATTTTAAAACTATTTATACGATAAGATGCGCTTGATGATGACGAGATGTGAAAAAAAATATCGAATGGTTTTAAGTGGAATGACCTTATAGTAAAGTGCTCCTTATAGACACATAGGAAGGTGTTTGTTTTTAATAGTTTATTCGAATTTTCTTTGTTAAAATGTCCTCGGAATGACGAAATGAAAGTTTTTCAATTTTTTTATTTATTACGAAGTCATCTTTCTATGTCAGCCGGTTTGGTCCTAACTATATTTTTCTATTAAAACCGAAATTAACACATAGTTTAAAGCAGCAACAAGTTAAGAATAAAATAATGTAAGAGTCAAGACCTTATGTGAACGTAAACACCCGCCTGAGGCGATAGGGATGGAGATTCATGATCGATACGAATTCTAACAATATTGATATATGGTGACTACATTTATTATTGAGTAGATATCGACAGACAGCAAAATAGATTGCAAAATCTGTTTGGGAAAGCTTATTACAGTTTAATTTTTGTTATTTAAAAGACCGTGGCAGTGGCTTAGAGGTGAGGTACTGGCATTCGGCCGGTCCGGGTTCGATCCCCGGAGTGGGCATACGCATAATAAAAAAAGTATGTCCGATATTTAGTAGGTTTAAGGATGCAGGGAAGAGTAAAATGTATCATCTCCCATCCCACCCCATTCACGCCGGTAACCAGGCCGGATGAGATCGGATATCTCGTGGGGTGCGGAAGAGGGTACACACTCCCCAATCGGTAGGTCTTGCAATGGTAAGAAAACAAGGGTTGATAGCCCTTGGGGGGTGTCGCATGACTGAGGATCGTGGTTCGGAACCCACGTTAAGCTGTAGGTCCCCTCGGAAATGGCCCTGGCAGCGAACGAAGAGGAAAAAATTACACAACAAACAAACAAAACCTGTTATTTAAAATGTTAAATGTTTATAATTTTTTCTTGTTTTAAAAACTAGTGCTCTACAAAGACCACATACATTTTTTCACGAAAGAGATTTCATAGGAAGATTAATCTGCTGCAAGGAGACCCTAACCCCAAACTCAACTACAGAAATGAATATACTAAAAGAGCTGGTGAGGGAACTTTAAGACAAAAACTTCGTGCTTTGTAAGCAGGATTTTACGCAATATATATAGACTCGTACGCGTTCCTACAAAAATTTCTAGCTTTGGATTGGTTTGAAAATCGTCAATAACTTATTCGTGGTTTTCTGTGGGAACAAACCATTTAGAACGACTTATTGACACTTGCAAATATTATAAACTTACGTTGTTCCACTATTACTATCGATATTTCTACAGCTCTACCGCGCGGTAGAAAGCGAGGCGCAACATGTAACGAACAGTCGCAGTCGGTAGGTAGATTTCATTTTCCGCGAATATGGCTGCCATCAGACTTCCAGGAACCGTTCTCCGAGAGAAACGATCAAAAGAACTTCCATGTGTTGCTTTTGTGTCCTTTCTGCCCCCTCGAATTACAACGCGACGTTGCCAAACTTGTCATTTAAGGTAATTTTTTTCACAAAAACTACAAAAAATATATTTACAAATAAATATATTAACGATATTATAACACTCCTGAAAAGAAAGAAAGGCTTTTAAGGAATGTTGTTGTACTATTTACATATGAACATTTTTATTTAAAAAACACATTTGATTCAGGCGCGGATCCGGGGGGGGGGGGGTAAAAAAAGCAGTTTGGCCTCCCAAATGGGTGTTTTTTTACTGTGAGCCTTAAAAATTGTAGGGCGTGTTCAGAATTTTTTTTAGCCCCCCCCCCCCCCCCTTAGCAAAATCCTGGATCCGCCACTGTTTGATAGCGCCTTATCCGGCCTAAAGCTTACCTACTGGCTCTATACATATAAGAGAATTATTTACAATTTAATTGGGCATACCAGGATTGCGACGATTTAAATCCATTGATTTTTTCAATCGTGATTTAAATCAAATTATAAATGGCTGTAAAAACAAGTCGCGGAAGCAAACAACTCATCAGGAAATTTAATAAAAAAGGAAGATGTAAAAACATAACTAATCGTCATCAGTCCAGCGTAAAAAATATTCATAAATTACGCTGCCGAAAATTTTCATGTCAATACAAGTTATTTTGTATGTCGCCGAGGTGATTTTCTAACTAAAAATCGTGATTTATTGCAACCCTGCGGCATACATAGTACGTAATTCAGAACAGTATGGCAACGGTGCTCGGTAAAAAGGGGGCCCAGGTTCAACGGACACCTGCAGAAAAGGCTGCCATACCGAGAATTATAAAATTTGGGTTGTACGAAAACGAACAGGTATAGAAAAATAATATTGCTTTCAAATTGCACAAAAGTATAGTATAAAGTAGTTTTTTATATCATCCTAATCCTAATAACAATTGTAATTATTAAGTGTAGTGTAGGTGAGACAAGTATATTGAAAAATACTATAAAATATTCGTTTTACTCGTTTTCCTTTAAAATTTGCATCATAAATCAATAACTAAAACGATATGCGTCCGAAACCTTAGTCTCTATTTAGTCTGTTTTATAACAGGACTTTTAGAACGAGAAGTTTATAAACTAAACGTTTTCTACAAAACCTTTGTAATCTAAGACAAAAATACATTATTTAAACATTTAAATTAAGAGTCCAAGCGTGAGACGAAAACTTAGGTTGCAATTAGACTTTTAGGTATTTTTTTTCACTAATGCAATAATATAGCTCATGTCACGTGTAAAGATTAAGAGTTATCGTGTTTGGGGTACTTAAAAAATATTAACACATTGTTTTTATTCTATGAAATTTCATAATATTGTAACAACAGTTTCTAGGAATATTTTTTTGTAATAGTGTCGTCTCATATTTGTAATAATGTACCGTTCTCATACGCATCGCAATTATTTCATTATTGACATGTGTAGAATTATTTAAAAACAATGGTAATCTTTTCTTGGAATTTGATATTTAGTGAAAATCGAAAGCCTGTAACTATTCTTGAAATATTTATACGAAATTTGGAGGACTCAATACTTACAGAAAATATGAAAAACCGGGCATTGTAGGTACCCTTATTTGGAATAAATTACAAAAGATTATTCAGTTTTTTTTTCACCAATGAAAGATGGTATCTATGTGGGAAAGTTATTTTCATGCAAAAAAGCTCTACTGATGAGCTATGATATGGCGAAACGCGTCTAGGGATAGATCTGACGAAATGAAAGGAAAATCTTTACCTTACTTAAAAAGATATAAGCCAAAAAAAAATCCAAAAAATAATTACCAAAGTTCATGTAGGTAGTATTGTAAAAAATATTGAATTTTTTTTTAATAAAAATAACTTTCTGACACTTTTCAATATGTGTAGAGTCCAAATTTAAAAAGTTCTTAAAAATCCATTAATAAACATGGCCAGGATTCGGGCCAAGAAAACGATATGTTTTTGTACTAGTTTATTATAAATAATTTGGAGAAGAATTTACAAATATTGGTGCTTTTAATCGATCTTCCGAAATTGAAAAATTGTCCATTTTTCTCGTAAGACTTACCTTGTGTCAGAGTTGCGACGATTTAAATTGACTGATTTTTTAAATTTTAATCGTAATTTTAAAAAAATTATAAATTGCTGTAAAAAAAAGTCGCCGAAGCAAATAACTCATCAGGAAATTAAAAAAAAAGGAAGATAGTTAATTTAAAACGAAGTATTTAGATACATTATGTAAGTGTAAAAACATACATAATCGTCATCAGTCCAGCGTAAAAAATATTCATAAATTACGCTACCGAAAATTTTCATGTCAATAGTTCAATACAAGTTATTTTGTTTGTCGCCGAGGAGATTTTCTAAGTCTAAATCTAGACAACAAATATTTTTGGGCGAATAGAGACAAAATAATGAAAATACGTGATTTTAAAGTTCATTATTAATCGGTGTAAATTAATAAAAATCAAAAAATCACGATTTAATCGAAAAAATCAGATTTTTTGATTTATTTTTAAATCGTGATTTATTGCAATTCTGCTTTGTGTCATGTAGGATAGAGTCAATTTTCCGATGAAAAAATGCGGCAAGTTTCCGGACGCCCATGTTCTATAGTCATACCTAGCTGGTGCAAAATATGTATATAAAGATTTCATCAGAATCATGCAATCCACGAAAATTACACCCAGGGACATTCAGCGACAATAGGATTTTAGGATTAGTGGTTTTGCACATAATCGTGGGTTGGGCGGAATTTTTAATTCCAAAAATCTACCTGAAACATTTTAGAACACACAAAATTTTGACTTTGGAGAATTATTATTGTAATGCATTTTAGTACCACCAGTCACCAGTACGTCCTTCACGGAAGTACATTATTCAACATTTTAACGAACCAAAATCCCAGAAACCGATCTATTTCTCTGATCTGTTTTAAATGAGTGTAACTTTATTATTCTTTCCAAGAAAATTTCTTCTATTTTATTTTTTTTTTCAGATTGGGTTTATTGCTTCCGTCAATTTTATTAGTCGGTATATTAGGAGAACAAATGATTATATTTTAATTTGTTGTACCTTAACAAAGACACTTTGGAATCAGGAAATCAGACATTCGGCCACTCCCATTGCTTGAAATTGTTGTGACGTATGTAGTTTGTATCGCGTATTTTTTTTATTAGAGAGCGTATTTTGTTTTAATTATTTTCTCAAAAAGTCCATTGTCTATTCTATACGACCAATACGACCTCTTGCATTGGACTTATGGATGATTCTGATTTGGCCTTGTCGTATGACGAATTCGAAACACGAGACCGTCCTAAGGTCGCTTAGATCGACAATAGACAAAAATGCAGACAAACAAACATTTTATTAATAGTAAAAGAAAAAAATGAAATAGTTGTGGCGTCCGCGAGCCTGCCAACTAAAAAATATCACTTGCTCGATTTCCTTTCATTCATTTCCAGTTATTTATACATTTCTAGGCTATTCACTGTTGGTATCTCTTTTCAGAACTTATATTTCTCCGACATTCAGTGTTGCTATCTCTTTTCAGAACACGCCTTTTTACAGATTTCAGCCTAACCAATCATACTAATGGTTTCTGTGAAAAATATCTTTGCAACTAGGCTCGATAGAGCTCGGCTTGAAGGTAAATGTGGGTGCGGGAAAACGGTGAAAAACGTATATGGAAATTTTAACTTAGAATTTTTATAAAGAGCGTCTCTTTCTTTTTTGTATGATTCCTGAGGACAATAATTATTGATCTTAAGGTCAGGGGTGAGCCCTTAGATCGAGAGTTAACAGGGGCTAATCCATCCAGATAGTGGGCAGCAGGGGCGAGGCTTCGAAGCGGCAAAGAACTATAGTCTATTTCAGAAAGGTGTAGAGCAATAAAAGCTCATTAAGTATGCAAAGGGACTACAGGTTGACCCAACGAATATTTAAGCCACGTTGATTGGGCATTGATTTCATTGCAAATTTTTTTATTTTCATCAAGTGCAGGTGGTACCACCCGGATTTGGGTCAATTTATGGGTTTTGCCTATTGTTATCCATTGACAAACACTGAAAATGGTGTGACAAAGCGTGCCTTATGTACATAGTATTAGGTACACTTATTTTTTATTAAACATTACAAAAAAAAATACATTAGGTATACAGAAAATAAATTATAAAAAATCATAATATTCTTCGTCCTCTGAGGAACGGTCATCTACTCTTGACGTTATAATTAACGGGTCGACGGTCCGATCGATCAGGTGGTTAAGAGCCCACATTTTCTCCTCTTCTTTAATGACATGATGGACTGCTTTTCGCCAGTTCTCTGGTGTCACTTCCTTAATGGCTTGATCAAACAGTAGCTTAACGTCTTTCATTTTGAATGTCGTGTTGTGTCTTGCTACAAATCCTTTCACTTGCGCCCATATAAGTTCTATAGGATTTAGTTCGCAGTGATATGGCGGTGTGCGCAGCACAGTTACACTATGTATTCAGCTATATCTTCCACAACATATTTCATAAAACGATGTTTGTGTAAATTTGCTATAGCTAATAGTTCCTTCTTTATCAAATTATCTATACCTTTCTGAAATAGACTATATAGTAGCATGTATCTATAGTGCCCGTATAAAATAAGAAGAAAGAAAGTTTCTGGATGGACGCTGAGAGATACAAACAGGCTCTGAATACAGAAAACGGGGGTATGACGACCTGGCCGCGATAAAACGAATTTTCGTTCACGTTCGTCTCTAGGTCATTTCGTAGTTTCGTTTTATATACCCAAACATCAACCTATACCGAGAACTCCCTGCCATGAATCCTTAAGTATTAAGAAATGATTTCGAATCGACTCACTTCGAAACGACTACTCGTTAAGGTCGGTATCCGTACTCGATTCGAAAGCTTGTTCGTGGAGAGACGCGTAAAACACTTCGAACAGTTACCGTGAAAAGTTATATGTTACAGCGCTGAACATATAAAAAGTTTTGTAAAGTTATTTTCAGTGAATTTTAACTGTGATTTATTTCTACGGGGTTTGTTTACACTCTCCTGCCTTAAAAAGAATGATTTTTAAGCTCATCGCGTTATTGGACATAGTTAGAAGGACCGAAAATCTCATTCTTCCTTTTGTTCAAGAAATAGCTACTCTTGCGGAGCTAGATCTTCGACATTAAATACATTTATTAGAAAAAATTGGTGTATGAAACGTGGAAAAGGACTACAAAAGAATGTTTTAAAAAGTGCACTGTTAAGGTGGTGTTGAGTTCCTATAGAGTTAAATGTTGTTCAGTTGACGTCTTCTGTGACTGTGATAAAGAGTTCATCTGTGATATATTTTAGGATTAATAATTAGCCGTCAAGCTGGATATCTTAAAAAAGGTGAGATATTTTTAGAAGAGGATTTGAAGTCTATAAAATAAAAATCAATTTAAATTACCAGAAATATGTATTTACATAAATACAATTTTATGTTCATCGAATCAACTTGGAACCGTTTGCCTTAGAGGGCTGAAATTTGGCACAATTATGCCCAGTTAATCAGGGACGACACACAGACATGTAACAGGAGTATTTTCTTTGAATTAGAGTCTTGTTCGATGTTCGTTTTTGCTATTTTTGCTTAGTCAAATTCAGTTTAATCAACTTGAGACGACATAAAATAAAGAAACTTGTTTGTAATATTCCTAAATTTACTGCCAGGAACTGAAGAAAGGAAAAAACTTGTTTTTTACAGCCACGTAAATCGATACCTGGAATTTAATCAAAAATACTATTATCTATATAGACACAAATTTTTAATTACAGCTAATTTTTTTATCAGGCATTATAAAATAATACACTGCCCTACAAGAAAATTATTTAGATACATAGAAACGTCCTTATTTTTAACTCAGCGAAGAGCAGCATTGCTGTTTACTTAACCGAGCATATTATACAATATAATAATACACAGTGTGTCCACTTAAGTTGGCAACTAATGGGAAACTTTTTTATTATTAACTTTACAAAAAAAGTTATTATTCATAAAAAATTCTGCATGGTCCAAAACCTAAAATGCAACCATCAGATGTTAAATTTTTTCAGTCGTATACGAGGTTTGTCAAAAATATGAATTTTGAGTACCTTTATTTTTGACAATATCGAAAACTGTGATTATAAAAAGTTGTTCGGTATGAAAAACTATGTTCTAATATGCAAGTATACTAAAAAATATTTTTTTATTTTCACAAATTTTGTCCCAGATTACCGATAAATTTGTAAAAATAAAAAAAAATTTTTAGTGTAATTGCACATAGTTTTTAATGTCGAACAACACTTCATAATTACAGTTTTCAATATTGTCAAAAATAAAGGTACTTTACTCTTGGACAATATTCATATTTTTTGACAAACCTTGTATACGACTGAAAAAATTGAACATTTGATGGTTGTATTTTAGGTTTTGGACCATGCAGAACTTTTTATGAAGAATAACTTCTTTCGTAAAGTTAATAGGTAATAAAAAAGTTTCCCATTAGTTGCCAACGTAAGTAGACACACTGTATATTTACAATAAATACTTTAAGGAAAAATTATTTCTTTTATATTTATAGATCGGGTATTGTCTCTTCTTTTTTGCATCGAACAAACCCGGTCTTAATCCATCTTATTTGTTCGAAGGGGAGTTTTTAATTTTCAATTTCAAATTTTCTTATAGTATATAAGACAAGCTTTTATTTTTTAAATTTCTTACGCATTTGGAAAAAAATGGAATCTTTTCATTAGTTGAGCATTGTATAGTATTTATTCGTAATATTATTTTCCAACTGTATACGGATGTCGGATAGCAATAATTCGGAATTACCAAGAATTTGGTCGATACAATTTCACCTGTTAATAACGAGAATCGTGTTTTTTTTAAATTTATTCAATTGGTATTCTAAGGTCGGCAAGAATGGTTATTAAAAATTTAATAATAATTTCCTGGAAAAAAATATAAAAATAAAAATTATCTCAGGGACAGGTGACTTTTGATATAAGACCATCCCACAATAATATTGTTAATAAAAACTCATACATAGCTGTCAAAACTAATTTGTACTACAAGATGCTCCGTTTGCCAGCTCCCCCCCCCCCCCCCCCCCCATGACTATTATCTATTTTGTCATACCAAATTTGATTTGTTTAATTAATATGTAGTTTTGAAAAATAAGTGTAAGCTGGTAAGTGGTATCCTGTCAAAGAGTAAAAAATGTTAATATCTCAAAAACTGTAGGCTTAAAGTAGCTTTTACATCAAAACTAGTCCTACGACGTACCCTATTAAAAAAGCATACCTTTTAATTATGAAGTACTCCGTTATATTTGCTTATACATACAGCGTATCCAAAAAAATATGCGACATATGGAAACTTTTTTTATTACCGATTTCTCAGAGAATTGATAAAAAGTTGGTGCATACCTTAAAACTTTAAACGCATAATATTTCAGATTTCACTTGCGACTAATAGTAAGGGAGCAAATGCATTTTTGTTAAAATTGCCTAAAGAGTTTTTTTATGAGGAATATAGCAAAATTTTATATGGAAATTTTGTTGCAAATTAATTCTTCAATTTTCTTAAACTTTTATTTTTCCCTAAACGGTACGCCTCTGGTCGATTTTTTGTGTACGGAAATTTAACATTACTATTTATTTTTAAAAGCAAAATACCTATTTTATATGCATTTTTTAAAGTAGGTTTGACAAAATGACAAATAAATTATTAAGAAATCGATAATAAAAAAAATCCCATATGTTGCATACTTTTTTGGATACACTGTATCATCTCATATCCAGGAAGAAACCACCACAAGTTTTGTTTCTTTTTTATCCACATCATCAGTTTGTAGAAAAGTCCCCACATGTCAAAACTCAAAACGTTTTCAAGGAATCCCAAGCAGAAACTAATTTATTATTAGAAATTATGTATTTTATATAAAATTGTCAAGTGGGTCCCACCTTCCTATGTATAGGCATAGATAGGCTTCATACCTAACAATATGCAATAAAAAGGGATGGGTTAAGCGTGCCTTAGAAGATGTAAACGAGTTTCACTTTTTTTTTTTTGCAGTAATAAAAATGGTTCCATTAACAAATTAAAGTTGAAGCAAAATCATCACTAAGTACTGTGTCTATTTTTAAAAAATTAAAAACACTACTTCGGTCCACTAGTGAATTTTCAAAATGGGACTATTTCTATAGGGTGATATCAAATATTTAACCGGATATATTTAATTGTTATTTAAATTTTTGACAGAACCAACTAATTTTTGGAAATTCCGGGCTTAACTTAAGATACAAAGCCCACAACTGTATTATAATATTTACTTTTCGTATGACTAGGATTTTGTTTAAATATTCTAAATCTATCTACAATAAAATTATTATTATATTTTATATCCAATCTTTTCTCTTATTTATTTTAATATTTATATGAATTATAAAAATATACTTTTTACAATCGACTTTTATGATTCCCAGAATTTTGGGTGTTAAAATTCAAACATGCATGGTCATTTTATTGGGTGGCTATTATTAGGGAGATTTACAAAAAAATTACGCGATAGTGTAAGCGTGTGGCATTCTCTTGGAATTAAGTATATAGCACTACTAATTTTTACGGTTTACAGTAAAAACTCACTACTACTTTATGTCTTCTTATCTGTACACTGTTTACAATATTTGTTCAAAAAACAACTTATATTTATTACCTCAATCTGACTGTAATTTTTTTTGTTACAGACTGACTTCACAACCTGGGCATGGCAGTGGCCAGACATGCTAGGTTGTAGCACGGTATGTCCCAAGTGCAAGCACGAATTTGCCTGTTGCCCCCAGGGTCCCATTCTTCCAGGATCCTCCCTACAATGTCCGGGCACCCGCCGATCACTCGTACTCAGCGGAGGAGGTTTAGTAGGGGCTTCTGTAGGAGCCACCTTGGCCCCTTCTCCCAGCCCCTGCCCATCACCACAGGTGAGTCTGGTTAGTAGCCTTTTATTAATTTTTTTATATCCTCTTTTTCCTGTATATGTATTTCTAATTTTTTATAATGTTGGAATCAGAAAACCCACAACGGACGAAGGTGTTAAAATGCATAAATTTTTTCAGGTTTCGCCAAGTACCCCACTATCTTTCGTTCTACCCCTGCCCCTACAATCTGTGCCGCCCCCTCAAGAAGCCAAACCAGAGGCGGAGCTTCAACAATTAGCAGATACCGTTCGGGCTCTTCGCCAATCAGGCTGGTACTATGAGGGTATGAGCTATCAGGAGTCGCACGATCTACTGAAGGATACCAAGGTAGGAGTCCGATTTCAATTTTACTGTTGGTGGTCGTAGACCCATCGAGTGGGTACTCGTTTTCAGCTGCCGTGAGGAGTCGAAAACTATAAGACACTTAAATTTTAAAAATCTTAACTTTTAATCTAACTTTTTTATTTGAAATGTTAACACCAATAAGTTTATACTCAATTTCAATTGCCGTGATGAGTAGAATACGATTATCTACTCAAATTTTAAATATCTTAACTTTCAAGCCAACAGAAACTAAATCTACCATTTTTTGTTACAGGTTGGTACCTTTTTGGTTCGAAATTCGAGCAACCCAAGGTTCCTTTTCTCCCTAAGTGTTCAGACTGAAAGAGGCCCGACGTCGGTGAGGCTGCACTACACGAATGGTTACTTTAGATTAGATGCGCAGGCGCATTTGCAAGGTGTTATGCCGGCCTTTCCCAATGTCGTAGATCTTATAGAGCATTATGTTCAGGAATTCAAGAAATATAGTCGAAGTAAGTGCTCAAAATACTAGCATTTTATACAGGGTGATTCCTAAGTTGATACTTCTTTTTTAGCTGTATATCAGGGGCTCCCAAACTTATTTTGTCTACTGCCCACTTTAAGAATACATTATTTTTTAGCGCCCCCATTTTTTTTCTGGGTCTCTTACCGCCCCCCTTTAGGCCTACAGCACCCACAAGGGGGCGTTATCGCCCACTTTGGGAAAGGCTGCTGTATATAGAAGGCATTAAAATAAATAACATTTTCAAATACCTTTTCCTCCTAACTTGCCTGTTGAATAACATTAAGAAAACTTCTGGGTGTAGGATGAGCCCGCAAGGAAAAGCGTTCTGTATATAATCTCGAAGCAGCAGCCGCACTTTGACGACACTCACCGTAAATTAGCACCATATCTACTAGTTCATTGTTTTAAAATGTTACCATTTTCACGTGTCACCAATTTAAAATTAACTTGCTTCAGAAAAACACACCGCAGCGGATTGCCAAATAATTGACGACCTACCCGTAAATTGAATGACTAATAAGACAAAAACAACATACTACGTTTTGATGACCAGGCCCGCACATAGATTTTTACTTCTGTATCGCCTATTTTTAAGTTTTTTGAAAAAAGGTATTTTAATGCCTTCTCTACACAGCTAAAAAAAGAAGTATCAACTTAGGAATAGTCCTGTATATAATGTTTTCTCTGTTAAAGTTTTTTTTTAATTTCAAGTTCAACGTAAAATATATAACTAATCCCAAATATTTTTTTTAGATACCAATATGCAAGTATGGGTAGACAACCAAGGTAAATGGTACTCATCAATACGGATCGAAACTCCTTTGAAAAAAAGGGAAGAACCGCCCAGTCTTAAACACCTTTCCCGGTTAGCGATACACAAGGCCATTCAATCGTCTGGTCAACCTAGGATTACCCGATTACCCCCTTTGTATAAGCAATTAGAGTTGCCTAATTCCTTAATTACATATTTGGGGGAGTACCCCCATCCAATATGAGAAGTAATGGTATTTTTAGGGGGTTTTTAGACGATAAAATTATTGAAATTAGGTAATAGATCGCCAAAGACTGTGTATCGGTACCTATACATACCGAGGAGAGATATTATAAACCGTGAAAGTATTGTAAAAATGTACTAGAAAATATAATAATGTTTTTGTGCGCTATCTGGAGACAAAACTAAACAGCAACATTTTATATTTGTCTTTTGGTAACGGCAAAAACAAAGCCTACGGCCAAAACGATAGGAGTAAGCCTCTATATGAAATAATTTTAGCTAGAGTAACAAATTTTAAATGTAATTTCTGTCTGTTAATCTGTGTGTAGTTTAAAAACTATGTAAAAGGAGTGCAGGCAGTTTTGAAAGGAGCGTGTAACGTTAAACCTGAAAAAAGTAATTTTATTTTAAATCTAAAGGTCTTATAGAATCTCTCATAGAAGAATAATAAAATTAGTGATGCCTTTTTTAACATGAAGTTTGAAAGATGATTAAAATATTCGTATCTTTTTTAATTGGCATTTTTATAGTATACAAGTGGGGTGTTAGGAAAATTACTTGTTATAATTAAACCCGTAAATCTTAATATGAAACCGTGTTGCAGAATAATATTTTAAAGGTCACTTTGCACAATTCCAAATTCATCTTTTAAAACTCAACTACTGTTTTAACAGTAGCGGCTGGGGCTGTATAAGTAATTTCCATAATAACACCCTGTATATACCGCCGATTTGGGATATACAGGGTTTTTCACGGTGGTTGGAACGTATAGACGTTTATGGAAAATAAAAAAAATGAGACGTTTTCCTCAAAAATTTGGTTGCTCAGATAAGCAACCATGGTCTATAGTTTTAAAATATTTTCAGCAATGCGGGGTTGCCGCTTCTGCCCGAAACACGTGGCAACATCGTTTTTTTTAAATGGGACACCCTATGTACTATATTATTTTCTAATTCCCCATACAATTCCACGTATATTTTGTATAAAATGCCATATGTCTAAATTCAATTGTTTTTGAGTAATTGACGTTTAAAATATGTCATTTTCAGACTTTGACAGGCTGTAACACTGGAACGGTGCATCTTAGAGAAAAACGGTTTTCATCTCCCTATCTCAGTTTTTTAGTATCTATCTAAAAGTTACAACTTCCGGTTTACCACGTTAAACCGCAAAACCATTTTTTTGGTTTAACATGTTAAACCGGAAGTTGGTGTTTTTGGATAGAGAATAAAAAACTAAGATAGGGAGGTGAAAACCATTTTTCTCTAAGATGAACCGTTCCAAAGTTACAGCCTATCAAAGTCTGAAAATCCCATATTTTAAACGTCAATATCTCAAAAACAATTGAATTTAGACATATGACATTTTATACAAAATATACGTGGAATTGTATAGGGAATTAGAAAATAATATAATATATAGGGTGTTCCATTTAAAATAACAATGTTGCCACCTGTTTCGGGCAGAAGCGGCAACGCCGCATTGTTAATCTGAGCAACCAAATTTTTGAAGAAAACGTATCACCCGTTTTCCATAAACGTCTTAACGTTCCATCCACCGTGAAGCACCCTGTATAGTAACCTCCTTTTAAAAACTCCATTCGACTCCTTAGTATCAAAAGTCTGTAAGCCATATTGGCTATAAATTGTATAGTTCATGTTACGTACTACGTATAAATAAATCGATGTACTTTTTTTTATATAAAGCACTCGGAAATTGTGGTCCCCTACAAGTTCCGAGCACTTTAACACTAGTAATATAAATGAACGGGTGTGTAACGACGTATGAATGGTTTAAAACCACATATATACATACACTATATTGCTAATACCATAATTCAATGATGCCACCAGTGTAAGCAGATGATCAGGGGCCGTTGAGTTTGCGCAGATCGGAAATTTGCTTCTTGATGTAAACATTTGACAGGACCGACTTTCAAAATATTTTTACAAGCTTTTATTTAAATTCGTCCGTTTAGTTTGGGTGTGTACAGTTTATGGTCAAATAAAACTAAGTAACCGATATTTTACATACCTGAAATACCTTATTCCTGGTATTGAACGTGCAAAAAAGGATTATGCACTTTTTTCTACCCATCTTGAGACACAAGTCGCTAATAATAACAAAATGTCTGATAAAGTTTTATACCTAAATTCGCACCCAAAACTTAAAAATAATATCCACAATCACACACGAAACATCCGAACGAATACAACGTAAAAAAGATGGAAACGACTACAACTTACAAACTAACAAAAAAAAATGTTTAAAGTAAAGTTTTATAAATATTAACACCCAAAACTTGGAAATTATAACACACGAATGAACGAAACAAGATGGCGACTAATAAGAATATAACGGCGAGCCGGTTCTGTTCAAGAGACCTTGGGTTCTGTTTACGTTCTGTTAAAAATCGTGTGGGTTGCCTAATTTTTTCCCTACTGCGCAAGCGCCACGGCCCCCAACTCAGGTTATTTTGAATCGCACGATGGGTGTATTCTTGCTTCGTGCGGCTGCTTGTATTAGCAATATAGTGTATGTATAATATGTGTTTAAAACAGACAAAATCAAAAACCAAATTTATTTTTGAATATTGAGTTAATTGCATTTATCAAGTTTATTTCATTTCATTTATTCACGCGGCGCTAGATATATTTAAAAATAGCCTGATAAACAATACTACACACCATATACGATAATGATAACAGGCCCTTGATATCTTCTTTATTTTTTGACCTCAAATGGTGAATATACAGGGTCGATAAAACGCTTTTTAATTTCTTTAACTTGTAAAAATCCAAATTAATTTCTTTCTTTAGCAGTTTTTTTTTATTAAAAAAAAATAAAAATTGGTTTTAAAACGATTCTGACACAGTATTCTATTATAAAAATTTTCCGAACTACGGGAATGTGAACTTTTCTTTTTTTAGGTATATTATTACCACCCTGTAAAGTTAAAGTATAGTTTATCAGCTGACTTTCAATCGTGTCATTCATTGTTTATTTTTGATAGTGGAGGCTATATCACTTACAAGATAATTAGTTTATTTGTCGTATTTAAAAATAACAATGCTGTAATTTCAGTTATCTATATTTTCGAGAATTATTTCGTTTTTTAAATGGCAATTGTCCATGACAGTCTTTTCACTTTTTAAACGATGCCAACAACTTTCGTGTCTGCATTTTGTTTGTTTTCGTTCTTCAAGAAGCGATTGGGCAATTATTTTATTTAAGCAATGTCTAATTTTATAATAAAATCAGATATGCGATAATCTATTTCTCTATTATTGCAAATAAATGTCGTTTCTAGTCTAGTGTCGTTTAGCTGAGGTATTCAAAGAAAGACTTATTTTTTTTCTAATGGTGGGGTTAACACACAGAAATTTTTTCATTTGGTAAATTTATATTTTCTTACAAATAAATCCAAAACTATCATAATATTGCTTTAATCACAGTATATACGCTTGTAGACAGTACTGTCACCAAGTGACCTTACTGATAAAACGTTAGACTGTGTTTTAAGCTGAAAAAATGGTGAAAAATTCCTCTTTTTTTTATTTAACTCACCGTTTTTATATGTATTTATTTTTAATATAGAAAAGTTTTAAAAAATAAACAGTTTTAGATATTTTAATTAATGATTGTAATCAGTTTTTTTTATGCGCGAATGTAATTTATATACAAGTGTATCTTGAGAGAATGGGTTGTAATTTGTGCGTGTTTTTTTAGTATAATGTATTTATTTCTTTAGATAATATAAATTATTTATTATTTTAAATTTGAAGTTTCCTTGTCCCATAAATTTTAAGAGCCTTCCATACCAGCGTTAAACGCGGCATCGTTTCCTCGCTTGTCTAATTGTAAATTTATTACAAAAATTTTATTAAAGGGTTCACAAGAACTTCTAGTTTAGCGAATTATACCTTATTTTTTTTTTTAATTGAAAGTTTAAATTAAGGTGAAGTGGAGATCTGGGGCAAGTGGGTTTTTTTTGTAACAATTGTAAAAAAATTACTTTTAAAAACTAAAACTACAATAAAATGGTTTTTTAGACTCTTATAGACCCAGTATATTGTTAAAAAATGTTAATACTTTTTTTTTAAGTAACACAGCTTATGTCAAATGTATCTAAACTTCGTCTATAGTTACAAGTTACGGCAAAACATTTTATCTACTAATTTAAAACTTAAGTTCAAAGCTTTAACATTCTCAAACTTGTAATCACTAACGTTATCTCTTGTATTTTTTACACTTCGATTTTTTAGGTTTAGGTCCATAGTTCCCACTTGCCCCGCTTTTTTTTGTTAGTGGGGTAAGTAGGGATTAGTTCCCACTTGTCCCATTAAATTTTTTTATATTAATAAAATGCAAAGTGAAAAGTTTTAAAAAGCTGAAAAGTGAGATTGTGCGTAATCTGCAAAAACTATAAAGTAAATAAAAACTTAAAAACCGTATTACATAGTTTTAAAAAAAAGTTATAGAAGAAATGTCTTACATATAAACTTCTTTATTTTTAGGATTTTTTTAAATCTGAAAAAAGCCTGTTGTTGGTGAAGTCGTAATAGATTAACCCACTTGCCCCAGTTGAATATAAAATTACTCAAACGCGATTTATAAGTTTAAAACCCACTTACCCCAGTATCTGGGGCAAGTGCGTTCTATGGGTACATTTTTATAACATTCTTTTGTTTAAATGAAATTCTTGGGTAAATAATTAAACAAATGTTGTAATTGTAAATATCACAAAGTACTTCCTGTCTAAAACGCAACTCTGTAACTCGATTTTTAAAAACGGTATGTAGTTTCAAAGGCGACCTTTTATATTTTTAATCCCCACTTCACCTTGTATCATCCGCCATGCAGAACATAAAAATAGAAATATTGCGGTTATTCGTGTTAATTTCTTATTTTCCATTAAAATTACAAACGCTGCCCCGATATTATCTTAAAAATCTCCACTGACGCCGCGGCACTTAATTCTCGTAAAATTCGTTTTTATAATATTTTGTATATAAAAAGAGACATTTTATTGCCATCGCCAGACATAGGTACAATATGCGCGATGTAGTGAAAATGTACTATTTGTTCGTGATGACTCATCAACTACTGTTTGCTCTTAAATAAATGTTAAATTTTAAAAAGAACAGCAGGTGACTCTGGGGGCGAACAAAACTATACCGCCTCCATCCCGACTAGCCTGGTCTTGACAACACTTCTTATGGCTTAGTATGGGTCTAGAAATTACATTTCTGATATTTCTTGTTAATTTCTACTATTAACAAAAAAATAATTATTAACTTGTGATACACCGTTAGAAAGAAAATTAAATGAATATTGTTAATAAAACAAAGATGGTTTGCCATTTGAAAAAATCGAGAAATTTCGCTTTATTTTTAAAAAAAAAACAGGTTGTGAATAAAATAGCCTTATAATGAACACCCGGTGTATAGGCTGCCATAAAACCCCAGCCCCCAAGTATGGTAACATAAGTAATTCATTGTAATTAATTTGTCATGATTAAAAATAATTTTAATACGTTTTCCAGGTAAGATACCGTTCCACAAAAATTATTACTCTACAGATAACGAAACGCATTTTGGGAATCGGCTTATCACCTTGTGATTAGATTTCTATGAAAAATGACATATAGATGTTTATAAGTATTTATTATTATATTTGAACAAAGTGGAACACGCGTGGGAACCTGATGGTATGCATATTATAGATTTTTTTCTAGAACAAATGTTATGGATACCGTGATATGTGTTATTTTCTTATTAGTGATTAACAAATAGTAGGAAAATATGACTAAGAGTAGGCTTATAGGAAAATTATCAAAAAATCACCGATCCACATAGGCCATAGACACGGAATGCCCAAAAATGACTTCCCCAGATTAAAAATTGAATTTGTTTATGAAAAAACAATTTCAAATTTAAAACCGATAGTTTTTTAGATTTTTCTTTTTAAAATGGCCTTTTGCAAAGGTTTCCAGCGCATGATATGAAGAAAAATAGGGTAGAGAACGAAATTCACCAGAGAAAAAAAATAATTTGAAGAAGTAGTCCATACTTAAAGTGGAGTGGAAATTTAGAAGGAAAGGAATAAGAACACAAAGTCTTCCTCCACTTTTATATTAAAGAATTTTTTTTTATGGGTTGAAAAATTCTCTACATGTTTCGAATGCAGAAGCATTCATCTTCAGGAGAATAAATAAAAAGAAAAATTATTAGATATCACCTTAACGGTTCAATGAATATAACGGAGAGAAAATCATAATGTGACTTGCATTATGAAAAAGACAGAACAAAATTATGGGTTTATGGCTTAGGACACATAAGAGTTCAAATGTAGAACGAAGGGTTCAGCAGAACTCTTATGTGCCCTAAGCCATAAACCCATATTTTTTTTCTCTCTTTTTCATAATGCAAGTCACATTATGATTTTCTCTCCGTTATATTCATTGAACCGGTTCTTTGTGCCTGCAAATTTGGATGCTCCGTTAGGGTGATATCTAATAATTTTTCTTTTTATTTATCCTCCTGAAGATGAATGCTTCTGCATTCGAAACATGTAGAGAATTTTTCAACCCATAAAAAAATTTTTCTTTAATATAAAAGTGGAGGAAGACTTTGTGTTCTTATTCCTTTCCTTCTAAAAAAATAATTGTTTTATAAGAAGCTTTTAAAAGGATTTGTCGATAGGCCTACCTATTGCTGACACTCCTGGAACCCCAGAGCTTTTTGATTGTACAGTCAAAGTTTACAGTTACGTAAAATTGGTACAGTGTAGTATGAAAGCATAACCGGCAGAACACAGTTCTATAAAACATTAAACATCGACCTTGTAAATAAATACTGTTATTCGATATTTTAATTCCTGCTTTATTACTGAAATAAATTACAAAATCCATTACCTAACTGTTTTCTAGGAATACTAAGTAAAATCCTCGTTTTATTTAATTTATCACTTAAATGTATATTTTAATTAATATTAATGCAATAAAAGAGTGGGTTATCAGGGAAGTAGACAGAATTTTTCTTTGGGGATTTGAACTTTTTCAATAAAAAATAATTCTATATAGTATTCTACGTGTTTTGCCTTTTCAAAAAGGGAAAATAAACAATACAGTTTAGGAATAGAAGTAGAATTCTATCAGTGTGTGTAAAAAAGGTCTTGTACTTTGCAGAACAGTATTCTCCAAATTTATTCATTAAGCTTAATAAAGACGACATTACCAGAGATTATAAATCAAATATTAAGGAGGGATTTACTAGCAAAATCAGCCCTTTCCAAATATTAATAAAAATATCTTGATTTTGCAAATTAACATTTTGTGTCCTGCAATACTCATAATTTATAAATGTCTCCAAACAACTTAACCCCAGACCAATTACCATACGCAAAAAAATAAGAAAAAATATTTGTCTGTAAAATAAGAAACATTTATGTATGTAACACCTTTCTTTCTCTCTTTCTTTCAAATTCGGCTTTTTTTTTGCCTTAATGTTTAAATATATTATATAAGGAATATTTCCATCCTGCTGGAAGTCGGCGCGTGTCCAGCCCATCCCAAAGAAAGGTAAAAAGACCCTGCCAAGCAACTACCGACCCGTCGCATTGCTTTCAGTAATTTCAAAAGTAATGGAGAAAGCTATTAACCAACAACTCCTAAAGTATCTGGAAGGGCTTAACATTATCAGCGACCATCAATACGGTTTTCGTAAGTCCAGATCAACAGGTGACCTTCTGGCATATGTCACCCATCTTTGGAGCAACACCATCGAACATCATGGAGAATCCCGGGCTGTTGCACTGGACATCTC
The DNA here is from genome assembly GCA_935413205.1 of Polydrusus cervinus. Classification (NCBI taxonomy): domain Eukaryota; kingdom Metazoa; phylum Arthropoda; class Insecta; order Coleoptera; family Curculionidae; genus Polydrusus; species Polydrusus cervinus. The sequence goes on from OW284515.1 coordinate 59,914,229, forward strand.
TAGGGCTTTTGATCGTGTTTGGCACGATGGGCTTCTAAGTAAATTGCGATCCTACGGTATGCCTTATGGATTCTGTTTATGGTTAACCAGCTTCCTTAAGAACCGTTCTCTGCAAGTGGCGATTGACGGGTTTCTCTCAGACACCTTCACCATCAATGCCGGTGTTCCTCAAGGGTCCATATTGTCGCCTACCCTCTTTTTACTGTATATTAACGACCTTCTAGTGAAAACCCAAAGTCCAATTTATAGCTTTGCTGATGACAGCACACTTGTCTCATCTTTTACCTTGACTCCCCAAACATCCGCTGCCGACGCACATCTTCGCAGGCAGCATGAAGTATTGCGCCTCAACAATGACCTGGAAGAAATTTTGGCTTGGGGTGACAGTAACCAAGTCGAATTTAATGCTAAGAAAACCCAGGCAGCAGTCTTCTCCAAAAAGGTTAACATTGCAGAACCGGATATAGTCATGGCAGGACAGGCAATTCCCCTGGCATCGTCAATTAATTTGCTGGGGGTCAATCTGGGAGGTAATATGTCTTGGCATGATCACGTTGCCGCAATTGCCAAGGCAGCTGCACAGAAACTTGGTGTACTTTTCCGCACCAAAAGGTTGTACACACCTCATCAACTTTTGACACGCTACAAAGCCCAGATTCGACCATCATTAGAATATTGCTCTCATGTCTGGAGCTCTGCACCCAAGCACACCCTTCGGCTACTGGATTCCATTCAAAGGAGAGCCGTTCGTCTGATCGGCGACCCCGAGCTGACCAAGACCCTCGATAGCCTGGAGCATCGAAGACAGGTTGGTGATTTGGCTCTCTTTTACAGATATTTCGATGGCAGGTGTTCCACTGACATTGCCCACTTGATTCCACCTAGAGCAATGCAAAACAGAAATACACTGCGAACTACTGCCGCTCATCCATATGTTGTTCAGCTTAGTACTCCTCGAACTTCATTGTTCAAGAATTCTTTCATCTGGAGAACGTCATCTTTGTGGAATGATCTTCCTGAGGTCGTGTTTCCCAATGAATACAATCTTCAACGTTTCAAGACCAACGTTAATCGCTTTTTTCGCACTCGCACCGCTCCCAGAGCGCCTTAAAGCATTTTTCCTACAGTGCAGGTGTTTTATCATAAAAAAAAAAAAAATTATTTGAATTATGTGCTTAGAAATAAAAATGATAAATTCCGCCTGCCGCCTCTTAATCTTGTCAACTATCAGTCAAATCTTGCAACGCGTTTTTGAGAAAATCCCCGTGAACCGATTTCAATGAAATTTGGTATACTTACAAAGGTCCGATGACAATGCAATATTATGAAAAATAATTTATTGATATGATATCTGAATGATAAAAAAATATTCTTTACTTTTTAGTGCATTTTATAAAAGCCTGTAACTTAATTTTTTTATGTTTATTTTCATTTTCCATGGTTTTGGCGCCCCTAGAACATTGCGCTTCGCTCGGTTTCTTGTACCATTGCATGACCTACCGATTTAGGAGTGTGTACCTTCTTCCGCACCCCACGAGATATCCGATCTCATCCGGCCTGGTTACCGACGTGAATGGCGTGGGTTGGGAGATGATACATTTTACACTCTTTCCTGCATTCTTAAACCTACTAAAATTCGGACATACTTTTTTTATTGTGCGTCCACTCCGAGGATCGAACTTGAAACACCTTATTTTACTTTTAATATTTTTTACCGAACTACATTGTAACATATGATTAAGAGTAAAGTTTAGTGATGCATTCGCCATTTCATTTTTTGATAAATATTTCTTATCCTTTTCGCTTTATTCAAAAAAGGGCCAAATAGCCGTCCTTGAGTAGCAATTTTCTGCAGTTTTGACTAAAGAAATTTGTATCCTCCTTTTAAGAGTGGGAGACTTACTAGTATCGCAAATGGCCTCTTTATACCTCTCAATTAAGAATGAAACTAAACTAGAGATTAAATTTATTCAGTTGTACTTGCAAGCACTTTAAAGACTCGCGTCTATATTCTAGTCTGCTGCGAAGGTCAGTCGGATGGCGGGACATTTAAAATTAAGGTTGAAATGGATTTTATTATTTTTTACGTCACGCTTTCATTACAATTCTTGCTGGACAGTTGCATCCAATTTTATAGGAACCCTTAACTTTCGGTTGTCGCGCTTTTTGTGCGTTTTTAATATTTTCAGTGTACCTTCCTGAACGGTGACAGACATATCTTTGTTAGAAAGAGTTCTTGATTGTACAATAACAAATGATGACTGACTATTTGCCTCTATTGTAAGCTTCCACTTTTTAAAATCTTCAACGGAATTAAATTGCAGGTCTTCTTATTATATCATGGACATCAACAAAATGAAGATCCAGTTCAGCCAAGGATGAAAACAAAGTTCTACATAGAGGGCATGTAATTGTCTTTAAATGTGATTGTATGAAGACTTTGTGTTTTAATTTCATGTGAGCACTAATATTTGATTTTGTACTGCATTCCCTTCCACATTCTGTGCACACATAAACTGTTCTACAATTTAAAAAATGACGGTTAGGTTTTTACTTTCAAAATATTTAATATTTTGTGTCAGCCGCATGCCATAACAAAACTTACTGATTAATAACTTGCCCCTCCATTTTAATTATGCCCCACAAGGCCACAAATAAACAAACCGGCAAACTGTTCTTGTAAGAAATAGTATATTACGTACCGAGGTGGAAAGTGTTTCATTACTGTCGAGAGATTAGATAGTTTACCGAGACGCGAAGCGTCGAGGTAAACTATATCTCAGAGACAGTAATGAAACTTTTCACCGAGGTTTGTATACTATTTTATTTACAACCACATCCAACATCCACTTCTTATTATTTTGAGTTCAAATAATTATTAAAAGGTAAATGTCATTTTGACTTTTCCATTGCAAAAGTAGACAGACATTTAGAATTTCAAATAACCGCAGGTGATAAAATAACGTAGGTAATAATACACATCAAGATGGCAAATATCATTTTTGGAATATGGTTTCCATGTCACTAAACAATATATTATTTTTTTAAAACGTTAGTGTCAAAGTTTTTACAAAACACCAAAAAAATGCTCTCAGATGAGGAATTTGATTTGGCTGCTACTCCCCCAGAAATTCGAGAAGCAGCAAAAATAGTAGAAGAAGATCTTCTGCCAACTAAAAGCCGCCCGAGATATGACAAGGCATATAACTGTTTTAAAGAATGGTGTATTGGAAACAAAGTTCAAAATCCTGGTTCTGAATCGGCGCTACTAGCTTATTTTAGTGAAAATGCCAAGACAAAGAAAATATCAACGCTTTGGTCAATATATTCAATGTTGAGGACCACTCTATCAATTAGGGAAAAAGTAGACATATCTAAACACGCAAAGCTATTAGCATTTTTAAAAAAGCAAAACAAAGGATACAAGCCGAAAAAATCGACCACACTGTCTATGGATAATATTGAAACATTTTTGGAACAAGCACCTATGGAATTTCTTGTTCAAAAGGTATTTTAGGCTAAAAGGTTGACTATTTCTATATTAACTTATTATTTTATACATTTGTAGGTCGCATTGGTTATTGGTGTCTCAGGCGCCTGCCGATCAGATGAATTATACAAAATGAAAACAACAGACGTTCACTTTTTAGAAGAAAAGGTCGCGATTGAAATACAAAATAGCAAAACGTACCAGCCACGATCATTTATGATAACTGATAATAAATGGATTGCACCACTTAAGGAGTACATAACTTTACGGAAAAATATACAGGATGGAAAGCTTTTTATGCAAATAAGATATGGAAAAATTAGTAAACAATGTATTGGGCACAACACTTTAAGTCAGTTTCCAAAAAAAATTGCAGCTTTTCTGAAGCTGAATACTGAAGGTTTTACTGGTCACTGTTTCAGAAGAACAGCGGCTACTTTGCTCGCAAATAACGGTGGCGATCTTATGCAAATAAAGCGGTTAGGAGGCTGGAAATCTAGCACAGTAGCTGAGGGATACATAGACAGTTCGGTTTCTACTCAGGTTAATACGGCAAAATTGATTTCAAAGCCAAGTTCAAGTTTTACTAACACTACTTTAACTTCAAATAATCATGAAATAAACCTTTCAAAAGAAGAATTTCAGCAAGGTTTAAACATATCTGTGACTGCCTACAATAATGCCAATGTAATATTTAATGTAAATAAGTAAAACATAAACCATGTTAATTTTTTGTTTTTTATAAATGTCATTTAGGTATAATTCATTTAAAGAAATAAAAAATAAAATTATTGTTGTTGAATTTGTGTAATGAGTTGTGTGTTGGTGTGTTTGTATATTATTTTGAGATATCGATTTTTATTAAAATTAAAAAAAAAAAAAAATTTACTATTTTGAGATATCGATTTTTAATAAAATTACAAAAAATAACAATTTTACTTTCCACCCGGGTGGAAAGTGAGCACTTTCCACCCGGGTGGAAAGTAAAAGTCAAGAAACGTCAACTTTCCACCTTTCAAAGATAGGTGAAATGTCATTATTACATACATGGTTGTAAATAAACAAAGTTCTACATAGAGGGCATGTAATTGTCTTTAAATGTGATTGTATGAAGACTTTGTGTTTTAATTTCATGTGAGCACTAATATTTGATTTTGTACTGCATTCCCTTCCACATTCTGTGCACACATAAACTGTTCTACAATTTAAAAAATGACGGTTAGGTTTTTACTTTCAAAATATTTAATATTTTGTGTCAGCCGCATGCCATAACAAAACTTACTGATTAATAACTTGCCCCTCCATTTTAATTATGCCCCACAAGGCCACAAATAAACAAACCGGCAAACTGTTCTTGTAAGAAAACATAATACCTCGACTATGACTCATCACCGTGAAGTAAAAAAATAATTAAATCCATTGCAACCACTCGTTTAAATGTCCCGCCATCCGCCTGACCTTGGCAGCAGACTAGAATATAGACGCGAGTCTTTAAAGGGCTTGCAATTACGTGGTTGGCGCCCAGCTATGGTAATTGGTCTGAGCACTTAACCATAAAACTCCCTCATTTTTTTTATGCGATACTCAACCTCTGTTCTTTGGCCCATTTTCTGACCACCTTGGCTATTTGTTCGGCTTGACTCGAACTACTAGTTCTCAAGAGTTGTAAAATGTCACTCAGCATGTCCACAGACAACTTTTTAGCTACAACGCCCTAAAATCGTATTTAAACCTTAAAAATACTGTTTTATCGTCTGCAAGAGATACGATTCCTAAGCAGGGTTGCGACGATTTAAATCATGATTTATATTAACTGATTTTTTCAATTTTACTCGTGATTTAAATCAAATTATAAATTGCTGTAAAAACAAGTCGCCGAAGCAAATAACTCATCAGGAAATTTAAAAAAAAGGAAGACAGTTTATTTAAAACGAAGCGTTTAGATACATTATGTAAGTGTAAAAACATAATTAATCGTCATCAGTCCAGCGTAAAAAATATTCATAAATTACGCTGCCGAAAATTTTCATGTCAATACAAGTTATTTTGTATGTCGCCAAGGAGATTTTTTAACTGTAAATCTACACAACAATTATTTTTAGGCAAATAGAGACAAAATAATGAAAATAAGTGATTTTAAAGTTCATTATCGCCATATTTAAGAAATAAATCAGTATAAATTGATAACAATCAAAAAAAATCACGATTTAATCGAAAAAATCAGATTTATTGATTTTTTTTTAAATCGTGATTTATTGCAACCCTGATTTTTTTTTATGACGAAGGTACATGTACGTAACCACTAAATTGAGTAAACTGGTATTGTAAAAATGGTAAAACAAAGAAAAATTACCTGAAATACTCCTACTATAGCCCCTCTTTTCCCCTCCCAAAATTCGGGATTGGGGTCCAATCTATCTAACATATCAAATGCTTTGGCTGCGTACCAAAATTCGCCCATTCGGTAGCAATCGTTTGCTATTTGCAGCAATAAATTGAAACTATCAGGAGAATTATCCAAACTATAAAAAAAAGTAATATGAAGAATTTATAAACAGGTTTGGTGGTAGTTTTCAGTGGCGTATTTAGGGGGGGGGGGCTGTCGGGCTGCAGCCCCCCCAGAGCCTAGGAGCTCGGGTCTATAAGTCTAATTGCAACCTAATTTTTTGTCTCACGCTTGGACTCTTAATTTAAATATTTAAATAATGTATTCTTGGCTTAGATTACAAAGGTCTTGTAGGAAACGTTTAGTTTTGAAACTTTTCCTTCTAAAAGTCCTGTTTTATATAGAGATTCAGGTTTCGGAAGCATATCGTTTTAGTTATTGATTTATGATGCAATTTTATAGGAAAACTAGGAAAAATAATAATATTTTAAAGTATTTTTCTATTATATACTTGTCTGTTTAGTTTTTCCTTTTTTAGAGCTATTTTAAATCAACAAAAATATTTTTACAACAAAAACAATTAGGTATTTATTTTTAAAGAGACAAATTAAAGTAAAAATTTTAATTGAAACATTTTTTATGGAAGAAGTGTGATAATTTATAATAAAAAAAATAGTTCGGGAAGAAACGAGAATGCTTTATTATGAATATACAAAACGGCAATTAAGAAGGAGTATTTCAAAACCTAAGCATTTGCACCAAGAACTGCTCTTAGATCTACGCTCCTAAAATAAATGATTTCTGAAAAAATCATCAATTTTGGCGTGGTGAGCGATATTTACTTTATTTTTAATCATGAAAAACCGAGCCCGAAAAACGCTGGTTAGAGTCATACATATGTCTTATGTTAAAATTTTGGATTGACACCAATATTCATATTTTTCACAAATATAAAAAATGTTTATAATACAATTATTCAACCACACTTTAATTATTGTTCTTCATTATTAATATCATGTACTCAAGAAAATATATACAGGTTACAAGTACAACAAAATAAAGTAATGCGTTTAATTCTTAATTGTAATAAATATACCCCAATTAAAGCAATGCTGAGCACCTTAAATTGGTTGTCTGTTGAACAGGGCATTAAAAAGGCAAACATTATTTTAATATATAAAATTGAACGTGGTCAACTTCCTGCCTATTTGAAGGATTTTCTTGAAAAAAGATCCAACTTTTTTGAATATAACATTCGATCAAGACATAACTACAATATTCAGTATGTAAAGTCAGCAAGTTTACAAAAATCGTTGTTTTATGAGGGTGTTTGTCTATACCGGGTGCATTAAAGAGTGAAAATAGTCTGGTCACCTTTAGTAAAAATGTTTCGAAATATTTACAGAGTAAATAAGATTGTAACTAATAGTAGTATTGTATAGTTGGATATACTTAGTTGTATTTACTAGCCAGGTGCTAAATAAAAAACCTTATTATACTGTTATTATTATTAATAAAGAGCCAGCTAGGAATATCAAAAAGAAAGTAAAAAGTAAATATTTACGAAAACAAATTTAATCCAAACATGCAGAGGGGGAGAGGTAATAATTTAATTCTCGAAATTTGATAGTAGTTAAGTGAATTTTAAACGAACTTTGGGCGTGGCCCCGAAAATTTTTCGCCTGCGGCGTAGTTAGTATAGTCACTTGCGTTCCGCCGCGCGTCACGCTGAAAACATATGTTCAGTAGTCTGCGCTCGACTGGGCAGGACAGATTTTAATCCTAAAGCAACTGTAGGGTGACTAAACAATGTTTACAGACACAAAAGAAAAATGTAATTTTAAATATATTACCGTAGATATAATTCCCAGGCCTCCTGTGGCTTCTTATTCATAACATAACACCGAGACAAGTTCGAGATGTAAACGTAGTCGCTCTTAATTTTTGAATCTTGAATCAGCAGGAAACTTTCTTCTGCTTCTTTAAACTGGTTACAGGCCGTTTTTGCTTGCCCGAAGTTAAAATTAAAAGTATCATCTGAAAAAAAAGACGTTGAGGTACGATAAGTTTATTTTCAATATTTATAATATAATAAATGTGTTTATTTATCTTCCTTAGTAAACTTTTTCTTTGATCCCCGAAGACGTGCTTGTTGGGGGAAAATCTTAGTATTTTAAATCATAAATATATAAGGATATTAAAATATTTTTTTAAATATTTGTTAATATTATATAAAAGTTTAATTGCAAATAAAACACGTTTAAGTATATGAATATAAATATAAACACAGTTTTTTGAATATATAGGTATAATAATATTTTGAAAAATATATTATTCATAACATAAACAAATATTTTTTAAAGTTATCTGTTTCCAATATCCATGCTTTTATTTCGACTTTATATATTTTTTAAAATTGTTGTTGGTAAATAATCATTTAAATAAAAACATAAATATTTTTTTAAAAAAATTTCCTATGGACTTATTTATTTCATTTTTAAGACGTGTATTATGATTATCGTTTTTTCAACTGTATAAGATTTTTATTTTTAAATACTTATGTATATTTAAGATGTTATAAATGTAAAGTTGTCTAATGTTCATTTTTTTTTGGTTTCAGAATATAATTTTATTGAAGGATGAAGATAATATTTAATTAATATAATTTTTAGAAACCTTTTCTGTAATATTTCTAATTTTTTAACTAAAGTTCTATTTATTCCTTCCCAACCTAAAATTCCGTAATTGAAATGAGTTTTAACTAATGCATAATATAATTTTTCCATATGTTTTACCTTCAAATTTTTTTTAATGTTTCTAAAAATTGGTGGTAAACTTCTTAATTTTTTAATCCGATATTCTATGTGAAAATTCCAATTTAATTTACGGTCAAGGATTATTCCTAAATATTTTACTTGATTAACTTTCAAAATTTGAATGTCATCATTTATTTTAATACCATTCATATTTTGTGGTATGTTATTTGGATTTAAAGTAAAAGGAAGATAAATTAGTTTTATCAAAATTAAAAAATATCTTTATTTTTAACATTATTTTTATATGGTCTCCCCCTTAAATTTCGTACAAATAATTCTAGAATATTATAATAAATCTTTAGCGTGAAGATTAATTATTATTACCTGAATGAAGATAACTCTTAATACTAGTTAAATAAACCAGCACTTCTTCAAACTGTCCGGCCAGAAAGAATGATGCAGACATGCACTGTCTGCCGTGTATAGTGTCACATTCGCTAGACGAACTACCAACGAGATGGAAGCATTCTTCAGCAGTTTTTACATGATCAGTCTAAAAATTCATGAAGCAACATTCATTTATAAGGGACAGTATTTTCACATTAAAAAATGTACACATGCTTGTACTATTGCTATTTATTAACATCTCTACATTTCTTACCGAGTTAATTTCTTGCCCCAGAGCCGCGTTGACGACGCCTTTAAGAATATACTCCTGAGGAACCGCAGGTTGAACATCTTTTAACAAATTATAGGCTTCTTTAACATCATCGTTTCTTAAATAATGAATAACCAGGTTTAGTCGAGCTTCTGGCACTACATCAACTAATGCAGGAAAGACCTGAAATATAACGTATTTTCAGGTCATATAATTAATGCTATTGCGCCTTAATATCCCAGGAAAAAAATAGAATCACACAGCTGAAAGACACACTATAGATAAGAAAAGTTTGCCAGTTCAGTCAGTTTTTTAAGATTATAATAATTTCACCTATTTTACAGTTATTTATACCTGCATTGCATCTTCTCCATCTCTAAACACAACCAAATTATGTCTAATCAAGTCATACCCAAACCCTACATTTGCCGTTTGGTCAACTATTGATCTCAGTTCATTTTCTGCAACAGTACCATTATATAATCGGAACGCATTACAAGCCTAAAAATAGGTACAAAGTTTAAAAAGCTTAAAAATTTATTTTTTATGAAAAGTATCAGTCGAAAATTTAATTTAGGTCATCCTATTGGCTACCCTTGCTCATAAACACATTCTGAGAAAAAGATATTAATCTAATTATGATACAAAACACTAAAAATTACTATAATTTCATTAAAATTGATTTTTGAAGATTTCTTGACTTGGTGATGTAGGTACCATAAACAAATTTACATTATTAATGCAAAACTTCAATGACTTCTTAAAAAAATATCAAATCATAATAAAATATTGAGTTTACAAAATTTTTTGATATAAATAGTAGGTACCTTTAAATTTGTAGCAATCACTGAATCAGCATATCTCTGCAAATACAGCCCCAAAACTTCTTGGGACACATCGTAATAATCCAACTTATAATAGCAAAGGGCTACATATACATTTAATGCAATATTTTCTCTAAAATTGACAAAAATTAAACACAAAAACCTTCACTAGGACCAGAGTACTAACCTATTTTGAAGAAGTAACCTTTTATAAATATCGATGGCTTCCTGATAATGAGCCCTCAGGTAGTGTATTGCAGCTAAACTCAACTGATCATCCAAGATATCTTGAAGCTGCTGATGGTATTCCATTAGTGAAGCTTCATCCTTCAGTTTATGAGATATATGGAAACTCAGACGAGTTTTTAGGTCGCTGGATGAAGCTTGAGTTAGGATATCTTGTGATTCTTCATACATGCCTAAATAAAAATAGGTAAATAAGCAAACAAAAATTACCTGCACAAAAATGTATTTTACCTAAATAGAAATAGCAGCATGATATATTAACAGCCAGGTTTTTAACATCAGCTTTAATTTTATACAGTCTGTCATAAATTTGTAAAGCGTTCTTGTAGTCGCCTCTGTGGAAATAACAATAAGCCATCCATAGGCTGGCATTGTGATCATTCTCTGGATACTTTTTAAACTAAAAAAAAATTATAATACTTAACTTCTTATATTTATCCATAAAATACTTCTTACTTCCAAAAGTGTGATAGCTCCTGTATAATCTCTTTTAACCAGGAATTCTTCAAATTGAGAGGCATTTTTATCGTTGGTAGGTTTCTTAGCATTTTTGACCCCCTCAGTGTTTGTTGAGAGGGCTGGCTTGGCTCTGCTTAAAATCTATAAAAGAATATATTATTTGATTTTCGTAATCTGAAAAAACAAGTTCCTAATTAAACTAACCATTTTTATTCCTAAAATTTTAATTTCTCTCAAAATATAAAAAGATAATGTTTGTATTCTTACCGCGCTTACCCTGTTGCCATAGCAATTGAAGAGGGTTTATTAATATCATAATGTTAGGACTTTTTGATGCTATGCTCCTAAGGTATAATAATAAAATATGGCTCGAAATGCTTCCAAAACTTAAACAGTTCATTTTAAATAATAATGCTTTGTAAAAAAATTATATAAAAAGGTGAGGTTATGCTGGTTATGTTTTCCGTCATTTAGGACAAACGGGATTTTAAAATCCCATGTTCCCAAAACTCCGAGAAATGACAGATAAATAACATAACCTAATTTTTTGATAAACTTTAAAACTTATTTTTTAAATATATGCAAACTCATTAAACTAAAGTAAAAAATATGTTAGATAATATAAAACATATAATTCTGGTCTTATCTGGAAAAGGAGGGGTTGGAAAATCGACCGTCAGTACCCAATTGGCCCTTACATTAGTTGAAAAGGGATACAAGGTAAGTCAGTATTATTAAGAGGTTTTAGTTAAATTTCTGTGACCAATTTATATATTTATTTTATTTAGGTGGGCCTGTTAGATGTTGACCTCTGCGGACCCAGTGTGCCCTATTTATTACAATTGGAAGGCAGTGATGTACATCAGGCCGATGAGGGGTATGTAATATTTAAAACCTAAAACATTAATTGGTTGTTTAATAATTATTATTATAGGTGGGTGCCTGTATATACAGACGAGAAGCAAAATTTAGCAGTTATGTCGATAGGGTTCCTTCTTAACAACAGGAACAATGCAGTTGTATGGAGGGGGCCCAAAAAGACTGCTATGGTAAAACAGTTCCTTACAGATGTCTGCTGGGGTAATTTAGACTATCTAATTATAGACACCCCTCCGGGGACTTCAGATGAACATATAACTGTTATGGAAAATTTAAAAACAGTCAAATGTGATGGAGCAGTAATAGTAACAACTCCTCAGCAAATGTCTATAGAGGATGTTAGGAAGGAAATAACATTTTGTAGAAAGACTGGTATACCTATTATTGGACTTATAGAGAATATGAGTGGGTGGGTGAATTTTTTATATATTTGTACTTAATTATCTGAGTATACCGTTAACTCTGTAGATTATTATATTTTGTTATAACTTTTAGGTTTGTATGTCCTCACTGCTCAGATTGCACAAATATATTTAGTAAAGGTGGTGGAGAATCTTTAGCTGAACTAGCTAAAGTCCCTCTTCTGGGGACCTTACCCATTGACCCTCGAGTAGGACAACTGTTGGGGAAAGCTTGTGTTAAGGAGTTCCCCGACTCACCTTCGGCAAAAATCTTTAATGAAGTTGTTGAGAAAATCAGTAGGAGTTGAGTGGAAAGGGTAAAATTTTTAAATGCATTAATTTTTTTTTTAATTTAATTTTTAGGAAAGTTTTTGAAATAAAAATTCTGAAAACTATCCAGAATTAAACTTCTGTGTTTTATATTGATATCAGTACAATGTCACATATGAATTTTTGATGATTCTTTGTTAATGAACTTCTACGTAAAAAAATACCATTTAAAAAACATATTTATTTACAAAAACTATTTGAAAAAATATATTATAAGGGATATATTGGTAAATTTACAATAAAGGATAAAAAATGAATATAAAAACATATTTAATAATCATTATTTTCTTATACAGGGTGTTAAATGCTAAATAATTTGGTAAAAATAAATTTAAAAAATGTCGATGACTTCCGAAAAAAACCGAAAAAATCAATTTTAGTTTTTATTTTTTTATGACAATAACATATTATTATTTTGAAAAACTAAGAGCCCAAAAGTGCCTTAAGAAAGTGCTCTTGGTTTTTCAAAATAATCAGTATTTTGTAAGAAAAATTAAAACAATTGATTTTTTCGTTTTTTTTTTCGAATATCTCCGGAAATCACCGAATTTTTTTAAATTTATTTTTATTGATTATTCAGCAATAAAATATGCAACTTTGCCTCCATTTAACCAACTCTCTATCTCTTATAGTTACTCAGATAGCAGTGCTAATGCATCGAATTTTTAATACCCTGTATAGATATCTAAAAATACCTACATACATAATTATATATTTATAAAAAGTTAACAAAAATGACTAGCCCACTCACGCATGTTTTATAACAAAAAAAAACTTTATCATAGAATTTGGCAAAAAATTAATACTAAAATATAGTCAAAATAAAAACAAACTTAATAAACACCTATACTTAAAAGTAAAAACCCTTTTCTATCAGAGTGCTTGTAAATAACGGTAAAAGTTTTAAAACTTTTAGTTTTAAAATCATATCTAATATTATATTACATATAAAAATACAATACTCATACTAAAAAGGTAACTATATCGATCAAAATCGTCAATTTTACATCTCACAGTCCATTGTTACATTTTTTTCTTATTATGGATGGCCCATGCTCCTCATACTCATCTTTAGATACACAAATGTTTTTGTAAAAAGTACTTAAGGAACCTAATATTGAACCTCCCCTCCAGACAAATAGGTTTCTATCTTTTTCGGCTATTATGTTGACTTTCATACTAGCTGGAACTCTGGATTCGACTTCAGATTTCAAGCGTTCTTCTATACCTTTAAAAAGGGTATTGCCTGAAAGATAATTGATATTATATACAATGTGTTGGTATACACAGTTACAAAATTTGTCTACTTTTTTTACCTCCAGAAAGTATAATATTGCTGGCAAATTCCCTTCTTAGGTCAAAGCCACATTTAAAAATCGATTGAAAAATCATTTCATGAATTCCCAGGCAGTCGTATTGTTCCACCAGGGCAGGTTCAAATAAGGGTGCTGTAGCCTGATACCTTTCTCGTCCTAGAATTAATCAGCAACTTTAAAATTACAAACTAAACTAAGTTTTATGTATGTAACAGTGAGCTAATAAGGAGATATATTTAAATGGATTTTAAGCGAAGAACCTTACTCTATATTTGTTTTGTTGTGGGTTACCAGTGGCGTATTTAGGGGGGGGGGGGGGGGGAGACTAGGAGCTCGGGTCTCAAAGTCTAACTGCAACCTAATTTTTCGTCTAGATATTTAGTTTTAAAGAGAAAAATTAAAGTAAAAATTTTAATTGAAACAATTTTTATGGAAGAAAAATAGTGCGGGAAGAAACGAGAATAATTTATTATGAATATACAAAACGGCACTTTAAGAAGGAGTATTTCAAAACCTAAGCATTTGCACCAAAAACTGCTCTTAGATCTACGCTCCTAAAATACATGATTTCTGAAAAAATCATCAATTTTGGCGTGGTGAACGATATTTACTTTATTTTGAATCATGAAACACCGAGCTCGAAAAACGCGGGTTAGAGTCATACATACGTCTTATGTTAAAATTTTGGATTGACACCAATATTCATTTTTTTCACAAAAATAAAAAATGTTTTTTTTAAATAAAGAGCCAGCTAGAAATATAAAAAAAAAGTAAAAAAAAACATTTACAAAAACAAATTTAATCCAACCAAGCAGAGGGGGAGAGGTAATAATTTAATTTTCGAATGTTAATAGTAGTTAGGTGAATTTTAAACGAACTTTGGGCGTGGCCCCGAAAATTTTTCGTACAAAATCATGAAATACATGTAGTCCCGACTGTTCTTCTCTCCAGAAAAAAAATGTCCTATTTCTGCCCACTTCGAGGATCGAACTCGGACCGCCAACGGTCGAATGTCAGTAACTCACCTCTGAGCTACTGCCGTGATTTACTCTATTTAAAGCTTAATAGACCAAGCAGACTACAAGGCGTCGATTGGCTTTGGAGGAATCAAGCGAAGTGTCTTTCAAAGCCTCTAAATAACTATAGAATTTTGAGAATTTAACGCGCTCACCTAATGTTAAAGTTTTTCCATCTGGCAAATTATAGGTTTCCTCGATATCTGTATCTTTTTCTATCTCAGGTACAAAACAGAGCTTTTCTTTTATATTTCTTGCTTCTTCGGTTCTAAAAAAATATTTAAAGAGTCGTTTTCAAAAAATTCAATTTCAAGATTAAATTAAAGAAAATAAAAAAATTGTAAAATTAGTTATATTTTAAGTATTCTTCTTACGTTATAATGTTACTGGCGTCATTATCATTGAGTAGTTTGGCAAGATATTGGTCTATATCTCCTCCACCCACGTCCAGTCTTAAAATGGCTTCGGATATGGCATATCCACTTAGAATGGGCACAACACTGGTCACACCATGTCCGCTTTCTACTATTACACCAGCTGGTCTGCCTAGAATATTTAAATATAATATTCTTCTTCTTTAAATATTAATGTAAGATAAGAAAAAAACCATCTTCAAAGAATATGCCATGGAATTGATTCGGCACGTCTTAAGATAACCTGAGTAAAAAGTAATAGTATATACCATCTTTCCAATGATAAAAAAACTCAATAGTTTGTTAAGTTTTTTTTTGTAATTCGCACCAAAAAAAACTGCAATTTAACACACCTAAGGATCAATTTCTCGACTTGTGAAGGATTAAAAACTTATCAAAATAGCCGAAATATTGTAATGCGTCGTTTGTTAACTACTGACGTTTTTTCTTTTAGTTTTCAACGTGTTTATTTTATTATTACCTGAAGAATAAAAAGTTAAAACTGAATGGACTTCTTCATACAGTGCAGGAACTTTAAATTTTTCAAAGAGCATTTCTGCCAGTTTGTCTTTATCTCTTTGGGGATTTTTCGGGGGTTGCGTCACTAACACAGGATGATCGTTTGATCTAAAAAAAATATATAGTGTGCAACATATGGGAAATTTTTTTATTACCGATTTCTCAGAAAATTTTATTCTTGATAAAAGTTGGAGCATCTTCGATAATCATATTAGGTGTACTTGGAATGGATGCAAGTCAAACGGTGTACAGGGTAGGGCAAAAAATATAAAACTTTTACAAGAAAAAAGTACCCCTATTTCAGAAAATTCAGCAAAATGTTATTAAGAAAAGGTGTTAAGAATTAAAAGTTATGGATAGATTTGATAACGTGACCTAAAATAAAAAACAAAATTTTTTTGAAAATATTAATTATTTCCCAAAAAAATTTTTTTTATATATTCACCCTAAAGACCTTCATAAATAAAATAAAATCAAATCAATTTCACATATCTTTGTTCAAATTCAAGCATATTTGTAAAATTAACTTAGCTTTTTAATTTATTAAGGAATCACAAACTTCATGTTTGTTGCAAGGACATTAAACACAACTTTAAAATACCCTAAACATTATTTTTAACAAGATAAAACATTAGTAATGATAATTTTCAAATTAAAAAACTCTCATTTAAAGTACAAAATATTTATTTTAGAAGGTCACGTTTTCAAACCTATGCATAACTTTTAATTATTCTAAACACCTTTTCTTATTAACATTTTGCTGAATTTTCTGAAATAGGGGTACTTTATTCTTGTAGAAGTTTTATATTTTTTGCCCTACCCTGTACACCGTTTGACTTGCATCCATTCCAAGTAAGCCTAATATGATTATCGAAGATGCATCAACTTTTATTAAGAATAAAATTTTCTGAGAAATCGGTAATAAAAAAATTTCCCATATGTTGCACACTTACATGACCACACTGTATATGTATAGACGAGGAGACTTAATGAGTACGTCACTTAATAATCCATGCAACTTACCTAATATCGAGTTCTTTGGTAAAAACGTGCTCGAATAAGCGTTCTATATGATCAAAATTCTGTATTACACCATGATCTATGGGATAACTAAAATTTGTTTGATGTAATGCTTCGTTTCCAATAAGAAAATCGTCAGGTGCTGAATCGTCATAAGCTAGAACCGTTGGGATGGTACATAACGGATAGTCCTGATCTGCTAGACCAGCCTTGGTTTCTCCTGAACCTAAATCTATGACTAAGGTGGGTTTATTGTCGTCCATGGTTAGTTTGGTGCTATTTTTTCCTGAAAACGGGTTTTAAATTAGATTTATTACAATGGTACTTGTTAATATTTTTTTGTAAATATCTTACGTTGTTAGCTTTTGTTTTTTACCCCATAAAATTGGCATTGGAATCCTTCATTTTTAGGAGAGCGCCGTGTATTTGAAAAAGGTTTTAAAACTCTCACTCTTAAAACTAACGGAATATAATCAAGGACAAAAAGTAATAAACATAAACACCTACTGCATAATAGGTATTATTTGTATAGCAATAAAGAATATGTTTGTATTGACCTTCCCAACCCCATAACTGCAATCGATATACCTTTTAATGGGGCCTTATCCTACTGTTCCTCCACCATTTGTTTTATTTTTATTGATAACATTTAAATTTAAGATGTTTTTACAATAATTATTTACGGGGAGTTAAATTTGAATTTTTTGACTATATTCATTAATGGGGACAATCCAGAAAATCTGCAACTTATCGTTCATAGTACGTAAATGCAAGATGTTTAGAATGTTGCCTATTCTTTTTTAGTTAAATTACAGTAACAATCTATTATTTTTGCATTTGCAAGTTAACTTGCGGGCCACGGTATGGCAGCTCAATGGAAGAGCTGTCGCAATCGGCCGTAGGTGACCCGGGTTCGAACCCCAAACGCGTGTACGCCTAATAATAAAAATATACCCAAAATTTTATAGGTAATAATGCCTGCCGTATGACACTGGTCGATTTCCGAATACGATTTTTATCTAATAAAGTAATTTTCAATATTTTGTCTAAATTTTAGTAGGTTTAAGAATGCAGGGAAGAGTGTAAAATGTATCATCTCCCAACTCACCCCATTCACGCCGGTAACCAGGCCGGATGAGATCGGATATCTCGTACAATGTGGAAGAAAGTACACACTCCCCAATCGGTATGTCATACAATGACTCCAGAAACCAAGGGGTTAGCCCTTGGGAGGATCGTGGTTCGGAACCCACGTTAAGCTGTAGGTCCCTCGAGAATGGCCCCGGCAGCGAACCAAGAGGTAAAAAGCTTAATTCGAGAGAATGGCAAGAAACGACAATATTTTTTACATTAGCAATGAACTTTATTATTTTTATGGTTTTCATTGGCTTATATCATCATCTTCGATTTTTTAATTTGAGCCAAGAAGAAGCGCAATTTAACACGGCAAATTTTAGCGCGGTCAGACAAAGAGACCCAGTAAAAATAGGTCGAATGGTCCCACAGTGCATTAAAAATATCTGGTATACTTTGTAGGTCATATTTTGTCTGTGTACCACCTACCCATTTCTTGCGCGCGAGATACAAAAACCTATCAAACTACGTCATCTGGTCATCTGCATATTAACCTATGAACGTTTGCATTGACAAAAAACGTCATTAAAAATTTAATTTTTACACATACGAAATACCATTACAGTACGACCACTAAACAAACATAAATATGCACCTGGGAAATACATATTACTAATACAAAATATTACCTATATCTAAGGTTCTAACTACATACTTATCACAAAAAATACTTACTTAAACTACTTGGCATAAGTTGTTATTATTAGTGTAGGTACTCACCTCCTAAGTATTACATCACTTGAAAAAATAACCCAAAACTTCCTCTCCGATGCTTCTGTCACATACCACACAATATAGTTCTAAAAAAAACACATCCAAAAGAACCCAAACTATCAACTTTCACGCGTGCTAGGAACCACGGTACAACTTAAAAATTTAGAATATTTTAATACTAATCAAGTGTTAATGGTTCTGAATGTTTTACTGCTTTTAAAGTTACACAGCGGAAATTATTATTACCATCATACGGCTAAAATTAAATATTATTTAATTGGCCGTACTTTGGTACTCTCTTTCTGGTACTTAATCTAATCAATTTTATCAGATAAGGTACCTAATAATCGCGTTTATGGTAATATGAAATCTATTTATGAACAAATGCGTGTCTATTTGTTCTTTTACTATCTTATCTCGACATGGTACTGGGTGTATCTACCAGTACTATGGTACCGTATGTATTCATTAATACCTACGCTAATAATGCTGAAAATATTTTGGTTGCACAATCATATACTCGTATGGTTATACCGCTATATTATGCATAAGAATTTCTTTATTATTTTTCCTTTCTGTATGTGAGTGTGTACAGGGCGTGTCTGTTTCACGTTTCACGGTATGATGCGGATTGGTTTTTTAGGCGGAAGACATAAAACACAATACACAATGCTGTGGTTAAATCGTTCATTATGTAATTTTGACCGTAGTGAAGGTTGGTTCATTACCTAGTTCTATATGATGCAGTGAAACTAAGTAATTAAAATAGTACTATTCCATACTCATGAATTATTATGGAAAGTTAGTGCTTTACACACTGTACATTAGGTAATAAGTAACAATAAAAATAATTGACACTAATTTTCTCGTATATTTAATAAAACTGTTATTGTGTCAGGTTCTTGTGAATAAGTGATTATCACTGAACAAAAAATTGTTGAACAGAGCAGTAGCAGGCGCGGATTCAGGGGAGGGGCGATGGCACTTTCGCCCCCCCTAAGCCTTACAAAATGGGTGTTTTTTTACCTTCATCCTTCTTGAAATTTGTAGGGCGTGTGAAGAGTCATTTTGAGAGTAGGAATATTTCAAAAGCTCAGCATTTGCAACAAAAACTCAAAAATACACAATTTCCGAAAAAATAATCAATTTTGGCATGGTAAGCGTATAAAAGATATTTACTTTATTTTTAAACATAAAAAATCGAGCCCGAAAAACACTGGTTAGTGTCATACTTACGTTTTATGTAAAAATTTCGTGTTGAAACACAACATTCATATTTTTCACAAATCTAAAAAATGTTTTTTATTTTAAAATAATCAAATAATATAAAAAAAACATTCACAAAAACAGATTTAATCCAACCATGCGGTGAGGGGGGGTTAACGTAATAGTTTAATTAATTTTTAAAATTTGATAGTAGTTGGGCAATTTTTAAACAAACTTTAGGCTTGGCCCCGAAAATTTTTCACCTGCGGCGCTTTTCTACCTTCCTCACTAAATACCTTCCTACGTCCACTAACACCCCCCCCCCCCCCCCCCCTCCGCGAACATATAACATATTTTCTGGCTGTATCGTTTTATTTGTTTATTTTTATATTCGCATCCCTATAAAAACACAGAAGTCACTAATCTTATTTTAATTATTTTTCGCCCATAGAGGGCACACCATGCATAATAAACTTTGTACGGGTGAACAATGAAGAAATAACCAGAATATTCCCAATTTAAAGATCTTTATTAGGACCACAATGGGTCCGTCACAGTATGTAAATACATTTTTTTGTATATTCATTTCCATAAATAATTTGGCTTTTGTGATTTGTTTACAATGGAAGGACCGGATTCGTCGTATTCTTGTTTTGAGATCCAAATCTGCTGGAAGGTAGATAGAGAGGCGAGGATGGAACCTCCGATCCATGCGGAGTATTTCCTTTCTGGAGGTGCAATTACCTTAATTTTCATCCTGGATGGGGCGAGCGCGGTGATTTCTTTCTGCATACGGTCAGCAATACCTGGATACATGGTGGTACCTCCAGAAAGGATGATGTTGGCGTACAAGTCTCTCCTGATGTCCAGGCGGTCGCACTTCATGATGGAATCGTATGTGATTTTGTGGATACCAGTCATACTCACGAATGAAGGATGTACCAAGGTACCCAAGATTGAAGGTTGGAACAAAGCTTCTGGACAAAGGAATCTTTCGTTTCCGATGCTAATGACTTGTCCATCAGGAAGTTTATAGCTTTTTTCTACCGAGCTAGAACTAGCAGCGGTGGTCACTTCTTGTACGAAGTCCGGAGCTACATAGCAAAGTTTTTTTTTGATGTCATAAACGATTTCTCTTTCGGCTGTGGTGGGGAATGAGTAGCCCCGTAAATTCAAGGTTTTTATGAGGTAGTCGGTCAAGTCACGACCAGCCAAGTCCAAACTAAGGATGGCATGGGGAATGGCGTGACCTTTATAGATGGGCACCGCGTGTGAAACACCATATCCAGACTCAAGTACGATACCAGAGGTTTGACCAGAAGCATACAGAGACAATTCAGCTTGGATAACTACATACATAGCGGGTGTGTTGAAAGTTTCAAACATGATTTGTGTCATCTTTTCCCTGTTGGCTTTAGGGTTCAATGGGGCTTCTGTAAGAAGAACGGGTTGTTCGTCTGGGGTGACACGAAGTTCATTGTAGAAGGTGTGATGCCAGATCTTTTCCATATCATCCCAGTTTGTGACGATACCGCGTTCGATGGGATAATTTAGAGCAAGGAATCCTCTTTTGCTTTGAGCTTCGTCGCCTACGTAGGAGTCTCTTGGGCTAAATAACGTGACACCCCGTATTGGACGACCGATAACTGAGGAAAATACGGCACGAGGAGCATCATCCCCTGCGAAACCGGCCTTACACATACCAGATCCATTGTCTACGACTAATGCGGCAACTTCTTCGTCACACATGTTGATTGGTTAGTACTAAAAAAAAAACGTTGGTTTAAAAGCTAACACAATGAAAACTATTACCATCACAGGTCTAAAATTTAGTAATATTTAGGTACTTTTGATACCTTTCTTGTGCTTTATCTAATATTTTTATTACATTAGATTAGATTTTTATTGCAATGTATCTTATAATCTTATTAGATAACCGGACGCACTTAAGTAATCTTTAAGATATAAAGAACTTTTTTCACCAACCTCCTAGGGAATTTATAAATGCTTTTTCCAAAGACCCCTCATATATATTGTCTAGGGGCTTCAAGAAAAAAGTTTTTAATATTCAAAGAGATTGATGGTAGAAAATTTTAAATTTCCGAACAGAAATATAGCCAACATTTTATTTTTCTACATATTACAAGTGAATGCCTATACAGGTCTGGCAAAATAATTTTATAATCAGGTACCTAACGGGTAGAAAAGAGAACGTAATATACCAGCTATTAATTAAATAAGAAGAAAACCTACTTCGCCTTGCCTTCCCGTTCTACCAGCATCTCGCAAAGCATAAACAACCATCAGTCGTCCAGCACTACAATCTGTTTTCTCTTTATTTAATTTATAGCTGATATATATTACGTTTTCCTTTGTTATAAAAGTATTTTGTCAGACCTGTATACTGACAAATTACTATTCCAAAATGTATTGTTTAAACTTCTGTGTAAAATTTTAATCTTCACCATTTTTTCAAGAATACCGATCTAGTCAATAGTGTTCAATAGTTAAACTGCTAAATTTTCATAAGACCCCTATTTTGAGGCCAGAGAGAGACGACACTAAGAGGTCGTATTCGAGGTGGAATACTTAATGAGCGTGAAGCTTATTACTACAGTTTTATATCTAAAAGTTATATAACAAAAGAAATCTAAATTCTATTCAGCCGAAGTAGTTTTTTAGTGTTTTTTACATAAAATATCACGAATGAGCGCATATTAGGGCAATTATAAATAATATTCCAAAAATTATTAGTTGAGCTTTAGAGCGTTTTCACACGGCACCATATATTGCGCGCGACAAATGGTCGCAATATTGCTTTTACACCAAATTATGTGTTTTCTCATGAGCCATTTTCACACACAAGCGATATTAGAGAACACATAATTTGGTGTAAAGCAATATTGCGACCATTTATCGCGCGCGGTATATGGTACCGTGTGAAAACGCTCTATAATTTGGTGTAAAAGCAATATTGCGACCATTTGTCGCGCGCGATATATGGTGCCGTGTGAAAACGCTCTTAAGGTTCATGATTTTTCTTACGTTGTAAAAAATTTATCATCGCCATTTTTTTCAAGAACACGGAGATGAGTACCTAATCTGCAAAGAAGTTAAACCAAAATTTAGAGATATCATTCTGTAAACTGTGATTAAACAGAAAATTGTTCCTAAACCCCCTTTTTAGGGGCGGCTAAACGAGACCGCACTCCCCTAACGTTGGATAATTTCGCAAATTTCAGTTTTTAGATTCATTTTCTAAATGGCAGGTCTGGCCTGACAAACACATCTAACCTAAATCGTAGATATGTTGTATATAAAGAAATCAAATTATCGATATAACAGCACGTAGATAATGATATGCAACCGATATAAAAAACAATAAATAAAAATCATACATTTAGAAACATTTTCGGTGGACGATTTTCTCTCCAGATTCATTATATTCCTCTTTCGAAATCCACATGTGTTGGAAGGTGGATAGAGAGGCAAGAATGGCACCTCCGATCCATGCGGAGTAATTCCTTTTCGGGGGTGAAATAATATTAATTTCCATCGTGGATGGGGCGAGTGAGGTGATTTCTTTCTGCATACGCTCAGCGATACCTGGATACATGGTGGTACCTCCAGAGAGGACGGTGTTGGCGTACAAATCTTTCCTGATGTCCACGTCACACTTCATGATGGAATTGTATATGGCTTCGTGGATACCAGTCATACCCGAGATTGAATATGGGACGGAGTTACCCAAGATTGAAGGTTGGAATAAAGCTTCTGGACACCGGAATCTTTCGTTTCCAATGGTGATGACTTTACCGTCAGGAAGTTCGTAGCTCTTTTCTAAAGAGCTAGCGGAGGTGGTCATTTCTTGTTCAAAGTCCAGAGCTACGTAGCAGAGTTTTTCTTTTATGTCACGAACGATGTCTTTTTCGGTTGTAGCGGTGAAATAGTAGCCACGTTTAATCAAAATGTCCATTAGGTAGTCGGTCAAGTCACGACCAGCCAAGTCAAAATGAAGAATGGCATGGGGAAGAGAGTAACCTTCATAGATGGGCACTGTGTGTGAGACACCATCTCCAGAGTCAAGTACGATACCAGAGGTACGACCAGAAGCGCACAGAGACAGTACTGCTTGGATAGCTACATACATAGCGGGTGTGTTGAAAGTTTCAAACATTATTTCTGTCATCATTTCCCTATTGTGTTTGGGGTTCAATGGTGCTTCTGTAAGGAGAACGGGGTGGTTTTCTGGGACGACACAAAGTTCATTATAGAAGGTGTGATGCCAGATATTTTCCATATCATCCCAGTTTGTAACGATACCGTTTTCAATGGGATATTTTAGAGTAAGGATTCCTCTATTGCTTTGAGCTTCATCGCCTACGTAGGAGTATTTTTTTAGTCTCCTACCAACCATCATACCCTGATGTCTTGGGCGACCGACGATTGAGGGGAATACGGCACGTGGAGCGTCATCCCCGGCGAAACCGGCCTTGCACATACCGGATCCATTGTCTACAACTAATGCGACAACCATTTTGATCGGTTAGTAGATATACTGAAAAGAAAAACAACATAAATAAATAGTCTACCAAGACAATTTTTGGTGCATTTATGTTTTCTATTAAATGCACTATGCACTTTACCCATGGGGAAGTCCACCTACATTATTTATCTATACACTAATTGGGAAGTCAAAATGTGACTATTTTTATATGCAAAATTTTTATACCTACTCATCGATAACGATAATTTAGAAAAATATATTATACAGTGTCCTGCGCCTCGCCTCCCGTCTTCTGTAGCTCACTTATTAATTAAGTTACGATTATGACGTTTTGCAGGCTTTACCTGTATCCTAGGGTGCATTTCAGAAAAATACTTTTATTTATACAGGGTGTTCCAAAAAAGTGTGACGTCATAAGGATATGTTTTTTAGATTACATGCCATATATTTTCTTACTTATTTTGATGCATCTTTTAGTTGCCTACATACCTTTAAAATTTTAATGAAATCGGTTCAGTATTATAGGCGAAAAAAAAAACGAAAAAAAAATCAGTTTTGCACCACTGGTTTTAAAAATTAATAAAAATTAAAAATAATGTCTCGTTAATAAAATTATACAAAGGTTATAAATAAGGTCTCGCAGTTTCGTTAACCAAGTTTGATTAATACGAATTGTACAGGGTGTCCAAAGTTTATTGTCAAACTTTGCAAACTTTAAAGCAATTTATTTTTCTTATTTCAAATTGGAACCCCTGTATATTATTATGTCATTCGATGCAGAATTAAAATTCAAACATTTATTCTAATTACAACCCTATCGCAATTTCTAACGCATTTAGACTTATTTGCAGAAAACTCATTTAATCAACTATTCCACCAGTCATTATTATATAATAAATATCAAAGGTGGCTTTGAAAAATAATTCATTGATATTAAAGTTTACTAAAAGGACAAATAAAAATTCTTTTAGTATGCTCCTTATATGAAAATCATATCTACGAGCTTTTCTTGGTTGTATTCCATCACAAAAAATAATTAGCTTAAATAATTAATACTAATCTAATAATATTTGAAATTATAAAATAACTAAAGTCAAAATGGGCTTTTGTCACTTTAATAAACTTTAATACCAATAAATTGTTTTTCAAAGCCACCTTTGATATTTATTATATAATAATGACTGGTGGAAAGGTTGATAAAACGAGTTTTCTGTAAATAAGTCTTAATGCGTTAGAAATTGCGATAGGGTTATTGTAATTAGAACAAATGTTTGAATTTTAATTCTGCATCGAATGACATAATAATATACAGGGGTTCCAAGTTGAAATAAGAAAAATAAATTGCTTTCAAGTTTGTAAAGTTTGACACTAAACTTTGGACACCCTGTACAATTCGTATTAATCAAACTTGGTTAACGAGACTTTAAAACCTTATTTATTAAGTACCTTTGTAGAATTTTAATAACGAGACATTATTTTTAATTTTCATTAATTTGTAAAACCAGTGGTGCAAAACTGATTTTTTTAGTTTTTATTTTTTTTCGCCTATAATACTAAACCGATTTCATTAAAATTTTAGGGGTATGTAGGCAACTACAGGACGTATCCAAATAAGTAAGAAAATATATGGCATGTAATCTAAAAAACATATCCTTATGACGTCACACTTTTTTGAAACACCCTGTATAAACAAAAATATTTTCCTGAAATGCGCCCTAGGATACAGGCAAAGCCTGCAAAACGCCATAATCCTAACTTAATTAATAAGTGAGCTACAGAAGACGGGAGGTGAGGCGCAGGACCCTGTATATAAGTACTTACCTCAATTAATAAGATCGTTTTGCAAATTAACTTTTAATAAAATAAAAATACTCTGATCCACAGAAGTTTCGCGTTCTAATATAAAATAATATATAAAAACAGCAAAGATAAGAAATATGGTATCAGGTAAGTAGAACAAAGAAAATGTGGAAATAATGATAATCAATCCCAAGATAAAAGTAAGTATACGGTAAAACACTTCAATAGGATCTTTGTTCTTTAATTGGCTAATGAACCCAAACCACAAGAATAACCAATGGTTAGTTCTTTAAAAAATATAAAATTTTGACTTAAAAAGATATCTTGACATAATATATACCTCCCAGTAAAGGTAATATCTGAAAAACAGCCATCAACTTTTCCTTCCTGAAAAAACATGATATAAAATTAGGGTTTTGCAAGTTCTTATTTAAGGCGCAAAGAGTCTCACTCTTAATTTAAATCCTCAAATAATGTATTCTTAGCTAAGATTATACGAAGCAATTCTTGTCGGAAACGTTTAGTTTTTAATATCTTTCTTCTAAAAGTCCTGTTTTGTATAGAGATTAAGGTTTCAGTTGCATATCGTCTTAGTTATTGGTTTGTGATGCAATTTTAAAGGAAAATGAGTATACAAAGAATAATATTTTTCTATTATACAGGGTGTCCCACCGGGAACCGAATCGATCTATATATAGAAAACTATACATAAAATTTTTTTGAAAATTTGACAGTATGCTGATGCTGATGGGGGCGACCGGGTTAAAATATTTTCATAATGGTGGCACTTCCGGTTATACCGGAAGTAAGTGTCAACTTGCTTATTTTAAATGGGGCACCCTATATATTATTACATTTTTGCATTCTACGCAAGATTCGAGGCAGATTTTGTATACCATGTCCTATACCTATGTCTAAACGTTTTTGACATATTTGAATTTTTATGTCAAAAATGACGTTTGCAAGCCTTAGAATAATTATCAATTTTTTCTATAAAGAAGCCTTATTTATTTAATTTAAGTGGGATTCCTTATTATAAAGGACCTGCTTTAATAGATTTTTTATAATATTTTGATAACTATTAATGCTATTCAGTTACTCTTAGTTGGCTATGACGGCGTTGAAAAACAATCAAATGCTAAAAAATCTATAAAGCTGTCACTTACCATTTAAACATTATTAATAAGCACATTGTGATGGATTCTGTTTTTGCGGATATCGAATGGCAAATGTGACATGATATAACTTTATCACATTCTCCATAAATAATATAGTTATTTTCCTAACAAGTGCGCAAAGTGATACTTTTCCGCACGCAAGTACAGTTGGACGAACGACGCGAAGCGGAGTTCGGATAAGTTCTTGCGTGCGGAAAAGCACTTTGCGCACTTGTTAGGAACAACATTTTTCCTACGAGCTTCATATCAGATAACAACAAAAATAAAAATATGATAATTTATTTAATAATTTTTAATTCGACTTTAAAGAAAGAACTATAATATACTTACAACTAAAAATTACATAACAAAAAAAAATAATAGAAAATTAAAAAATTACATAACAATAAAAAAAATAATAGGAAACTAAATTTTTTTCGTTTTAAGCTGAAATACAAATATCGGGAATTACGATTAAAAGATAAAAGAGAATACTCTTGCAACGGCTTCTCACATTGCCATAAAATAGTTTACAGCTACTAAAATAAATATAAATATTCCCTACCAAGGAGATTTTTGAATAGTTTTACTTTTCCGCACCCAGTGCGGATAAAAGTCTTATCCGCACTAGTGCGGAAAAGTGTAACTTTGCACACAAAAATGCGTGCGCAAAGTACTACTTTGCGCACGCTCGTAGGAAAAATAAGTTTCAATAATCTTCGTTTGTATAATTTAAGCGCCCGGGAATGATTATTAATAATGTTAAGTGACAGCGTCATAGATTTTTTTAGCATTTTGATTGTTTTTCAACGCCGCCATAGCCAACTAAGAGTAACTGAACTTAAAATCGCAGCAAAATCCCCATATATAAAAATATTAAATTGGCAATACTTCGAAAACTAAGAATTTTTCGGATATACAATCTTATACAAACTTACCCTTATTTTTAATGCTAAATAAGAAATAATTATAAAATTTGGGTGTTTTCATTTGAAAATCTGGACTTTTGACAGTTTTTGCATTTTCATTTTTAATCTTATTTTTTAAACACCCTGTATTAATAGTTATCAAAATATTATAAAAAATCTATTAAAGCAGGTCCTATTTAACAAGGAATCCCACTTAAATTAAATAAATAAGGCTTCTTTATAGAAAAAATTGATAATTATTCTAAGGCTTGCAAACGTCATTTTTGACATAAAAATTCAAATATGTCAAAAACGTTTAGACATAGGTATAGGACATGGTATACAAAATCTGCCTAAAATCTTGAGTAGAATGCAAAAATGTAATAATATATAGGGTGTCCCATTTAAAATAAGCAAGTTGACACTTACTTCCGGTATAACCGGAAGTGCCACTATTATGAAAATATTTTAGCCCGGTCGCCCTCATCAGCATCAGCATACTGTCAAATTTTCAAAATTTTCCTAGGTATAGTTTTCTATATATAGATCGATTCGTTTCCCGGTGGGACACCCTGTATTTTTATAACAAAAATAATTATTTAATTTTAAAGAGAAAAATTATAGTAAAAATTTTAATTGAAAACACAAAAAAATAATTTTTTTTATTGAAGAAGTGGGATAATTTACAATAAAAAATATAGTTCGGGAGGAAACGAGAATGCTTCATTATGAATATAGGTACAAAACGGCAGTTTAAGTAGGAATATTTCAAAACCCAGCATTTACAACAATAACTGCTCCCAAATCTACGCTCCAAAATTACATGATTTCTGAAAAATCATCAATTTTGGCTTGGTGAGCGTATAAAAGATATTTACTTTATTTTTAAACATGAAAATCGAGCCCGAAAAAACCTGGTTAGAGTCATACTTACGTTTTATGTGAAAATTTTGGGTTAAAACACAACATTCATATTTTTCACAAATCTAAAAAATGTTTTTCTTTTTAAAAATAAAGAGCCAGCTAGGAATTTTGCCGACTTCGTCAGAGCTAGCCAATATCTCAACTAATTTTTTTTAAATTATTTGTCGCCCATTGATGACACACTATAATAAACTTTGTACGTGTGAACAATATAGAATAAATAACCAGGATACTCCCAATTTAAAGATCTCTATTAAGGATAAAATGGGTGCGTCACAAGATGTAAATACATTTTTTTGTATATTTAGTTGTATAACTACTTTGGCATTTTCGATTTGTGTACAATGGAAGGACCGGATTCGTCGTATTCTTGTTTTGAGATCCACATCTGTTGGAAGGTGGACATAGAGGCAAGGAAGGCACCTCCGATCCATACGGAGTATTTCCTTTCTGGCGGTGCAATGATCTTGATTTTCATCGTGGATGGGGCGAGTGCGGTGATTTCTTTCTGCATACGGTCAGCGATACCTGGGTACATGGTGGTACCTCCAGAGAGGACGGTGTTGGCGTACAAGTCTTTCCTGATGTCTACGTCGCACTTCATGATGGAGTTGTATGTGGTCTCATGGATACCAGCCATACCCGAGATTGAATATGGGACGGAGTTACCTAAAATTGAAGGTTGGAATAAAGCTTCTGGACACCGGAATCTTTCGTTTCCAATGGTGATGACTTGACCGTCAGGAAGTTCGTAGCTCTTTTCTAAAGAGCTAGATCTAGCCGAGGTGGTCATTTCTTGTTCGAAGTCCAGAGCTACGTAGCAGAGTTTTTCTTTGATGTCACGAACGATATCTCTTTCTGCTATGGTGATGAATGAGTAGCCACGTTCAGTCAAGATTTTCATGAGGTAGTCGGTCAAGTCACGACCAGCCAAGTCCAAACTGAGGATGATATGGGGAAGGGCGTAACCTTCATAGATGGGTACTGTGTGTGAGACACCATCTCCAGAGTCAAGTACGATACCAGTGATACGACCAGAAGCATACAGAGACAATACAGCTTGGATAGCTACATACATAGCGGGTGTGTTGAAAGTTTCAAACATGATTTGTGTCATCTTTTCCCTGTTGGCTGTAGGATTCAATGGGGCTTCTGTTAAAAGAACTGGATGTTCTTCTGGGGCGACACGAAGTTCATTGTAGAAGGTGTGATGCCATATCTTTTCCATATCATCCCAGTTTGTGACGATACCGCGTTCGATGGGATATTTTAGAGTAAGGATTCCTCTTTTGCTTTGAGCTTCGTCGCCTACGTAGGAATCTTTTTGTCCCATACCAACCATGACACCCTGATGTCTTGGGCGACCGACGATTGAGGGGAATACGGCACGTGGAGCGTCATCCCCGGCGAAACCGGCCTTGCACATATCAGATCCATTGTCCACGACTAATGCGGCAACTTCTTCGTCACACATGTTGATTGGTTACTACTAAAAAGGAAAACATTGGTTTTAAAGCTAACACAATAAAAACTATTACCATCATAGGTCTAAAATTTAATAATATTTAGGTACTTTTGATACCTTTCTTGTGCTTTATCTAATAATTTTATTACATTAGATTAGATTTTGGTTGCAATGTATCTAATAATTTTATTTCAGAATAATTACCGTGCAATTTCAGATTTACCGAGGCACTCAACTTTTTTCCCAAACCTCCTACGGAATTTAAAAATACATTTATCAAAGACCGTATATTTTCTAGGGGTTTCAAGAAATAAATTTTGAAGATGAACTACAAAGTCCATGTACCTACAGATATACAGGGTGTGTCAGTAAGGTGTCTGTCTTAGATAGCACCTAAACTATCAAAGATAGGGAAAAAAGTGTAATACAAAAGTTAAAGGGTTTTTTAGGATACATAATCTAAAAATATTTTCTAATCTACAGGGTGGTCCTAAAAAGTGGTACTGAATAATAAAAAAGAAAATTAAATGGGACACCCAGTATAATTTTCTAGAATATGATTCAATGGAATAAGGACTTTGCAACCCTATTAAAATTTTTGAAATAAAATGCAATGTTGCCAAGTAATTAATTTTTTTCCGAAATTTTAGTAATTTTAAGGGTGTCGTTAAAAAATCATAGCAACATGTGGATGAACCCTAGGCAAATATAATTTACGTTGTAAGTACTTTAAGGTACGATATATTGATCTATAACAATGTTTTTTAAATCTCTTATACAGAGCGTTCATTACAAGTTGGACAACTCGATAGTTTTAAAAATGCTTTATTTCAATTTTTTTAAATGGTACTCCCCTAATTTTTTTAGGCAAAAGAATGTATCTTTCGAAAACCTTACTTTTTTGTTAAACATGTCATATATCTAAATATCATAGTTTTGGAAATATTTTAGGATTTGTCTTAAATCAGGGTAAAAAAGGAAAGTTCTAATTAAACTGTTTAGTCAAGATTACTTTGGAACAAAAAATAAATAATTTTCTTTGGCGCAGTTGTCATTGCAAAATTATTTCGCTAACATTTTGTGCTTTAGTAATGTTTAAATTTTAGTTTCCTGAACTAACTCATATTTTTCTATTTCGATAAAGTTAGTTCGGAAAACTAAACTTTAAACAGTAATAGAGCACAAAATATTGCTGAAATAATTTTGCAATGACAGCTGTTACAAAGAAAATTATTTATTTTTTGTTCCAAAGCAATATTGACTAAATAGTTTAATTAGAACTTTCCTTTTTTACCCTGATTTAAGACAAATCCTAAAATATTTCAAAAACTATGATATTTAGATATATGACATATTTAACAAAAAAGTAAGGTTTTCGAAAGATAAATTCTTTTGCCTAAAAAAATTAGGGGAGTACCATTTAAAAAAATTGAAATAAAGCATTTTTAAAACTATCGAGTTGTCCAAGTTGTAATGAACGCTCTGTATAAGAGATTTAAAAAACATTATTATAGATCAATATATCGTACCTTAAAGTACTTACAACGTAAATTATATTTGCCTAGGGTTAATCCACAAGTTGCTATGATTTTTTAACGATACCCTTAAAATTACTAAAATTTCGGAAAAAAATTAATTACTTGGCAACGTTGCATTTTATTTCAAAAATTTTAATAGGGTTGCAAAGTCCTTATTCCATTGAATCATATTCTAGAAAATTATACTGGGTGTCTCATTTAATTTTATTTTTTATTAGTCAGTATCACTTTTTAGGACCACCCTGTAGATTAGAAAATACTTTTAGATTATGTATCCTAAGAAACCCTTTAACTTTTGTATTACACTTTTTTCCCTATCTTTGATAGTTTAGGTGCTATCTAAGACAGACACCTTACTGACACACCCTGTATATTGATGGTAGAAAATTTAAAATTTCAGAACCACAATTGAGCCAACATTTTATTTTTTACATATTACAAGTGAATGCCTATACAGGTCTGGCAAAATACTCTTATAATCAGGTACCTAACGGGCAGAAAAGAACGTAATATACCAGCTATAAATTAAATATAGTTATTTTCCTAACAAGTGCGCAAAGTGATACTTTTCCGCACGCAAGTACAGTTGGACGAACGACGCGAAGCGGAGTTCGGATAAGTTCTTGCGTGCGGAAAAGCACTTTGCGCACTTGTTAGGAACAACATTTTTCCTACGAGCTTCATATCAGATAACAACAAAAATAAAAATATGATAATTTATTTAATAATTTTTAATTCGACTTTAAAGAAAGAACTATAATATACTTACAACTAAAAATTACATAACAAAAAAAAATAATAGAAAATTAAAAAATTACATAACAATAAAAAAAATAATAGGAAACTAAATTTTTTTCGTTTTAAGCTGAAATACAAATATCGGGAATTACGATTAAAAGATAAAAGAGAATACTCTTGCAACGGCTTCTCACATTGCCATAAAATAGTTTACAGCTACTAAAATAAATATAAATATTCCCTACCAAGGAGATTTTTGAATAGTTTTACTTTTCCGCACCCAGTGCGGATAAAAGTCTTATCCGCACTAGTGCGGAAAAGTGTAACTTTGCACACAAAAATGCGTGCGCAAAGTACTACTTTGCGCACGCTCGTAGGAAAAAGATAAAACCTACTTCGCCTTGCTTTCCCGTTCTACCAGCATCTCGCAGACAAGCAGACAACCATCAGTCCAGCATTACAACCTGTTTTCTCATTATTTAATTTATAGCTGGTATATTACGTTTGTTGTAAAAGTATTTTGCCAGACCTGTATACTGACAAATGAATAGGTATTCTAAAATTTATTATTTAAACTTTAGTGTACGATGATGTTACGTTGTTAAAGTTTAATCTTCACC
Source organism: Polydrusus cervinus (assembly GCA_935413205.1). Classification (NCBI taxonomy): domain Eukaryota; kingdom Metazoa; phylum Arthropoda; class Insecta; order Coleoptera; family Curculionidae; genus Polydrusus; species Polydrusus cervinus. Next base: position 59,947,653 of record OW284515.1, read on the forward strand.
ATTTTTTCAAGAATACCGATTCTAAACTGCTGGACAATTCAAGCGGACCGAGCTAATTGTTAGGTGAACTTTGGAGTAAAATATTTTACGAACGAATAAAGCTATCGATGCGCGGTTTGCAAAATTTAAGAGAGAATTTAATTCTTAATATGCACATTTTTTCCGATTTCTTTTTTACTTCTAACCTTTAACTGTCTACAGGGTTCAAAGAGAAATATGTTTTTTTTTACCAAAGTTTCTAAGTACCGGATTTCCACAAAAATAATTTTAAATTATTTTGGATGGCATTTTCTTTATCTCCTAATTATAGAGAACAAAATAAATTCTCAAATTTTTGATATTCCTGTTTGTTCATGAAATTTCGATTTTTTTGTCAACCCCTGTAAATTTCAGGTATTTTTGTCATTAGGCCTTACAATGTTTTGCAAGAATTGTTTTTTGGTAAGTGATTATAACTTCTTAGGACCACCTCTTTTGCAACGAGTACATTTTAATTTCTTGCGTTTCGTCGTGACCAGTGGCGTACCAATAGTCTGTTTTATTTTTATTTTATATGCCTCCATTTCCACACATCGTGTGTTTCGTGCCAGGATAACGTTGCAGGAGATGCATTTTTCTATTCCGGCCACCTCCATGTCTGTAAGCCGTGTCGCCCGTGGTTGCAAATCGTTCTTTTAGCCGAATGATTGTGGCCTTTCCAACATTATACATATTGGCTACAGCCTCAACTGCCAGGCCTTCATTAAGCAATCTTAAAACATTTGCGCGTTCGCTTCGGGACAATCGTGTCATTTTTAAAAATAATTATGTGACTTAATGACATCTCCTGAATTAACAATGGTGTTACCATGGTACCTACTGCAACGTTATCCTGGCACGAAACACACGATGTGTGGAAATGGAGGCAAATAAAATGAAAAAAAACTATTATGGGTACGCCACTGGTCACGACGAAACGCAAGAAATTAAAATGTACTCGTTGCAAAAGAGGTGGTCCTAAGAAGTTATAATCACTTATTAAAACCCGTTCTTACAAAACATTGTAAGGCCTAATGACAAAAATACCTGAAATTTACAGGGGTTGACAAAAAAATCGAAATTTCATGAACAAAGAGGGATATCAAAAATTTGAGAATTTTTTTGTTCTTTATAAATAGGAGATAAAGAAAATGCCATCCAAAATATTTTAAAATTATTTTTGTGGAAGTCCGGTACTTAGAAATTTTGGTAAAAAAAACATACTTCTCTTTGAACCCTGTAGACAGTTAAAGGTTAGAAGTAAAAAAAACTCCGAAAAAATGTGCATATTAAAAATTATATTCTCTTTTAAATTTTGCAAGCCGCGCATCGATAGCTTTATTCGTTCGTAAAATATTTTACTCCAAAGTTCACCTAACAATTAGCTCGGTCCGCTTGAATTGTCCAGCAGTTTAGTACTCTGGTCAACAGTTTAAACGGATACATTTTCATAAGACCTCTATTTTGGGGCAAAAATAAGACAAAGAAACTTTTATTATACAAATGCCTTTTAAATTCAACATATACATAGATTAGGAACATCATCTGGCCAATGCTTTCCAAATTCTTCTTGAAGGTTAGCAGTTCTATGAGGAATTATATCTAGATAATATGTTAAATTAGACCAAAAACATTGCGTTCTCTTGGCCCGAATTAAGTCATTTTTATATAAAAAAAATTACTTTCAATATTTTTTAATAAATTGAACTTTAATACTTATTTTTAGGGTTTTCATTGGCATCTTTCTCTTCGAATATTTTTTGTATGAGAGCAACTTTTTCTTCCAGGGCGCCACCTACCCTAGATACTGCACTGGCAGAGACTGTCAACTTTCACTTGTGCTAGTAACCACAGTATAACTTAAATAATAATGAAGTATTACTGGTACCTACTGATTAATTTACTTTTTTTAAACAGCGAAAATTTGATATTAATAATTACTTGGATGTACTTTGGTGATTAGGTACTCTCTTGTAATTAATCTAATCATTTTATCAGATAAGGTAGCCATAAGCAGGGCGGGCCACCGCTGTTTTGACTGCCTGTGTGCAAGATGGTTGCAACTTCATATTTGTCAATGCACTTGAGTACACTTTGAAGGTAACAAAAACAATTTTCCTGGGAAATTTATAAAAAAAATTCTAAAGACCCATAATATGTTTTGTAAGGGTTTCAGGAAATGAGTTTTTATTGTCCAAAGATGGACTACAAGTACCTAGAGAGTTTGTGGTGGCTAAATTTAAATTTCGGAACCCAAATATTTACATACCACAAATAAGCGCTTATACGACAAATAGATATTCCAAAATTTATTATTTGAACTTCAATGTTTGATGATTTACGTATATTAATATTCACCATTTTTTCAAGAATACCGATCCTAGTAATCTGATCAAAGTTAAACGAATAATTCTTTATAAAACCCCTATTTTGGGGCTAAAAAAAGAGGAAGTCATAAGTAATTAATATTATATGGGTATTCCTAAAAGTGCCAATAAAAGTATTAAAAAACTTTAAAATTTTTTTATTAATTATCCCATAGTATTAGCCTAAATGTAGTATAGTTAAAAATAAAGAGATTCTGAACAGGTAATAATAATAACTTACAAAACCAATGACAATATTACTACTTTGGCCTAGTCCGTGTACGGTCTCTCGGTCCATCTTCAAAATGGCAGTTCTGGCCGCACGGCGGCCTTACAAACAGATCTAACTTAAATCGTAGATCTAAGTTTTATATATAAAAAACAAATTATCGAAATAACAGTACGTGGAGTAATGGAATGCAGCCGATATAAAAAACAATAAATAAAAATACAAATCATACATTTAGAAGCATTTTCTGTGGACGATGGAAGGTCCAGATTCATCGTATTCCTGTTTCGAAATCCACATCTGTTGGAAGGTGGATAGAGAGGCAAGAATGGAACCTCCGATCCATACGGAGTATTTTCTTTCTGGGGGCGCAATGATCTTGATTTTCATCGTGGATGGGGCGAGTGCGGTGATTTCTTTCTGCATACGGTCAGCGATACCTGGGTACATGGTGGTACCTCCAGAGAGGACGGTGTTGGCGTACAAGTCTTTCCTAATGTCTACGTCGCACTTCATAATAGAATTGTATGTGGTTTCGTGGATACCACAGGCTTCCATACCCAAGAATGAAGGTTGGAACAAAGCTTCTGGACAACGGAATCTTTCGTTTCCGATGGTAATGACTTGACCGTCAGGAAGTTCATAGCTCTTTTCTAATGAGCTAGAGCTAGCGGCGGTGGCCATTTCTTGTTCAAAGTCCAGAGCTACGTAGCAGAGTTTTTCTTTGATGTCACGAACGATTTCTCTTTCGGCTGTGGTGGTGAATGAGTAGCCACGTTCAGTCAAGATTTTCATGAGGTAGTCGGTCAAGTCACGACCAGCCAAGTCCAAACGGAGGATGGCATGGGGAAGGGCGTAACCTTCATAAATGGGCACCGTGTGTGAGACACCATCTCCAGAGTCAAGTACGATACCAGTGGTACGACCAGAAGCGTACAGAGACAGTACAGCTTGGATAGCTACATACATAGCAGGTGTGTTGAATGTTTCAAACATGATTTGTGTCATCTTTTCCCTGTTGGCTTTAGGGTTCAATGGGGCTTCTGTAAGAAGAACGGGGTGTTCTTCTGGGGCGACACGGAGTTCATTGTAGAAGGTGTGATGCCAGATCTTTTCCATATCATCCCAGTTTGTGACGATACCGTGTTCGATGGGATATTTTAGAGTAAGGATTCCTCTTTTGCTTTGAGCTTCGTCGCCTACGTAGGAATCTTTTTGTCCCATACCAACCATGACACCCTGATGTCGTGGACGACCGACGATTGAGGGGAATACGGCTCGTGGAGCATCGTCACCGGCGAAACCGGCCTTACACATACCGGATCCATTGTCTACGACTAATGCGGCAACTTCTTCGTCACACATTTTGATTTGTTAGTTCTGAAAAAAAAGAAAAAAAATTAACTTTCATAAAAAAAAATTGTAATAATTTCTTTTAGCTTTTTTATGATAATAGATTACAGGTTCCATAGGGAAAGCAATAGTTTTTTGTCGGTGGGTACAGTGAAAAAGAGAATATTTTCTTTAATACTGCCATCAAAGATAGAATTAGCGTAATTGAAAAAACTTTTTTGTTCAACATTGCTATTTTTATTTAAGTCATATTTTTTAAAGCACGCGTCAATATCATAAAATTATCAAATTAATGTAAAACCACATTCTAGCTGGAAAAACAGCCGATGAAATTGAATTGATTAAACCTGAGGATCGTAACGGTGAGGCCAAAAATAGACAATCAATAAACTAATTTAAAATTCAGGCCCAGATTGCCAAGACGGTGCGACGTTTTCTTATTATTTGATGCAAATTTTCTTCATGTAGGCTTGTGAGCTGTTACTATATTTTCGAAATATTTCCAATATACAATTTTTATAATTTAATTTAACATTTTTCAGAGAAAAGCTTTTTGTTAAAAGTATTTTTTTTTTAAATATAACAATGATCCGGTCAAATTACACATTCAAAGATACATAAATTTACAACAAGCTGAAAATCAGTGAAAATGTTCAAAATACAATTATAAATAAAATTTGAAAGTTCCCCAACATTCCCGTGTATGGAAAAAATTTGCTTCGAGGTCAAAGGTCAAAAAAACAAGTTTTTCGCAATTTTTAGCAAAACGGTAAGTTTTATCATAAAAATACTTTAGACAAAAATTGTAGATCATAAAATTATCTATAAAAAATGTATAAATACTTTTTTCCTACGAGCCACCGTTTCCGAGATATAGGTAACGACTCAAAAAGTTGTAATCGTCATAATATGCATGAGTACGCCACGTATATACTTCTCTAGAGTTGTAATATAAAAAAAAAATTCTTAAGCCAATCTTAATAATTTTAAAAGCAAAACTTTTTATAAGGAATAACTTTTTTTCGATTCGACGATTACAACTTTTTGAATCGTTATATCTCAGAAACGATGGCTCGTAGGAAAAAAAAGTGTTAATACATTTTTTATAGATAATTTTATGATCTACAATTTTTGTCTAAAGTATTTTTATGATAAAACTTAGTTTTGCTAAAAATCGCGAAAAAGTAATTTTTTTGACCTTTGAGTCAAATTTTTTCCATACACGGGAATGTTGGGAAACTTCCAAATTTTATTTATATTTGTATTTTGAACATTTTTACTGATTTTCAGCTTGTAAATTTATGTACCTTCACTATCATTTTTTGGTCTAATTTGACCGAATACAAAACATTTTTATATTAACTAAATAAAAAAAAAACACTTTGTAGTAACAAAATAAAATTTTAAAATTATTTAATGGAAGTTATTTCTAAAACTTCATTTATTTATTCTAAAAATTGGAACAACTTTTTAACATCATTGTAAATTTTCGGCTTTTTCATTAAATTTCCTAAATTATGTATTTTTAGTGTGATTATGTAACATCACACATCTAGAGGGGTGGGCAGCCTGGGCGAAGCCCCGGGGAGACGAACGGAAAAAGGCGATCTATTAAAAAATGGTTCCTGGACAGTAGTTCGTTCCATTATATTGGAAACAAGTTATCATTATCAAACATCCCAGTCATTTAGGGGTAGTTACCAGCCCCCCTAGCATAAAACTTGGTAGGTTAGATCGAAAAGTCGGTTTCTTGTAAAAAATAGAAATATTTTTCTCCCTAAGCAGAGCTAGTTTTAATAAAAACGGTCAGCAGGATATAAAACGATAAATGTCTTTTCCTCTGAAAAACATTATGTTGATTTTACAAAGTTGTTCTGATTAGAGTGCGGGAAGAAGCTAGTTTTTGATCGCTTCCAGGGCGTAGAGGCGGTACTGTTCTGTACCATAGGGCACAGTTTGTGTACAAATAATTAGCCAGTTTTCGAAAATAATTATAACAGCACAAGATAAATCAGTTTTAAAAGATGCACTAATCCCATAAAAAAATATTTTTTGTGTTAATTATTTTCAAATAAATTCTGAGGCCCCAGTTTGATTTTTTTCTTTAAAATGTAGCATCTAAATAAAAGAAAACTCGCTTATAAAAAACAGCTTTTAAATCTTACTGAAAGATAAAATAGAAGATAAAGGAAATGTGTAATTATTCTTCCCCATAAAAGATGTTTTAAAATTTACTTGAATTAAAAAAGTAGATTCCAGGGCGTAAGAATCATCAGCTGATTAGAATGAAACAAAAAAAATACATTTGTAACAAATTGAATGAATTATAGAGTATTACTTAGATTGATCGTTTTAAATATTATTAACAATTTTTAACTTCTTTTATCTTAGGAGTGAGGTCTAGTAACGCATTCGCCATTTCGTTTTTTGACCAATATTTCATTATTTTTACTTTTATCCTAAAATCGGCCAATGCCCATACTTGAAGCATAATTACATACAATTTAAGGCTTGAATAAAAGCAGAAAAAGAAAAAATTTCGTTTTATAAATTCACTAGGTAATCAAAATTGTCGGTAATTGCTACTAAAGGACGGGTATTTGGCCCGGTTTTGAATAAAACGAAAAGTATAGGAAATATCGATCAAAAAATTAAAAGGCAAATGAATCACTAGACTTCACTCATAATTCCATTATTTAATTTTGGGAGAAAAAAACGAACAAACTTGAACATTATTATTTGTAACATTTTATTAGAAAAAGGTGGAAATAAATAAAGTACAATATAGTTTTACAATTTTTTTTATTATTTCCGTATTATTATAGCCTAAATGTAATTTATATAATTAAAATAAAGAGTCTTATTCTGCACAACATGTAATAACTTACATTATAATGATAGTAGTAATACTTTGGCCTAGTGCATGTACGGCCTCTCGATCCATTGTCAAAATGGCAGTTCTGGCCGCACGGCGACCTATTATCGCAGATATAATATACAAAACATCTTGAACAAATGCATGGAGTAAAGGAATGGAGGCGATATAAAAAAATAAATAAAAATATAAACAAAATTAGAAGCACTTCCTGTGTACGATGGAAGGGCCGGATTCGTCGTATTCTTGTTTTGAGATCCACATCTGTTGGAAGGTGGACAGAGAGGCGAGGATGGAACCTCCGATCCATACGGAGTATTTCCTTTCTGGGGGCGCAATGATCTTGATTTTCATCGTGGATGGGGCGAGTGCGGTGATTTCTTTCTGCATACGGTCAGCGATACCTGGGTACATGGTGGTACCTCCAGAGAGGACGGTGTTGGCGTACAAGTCTTTCCTGATGTCCACGTCGCACTTCATGATGGAGTTGTATGTGGTTTCATGGATACCAGCAGCTTCCATACCCAAGAATGAAGGTTGGAACAAAGCTTCTGGACAACGGAATCTTTCGTTTCCGATGGTAATGACTTGACCGTCGGGAAGTTCATAGCTCTTTTCTAATGAGCTAGAGCTAGCGGCGGTGGCCATTTCTTGTTCGAAGTCCAAAGCTACGTAGCAGAGTTTTTCTTTGATGTCACGAACAATTTCTCTTTCGGCTGTGGTGGTGAATGAGTAGCCACGTTCAGTCAAGATTTTCATGAGGTAGTCGGTCAAGTCACGACCAGCCAAGTCCAAACGGAGGATGGCATGGGGAAGGGCGTAACCTTCATAGATGGGCACTGTGTGTGAGACACCATCTCCAGAGTCAAGTACGATACCAGTGGTACGACCAGAAGCGTACAGAGACAATACAGCTTGGATAGCTACATACATAGCGGGTGTGTTGAATGTTTCAAACATGATTTGTGTCATCTTTTCCCTGTTGGCTTTAGGGTTCAATGGGGCTTCTGTAAGAAGAACGGGGTGTTCTTCTGGGGCGACACGAAGTTCATTGTAGAAGGTGTGATGCCAGATCTTTTCCATATCATCCCAGTTTGTGACGATACCGTGTTCAATGGGATATTTTAGAGTAAGGATTCCTCTTTTGCTTTGAGCTTCGTCGCCTACGTAGGAATCTTTTTGTCCCATACCAACCATGACACCCTGATGTCTTGGGCGACCGACGATTGAGGGGAATACGGCACGTGGAGCGTCATCCCCGGCGAAACCGGCCTTGCACATACCGGATCCATTGTCTACGACTAATGCGGCAACTTCTTCGTCACACATTTTGATTGGTTAGTACTGAAAAGAAAAACAACATCAGTATAAGGCAGTCTACCAAGACAATATTTTGGTGCATCAACGTTTTCTTTTAAATACATTTTACAAATGGGGAAGTTCACCTACAATATTATCTACACTAATTTGAAACCCAAAATGTGACTATTTTCAAAATACTTGTGTATTTTACATGCAAGAATTTTATACTATATCGATAGCCTTGTTTGTTTTTAATTGTACTATTTAGAAAAACATGTTATATACTTACCTCAATTAATAGGCTATTTGCAAAACTAATACTCCCTTTTTTTTTAAAAAAAAAAACACTGTTAAGCCCAGAAAATAAAAAAAAAATCCGCGTAAATTAAAAATGTAATAAAAAATAAGAAGTAAGAGATAAATAGGTAAGTAAAATAAAAAAAAAAACAGAAAAAAATGGTGAACAACCCCAAGATAAAAGTAGCTATAAAATTATAACCAACGAACAAAAGTAAATATACCAAAAATAAACACATACAAACACTTTAATAATAAGGTAGTTAAGTGCTCTTTCCTTGTAACTAATCCTAAGTAAAAAATCGTTAAATCTTATGGCATTATGCCGCAGGATAAAACATTTTAAGAGTTTAACCGTTATTACGAATCATCAATGAAAGCGTGCGATTGATTGACAAAAGAATAAAATTTAAATAAAAACCGTTGAATAAGAGAAACCGGTATTTCCGATTACATCCATATTTTAGACCTTTTGGCCGTATAAATAAAAAACCGGTACAAATAACTGAGTTACAATATGGCCGGCCTTACAATATACTGAATTCGTTAAAAATTGTTACGGGCCTCGCCCTAACTGTATTTTATCAACCACACGTCGCGGTTATTTATTTTAAAATTTAATTATTCAGCAATTTTTTAAAAATTAATAGTGTCAACCCAGTAATGTGATTAAACAGTTTTTAAATTAGGTAAGTATTAGAAATTTTAACTTAACACATTTGAATTTAAAGGGCGGTTACGACTCAATTTTGCAACTGTTTCAATCACATGACCGGTTTTACACCAAAAAAACACAAGAAAACAACGAAAATTCGCACATGGTTTAAAAAATTGCGTTCACTGTAAAACATCCAGGTTTAATCCAAAGGGGGCACAACAATTTGAATTTGTAGCGATGTCGACCACACCCGAAAATTTAAAAAGCCGGAAAGAGCACCACCAAATTTCACTTTTACTATAGGGCAAAAAAACCGTTAAAACTTACTTTGTTTGGCTTTAAAAAAGTATAAATATAGAAGTTGTGTTAGAGCACAGCGTTTTTGCTGTACTTACTCTAAAATATCACAAGACAGAAATGTGTAAAATTTTAAAGCTCCCTGCCATATATAATTATTTGCCCCTCCCTGCGTAAAATAAGGCGAGAGCGCAGTATCGCCGGCGCGCAGAGCCAATAGCGAAGAAGATTACCATATAAGGAATTGCATTGCATCGATTTTTCCCCGCTCCCCGCGAGAATCATCAAATTGACACACTTTTTCATTAAAATTTTCAATGAGAAACGGCGGTTTTCGGAATTTGAAGATAATACACAAAAACGCATCGCCCCTCTTGCATCACTATCATTTCCTTTCGTGTACATGCCATTAGAACAATTTATTTTAGAAAAGGCAACATTGGGTACATATCCCCCTAGACTAATTTTGTAGACGAACAATTTTGGACACTATTTTTGAAAAGACACAACATAAGTGTTTTTAAAAAGAAAACAAAGACGGTAAAATAAGTCCAAGTGGGAAATAAAAGTAAAAGCACCTGTACTAACTTTTGGCACGGGATCAAAGAAAATCAGTGGAAAACATAAATTTCGGAATGTTTACGGTTACGATGCGGTACGTTTTTACTACAACCACTTGCTCCAGGGTAAAAATAGAACGTGTATTTACGGTACAAAAGCATTTTGAACAGGTGGTACGCCCCAGCAAGTGATTGCGGTTAGAAAACGCCGGCTAGGTAAGTTTTGCCGTGATATTATTGTTCTTTAGGGTAACTTTTATAAATTGGGGATGTTATGGTACTTCTAGGGGGTTAACAAACATATTTTAATTGGATTTTATGCAGATTTATCAATAAAAATCTTACCGTTTTAACGAGACTGAAGACACGTCACAAGACAACAACGAACCACTGACGAATGAGAAAGAGAGAAAGACGCCGGTTGCTGTTTCGTATGGCGGCGTTTGAAATCGGGGATCGAAGGTTGAAAAATTCAAATTTTCTTTTTTAAAAAACCGGTGAAAAGTCAAAGAAAAATATATCCCGTCAAACTCTTGACACTTATCTGGTATTTTCACCTGTCAAAATTACGAGAGTTTAAAAATACTATGGAAATGATTTTGCCGCGGCTCAAGGCCTCCCCTGTTTTCGAGCGAAATGGACTCGTCCAAACCCCACTTGATTCATTCACTAACGTTACCATATATGGGCATAAAGCGCGAAGTCTTCTCCGATTGGTGGATTTAGCGGCGTTTTGTCGTCCTAACCTAACTCGCCAGCTTGAGGGAAAGACCCGATAAAAGCGGTGAAGAAAAAGCGATGTTGCCGATGTGATTTTATTGATAGATATTTAGGTAAATATAAAAGGAATAATTCTATTTGTTTTTTTTCGACATCACCCACGGTACACATAATAACGGTATACCGATTAACAAGCCGAAATTTGAACGCCGCCGCGTAGAGCTCGGGACTCCTAAATATGGGCATTTAAAAAAATACGTGTTGCTAAGTTTTTAATGAATGGAGATTGTATTTGTATACTCAGTTAAACATAATCTTGCCACATTTTAACCTGTTATAAGCTCTGCAGAAGAAGTTAAATTCAAAGATGATATCTCTTAAAATATATTTTCTTTGATGAGTTTCAAAATTATCAAATCTCTAGGAAAAAGGTAAACGTTGTAATTGATCTGGCAACATTGGATAGTCAAATAAACCGTTGAACAACGTTTACATTGCGTAGACATGCGGACCCTCCACGGCCGCGGCCGCCTGCTAGACCGTCATCTTTCCGATTCATCTTTCGGGGTCGCCCTCGTTCCTCGACCTTGACAACCGCAGCCTTCTTTGATGCATTCTTGACAAGTTGGATTTTAGTATTATTTCTTGAATGGGTCACCCCAACTCTAAAAGTACGTCAGGTGTGATAATACTCACTCAGCACTCTTTGACGGAATAACAATGTTCTAACTGAGCGCCAAAATAAAATGCATACATTTTTGCGGCAGTATTTCCAACCCCTCCCACCGCGATAAGTCAAAATTTTCTAAACTTTGCATAAACTACAAAATATTTTCAACCCTCCACTCATTTGAGGAAGAGTAAGTAAGATTCAAGACAGGCCCGTTTAAAAAAAAAAGTGAAAATGACGTAGGTCGCCCCCTGCTGCTATACATTTATAAATAAACAAACCGATGTCAAAAAACAAAACTATATAACCTCAAATTATTTAGTTCTAAAGTGACCGCTGACATGGAGGGTCACCACTATTCGTTAGGCCCCATTCAAGAAGTCCCCGCACCTGGATCTGTCAAAATGCCGAAATGAAACGGTAAGGATGTCTGCCTCACTTTAAAATGAGTTAACTTAAGTTTGACGTTTCGATTCCTATCTTATCTTTTTGTTTTGCCGGAATATGGTTCAATGAAATTACACCGACCCAATATTATAAGAACTCTTACTTTTTAAATAATTTTAATTTATTAATTTACATACAACAAAATAACAATTTGAATTGTTCGGCCGGAAATAAAAGATATTCTATTAAAATTAAAATGAACTTAAAAATGTAAATTTTAATTTTCACTACCCACAAAAGGATGTAAGATGAAAGGAAAGATGAATAGTAAATTAATGATAATGATAGTGATATGAATAAAAAATATAATAATTGTAACCGTAGGATACAGGTGTATTTATAAGAATTTATTTTTCAGTGTCCGATGACCTACTTTACCTAGGAGCGTACTTATGAATAAAATAAACCCTCTTAATATCTGTCTGTTACAGGTTATAGCCTTTTCTTCTGAGATCATTTTATATAGAGATTTTATGAAAATATTCCGATTTAAAAAAACGTGCATCAGGTACGGCGCCCGGGGGTAGCCAGGCTCAACATAAAACTAAGGGTGCCCACCCAATTGTATCCATCAGGCCATTCATTTACGTTTTGTGTCCAGTGTTTGAATATTTTTTTTAAATCGGGGATACATTTTTTGGAAAGATACTTTTTTTTAAGTCACTTTTGATCGGGGGAAGTATAACTGGATTCTGTGCGCATGCATCCTAAAAATATTGAACCCGCTTGTGCCCACCGGTTACAATATTTTTGGCGCCGCCGCTGGTTCACGTAAGTCCGTGCGTGTGTGTCCCAAAACCACCAAAAATGGGGGGCCGCCCTTTTAATACGTATTAAGCGTTTTATAACATCACAACGTATTTATTTTATATAAGTTTATAAAGATGAGTTCATAATTTTATTTGTTTTATGGTATCAGTTCATATTAAAAATAAAATTTTGTCAAAATACAACTAGAATTGTTTCAAAAACAAATACAATCTTGTTTTAATTGTATGCCTCATACCTTAATATAACTTTTATCGCACAAGATTTAAATAATATTATATCAAAACACTTTTCGCATTAAGAGTTCGTCACCGCAAATGAAATAAACCCGTTTTTTGCGTTCCGCGGTCCAAGTACTAATCAACAATTATTACTTTTAGTAGAAATGAGCTAGGGTTCTCAGGGGGGTTAAACCTTTAGCTATACAGTGGCAGAACTAGACACTTACACGTGGGGGAAGGGGGCTTCCTCCTAAACAATCCTATACTACACCTCCTGAAGATAACTTATAACAAAAGGTTTACCACGTAGAAATCCAGCCCCTACAAAGATGGCTTCTAAAAGTCATCCTTATAGTTATGGTAGAACATGATATAGAAACATGCTAAGCTGTCTACATCGCAACTATACAATTAAAAGTTAATAAAAATTTAAAAAGATCAGTTGATCTAGCTAGAAGGGCCACGACGGCCCCCTTAGTTGTGCTTACGTAAAATGGCGATAGTGATACAACATTTTATGCTTTGTTTACTAATTACTTTTTGCTGTTGATATTTAGGGACAGCATGCAAGTATTTTTGAAATATTTATCTTGGCGGTCGTATTAGCACAAAAGTCAAATGTACAAAGCACAACTTGCGTCGGTATTTCTCAATAAAAAATGTAGATAATTATGATGAAATACAATCGATAGTTATGTTTGCTTTTAATATGTAGTATAAATTCAGGATGCAAGAGGAAAATATCCCAAAAGTAGATCCTCAATATTTACTTAATTCACCAAAACAAACAACGGAAAATACTATTACTATTTTACTTGTTTACATATAAAACCATTATTCAAAATTTAGTATTTTACGACGAACAACCATGTGTATTAATTAATCAAGAAATCACTGATTATTGTTAACCAGTAAAGTAATATTAACAAGCCGTGCGTCAGATATAAGTCATCAAATCATCATCAAGTCCAGCGTTTTATTATCAAATCACGAAGGAAAATTCGATTCTTATTCAAGGAGGGTCAGTCGAGGTTCTGGGGACACGTCATGGAGGTGACTCAACTTTTATTTGGCTTTTCTTTTATGTCAGACTAGTCAGACACTCAAACAGTCTGTTTTATATGGAAGTATGTGTGAAACTTAATAAATAGGGACCCTACGACAACATATATTCATGGGCAGGGCCGGGTGGAAGGGTGTTGTAATTAGGGAAAATCCCCTCCCTGCAAATGGCTACGGGGCCTGTTGATGGGCCTCTAGTTTTTGAGAAAAAACGCCTAAGGAATTCCGTGTTTCAATTTTGGAAGTTAGATTTAGTAAACTCTGCATAGTCAGTTGTTGTGGGTGGTGTATTCTTATGTTATGTATGTTAGTATATTATCTACAACTTAGAGCTATACGACTGGCATTTTATTGGGAAATTTTAATAGACGTAGATAAAATACATTAAAGACGAAGATTTTCCTTTTCATTTCGTCAGATCCATCTCTAGACGCGTTTCGTCATATCATGACTCATCAGTAGAGCTAGGATCCGACGAAAAGAAAAGGGATCTCGAAGCTACTTAAGGCAGCACTTGGTGGGACACACCAGTAAGATGTGGCACGGAGCGCCATCTGTGTCGTTGTTAGACACTCTACTCTAAAATACATTAGTTTTCTTTCCTGCTTTCCTTGCTCTTTTTACGTCAGAAAATTATTGATTATTTAGTGGTTTTCCCTGATAGCAAAACACTTCTTTTTTCATCGATTTCCAGTAATCTTTACCCGAAAGTATTTCATACTAAATGATAAAATTTTAAAAATATAAAGTAACAAATCATAAATCTATTAGTAATTTTCATTTCTAAAATTACCTATGAGGATGTTTTCGTGTTTGTTAAGGCTGATTAAAATTCTTATCTTGTTCAAAACGCGTCATTTAAACGATACTTTATCGTAGAGACAAATAAAACAATAAAATGACATAATTTAAAAGTTATTCTGGTAAAAAGTATATATGTGGTGTGTGAGAAAAGAAAATCGAGGAAAAAGATACAAGCCACTGAAAACCTTTAAAAAAATACTAAATTTCATTGTATTCTATAAAATATTGAGAATTTTGAGAATCATTTTTTTTTAAATAGAAATAACTTTCTCACATGCTCCAAAATTAATCGTAGCCGGGATTTTTTTCTTATAAATTTATAACATTTTTACATAGACCCATAATGTCCTCTAGCTGATTATGATAAATGATGATGACTATAAAATAAATACCTCTGCTTACTTTTATCATTACGTGATATATTTATTATATCGCGTAATTTTAATGAGTATGAAAATGTTTAATGACTTAATTCTAGTTAATCATAATGTTATCAATTTATGAGTGGTTAGGTGTAAAATTCAATTTTTTTATACTTCGCCAAATAAGAATTTTATTTATAATATTTGTCTTTGTTTTACCCTATATTTTTTTCTCGAAGGCCGCTTGACATTTAAAATTTACTATGTTTTTTAAATCGTAATGGAAATTATTTAAAAATATCCTTTAGTTGCCAACTATCATATCCCCCCCCCCCCCCCCCACTCATGTTTATTAATGGATTTTGAAAAACTTTTTAAATTTGGACTCTCCAGATATTGGAATATACCAGCGTGAAACGCGGCATCGTTTCCTGGCTTGTCTAATTGAAAATTTAATACAAAAATGTTACTAAGGGGTTCACAAGAACTACTAGTTTGGCGGATAAATTTAAAATGTATTTTAAAGTTGCAATTACAGTAGACTCGCGATACAGTGAACATACTGTATAGTGAACTACTCTAAATAGTAAACAGACATTTTTTTCTTAATGTATTCTGTAGAGTGAACAAATTGACTCTCGAAATAGTGAACCCAATAGCTTCTTTTTCCCTGTACAATTCGTATTAATCAAACTTGATTAAAGAAACTGTAAGACCTTATTTATTAAGTACCTTTGTATAATTTTATTAACGAGACATTATTTTTAATTTTTATTAATTTTTAAAACCAGTGGTGCAAAACTGATTTTTTTTAGTTTTTATTTTTTTTCGCCTATAATACTGAACCGATTTCATTAAAATTTTAGGGGTATGTAGGCAACTACAAGATGCATCCAAATAAGTAAGAACATATATGGCATGTAATCTAAAAAAACATATCCTTATGACGTCACACTTTTTTGGAACACCCTGTATAAACAAAAATATTTTCCTGAAATGCGCCCTAGGATACAGGTAAAGTCTGCAAAATATCAAAATTCTAACTTAATTAATAAGTGAGCTACAGAAGACGGGAGATGAGGCGCAGTACCTTCCAGACGTCCATTGGTGAAAAAGAATAATTGCTTATAGTCTATTTTAGAAAGGTGTAGAGTAATAAAAGCTCATTAGGGATGCAAAGGGACTACAGAATAACCCAATGAATATTTAAGCCACTTTCATAATTTGGCATTGATTTCATTGAAAAATTCTTTATTTTCATTTAAGTGCAGGTAGTACCACCCGGGTTTGGGTCAATTTATGGGCTTTGTCTATTGTTATCCATTCACAAACACTGAAAATGGTGTGACAAAGGCGTGTATTATGTACATAGTATTAGGTACACTTATTTTTTTATTAAACATTATAAAAAAAATACAAAAACATTTTACAAAAATTAAATTTTTAAAAGTTTTGTTATAATTCGGGCTAAGAAAAACTGCAAATTCATAATGCAAATTTAACACGGTCGTATCCACTTACTACTACGGATTTTCAGCAGCACATAGTACTCTTACCTGACCATTTCTCACAATGACATCCATCTATTTTTAATCGCGTACAAGAAAATAAAATTTCACAAATACCGACGTCTCAAGTTTATGGTTAAAAAAGGCAATGTACTGTTGTCGCTCGGCTTCGGCTTGCTTGCATGGTCTAAATTGGTAAAACTTGCCCATATGGACAACTGGTCGATTTCAAACCTTATCGAGAACCATATGATCTTTTATACGGCCATATATGGACATCTGCTACTGGTGTTACCATTGGTTTGCCTTTACCAAATACAAACTTATTAATTACGTCTCCGTTTGTGTATGTGCATACATCATACATCTGTGGTGGCCAGAATTGAGAAGTTTTGTAAAAAAAAATAGTTATGTGTTCCGTTTATACATTGATGTCAATTCTACATATGGATGCCCGAGAGGGGGTTAAAATTTCACATCTATTATAAAACTCAGTGGCGTATTTAGGGGGGAGTGCAGCCCCCCCCTCTCCCCCCTCCCCGAGCCTAGGAGCTCGGGTCTAAAAGTCTAATTGTAACCTAATTTTTCGTCTCGGGCTTGGACTCTAAATTTAAATCTTTAAATAATAATGTATTGTTAGCTTAGATTACAAAGGTCTTGTAGGAAAACGTTTAGTTTTTATACTTTTTCTTCTAAAAGTTCTGCTTTAAAATATAGATTAAGGTTTCGGACGCATATCGTTTTAGTTATTGATTTTCGATGTAATTTTAAAGGAAAACGAGTAAAAATATTAATATTTAATAGTATTTTTCCATTATATACTTTGTCTGTTCCATTTTCCCTTTTTTAGAACTATTTTAAATCAACAAAAATGCAATAAAATATTTTTACAACAAAAACAAACAACAATTAGGTATTTATTTTTAAAGAGAAAAATTAAAGTAAAAATTTTAATTGAAACATTTTTGATGGAAGAAGTGTGATAATTTATAATAAAAAAATAGTGCGGGAAGAAACAAGAATGCTTTATTATAAATATACAAAACGGCACTTAAGAAGGAGTATTTTAAAACCTAAGAATTTACACCTAAAACTGCTCGTAGATCTACGCTCCTAAAATACATGATTTCTGAAGAAATCATCAATTTTGGCGTGGTGAGCGATATTTACTTTGTTTTTCATGAGAAAACCCGAGCTCGAAAAACACTGGTTAGAGTTGTACAATGTTTTTTTTTTTAATAAAGAGCCAGTTAAGAATATCAAAAAAAAGTAAAAAAAAAAACATTTACTAAAACAAATTTAATGCGGAGGGGAGAGGTAATAATTTAGTATTCGAAATTTGATAGTAGTTAGGTGAATTGTAATCGAACTTTGGGCGTGGTCCCGAAAAATTTTCGCCTAAGGCGCTTTTCCGTCTTCATCTTCTTCACTAGGTACAATATCATGAAATACATGTAGTCCTGACTGTCCCTTTCTCCAGAAAAAAAATATCCTACTTACGCCCACTAGAACCCCCCCCCCCCCTCCGAGCAAATTTTCTGGCTACACCACTGACAAACCCATCTAATATCATATAGTAACGTTGAAATTAGGTCCTTGTATGGTCATCTATTTCGGTTTGGTATTGATAATGGTACCCAGATAAAAGCTGAATAGTTTTAAAATGGTCTGTCTCTATACATGGAATAGCGGACGCAAAACAGAACCATTATTTAGAAAAGATAAAAGAGGTATTTTTAAGCCTATAAGGGTGTGGTCACTTAAAAATAGATTTTAGTCCATTAAGTTTCGGTTTATGGTTTAATTAATACCTATTCAAGGGAATATGTATTAATAATAATCTATTTAAATAAAAATAAACTAAATACCTCTATTATCTATAGCACCATTATCAAAGTATGGTTGATAGGTATAAAGGCATACTTTAAGTTAAACATTGATTTTTTTATCAGAAGTCGCTCAACCAAAATAACTCTGAATCTTTGACTCACGTCCTTTTAACAATGGGTTGGCTTTACACAACGTGATATGGAATATTTTTAGATTAAGAAAAATACCAATGACTCTTATCACTGTAACCACAGAACGACATATCCTGTATGCTAAACTGGTGTTATAATTGTCAAATTTTATTGTCTTTTCAAAAATCACATTTAAACGGGTGGTCATGTGCAAGTTTAACTAGCATGTTAAGGTTTTCATTATATGCAGTGGCGTATTTAGGGAGGGGGGCTGCCCCCCTACCTTCCTCCCCGAGCCTAGGAGCTCGGATCTAAAAGTCTAATTGCAACCTAATTTTTCGTCTCTCGGTTGGACTTTTAATTTAAATTTTTAAATAATGTATTCTTGGCTTAGATTACAAAGGTCTTGTAGGAAACGTTTAGTTTTTCAACTTTTCCTTCTAAAAGTCCTGTTTTATATAGAGATTAAGGTTTCGGAAGCATATCGTTTTAGTTATTGATTTATGATGTAAGTTTATAGGAAAACGAGTAAAAATAATATTATTTTATAGTATTTTTCTATTAAATTATATACTTATCTGTTCCGTTTTATTTTTTTTTGGGCTATTTTAAATCAACAAAAACATAACCCAATGTAAAAAAATATTTTTACAAAAAAAAAACAATTTGGTATTTATTTTTAAAGAGAAAAATTAAAGTAAGAATGTTAATTGAAACATTTTTTATGGAAGAAGTGTGATAATTTATAATAAAAAAAATAGTGCAGGAAGAAACGAGAATGCTTTATTATGAATTTACAAAACGGCTTACGGCACTTAAGAAGGAGCATTTCAAAACCTAAACATTTGCACCAAAAACTGCTCTTAGATCTACACTCCTAAAATACATGATTTCTGAAACAATCATCAATTTTGGCGTGGTGAGCGATATTTACTTTATTTTTAATCATGAAAAACCGAGCCCGAAAAACGCTGGTTAGAGTCATACATTATACGTCTTATGTTAAAATTTTGGATTAACACCAATATTCATATATTTCACAAATATAAAAAAAAATTTTAATGTAGAGCTAGCTGGGGATATCAAAAAAAGTAAAAAAAAACATATTTACAAAAACAAATTTAATCAACCATGCAGAGGTGGAGAGGTTTTAATTTAATTTTCGAAATTTTTCCGCCTTCTTCACTGCGCGACTGTCTCTTTCTCCAGAAAAAAATGTCCTACTTATCCTCACTGAGTGCCCCCCCCCTCCTGAGCATATTTTCTGGCTACGCCATTGAGTTGGTTTTTGCAAACATACTTATCGATTTTTAGTCGTCAATTTCTAGAAAACAGCTTCCTCCTTGAAAAAAAAAGAAAAGTACTCCCTGAAAAAAAAATCTGGCACTTCTCCCTCAATCTAAATCTTAAGTAGTTCCCGACCGCACTAAAATTTAATAAAAATAAAGAAGAATTTGGAAATGTTGGTCGCATGATGTCCTTAAACACCAAAATTTTAAAATTGGCGAAATCATTGTTAATATGTTAAACAGTTTTTGAATCATGGTATCGTTATATGATAATTTATCCTAACTCTGTATTTCCAGCGTGGTCGAATGAACAAGAAGACCATAATAATCGGATATTTAACCAGATAAACAGATATTAAAGAAGTAGGTACTGTTAAAGAGCAATTTTAATGTAAATAACAAGACTTTTTGTTAATTGTATTTAATTAAAAAATAATGGTAGTCTTAAAACGCGATATGTACTTTTTTTTAACACTAGTTTGCTACCATGTAAATGGAAATGAAATTGAATTAGATAGATAATGGATTTATATTTATTTAAATAGTAGAATAGAATGGGAGAAGTGCGCGATCCACTCGTACTAATTATACTTTATTATTAAATTAAATTAGAAAACATTGCGTTCTCTTGGTCCGAGTCCTAGCCATGTTTATTAAGGGATTTTTTTTAAAACTTTGGTACAATGTACATGAAAACATGCAGAACGTGAAACTTTATACTTTACATGCATAACAATTCACTTGAGATATCATAACATTTGATAAAAACGATATCTCAGAAAGAGCAGTATCAGATAATATTGTGATATATTAAGATTTTGAATATTTTCAATGACTTTATAAACAACACTTACGAGCTATCGTAAATGTATTTTTTTAAATCAGTTTTATTTGCGATGACTAAACCATAAAAAATTATGTAAAGACATGGTCTAAAAGATTAAAAATCATAGCAAAGAATGACTAAGACGACCGCCATGTATAGCAGTGCTAATAACGTTTTATTGCATAAATATGTTAAACTAAAATTACAAGAATTTTGTTAGTGATTTGTAGAAAAACAATTTTTCATGATAAACCCGTAATAAACACTATTTTCTTGTGTTAAATTTTTTTAATAGGATTCCTAGTTTCATTCTATTATTTTTTTTTGTTGTGTAATTTTGTCCTCTTCGTTCGCTGACAGGCCCATTCCCAAGGATCCTACAGCTTAACGTGGGTTCCGAACCACGATCCTCAATCATGCGACACCCCCCAAGGGCTATCAACCCTCGGTTTCTTGCCACTGCATGACCTACCGATTGGGGAGTGTGTATCTTCTTCCGCACCCCACGATATGTCCGATCTCATCCGGCCTGGTTACCGGCGTGAATGGGGTGGTGGTACCTTATCAGTACTGGCATTCGACCGTACCGGCTACTCCCACTATTGCGGCCATTCGTGTTAATTTCTTATTTTCCATTAAAATTACAAACAATGCCACGATATTATCTTAAAATCTCCACTGACGCAGCGCCACTTAATTCTCGTGAAATTCGTTTTTATCCTATAATAATTTATTAATAAACCTGGCCAGGATTCGGACCAAGAGAAAAGAGAACGCAACGTTACCCATTTAATATATTTATATAGATATAATCTTGCATGGAGCTGGTAACTTTGAAGAAGAATTTAGAAATATTAGTCGGATGCTTTTAACCAGCACCACCTTAATAATATGAGGTGGTGCTGTCTTAACGCACGTCGAGATAAATATTTAAAAAATAGTTGTAGGCTTTCGGCTGATCCAAAATATCACCATTAAAGTAACTGAACTGAGCAAGGTATCATTTCACGCTGTCTCAAACCGTCACTGCCACAGCATCTTCATGGTACACTAAAATATAGAATTATCTAACCGTGGAATTTTCGAATGAGGCCATCCGATGTCATTAGAGACGAAAAAAAATCTTATAACTATTTATACATATGTTTCGTCTACAATAATTCATTTTTTAAGAAAGCCACCTTTCTCTACATCATTTTAGCGGTTCTTATTCATATTTTAGGTAGCGCGGTCCAATACTTTTTTTCAAACATGAAATATTTAAGTAGGCCTTGACTTTGGACTGCCAACAGCTGACTACCCAGGGAATGTTGTATGAAATCAATGACTCTCGCTGTCTTTGTTCAGCACGTATGTGTGTTACGTGAAAGATCGATTTTTTTGTCCTTGTTTAACGCGTACTCGTTCACTGCCAAGGAATTAAAATTCGAGATGCAAGACGCCAGACAGTAAGAGGTAAGAGGGATACCAGTCAATTAGACTTGCTTCACGACTTCTTGAGGTTCCGTTTAAATATAGTCTGTAGGGTTTTTTTGCAGAAAAAATATTCTATATCTAGTTTTTATTTATGTACTTAAATCCTTGCGTAAAGAAATGCTACAAGACTTCTTGGCTTCTGATTCTGACGTTTTCATATAACAACATAGGGAGGAATTTACTACCATCCAACCTATTATTGTCACTGGCACTGGACTCTTTTTTTTTGTTGGCATCAACGGCAACGCCGGTAAATGAACTCTCTGCAGTCAGAAGACACAATAATTCATTTCTGTATGTAGCGAATTTTCAAAAATATTTTTATATCCTATTTACTTATAAGAAAAGCCATCCGTACCAGCGTGAAACGCGGCATCTTTGCCGGGCTTACCTAATTAAAAATTAAATACAAAAATTTTAGGGGTTCACAAGAACTTCTAGTTTGGCGGATGATGCCTTATTTCTTTTTTTTAACACTTGCCGTCTACCGACAGTTACGGAACGACGCTATACAGGGTGTTCCTTAATGACGTGCTATTATTTTAGGGTGTGATTCCTAGTCATTTTATGAAGAACAGTTTATATAAACATATGCCCTAAACGGCTAAAAGGTTAATGGATTTTGTAAAAAAAAGGTTCTAGGTATGAAAAAGTATTTTAATTATTAGGTTAATTAGTTACCACAATTATTTCATAGTATTCTCTGTTGATTATTCTAAAAAAATCACGATATTCTAAAAGAACCTATACCAAATTATTTGTAATAAATTTAATTGGAAATCGAGAGAGCTAAAATTTGCTTTGTTAAACTGCTCTTCTTTTTGACCAGATTTACAAAAAACTAAACAAATTTTGAGTTTTTTTCACCAACGGAAAATTGGTTTTTATGTAGCTGCGGGAAAGTTATTTTCATGCAAAAAAAGTCGAAGAAAATGATTTTCCAATTAAAACCATAAAAATTTAAATTAGACGGGCGGGGCGGAAGCATGCCTATTAATGAAGGTGATCATTTCCAACAATTTTTATAAAACAAAATTTTGCATTATCAATGTTAATAATAATAAATAGTAGAGCTAATTTAATTTAATTATTTTAATTAAGAACGGTGTGCCTGAGGAGAAAAACGCAAGATATCATTTTTAGGCAGAATTAAACCAAGCTAATGAGAAATAATATCCACGTGGAAAAAAGTCAGTGGCGTACCATTTTTTTTATAAAAAATATCAGAGGACATGTTTGCAGGGACGCCACTGGTGGGACAAAAAAATAACTTTTCTAACTAAAATCGATGGTTTTAAATCCTATTAGCACATGCCAAAATTGAAAATATTATCTAAAGTACTTTCGGAGATATTACAAAAAACGCATTAAAAAAAAAATAATTCGACACCCTGTAACAAAAAATTTAAGCCGTTTAGGACATAAATGTTTATATGAACTTTTCTTCATAAAATGACTTGAGGAATGACACCCTAAAATATAAGCACGTCATTAAGGAACTCTAAGTATACTCTTCTCCACGGTATATTTTATAAAATAATAGTTTATGAAGATGTCAAATTACAAGAAACTATTGTTACTGAACATAAGCAAGCTTTTTATAAGGTATAATAATCACTCGCAAAGTTTCCAAGATACAACGCACAGTGAGATCTAGCTACCAATAAGTTAAAATAAAGCAAGGTTTTCCAAAAAAATTGGTATTTCTTAAAATATAGCAGATATCAAAAATTTGACAAATTACTTTCTTTGCTATGAACCAGTGATTCAATTGACGTAGAGTGATAAAATTTAAAAATATTATTGTGAAAGTTACACGCCATTAAAATTGGAGCAAAAATCATTGTCTTCTTTAACACCCTGTATATAAAATTTTCTGATAGTTAAAGTAAATCCAACATTGACAATTGTTTCTTAAGGGATAAATCTATCAACCATTCAAAACCGTAAGTCGATATCATATCTGGTTCAGAAAATATTAACTGTTAAATTTAGACGACATTTTTTTGCTCGAAAGCAATTATTATCCAGCAGTTTATATTTAAAATTTCCATTTTTTGTTTTACCCGCATCAATCTTTTATTAATCATATTTTCTATTGTAAAAAAATTGAATTAAACACAAGAGGGTAAGAAGTGCGATATCCTCCCTCCCCTCCGGGACCTCCACTGGATAAAGTGAAACTTTATAGCACATCGCACCCAAGAGTTTTATAAGAATACTGAGCAGGCTTATTATGTAGTCGTGGTTTTATATGGAAATTTTATAAAAATAAATCCTTAAAAAACCAAGAAGACTCATCCTAGCACTAGTGCACCCAAGGGGGCTGCAGCCTTATCTGACAATCCCTTACAATAATATTATATTTTGTATAATATACTACATTGTCTATGAATATTCCATTTGAATAGTTGAATACAAATTATTTCCACATAACCCAAGCAATAAAAAAAAAATTGTCGTATTATATGAAAATTCCATGCACAATATAGCAAGTTTAACAGAAACTATAAGTGCATTTTATTAATTTATTATAGCAATTATGGGAAATGTTTGTTTAAGTTTTTGTTGTTGAAAGTAACGTAATTTGATAAATATTTATAGAATAGTAGATTCTGTAACGAGGTTGGAATGAAAATTTGATCCGAGTGGAAGATTCCGAACGCGAGCGTGAGGAACCACGAGTATCGAATTTTTATTCTAACCGAGTAGCAGACTATATTTTCTCCACGACCCAAAATACTATTCGCAATATTTGTAATTTCAGGTGGAGTATTATCCAGTTCCATATCTGATTCATCCGATTTTTCACTCATATTTGGACTTGCACTAAAATTTGTCTGCTGACATTGACAGTTTCGAAATTCATGGCAACCGATGTCGTTTAGATCAATTACAGAATATTCATTCCGTATCTTGAATGAAAATACACGCAAAACGCATAAGAAGCAAGTGTTTCAGAATAAATATTCCAACTCAAGAGCGAGAATTTTCACATTGTATTATCAAAAATGATTTTGGAATTATTGCATTCAGTAATGGTCGTGGAGAAAGATGCTTTCTTAAACTATATTTATCATTCAACGGATTTTTTTATTTAGTTTTTTACCACCATTAACTAACCAGCAAGTTTGACCCTAACATAAATGACATTGGTAGGCATTATAAATTAACAGTAGTCGATAAGTCATCACAAACAAATAGTGCATTTCCGCCACATCGCGCATAATGTACCTGTGTCTGGCGATGTCAATAAAATGTCTTTTTTTATATACAAAATATTATAAAAACGAATTTCACGAAAATTAAGTAGCGCGGCGTCAGTGGAGATTTTTAAGATAATATCGGGACATCTTTTGTAATTTTAATGAAAAATAAGAAATTAACACATTTATGTCCTATATGGCGGATGATATTATTTGAATTTATATAATTGAATACATTTTCAATTTTTTTTTTCTTAAAAAAATATATCGTATCATCTGCCAAACTAGAGCTTCTTGTGAATTCCTTAGTAAAATTTTGGTATTAAATTTTCAATTAGATAAGCCCGGAAACGATGCTGCATTTCACGCTGATATGGAATATACAGGGTGTCCCACCGGAACCTAATCGATCTATATATAGAAAACTATATATAGGAAAATTTTGAAAATTTGACAGTATACTGATGCTGATGGGGGCAACCGGGCTAAAATATTTTCATAATGGTGGCACTTCGGGTTATACCGGAAGTAAGTGTCAACTTGCTTATTTTAAAAGGGACACCCTATATTATATTATTACATTTTTGCATTCTACGCAAAATTCTAGGCAGATTTTGTATACCATGTCCTATACCTATGTTCAGTTACTCTCAGTTGGCTATGGCGGCGTTGAAAAACAATCAAATGCTAAAAAAATCTATGAGTTTTTTCATTTTCATTTTTAATCTTATTTTTAAACACCCTGTATTAATAACTATCAAAATATTATAAAAAATGTATTATATATATAACAAGGAATCCCACTTAAATTAAATAAATAAGGCTTCTTTATAGAAAAAATTAATAATCATTCTAAGGCTTGCAAACGTCATTTTTGACATAAAAATTCAAATTTAAAACCGTTTAGACATAGGTATAGGACATGGTATACAGAATCTTGGGTATAATGCAAAAATGTAATATTATAGGGTGTCCCATTTAAAATAAGCAAGTTGACACTTACTTCCGGTATAACCGGAAGTGCCACCATTATGAAAATATTTTAGCCCGGTCGCCCCCATCAGCATCAGCATACTGTCAAATTTTCAAAATTTTCCTATGTATAGTTTTCTATATATAGATCGATTCGGTTCCCGGTGGGACACCCTGTATAATTATTACATTTTCAATTTTTTTTTTTCTTAAAACATATCGTATCATCCGCCAAACTAGAACTTCTTGTGAATTCCTTAGTAAAATTTTGGTATTAAATTTTCAATTAGATAAGTCAGGAAACGATGCTGCGTTTCACGCTGATATGGAGTACCTATATAATACCCGATAGTTCTCCTTTGCAAAATAAAAATAAAATGAAGAGGAATTTTCTCAGAAACAAATTCCAAATCTCAAAACGGATTCTAAAAAAGCGAATTAAACTGTATTGTCTACTTCATGGAAAAGAAAACATTCAATAGCGTTGATGACCCCTTAATTCTTTAGGAAAGGTTTTTATTCGTATTTTTATGTTAATATCAAATGGCTGTTCCCGAAAAAGTAACATGTGTTTGCTGGTTTATTATTTATTATTTAAGTATGGCTAACATATGTAGGATTTTGAAATTTTTAAACTTTTTTATTTCATCGTAGCCTCATCTCATCTTCAAATTTAAAACTGCCTAAAATTTAATCGAAATGATAAGACTTAAGTTTGTAATTTATAATTAGATAAGCAACTTAATTTTTTAATACCAAATAAGAAACATTTGGTTTGTGTTATCTGTATACTTGGAATACAATAAAAGTATTAGTTGATGGCTAACAGTCACCCATCAACATCACATCACCCTGCTAGAAAATACCTGGAACTAACAAAATTTTCCTGTTCCCAAAAATAAAAAATTTCCAATGTTATCTCACTTTAAACAATATAATATCATAAAATTCAAGAAAACTTTTTGCAATCGGAGATTTTGATCATTTAAAGCGAACACTAGCGCATCCAATATATATTTACTTGCATGGATGCTGACTGCTGGATGACGTTTTTTCTTTGTTACCTACCCCCACCCCGCTCTATGAGCACTCATAATTACAGTGGCGGCTTGTCAGGTGAAAAAAAAAATAAAACCAGGGGGAAAGTTTTTTGATTAATGTACCAATACAGCTTTTTAGCCCTTAAAAAATAATTATGTTTGAATTATTAATATTAATTTAATCCGAATGTAGTAGCTATGCATAATAGGGCCACGGTTAACTCCGATGGACAATAATTATAAACACTCCCCGGCCGACCGTGTGCTTTAGCTCAAAGCAAGGGAAGAGCTAACGCCTAACATGGCTTTGATATTCACCGTTGCTATGGTTACGTGACGTCAGTCACGCAAACAGCATGTAACAATTTGCAATATGATGAAGGGCAATTTAAAAATAGATCAGTCGTATGCACCATTGTTTTAGCATTGGTTCGCCTAACCTTAAGGTATTTATTTTGAGGCTTCACGAAACTTACGGTTATAGATATCGTTTTCACGTGATTTACTGTGTGATTAAAAAGTTTTGTTTTTATTTTTCAGTTAATTCAGTAGTTTACGTACCTACTTAGTTGTGTGTTTTAAAAATGAACCCAATTAATGACATAGTTTATAATTTGTTGGAAACTTTATTCAGTCGTTGGACAGATGACGATAAGAGAGAAGTTTTGTTACACGGGTTTTTAGTCAATGTTTGTTTAAGTACCCGCACTATAGTTAACTCTTCACCATTTTTTAAGACCGCGAGCCGCCACTGCATGATTAGGGGCATCAATATGCATAACAGGCCTAGGGCCCCCTATAACCAAAAATAGGCTCTGTAGGTTCATATACAATTTTCGCAATTTTGAAAATTTAATTTTTAATAAACATTGATACAAAGTATGACTCTTTATTTAGTCAATGAAACAGAAAACTTTCTATTCACCTAAGAATTTTGTTAGTTTACTTTCATCGCGACTGTATAACATTACCATATAGTACCACCATATCACACGCTCACATAAAAAGAATAGGCCCATAAACAAAGATTTTTCTCTCGATTTGCTTGGAAAACATCCATATTTGGTTTTATAATTTTACCCGCTAAAATTGGTATCTGCGACATAACATAGTTTCACTTTTTAAATAACTTCTAAAATTGATTTTTTTTGCTGTTTAGATCTGTGTTTGATGGAACACTATAAACATGCCAAATTTCGGTTCTCTCTATATCTCAAACGGTCTATGAAAATAAAAAGCTACACATGGTTGACAAACATACAGACCAAGGTATTTTTCGTGCTATCTATATCTTGAAAATCTCTGGAGTAATTTGAAAAATTATCTTTGATTTGATAGATAAGGCTCTCAGAGTGGAAAAAAGTGTTATCCAAAATCCAATATGTATGGGCGATTTAAGATGGTTTCTAAAAAATGTGTGTCATATAATTTCGACCAAGATGTGGTAGACAAATCTGTTTTATGGTTTGATGTATGTATGTAGGTTCTTTATTTAAAAAAAAAATATTATTTATTTCAAGACTTTCTTAAATTTTCATGGTTTTTACACAAAAATGTGCACATACTTACAGTTTACTGTTAATTTGTTCCAGCGTTTGGTGAAATCCATGGCTCGTTGCATTTTTGGTAAAGTTTTAAATTTTTTTGGTTGTAATTGGTAATTTATATCATTAAGAATAAGGTTCTAGATAGTTTTGTTTTATGCATGTAAATTAAATCTAAAATTTTAATTGAATTTTTAGTTTAATTTTTGTAAATTAAAACGTTTCTTAAATTTTTTAGTATATTTGTGATGTAAAGGGATTGGTGGGTACAACGGGTTTTCTGCAGGGTTGCGACGATTTAATTCAACTGATTTTTTCAATTTTAATAGTGATTTAAATCAAATTATAAATTGCTCTAAAAAAAAGTCGCCGAAGCAAATAACTCATCAGGAAATTAAAAAAAAAAGGAAGATAGTTTATTTAAAACGAAGTGCTTAGATACATTATGTAAGTGCAAAAACTTAACTAATCGTCATCAGTCCAGCGTAAAAAATATTCATAAATTACGCTGCCGAAAATTTTCATGTTAATACAAGTTATTTTGTATGTCGCCGAGGAGATTTTCTAACTGTAAATCTAGACAGCAAATATTTTTGGGTGAATAGAAACAACATAATGAAAATAAGTGATTTTAAAGTTCATTATTGACATATTTAAGGAAAAAATCAGTATAAATTGATAAAAATAAAAAAAAACACGATTTAATCGAAAAAATCAGAATTATTGATTTTTTTTTAAATCGCGATTTATTGTAACCCTGGTTTTCTGACTTTTGGAAAACAAAAATTGATTACTGCATTTTTACCTTAAAAAATTCTATTAAAAAAAATTACAACCAAAAGTTGTGAATATTATTATTCAAAGCGAAACCAACAATTTTCGATAATTTTGTTCGTACATAAATGTAAAATAAGATTTTGTACACATTTTACCATAAAAATAAGTCTTCATAGGTCACGAGAGTAGAGATACAGTTTCTGTATGCCGTTTTAAATATCGAAAAATTTTTTTTTTATTTTTATAGCTGTTTGCTATTCAGTCGTTTATTTTATGGAAAACGACCTTAGTACACTTTATCAAGTATAAGGTCAGAAAAAAATGTATATTATTATGTTCAAACGTCGACAGATTTCCTTATGCAGTAAAGGTCATTCACCGACAAGAACTTGACCCAAAAAAAGGTAATTTTGAATTGTATGACTGGGTATGGCTTAGGAAGTTGGCATTGCGAATTTTTTGTGGACATATTTGGATAAATTTATGTTGTGTTTGTATAAACAGTGGCGTAGCAAGAAAATTTTCTTCCGGGGAGGGGGGGGGGGGGGGGCTCAGTAGGCTTAAGTAGGACATTTTTTTTCTGGATAAGGGGACAGTCGGGACTACATGTATTTCATGATATTGTATGTACCTAGTAAAGAATGCGGAAAAGTTTTCAGGGCCACGCCCAAAGTTCGTTTAAAATTCACCTAACTACTATCAAATTTTGAAAATTAAATTATTACCTCTCCCTCTCTGCATGGTTGGATTAAATTTGTTTTTGTAAATGTTTTTTTTTACTTTTTTTTTTAATATCTGAGCTGACTCTTTATTAAAATTTTTTTTTATATTTGTGAAAAATATGAATATTGGTATCAATCCAAAATTTATTAGATGTATGTGTGATTCTAACGAGCGTTTTTCGGGCTCGGTTTTTTTTTGATTAAAAATAAAGTAACGCCAAAATTGATGATTTTTTCAGAAATCATGTATTTTAGGAGCGTAGATCTAAGAGCAGTTTTTGGTGAAAATGCTTAGGTTTTGAAATGCTCCTTCTTGAGTGCCCTTTAGTATATTCATAACAAAGTTTCTTTCCGCACTATTTTTTTTATTATAAATTATCACATTAGAAATGCATACACAAAATGACATTTTTTGAACGATCGTAGAAAAAAAATGTTGCAATTAAATATTTACTTTGCTTTTTCTCTTCTTCAAAAATAAATACCTAATTGTTTTTTGTTTTGGTTGTAAAAATATTTTATTGCATTGGGTTATATTTTTGTTGATTTAAATAGCTCTAAAAAAGGGAAAATGGAACAGACAAGTATATAATAGAAAGATACTATAAAATATTATTCTTTTAGTTAGTTTTCCTATAAAATTGCATCATAAATCAATAACTAAAACGATATGCGTCCGAAACCTTAATCTCTATATAAAACAGGGCTTTTAGAGGGAAAAGTTTAAAAACCAAACGTTTCCTACAAGACCTTTGTAATCTAAGCCAAGAATATATTATTTAAAAATTTAAATTAAGAGTCCAAGCGTGAGACGAAAAATTAGGTTGCAATTAGACTTTTCGACCCGAGCTCCTAGGCTCGTGGGGGCTGCAGCCCCCCCCCCCCCCCCTAAATACGCCACTGTGTATAAATTATTTGTTCCTTTCAAAAAGCTGTTTTTTGTTACAAAAATTGGATCTCTTTATCTAATTTTTTCTTGAAATTTCTGAAGTAGAGAGAAAAATCTTATCAAAAAGGATATTCTTGATTCTTGTAAGCCAAGATAAGAATAATTATTATAGACTGAAAGTGGTTACATTTTGATAAATATAAAACTTAACAATCTTTTTTATCATCCTTACATCCGGTATTTTATGAGTATACCATCCGTTGGGGCGTCGCAAAAATCTTAATTCTACAAAAATTACCATAGATGTCAAAAAAATAGTTATTTTCAAAACTCAAAAGTTCCTAAATAAATTCTCAAACAATAAAAATTATGCAAATAGCAAATATCTGTTACAAAATAAACGTTAATTTTAAATATCGCCCATGTAACACCATAAGGAATTTCCTTAAAAAAAATCCAAACACGTTTTAAATAACCGTTTATGTGGGTGGCCCAAACATATCACAATAACCTCTCCTTGTTACGCTACAAGGTGTCTCCAAAAAAGGAGCGCTCTGTATAATATTGCGAAAACAAGGCGCTTGGCCTTAGTATAGTGGTTTTTGGAGATCAATGTGTGTATTGTGCGAGCGTTATAAGAAGTGTACGATCATCTGTCTGTGCAAAGGAGGTCTCCGACGTCATTCTAACTAGCATGGAGGTCTTTATTCCTTTCTCCAAAAAGCGCCCTTCTAACGGCAAGCCCTGGTTTAGCAAGAATTGCGAGCATGCTGTCAGATCTAAAAACCTGGCTTACCGACAGTGGCGTAAAAACCCTACTCCTGAAAATCGCGCCATCTTTGTTACCACCCGAAACCAATGTAAGCAAATGATAGACCAAAGCAAAGAAGCTCATAACGAGAGAATCAAAAACAAACTTCTTGCCAGTCCTAACGGATCAAGGTCCTTTTGGTCAGTCGCTAAGGCCGTCAGCCAAAACTTTACAAAGTCAACTATTCCACCTCTAACACGTTCCGATGGCACAATAGCAACCACAGCCGGGGATAAAGCAAACCTACTTGCTGAACTGTTTTCCTCGCATTCCACTGTAGACTTTCAGGGAAAACCACCACCCAACATTCCCTCAGTTCAATCGCAAATGTCTGAAATCGTGTTCCGTCAGCGTCTTGTTAAACGGATTCTTAAAGGACTCGACGTCAATAAAGCTTCTGGTCCAGACGAAATTCCTATCATTGTTCTCAAGACATGCGCCGATGAACTTACACCAGTATTTTCTAGACTTTTCAACTTATCCTACAAAAAAGGAATATTTCCATCCTGCTGGAAGTCGGCGCGTGTCCAGCCTATTCCAAAGAAAGGTAAAAAGACCCGGCCAAGCAACTACCGACCCGTCGCATTGCTTTCAGTAATTTCAAAAGTAATGGAGAAAGCTATTAACCAACAACTCCTAAAGTATCTGGAAGGGCTTAACATTATCAGCGACCATCAATACGGTTTTCGTAAGTCCAGATCAACAGGTGACCTTCTGGCATATGTCACCCATCTTTGGAGCAACACCATCGAACATCATGGAGAATCCCGGGCTGTTGCACTGGACATCTCTAGGGCTTTTGATCGTGTTTGGCACGATGGGCTTCTAAGTAAATTGCGATCCTACGGTATGCCTAATAGATTTTGTTTATGGTTAACCAGCTTCCTTAAGAACCGTTCTCTGCAAGTTGCGATTGACGGGTTTCTCTCAGACACCTTCACCATCAATGCCGGTGTTCCTCAAGGGTCCATATTGTCGCCTACCCTCTTTTTACTGTATATTAACGACCTTCTAGTAAAAACCCAAAATCCAATTTATAGCTTTGCTGATGACAGCACACTTGTCTCATCTTTTACCTTGAGTCCCCAAACATCCGCTGCCGACGCACATCTTCGTAGGCAGCATGAAGTATTGCGCCTCAACAATGACCTGGAAGAAATTTTGGCTTGGGGTGACAGTAACCAAGTCGAATTTAATGCTAAGAAAACCCAGGCAGCAGTCTTCTCCAAAAAGGTTAACATTGCAGAACCGGATATAGTCATGGCAGGACACGCAATTCCCCTGGCACCGTCTATTAATTTGCTGGGGGTCAATCTGGGAGATAATATGTCTTGGCATGATCACGTTGCCGCAATTGCCAAGACAGCTGCACAGAAACTTGGTGTACTTTTCCGCACCAAAAGGTTGTACACACCTCATCAACTTTTGACACTCTACAAAGCCCAGATTCGACCATCATTAGAATCTTGCTCTCATGTCTGGAGCTCTGCACCCAAGCACACCCTTCGGCTACTGGATTCCATTCAAAGGAGAGCCGTTCGTCTGATCGGCGACCCCGAGCTGACCAAGACCCTCGATAGCCTGGAGCATCGAAGACAGGTTGGTGATTTGGCTCTCTTTTACAGATATTTCCATGGCAGGTGTTCGACTGACATTGCCCACTTGATTCCACCTAGAGCAATGCAAAACAGAAATACACGGCGAACCACTGCCGCTCATCCATATGTTGTTCAGCTTAGTACTCCTCGAACTTCATTGTTCAAGAATTCTTTCATCTGAAGAACGTCATCTTTGTGGAATGATCTTCCTGAGGTCGTGTTTCCCAATGAATACAATCTTCAATGTTTCAAGACCAACGTTAATCGCTTTTTTCGCACTCGCACCGCCCCCAGAGCGCCTTAAAGGATTTTTCCTACAGTGCAGGTGTTTTATCATAAAAAAAAAAAAAAATCATATTTTTTGTGATAATTGTTAATTTTCTTACGACCGCAGTCATGAATATTTTTATTTTGTAATAAAATGCTTTTTCCCTGCAGCGGCGGCGCCAGGAGGGGGGGGGGCAGGGGGCACCTAGAAACATGAGTACCCACCCTGGTGCCCCCCCCCAATTGATGGATTCGGTTTTGTAATGGAATTTCCGGGGGCAAAGGGAGACTTGGCTATGAAAGCTTTGATGAGAAAAGAGTCGTGTTGTATGTTATATAATAATATGACTTTTTTTTAGACGTCACTTTGGACAAAAAGGGAAGTTTTGCTTGCCCCTGCTCATGGCGTGGGAGAGACGGCGACCTTTTTTTTTGTAGAAGTCACTTTTGATTTGGGTAGTGCCCACTCAAAAATCATCGGGCCCACTTGTGCCCACCCATCTCAAAAATCCTGGTGCCGCCACTGTTTCACTGTAATCATAAACCTAGACATAAAGACATACAAGCTAAAGGACAGCGAGATCCAAACCCGCGACGTAACTGCAGTGAAGTGACTTATAAGAATCTTCCCGGAGTATCAAAGACATTTTCTAGTAACAATTATAAACACGGCGCGAAAGCAAAAAGTTTAAGAACATACGATGATGAAAAGAGATGTACGTAATCCCATTTACTACGCAACTCTTTTATTTGCCAGTCGTGCGACCAATTATATTGTTATCTTTGTTTCGATAACTTAAATAGACAAGGACAGTTTATAAACAGGAAACTCGATACCTCAGTCAGGTAGTGCGTCGTTTACCGAGCGATTGACCGCTGCCATTGCTGGGAATTGTTGTGACGTCAGTAAGTACTTTCGTCCATTGTTAATTTTCTTACGAATGCAGTGAGTAAAAGTTACGATTTTTTTACAATATCTGATTATACAAAACAAGGCCATATCTTTGATGTGAGAAAGTATAGTGAGGCGTACAGAATATGCATGTTCAAAGGACCCAGAAACAAATAAAGAAAAGGAGAGGTTTCAGGACAGTTTGGAACAGCCAAGAGTGTCCCTTGTCTACTTCATTATCAAATAAGATCGTGATACACAATGGGGCCAATATCACTTAAATAAAGTAACTGGAAACATCGATTTCATTTTACGAGAAAATTTTTAAATTCACCACTACTGCCATCTTTAAACAACAAGCGAAAACTGTTCAAAAAGAAGGGAAACGGGTTGTATAAGCTTTTGAATCCATACTTCATAAAATCCTGCTACAAACCATTTTCTTGACAATCTGGTGACTGACAATTCAGCAGGAATATGGATAAATCTTGGGGAATGTCCAATGGTGCCAAAAATCTACCCTAGTTACAGCCTGCGGTACTATTTTTATTGGTACTTTATTCCTTTACGTTTTATACAGAATAAGGTTTCACAACTCATGTAAGGGAATATGGGTCATTAGAGTGGCCATCCAGATCGCCCCATTTTAACCCACTGGACTTTTTTTATAGAGCCAAGTCAAAAATTTACATGCATCTACTAAAAATTGTCTCAGTGTATTTTTTCCCATTTCGTTTCCTCGTCTCAACAACATTTTTACAAGCAACGTAAAAAAACATTATAAAATTTATCACGCCATTAATAAATTACAATTATAATCCTAATAAATTAATCAAGTTATAATACTAATTTTCCTAAACATGAAAGCAACAATTTTCAAAATTAAAATATGTACTAATTTTGCAATATCTCTTGATAAAAAGACATTTAAAATATTTATAAAGGCTTAGATAAAACCTGACCATTGGTTATCGCTCTAAAAACGGGTATTTCAGGTCAGAATTATCATTACGATAAGTGGACACATGTATACATTACAACAGACACCGAATCAAAAATCAAAAAGGTTTTTTAACTGCATGTTTAACCACGACTTAGAATATGCGACTTAAAGGCGACCTTGCCATTAAATTAATACGAACGCCACACGTTATACATTTCTTGTCAAGTCTAACGTACTAACGTGACGATCGAGTGATTCTCGTTGGTCAACTGGTAAATTTCTGCTGGTAAATCTTTCTTGGTAAATAAAAAAATTACAAAAATGGAGATCAATTTTAAAGGAAAACGAATTTTGGTTACCGGGGCTAGTCAAGGTATGTTTTTATAGTCTCTTTATAATTTGTAACATGTTCTTGTTTTGTCCTTATTTTGTTGCTAAATACAGTGGCGTAGTCAAGGGGAGGGGGATTAAAATATTGCACCCATAAATAATCTTGCCCACGCCGCTCCCTAGAGTATGACAACACCACTGATTAAGCACAACTTTTTGGTTAGTAAGTTACCATTACATGTAAAAACGGTTAGAGATATTATCTACTAGACTTACGTTCTTGATACAGAGTTTTAAAAAAATCTAGGGACATATCTATCATACTATTTATGAAATTAAGTCTTGATAATTTTTCTTCGATTTGATTTATAGGGAAAAGTTATTCCCTGGGACTACTAATAGCTCGAAAAACTGTCTCCTATTTAGCATGGACTTACTTAAGTTTTTTTCTTTCAGGCATTGGTAGAGATTTAGTAAAGAAACTTGTGGCATGCGGAGCTAAGGTGGTAGCACTAGCAAGAAACAAGGAACTGCTTGGTAATATAAACACATTTTAAAATTAAGTAACAAGGGCGTCATTCTGAAATTTTTTGTGAGGGCGGCCTGTACAGCTCCCCATCTTACACCCCCTCCCAAAAGACCCCCATGCCTCTAGTAATGGTGTATTCCAGCATTAATTACAGGTTCATTTTTCAGAATCATTAAAAAAAGAAGTACCCAGCATCGAAATTTATCCAGCAGACCTTTCAGATTGGAAAAAAACCGAGGAAGTTTTGGCAAAAATTGGGGATGTAGATTTACTGGTTAATAATGCGGGATTGGCCATCTTGAAACCATTGATAGAAATGTCAGAAGATGATGTTGATAAGTAAGGCAGAAAAAATGTTTTATCTACTTTCATTTAGTAATATGAATTTTACAGTTCTGTAAATCGTTTTGTAAGGGCATCTATTACAGCACTAGTGCTGTAATAGATGCCTTTACAGCACTGGTGCTGTAATGGAAAAAACGGTTTTATTAAAATTTTGCTATTAAATAAAACCACACTTTTTAGAAGAATGATTTATTATTAACAATTATAAAATTAATTACCAATTAATTACCAATTACCAATTAATTAAAATATAACACTTAAGGTTTATTATAAACATTAATAATACACTTTTTACAGTTAGAAATTTATATACCAGAAGTGGATGTGATGGAGCCCTTTACGTTCGAATTTCCAAACATTAAATCCGTGTCTGACTCCATGATCTTCTTTGCTATTTGTTTCTTATTTTCTAAAGAATGCTCAACGTAGCCTTCTGCCGTAGAAGAGGATTTCCAGCCCCCATGACGCTTTAACATCATCAACTAGAATGGTGGCTGAGGACCTCCTAAAACAATGTCCACTGTATCCTTCGGGATTATTCAATCCAAGTTTTGTTGCAATCTTTTTTGGTATACTTCCAAAACTATTAATTCCGACAGGCTAGGAGGTGCATTTTCCTTTTCCATAGAATACAAAAAATCGCCTGTGAGTTGCATTAAGAGGACGAAGTTTAGCATACTTTCGAAAAATACTTAAACAGTTGACACCTGTCACATTTCCTTCTGTTATAACAAATTCTCGCATAATTTTGGTTTTCGAGAATGGAATCACAATTTTTATATACAAATCATTGTGTTCAATATGATCCAACATTAACTTAGCTAGCTCTTCGCGCCGACAAACCCCAAAAATGCCGATTATCATAATAACCTTCATAAGTAAATATGTTTCATTATCTGCAGTACTAAGAAACTTACATACGTCTTCCTTTGTGAAAACTTTGGACTTTTTAGCCTTGTAACCCTCTGAACTTCTTTTCAAAAATGCGATTAGTTGAGAAAATCTGCTTATATCTTGATTTTCCTTGACTCAAATCATAGTTCTCAACATTGAGTAGTGAGTCCATAGTGTAGATGGTTTCTGGGAGCGTTGCTTTACGGAAAAATAACCCAAAAGGATTTTCTCAGACACCTCCTTTATTTTGTTAGCTTTGCACCAATCTTCAAACTTCTGATACTCCAACTAATACCGCGCCTTGGATTTTGTCGGAACTAAACTTGAGATCGCTTCGTTTGCCGTTGCTTCTGTATCAGAGGGTAAACTTTCATCAGAATCGCTCATTTTGAAAAACGCTTTTTATATTTTTGAATTTGTGTGACAGTAACTATGCGAAAGGTAACATAAAAAACTTGATTAGTAAACTTAATAGCAGGTGCATTTTTATTTTTAAAAATGCCTTTTGTCAAATATTTTTATTCATAGATAAAAGTAGATACAATTTTGTACAATATTCTTGTTGTAAATTCATATTACTACACTCGATGTTTTATTAAACTCGGCTGACGCCTCGTTTGACAACTTTAACATCTCGTGTTGTAATATGAATCTTTACAACACTTATATCGTAAATAACTATTACAGCACTACCCCCTCATGACAAAAGACTAATCCGCCCTCGTTTCAACCCATTTTAATGATTCTCCACTCAAAAACCTGAAGTCTGAATAGGGGACATTAACGTACCAATGGTGGGACATATTTTAACGGGGGACACTTGTCTTAAAAGAGATGTCCCCCCTAATTTAAATATTTTTTTAGGATTTTTAACATCAACGTCAAAGCTTTAATCAACATTACCAAATTAGTAATCAAAAACTTCTTATCCCGGAAAGTATCAGGCTCGATTGTCAATATCTCTTCGCAGGCAGCTGTCGCAGGTCTACTCGACCACACTGTCTACTGTTCGTCCAAGGGAGCCGTAGACGCCTTTACCAGGGCCGTAGCACTGGAATACGGGCCCAATGGGATTCGGATCAACAACGTAAATCCAACTGTCATTATGACGGATATGGGCAAATTAGGTTGGTCGGATCCGAAAGTTGCTGGACCAATGTTAGCAAAGATTCCGCTCAGAAGGTATTTTTGTTATATATATTATGCTGTATCATAGCATAGACAAATTATCCTAGCTCTACTGATAAGCCATTATATGGCGAAACGCGTCTAGCGATGGATCTGACGAAATGAAAGGAAATTCTTCTTCTGCATAGACAAATTAGTTACCCTTAAGGGTAACTTTAAGAGCCTTCCTGGCTTATTAATATAAAAATGTAATACAAAAATATTACTAAGGGGTTCACAAGAACTTCTAGTTTGGAGGGTGATACGATATATTTTTTTTTAAGTAACAATTATACAGGTTTAAATTATATCATCTGCCAAGCAGAACATAGAAATATTGCGGCTATTTATGTTGATTTCTTATTTTACATGAAATTCGTTTTTATAATATTTTTCATATAAAAAGACATTTTATTGCCATTGCCAGACATCGGTAAAATATACGCGATGTGGTGGAAAAGAACAATTGTTTCGTGATGACTCATCCACTACTGTTTGCTCTTAAATTCGTACCTACAATTTTGTTTTTATTAGTCAGAGTTAAGAACCGTATTGTCGATATCGACGCCCTTCTTATTTCTTTGTTTACGGTTTAAATCATGGTTGCAATAAATCACGATTTTTTTGAAAAAACCCATAAATCTGATTTTTTCGATTAAATCGTGATTTTTTTGATTTTTATCAATGTAGGTAAGTATACTGATTTTTTCCTTAAATATGGTGATATTGAACTTTAAAATCACTTATTTTAATTATTTTGTCCCTATTCACCCAAAAATATTTGTTGTCTAGATTTACAGTTAGAAAATGTCCTCGGCGACATACAAAACAACTTGTATTGACATGAAAATTTTCGGCAGCGTAATTTATGAATATTTTTTACGCTGGACTGATGACGATTGGTTGTTTTTTCACTTACATAACGCATCTAAATACTTCGTTTTAAATAAACTATCTTCCTTTTTTTTTGAATTTCCTGATAAATTATTTACTTCGGCGACTTGTTTTTACAGCAATTTATAATTTGATTTGAATCACGATTAAAATTGAAAAAATCAGTTGATTTAAACCATGATTTAAATTATTTGATTTAAATCGTCGCAACCCTGGTTTAAATACTTAGTCAATGTGTCTATTAATCCGTCGAACTCTGATCTCTGTACCCTAATAAATTATGCCGATGACACCAATCTAGTTCTCAAAGCTGGGTGTATCTCTGAGCTTACGGAAAAATCTAGTAATGCCTTGACCCAAATGAAGACATGGTTTGGGCAAAACGGACTAGTTTTGAATAAGGCCAAATCTAATTTTATAGTTTTTGACTCAAAAATCAAATCTCAATACTTAAATGAACCACAGATCGTTAATTTTGATATTAAATTAGAGGAATCCACGAAATTCCTCGGTATAGTTATAGATGAAACCCTTAATTGGGGTAGAGAGATCGAATATGTGAACGGTAGGTTGTCTTCCGCTACATACGCCCTGCGTGTGATGGGGAGATACCTTGCCCCACATGCACTCAGGTCAGTCTATTATGCATACTTTTATTCAATTCTGAGATTCTGGGGTTCTGGTGTGGGTGCTGAAAGACCATTTATCATCCAGAAACGAGCAGTGAGAATCCTAATGGGCATGTCAAGCAATGAAACATGCAGGACACGATTTAAACAATTAAATATACTTACTGCAAATGCTGTTTATATTTATGAAATGTTGTTGTTCTTCTATAAACATAAAGAATATTATGAACCTTTTCGCAAGGCACATAATCAATATGATACAAGAACATCCAACTATAATATACCATGTCATAGACTGTCTCTCTTCAAGAGATCTCCACTTTACAACGGAATACTTTTTTACAATAACATTCCAGACAACATTAAGCCTCCTTTGCACCAAAATTTTGTAAGTTATAAGAAAGCAATCTTTAAATACCTATCTAGTTAATTTGGAACCATACAGTGTTGCGGAATTTCTGAGCCCATGAAGGGTCAGGCTCCGCTACGAGTGATCGGTGCACGCATGTACGGGGAACTGTGATAGTTTTAATATGTTACTGTAATAATGCGTCCCCTCACTTTTAAATGTATTAAGTGGTATGTGTTTTTTTAGTATGTCATTTTTATAAGTTTCCAACAAAACACTTTTCTTTTAGTTTGATTTATTTGTATATTTGTATACTCTACTTATTTGTAAGGTATATTTGACGCATAACCATTATATTTATTCTGGTAATATAGAAATTTTTGAATTTGAATTTGATATATGGTGACTTACTGTTTTTTTTTAGATTTGGAGAAATAGACGAAGTAGTCAACGCTGTCATATTTTTCCTAAGTGACTTGTCATCAATGTCAACAGGCTCAAACCTTTATGTTGACGGTGGATATGTAGCTATCTAAATTGCTAATTTATTAATATTAATAATTAAAATTTGATTTTTTTCCAAAAAGTAATGTAAAACTTATTCCATTGGTTGTGTCAATATGATAAATTATGGCAAATCTAATAAAAATAATCCACCTCTGTTTGTTAATTTTTAAAATCTCCCTACCTGTATATTTAAAGCTTAAAACCTTTTAACCCACCCTCTTTTATAGTATTGTTTCGTCTCGAGCTTTTTCGGGATCTTCTTAATTCCTTACCAATAAGTTTGAATTACTTGTTGATTAAAATATATCGCTCTTTATTTACCGCCGTCCTCAAACAGAACTGTTTTTGAATACAAAATTTGGATTTAGAAATTCTTTCATTGGTGTACGTATAGTGGCATAGCCAGAAAATATGCTCGGGGCTCAGAGGGCGTAAGCAGGACATTTTTTTTCTGGAGAAAGGGACAGTCAAGACTACATGTATTTCATGATATCGTACCTAGTGAACGCGGATAAGCGCCGCAGGCGAAACAATTTTGGGGCCACGCCAAAAGTTCGTTTAAAATTCACCTAACTACTATCAAATTTCAAAAAATAAATTATTCCCTCCCCCCCTCTGCATGTTGGATTAAATTTGTTTTTTTTTACTTCTTTTTTGATATTTCTAGCTAGCTCTTTATTTAAAAAAAACATTTTTTATATTTATGAAAAATATGAATATTGGTGTCAATCCAAAATTTTAACATAAGACGTACGTATGACTCTAACCAGCGTTTTCCGGGCTCGGTTTTTCATGATTAAAAAAAAAGTAAATATCGCTCACCACGCCAAAATTGATGATTTTTTCAGAAATCATGTATTTTAGGAGCGTAGATCTAAGAGCAGTTTTTGGTGCAAATACTTAGGTTTTGAAATACTTCTTCTTAATTGCCGTTTTGTATATTCATAATAAATCATTCTCGTTTCTTCCCGCACTATTTTTTTATTATAAATTATCACACTTTTTCCGCAAAAAATGTTTCAATTAAAATGTTTACTTTAATTTTTCTCTTTAAAAACAAATACTAATTGTTTTTTGTTTTTGATATAAAAATATTTTATTGCATGTGGTTACATTTTTGTTGATTTAAAATAGCTCTAAAAAAGGGAAAACGGAACAGACAAGTATATAATAGAAAAATACTATAAAATATTAATCTTTTTACTCGTTTTCCTTTAAAATTGCATCAAAAATCAATAACTCTTAGTTACCGTCTTTTGTAAAAAAATGTATGACCAATACATTGTTTGAGATTCTTTATAATAAACCTTTTAATGTTACCTTTTCATTAAAAAACAATTGTTTTCAATTTAATAAATAAAAATAATACCTGCTATAGTTAATTAAATTAATAATCAAAATTAAATTAAATGAAACGATAAAGTTACTAAACATAATATATCAATCAATATGAAGACAGAGGCG
This sequence comes from Polydrusus cervinus, assembly GCA_935413205.1. Lineage (NCBI taxonomy): Eukaryota > Metazoa > Arthropoda > Insecta > Coleoptera > Curculionidae > Polydrusus > Polydrusus cervinus. The sequence continues at coordinate 59,990,491 of OW284515.1, forward strand.
CAGCGTTCGAAAGGCAGATGTTTTTTGTCTGTAAAAAAAGAAAGATCGAACAATTTTCACATATTTTTATAAGTCTCGCTTTGGTTTTGTTACATTTATCATATTTCATATGACAGCCAGGGGCGGTTCTAGACCCAAAATATTGGGGGGCACCACATTGGCGTAGCCAGAAAATATGCTAGGGGGGGGGGGGGGGGGGCTGGGTGGGTGGGCGTAAGTAGGACATTTTTTTTTTCTGAAGAGAGGGATAGTCGGGACTATATGTATTCCATGAAAAATGATCGGGGCTACGCCCAAAGTTCGTTTAAAATTCACCTAACCACTATCAAATTTCGAAAATTAAATTATTACCTCTCCCCCTTTGCACGGTTGGATTAAATTTTTTTTTTGATATTCCTAGCTGGCTCTTTATTTAAAAAAAAAAACATTTTTTAAAATTGCGAAAAATATGAATATTGGTGTCAATCCAAAATTTTAACATAAGACGTATGTATGACTCTAACCAGCGTTTTCCGGGCTCGGTTTTTCATGATTAAAAAAAAAGTAAATATCGCTCACCACGCCAAAATTGATGATTTTTTCAGAAATCATGTATTTTAGGAGCGTAGATCTAAAAGCAGTTTTTGTTGCAAATGCTTAGATTTGGAAATACTCCTTCTTAAGTGCCGTATATTTATATTCCTAATAAAGCATTCTCCTTTCATCCCGCACTATTTTTTTTATTATAAATTATCACACTTCTTCCATAAAAAATGTTTCAATTGAAATGTTTACCTTAATTTTTCTCTTAAGAAATAAATACCTAATTGTTTTTGTTGTAAAAATATTTTATTGCATTGGGTTATATTTTTGTTGATTTAAAATAGCTCTAAAAAAGGGAAAACGTATATAATAGAAAAATTCTATAAAATATTATTCTTTTTACTCGTTTTCCTTTAAAATTGCATCAAAAATCAAATAACTAAAACGATATGCGTGTGAAACCTTAATCTCTATATAAAAGGGGACTTTTAGAAGGAAAAGTTTAAAAGCTAAACGTTTCCTACAAGACCTTTGTAATCTAAGCCAAGAATACATTATTTAAAGATTTAAATTAAGAGTCCATGCGCGAGATGAAAATGCAGCCCGCCAGCCCCCCCCTCACACCCCTTATATACGCCACTGGGCGCAGCCATAATTTTTGGTAGCATTCGCAAGCAAATAACGCCACAGCCCAAAATTTTTTAGGATCATGCTCAAATTGTATCAAATTATGTAAATAATAAAGCACCCGGAATTTTTTTTTATCAGTGGCATGAATTTTATAGTTTTTTTCAGAAATGTTGGGAGGTCCTGGGCCCCCCCAGGCCCCCCCCCGTAGAACTGCCTCTGATGACAGCTAATTCTTGCGCTTGTATAATAAACAAATATCACTTTTTAAAAATTCTATATTATATTAATACCAAAATTAAATTGCCCGGAATGGCAGGTAAAGAAAGTATATTATTTTATAAAAATATGTACCAGACACCTTTTAAAATAAATATGTATACATCCAACAGACTTTAATTAATTTTCTTCTTTGAAGACAAAAAGCAATTGTATTAAATAAACAAAAACTCACCCGCCTATGGCGTTTTAACAAAACAAATTTCCACCTCACTTTAACACCAGAAAACATATAAAAGTGTTAAAGCCCAAAATTCCTTTTCCATTGTTAAAAGGCACTTCTAAATGTTCATCAAGTCGACAGTATTTGTGGTGAATTTTCTATTTTTCTTTTATGTTTCTGTGCACTCCCAAAATTTTGATTTTAAAGTTGTTACTGCAGTCAGAAATGGAATAGATCTAGCACTAGATTACATTGAAAAAAATCTGTACAGGATCAATGTGGATTGCATTTTTGGAGTATCGTTTGTACGAGGTATGATTTTTTTTAGTTTGTGTTGATTTTGTGATTGTTACGTCAATGATAGTGGCAGAAATAATATACACACGATCAAAGTTGCCTGCATAGTTGATAAATCAAGAATTAAGGTTACCAGGCCACTTTGATTGTGAGAATTTTTTTTTTGACAATGGCATTGATCTTGCAATCAGGGGCGGTTCTAGACCCAAAATATTGGGGGGGGGGGGGGGCACCACATTATTTAAAGATTTAAATTAAGAGTCCATGCGTGAGATGAAAATGCAGCCCGGCAGCCCCCCCCCCCCCCCTTATATACGCCACTAGGCGCAGCCACAATTTTTGGTAGCCTTCGCAAGCAAATAACGCCACAGAAAATTTTTTAGGATCATGCTCAAATTGTATCAAATTATGTAAATAATAAAGCACCCGGAATTTTTTTTATCAGTGGCATGAATTTTATAGTTTTTTTCAGAAATGTTGGGGTCCTGGGCTCCCCCAGGCCCCCCCGTAGAACCGCCCCTGCTTGCAATCAAAGTCTCCGCAAAGTTAATTATTGTGTGTGCAACCCAACATAGTATATGGTATTATTCACTTATTAAGATTGAGGTCTAGTTACGCATTTGCCATTTCGTTTTTTGATGAATATTTCGTTACTTTTTCCTTTTATCCAAAATCGGCCAAATACCGACATTTGATGCATAATTACCAACAAATTAAAGAAATGAAAGGTATTTTTTTGTATTCAGCGTAATTTATTTTCTATTGCCAGGCAATTGAAAAACGGCGTACAACCGACCTTCCCCCCTTTTACACTACAATTTAAAGTTAAACAACTTTGAATTTATAAAGTAATTAAAGCAGAAAAAGAAAAATGGACAAATTTCACAAGTTTTCGTTTTTTCCTTTTATTAATTCATTGATCTTTGTTTCAAAACTGTAGGTAATTGCTACTCAATGACGAGTATTTGGCTCCTTTTTAAATACGGTGAAAAGGATAAGAAATATTGATCAAAAAATAAAATGGCAAATGCATCACTAGACTTCACTCTTAAAAAAATTTTGCACTGTCAGGAGTAATGAAGTCTGCTTATCAAAATGGGACCAATATCATGGATAATACATCTTTGAGACTCCTAGAAAGAGCCGATGAAATAATAGAAAAAAGTAGGTTAATTTTCGAAAATGATATCAACAATGGAAATGATTGGAGTAAGTTATTTTAATTATTAATTAATATACGTATTCCTAATATTAGCATAGGCGCCGATTCCATGGGGGCTCTGGGGGCTTGGGCCCCCAGAGCCATATTTCTTTGGGGGCGTAGCCCCCATAGCCTAACCCTCACAGTACGTTTACATAATAATGATACTAATAGCAATTTGTTTGCGAACGTGCGTTACTTGAGATTTGATAATTTAATTTTTTTCCATAAAATTTATCTACAGTTGTCGTTTCCTTTTTTAATTTAGCAGGTTATCATATTTAGGAAAAAATTATTTTGGCTTTGAAAATTAAATTATGCTAGATCTGGCAACCCTGGTCTGCCACTTTGCTTAGAGCACGTAGAGAATTTGGAAAGTCCCTGGTCTCAAAGTCTCAAGGTTGCCAGGTCTGGTGAAATTTTACTAGATTTATTGATTTCGAAACCAATCCAAAGTGATTTAGTGAAAACTTGCATCATGCAGATCTGACATCACGGCCTAATCAGCGAGGTCAAGCATCGGCGCGGTCAAGTTGGAGCCAGTGTTACCAGATCTCCTGTTTTAACAGAAGATCTACTGTTTTCACTCTTAAACTACTGTTCTACTGTTTTCACCCTCAAATCTTCTGTTAAAAATTTTTTAATACCAAAGAGGTAATTAAGCTACATAATTCACAAATGTACACAAAAACATTGGATCATTCGGAACTAACTGGCCAGAGCCGTCTTTTTGTACGGGCCCGGTACATTTTTTTAGAAGTCACTTTGGATGGAGGAATGGCCCCGCGCGTCTTGGGGCCCACAATTTGAATCGATGACCTTTTTTTTAGATGTTACTGTGTTATATTATGTGTATATTAAATAAAGGAATTTTTTTTATTCGTTGAGATCCGGGCTCCAAGCCCCCAGAGCAATTCTGAAGTTCCGGCGCCTATGAATATTAGTGTATCAATACAAGGGCCGATTTATAGGGGGGGGGGGGGAGTAGTGGTAAACCTCCTTTCCCATGGAATTACCAAATTTTCAAATTATATCAATCGCCATACAGAACATAAAAATAGAAATGTTGCGGTTATTCGTGTTAATTTCTTATTTTCCATTAAAATTACAAACGATGCCCCGATATCTTAAAAATCTCCACTGAGGCCGCGCCACTTAATTCTCGTGAAGTTCGTTTTTATATTTTGTATATAAAAAAAAGACATTTAATTGCCATCGCCAGACACAGGTACAATATGCGCGATGTGATGGAAACGCACTATTTGTTCGTGATAACTCATCGACTACTGTTTGCTCTTAAAAATTTGTCGTATTAAATTGGGTTCTTCTTGGCCCAAATTACAAAAAACTAAACAAATTATTGAATTTTTTTACCGATAAAAAGGTGGCATCTATGTGAGAGAGTTATTTTCATGCACGTAAAAATTCTAAGGAAAATATATCAGCCAATGACTACGCTAAAAATAATTACACAAGTTCATTGTATGTAAAAAATATTGAGAATTTAAAAAAATCCATTAATAAACGTGGCCAGGATTCGCGCCAAGAGAAAGCAATGTTTTTGGTCTAATAGAAATATTTGTCGGATGTTCTCAATAAAAACGTCTATTAAACAAGAAAATCCATGCCTAATCCCAAAAGACTTGATCGTGCTAGATAAATATGATATATGCTTTTTCCTTGTTTCGCCATCTTCTCGATTGAAAATCATTACCAAAATAACTTAATATTTAAGGTATTTTCAAAACTATTCGCCGTTTTTTTTTCTAATATACAGGGTGTCCTTGAAATGACTGTACAACGCTTCACCACAAATTCCTTAACCAAAAATAAGGCGATGTAGGCAAACTTACCTCCTATTTGCAACGTTGAAGAATTATAAGGTATGGTAAATATTTTTTTTGTAGAGAAACTGCATTTCTGGATAAATTTTTACAAGAGACAAATAGTTTCAACGTGAAGTCAGCTAGTGTCAGAGAAATAATTTAAGTCATTTATACGGGGGAGCAACAACAAGAGGAACTTTTAATTACCAATACGCGCCAATTTTAAATTTGCAGGTATTAAAAAAAGATGGCGCACACGTCAAAACACGCTATTAATAGTGGTCATTCTTAGTTCCAAAAATAGTGGAAATCGATAAAGGCGTTTAGTAATTATTCCGAAAAAACCATATTAATTTGAAAACTTTAGCGCCCTGTAGCGGCAAAACGAAGCAACATTGCATATAGGTAAGTTTGCCTAGATCGCCTTATTTTTGGTTAAGGAATTTGTGGTGAAGCGTTGTACAGTCATTTCAAGGACACCCTATACATAATTAAGAGTGAGGTCTAGTGACAAATTCGCCATTTCGTTTTTTGATCAATATTTCGTTAATGTTTCCTTTTATCCAAAAATTGGCCAAATAGCGATATTTGAAGCATAAAATTACCTGCAATTTAAAGTCAAACAAGTTTGAATGTATAAAGTAATAAAAGAAGAAAAAGAAAAATGGACAAAATTTCGTTTTTTGATTTTATTAATCAAAATGTCTTTAGTTTAAAACTGTAAATTGCTACTACTCAAGGACGGCTATTTGGCTGCTTTTCGAAAAAAGCGAAAAAGATAAGAAAATTTGATCAAAAAATGGAATGGCGAATAGCACTAGACTTACACTCTTTACATAAATTGTTTTAGAATTTCGATATCTTGTTGACGATGATATCTGGTCGAAAAACATAAAATACAAGAAAAACGAACTGTGGCCTTCCTGGAGAATAAAAAATCCACTTTTTCTAAAAAATATGGAAAAACAATTTGTCAACGTAGCGAAACCCGACGTTTGCCTAGGAGAAATTATAAATAACACTAAAAGACGTCAGCAATTTTCAATACCCTGTATATTAAGTTTAGATTGTTGGAATGGGTATTTTAAGAATGCTGATGGATATGGCTACCACATAACTCACAAGTCAGTATACAGGGTGTGTCAGTAAGGTGTCGGGCTTTAATAGCACCTAAACTATCAAAGATAGGGAAAAAAGTGTAATACAAAAGTTAAATGGTTTGTTAGGATGCATAACCTAAAAATATTTTAAAATCTACAGGGTGGTCCTAAAAAGTGGTACTGATTAATAAAAAAGAAAATTAAATGGGACACCCAGTATAATTTTCCAGAATATGATTCAATAGAATAAGGACTTTGCAACCATCTTAAAATTTTCGAACTAAAATGCAACGTTGCCAAGTAATTAATTTTTTTCCGAAATTTTAGTAATTTTAAGGGTATCGTAAAAATATCATAGTAACCTGTGGATTACCCCTAGGCAAATATACTTTACATTGTGGGTACTTTAAGGTACGATATATTGATCGATAACAATGTTTTTTAAATCTCTTATACAGAGCGTTCGGTATAAGTTGGACAATTCGACAGTTTTAAAAATGCTTTATTTCAATTTTTTTAAATAGGACCCCACTAATTTTTTTAGGCAAAAGGATGTATCTTTCGAAAACCTTACTTTTTTGTTAAACATGTCATATATCTAAATATCATAGTTTTTGAAATATTTTAGGATTTGTCTTAACTTAGGGTAAAAAAGGAAAGTTCTAATTGAATAATTTAGTCAAGATTGCTTTGAAACAAAAAATAAATAATTTTCTTTGTCACAGCTGTCATTGCAAAATTATTTCGCAAACATTTTGTGTTTAATTACTGTTTAAATTTTAGTTTCCTGAACTAACTTTATCATAACTCATATTTTTCTATTTCGATAAAGTTAGTTCGGGACACTAAATTTTAAACAAAAATGTTAGCGAAATAATTTTGCAATGACAGCTGTGATAAAGAAAATTATTTATTTTTTGTTCCAAAGCAATCTTGACTAAATTATTCAATTAGAAATTTCCTTTTCAAGTTAAGACAAATCCTAAAATATTTCAAAAACTATAATATTTAGATATATGACATGTTTAACAAAAAAGTAAGGTTTTCGAAAGATAAATTCTTTTGCCTAAAAAAATTAGGGGTGTCCCATTTAAAAAAATTGAAATAAAGCATTTTTAAAACTGTCGAGTTGTCCAACTTATACCGAACGCTCTGTATAAGAGATTTAAAAAACATTGTTATCGATCAATATATCGTACCTTAAAGTACCCACAATGTAAATTATATTTGCCTAGGGTTAATCCACAGGTTACTATGATTTGTTTACGATACCCTTAAAATTACTAAAATTTCGGAAAAAAATTAATTACTTTGCAACGTTGCATTTTAGTTCAAAAATTTTAAGATGGTTGCAAAGTCCTTATTCTATTGAATCATATTCTGGAAAATTATACTGGGTGTCCCATTTAATTTTCTTTTTTATTATTCAGTACCACTTTTTAGGACCACCCTGTAGATTTTAAAATATTTTTAGGTTATGCATCCTAACAAACCATTTAACTTTTATATTACACTTTTTTTCCTATCTTTGATAGTTTAGGTGCTATCAAAGCCCGACACCTTATTGACACACCCTGTATAAATAGTTATTTATGTATCAAGGCAGTAAAGTAATTCTTTATCGGGCGAGTGTGAAATTATGAGATGAGCGAGCGAGGCGAATAACAGGCGAGTTCGATAAAGACACTTTACTGACGTGGTGCATACTTAATAATGTTTAATAAAAAATAAGTGTACCTAATACTATGTACCTACATAATGGACGCCTTTATCACCCCATTTTCAGTGTTTGTGAATGGATAACAATAGGCAAAACCTATAAATTGACCCAAACCCCGGTGGTACTACCTGCACTTGATGAAAATAAAGAATGTTGCAATGAAATCAATGCCAAAATATAAAAGTGGCTTAAATATTCGTTGGGTCACTCTGTAGTCCCTTTGCATACCTAATGAGCTTTTATTACTCTACACCTTTCTGAAATAGACTAAAGACTTCATTGAGAAACACCCGGCTCAAAACGATTTTCATAATTCCTTTTTTTAAGATTGCTCTATTTGCAAATAGCCAAGGCTAGAAAATGTCTAATAGACAAAACGTTTTACGACGTTCAAGTAAAAGACATGTGTACCTCTATTATGTCTGAAGCATTTAGCGCAAACACTTATGGAAAATTGGAAGACCTTTTTGATTTGTTTGTGGAACAAGGTAAGTGAAACGTGTAAATTTTTCTTTTGAAGATCGCCGTAAAAGTTAAAAGCAGGCCATCAATTACCGTAGATAAAGTATTTCAGTCATCAAACAGCTATTTGTCGTGTAAACACGGTTAAAGTCTCATTTGCGGTACAATGAAGTATCCCACCCTTAAAAGGGGGGCTCAACCGGGACGCGCGGGAACGTGGATGAAATAGAGGGGCGAGGGCCACAGTTCATCGGGTCATGAGCATGGCCGATTTTGCTCTCACCTGTGGCTTAATTCCTTGCATACTTCAAACTGAAATATCTTTTTATCACAATTTATTTAATAAAAAAACACTTCAGATAAAGTCCCAAAATACAAAAAGCTCACTTTAAATAAGGCATGCTGAAAACAATCCAACGCGTCTTACAGCTGGGCGTTACAATTAATGAACGAAGGCCACTAGAAAAGGTAGGCAACCATAAAATCGCAAATATAACAGACGCGATGTTGTCAAGTTAAAAACTTGGAAAATAATAGTTTTTTTTGTCATAACACTATTACTTTCAAATATTAACATGTTTTTGGTTAAAAAATGTTTAAAATAAAATAAGGTGTTGCATAAATATTTATAATTTATACAGATGAATATTTTTCTAATTTTTTTTTTGTGCCGAAAATTTTCATGTCAATACAAGTTATTTTGTATGTCGCCGAGGAGATTTTCTAACTGTAAATCTAGACAACAAATATTTTTGGGCGAATAGAGTCAAAATAAGTGATTTTAAAGTTCACGATTTATTCAAAAAAATTAGATTTATTGATTTTTTCAAAAAAAATCGTGATTTATTGCAACCCTGCTGCAGTGTGTAAAATTCTTATCCTGTGAACATCGGACGTCCTTATCACACCCACCAATTTCTCTGTTGGTAATATCCGAGCGGCTTGATAATTTATTTGACAATTGGCGGTGATAAGGATGTAATTTTTGCTGGGTCCGGAAGATTCCCGTGTTCTTTGCTACCAACCCTCCCACTAACTATTTTCCTATTTTAATTTGATAATTTCCTACCCTGTAGATTATGTTGAAGAAACTTTCTAATAGTTTAACTTTATTAGCTTGGAAAATTGGTTCAAAATCAATACACTGATGCAGGTTTCACATACACTTGTTTTATTAAATAAGGATGAGTTAAATTTTTTACAGGAGCCACCATTTTTTTCAAGTATGTCTTATACTAAAACATATTTTCCTTGTACGTTACAACGTTCAATTAATCCACTAAATATCTGGCCAAGAACACTTACTTCCTTCTTCAATAAAAACTTTTAATCCAAAAATGTCGCTCGACCCCAAAACTCCGATTTTCCGACTAAAAACCGATTTAATATTCTCTTGCAACACTTTTTGCAAGTCGACCGACAAACTTTTACTTGCGAAAATCGCGACCGTATTCAGCCAAGGGGTATGGCTCCGAAATTCTAACGTGATGGCTTCAAAAATCTAACTGCCTGTCCAAGCGTGGTCAGTCCCTTTTATATCAATTTCTCCCCTTCAATTTCCCCCTAGCCAGCGAACTTGACATTTCTATGACCTATTAACTGTCTTGATTTCCCGTGAAACGATACAAAAAAAAAGGTTATTTATAGCTAATTAAGGGTCATAATCCCTTGTTCCGACGTATTGAGGTTACAAACAGATATAAAAATGTCAAGATGCAATAATTTACGATAGGGTGACCTTTCAATCTCATTAATCATGCAGGGGGAAAATTTTCACCCTAGCAGGAGTTTGCAGGTGTTAACCCCATTCTTAAGATGACGTGTGGTCATTTCTTGTTATTGATGCTGATAAAAAGGGGGAGCTCCCCTAATGTAGTTAAATTTAGCTGTCCTATTTTGGGGTGATTCACGTAAGAAAACTTAAGGTGGGGGAACGGTTTCCCAGTGATGTGACCTGAGATGGACGGTCAGTATAGATACTTTCACGCCCTAATACAGTCGGTTCGGAACATAGAAAATTTCTTATACAGTGTGGTGAATAAAATAAAATGAATTTGTTCATTTTATTTTATTGTTTTGATTTTATTTTGCAAATATTTTGGATACGTTTGGAATATACTTGACAAGTAAGTTTTTGTTTGATAAAAATTTTTTTTTAAGGTTAATTTTCGGGTTTTTCTTTTGTGGAATCTTACTCAGACTCTTCGACAAATTTATTTTTAAATATTTTTTTTTTTTAAATTTATTTAATCCATAAATAAAAGTATTTTCTTAATCATTAATTATTTTTAATTTTTAAATAGTTTATAAAAACTTTTCAGAAATCTTTGAATGATTTTTCATTCATTTTAAATTTTATTTTAATTTAATTTTATAATTTAATTTTTTTTTTTTTTTTTTTTTTTAAAATGATTTTATTTTATTTTAAGAATCAAATAAGACAATTTATTCTCTTAAATTAAAAATTGTTTTTTATTTTATTTATTTTTTTTTTCTTTTAAATCTTTTCATATTAAATTCTGTAAAAATATTTTATCACTTATCACAATTTACTAACAGGTTTTTGATCTACTTTTATGTATCCACAATTAGATTTTTAATAAATATTTGCTAATAACCTCCATAGTTCCGTACTTTAAACAACAATTCCATGACAATGCTTTTCCGTAAAAGCATTTGAGTTTTATTTAAGAAATTTTCCGCGTCACTATACCACTTCCCCCTTTAAGAATTAAAATACCTTTCTTAATGAAAGTATTTTAAGTAAATAAACAACCCACCCTAAGTGTTTAAATATAGGTTAGTGGGTCATTATACCCTAGGTAGTAAACATGAGATTGAAGGCGTCAAGTGCTATCCCAGCTGGCTAGACGGAAGGCGTTGCGAAAAAGTAAGTGTTTATATGGCCTTTTTACTTATATTTACGTTACATTCCTAAATCTAGTGGTGCTACCGAATATTCATAAGACGTTTATATATTAAAAGGGTTAGATATGAAACTATGCATTTTATAGGTATATGGATCTACGAAATTTAAAATTTACCCATTTCTCTTAGAATTTATAATTGTATCCATATACCTACTGTAAAATGACGCAATGATCAAAATTACAATAATAAATTTACAATTTGCAATAATTTTTTTTTTTATAAGTGTAGACTTTACCTAACTTATATAAATAAAGGTACCTATCTATGAGGGACTAGATATATTCGGTATTTGCAAAATTTGTTTTAATACGTTTTAATAACTACAATTATTAATAACTATTTGTTTACATTGATATTTCTATAAGTTTCCTCTCTCAGTCTTACTCTCCCGTGTTTTTTTTTTAATTGGCTAAAAAAAATAATAAATATGAGTAGACTTATTATTGGTATATTATTTTTTCTTTAAAACGAGGTTAATTATTTTATAAAGAATCTGGAGAAAATTTATAGCATTTAATAACTCCAAGTTACGTATGAATTTTAATGGAATGTTTGTATGGAATTTATGTTTGATATCATAGATGCTACTCTAGGAGTCCTAATAGTCTAATAATTGGTTAGAACCTTAATTTAATTTTATATTGTGAAAAATTTTAAGCTATAGTTAAACAGCAATATTTTCGTTTATAGGGTTAATATGTGATACGTGAAAATTAATTAAATTGGCAAAAAAAAACTTCCTTGTGAATTTTTCCCAATCATTTAAAAATTTTATTTATATTTTTTTTAAATTTAATTAATTCCAATTTGGCTCATTTAATTAATTTCCTTTTTCTTTCATTCTAGTCAGATATACTATACTACAAAAATAGTGGTAGCACCACGCTAAAATTACGGTTTTAACCTAACATGAATAAATTACTCAAAATTTTAAGTTTTACTAACTTACTATTTTAGCCGAAGCTGTCACTTCCACTATCACTTTCACTATCCTCACGGTTCTCTGGGGTATAAGGTCTTAGTCGCTTTAGGGTAAGCCTTAACCCCTTCATTTGGGTTACTTCATACCCCGGGCTAGCACTAGGTACGTCCTTCGTAGGATGGTTGTGGATTTGTATCGTCCTCCGTACCCAGTCTACAGTCCTGGTGGCACTTGATTCGAAGGGCAGCAAAGTGGTTGGTGAGGGACAGTGGGTTGTGCTGTCGGGTTCTCTACTGGTTCCTGGTCGTGGAGAGGGGCGAGTGCTTTGAACGGGGTCGGGCCCGCGGCTTGGTCCCGGCCTCGGAGAGGGGCCAGCGGCAACCTCTACTGGGGCTTCGTTAGGCTGGGGCGCAACTTCAGCGGCTGGCTGACCTGGTATGTATGGTCCAGCCGGAGGGTATTGAGGAGACCGGGGACCCCCAAACGGTGGCCTGCATTCCTCACAGGGACAACCCTGCAGTTCCTCTTCTCGAATCCTCCTCCAATAGTCGGCTAGTCGAAACAAGTTTTCGTGGTCACGTGGCGGCTGACAATTTGGACAGTCACATTCGGCGGGATTGTAGTGTCCACCGAAGGCAACTGCCCAGTTCGTTCGAAATATTTGGTATTCCATATGTATAAGGGAAAACCAACCCGCGACTATGGCCCTGAACGCGATGTTTTCCGGACGGCCGGGTTGATTACCCCCCAAAAGATCATGAAGGTCTCGCAGGTGGTACAACATCATCCTTAAAATGGCGTTGACCATCGGCCGATTAGTACCGATCATCCGTACATATGCGAGGCAGAGGATCATCCACTCCATTTTTGATCGAACTTAACACTTTTGATTGTGTTTTTTTTTTTTTAAATTATATAAGTCTTTTCCACCCGCTACGAACGTAGTACACTTTTGTTTATTTTGAATTTAAAGTCTTTTATTTAGAGTTTATTTTTTTTTTATTTTACTTCCTCACGCGCACGTACCAAGGAACAACTTTTTACTGAACAGACTCTTTTTAATTTTCTGTTTTTATACTGAAGTAAAGAAAGGGGGCTCATTTTCTTCACAAGTATTTAATGTCTCCAAATATATTTGAGTTAACTTATCCCTAGCTAACCCTTCGTTTAGTCATACTATCGCAATAACATCTCCCTACATGTTAGTTAAATGTTTGTGTTATTTTTCGTAGACCATCGCATCTTAGAGTTCTTTATGTCCATTTATTTTTTTCAGAGTTCATTAAATAGGTATAGGGGCGACAATTTTTCCGGTAAAAATTCAACCCTTGTATAAAAGTCCCTATTTATTTAGGTAATATACCCCCTATGTGTTTATACTTCTCGTTGACAAGTCTTCTCGTTCACACTTTACAATTCCTTCCTGTTAAGTCTGTATTTACGTTTTAAAATAGGGGTTAAATAAACCCCCCTATTAGTGTAACATATGGCAATCCTAAAAGTTTATCAAGTACGTTACTGTATCGAGTGAGATTACTAATTTTTCCGTTTAAGCAGCACTTGTCGGGTCCTTATTTCTTGTCGACTGTTCCGTTACATTTCTCTGCATAAAGGGTCGTAAGGAGCTTTAAGGGTGCTGGAATAGATGGCGCGAGGATGTTCTTTTTATGAATTTTTATTTACAGTTTGGTGTCGTCTCGTCCAAACAAACTCCATTTAATTCGTGGAACATTTATCAAGTCATGCCGTAAGGTGGCGTATTTGTTTGAGTCGGCAGTGAGTTAGTTACCCTTTTTATGTCGCTGTTCCCAATATTAGACTAATTATTCTATGAATTAAGGTGGCTCCTAATTATTAATTATAATTCGTAATCGTCAAATCTTCGAGGTAATCTGACCTCACGAGTACGAGTACGTATATTAACTACAGGTAATTCTCTTTCCTCTGAACTGGCTGAGTCGTATATAGAATCCTCAGACTGTTCATCTCCGTTTTCCTCATCGTCATCATCAATTTCCTCTTCTTCTTCTTCTTCTTCTTCTTCTTCTTCTTCTTCTTCTTCCTCTTCTTCTTCTTGATTTAAGGATTGTCCTTCTCGTCCATGGTCTATGAAATAATCAATTTCATCCTGCCTTTTTCCATCATCCAATAAGTCATTTGGTTCGTTGGTAGTTTCATCTTCGCTTTTCTTTTCAGTTTCATTTTTATTTAAATTTACATTTTTGTTTAAATTTTCTTTTTCCTTGGTAGGGTCAATTTCTCGGCATGGCTTTAACCTATCAGAGTGTACCATTTGTTCCCTTTTACTTGATGGTTCCTTGATTTTGAATGTAACTGGTCCTTTCTTTTCTATAATTCGATACGGTCCTGTCCATTTGTTATAGAACTTAGATGCTAGTTTCTTTCCTGGTATAGCTGGAGTATATAAATATACAAGATCTCCTAACTGAAATTCTTTTCTAGTTTTCTTTTGATTATGTTTTTCACAGCGTTGCTTGATACTCCTTTCTAAGTTTTTCTTGGCAAGATCATGCGCACTATTCATTCTAGCTACAAATTCGCTGACGTAATTTTCATCTATGTCATACTTTACTTGTTGTTCTCGTATACTAAGATGAATCGGCAATTCCATGTCACGTCCGAACATTAAATAGAACGGTGATTCTCTTGTACCTTCATGTGGTAAATTTCTGTACGCCATTAGACAATATGGTAATACTAGATCCCAACTGTCGTTGTAGTCGCTAACAAAATGTCCAATCATTGTTTTTATTGATTTGTGAAATCTTTCTACAACTGCGTTTCCACTAGGATGGTAAGGTGTCGTTTTTAATTTTCGAATTCCAAGTAAAGAGCAAATTTGGCAAAATAACTGACTCAGAAACTGAGTTCCACAATCTGTAATTAGCTCTCTAGGTGTTCCAAAACGACATATGATATGTTCCACAAAAGCTCTAGCTACTGTGTCGGCTTTTATGTTAGGCAGTGGTATACATTCTGGATAACGAGTCAAATAGTCCACACATGTCAGAATATATTTATTACCGTTGATGGTTCTATTTAATGGCCCTACTAGATCCAGACTAATTCTTCCCCATGGTATCGATGGTATAGGGTTTTCTTGCAAGGCTGAAGGTGGTTGGTAATTAGTTTTTCTGAGATTACACGATCTACACTGCTCTACATAGCTTATGACATCTTTTCTTAAGGTAGGCCAATAAAAATCTTGTTTTATTAGTTGCTGTGTTTTCTTTTGACCTGGGTGAGCACCAAATACTGAACTATGATATAGTTGTAGTAGGTCGGGAACTATCTTTTGTGGCGCCATGGTTATGTCATGTCTCTGATCATTTTCTCGGCGTTTGAACAATATACCTTCATTGCTTAAATAATATTGTTCATCCTCTGGTTCTAGAGCTGATTTTATTTTCATGATCTGCGGGTCATTGTTCTGTAGTTCACGCAGTTCCTCTTTACTCCATATTACGCTGGTTACAGGGGTAATATCATTATTTTCTGCTTTATTTACCACAGCTACAATATTTTCAGGCGTTTCATATTCTTTTGTTAGTCGGGTTAAGGAATCCACATTGCTGTTTTGTTTTCCTGGGCGGTAAACGATGGTAAAACTATACTCCATTAAAAACATAGCCCATTTCGCTAGTCTTGAACTAGGATCCTTGATGGTCAATAAATATTTCAATGGACGGTGGTCTGTCATGATGGTAAAATGAGTACCTGTTAAATAATTTCTGTATGTTTTTACCGCAAACACTACTGCTAAACATTCTCTTTCAATAGCACTGTAATGTTTTTCGGCAGAGTTTAATGTGCGACTTGAATAACAAATAGGTAACTCAGCTCCGTCATGTATTTGAGTTAAAATGGCAGCCACTGCTGTAGCGCTGGCATCCGTATTTACTATAAAAGGCTTACTGAAATCAGGATATCTTAGTACCGGAGGCCTAATAAGGGCCCGTTTTAAACTAACAAAGGCTTCTTGTTGCTCAGGTCCCCAGTGGTATTTTATATCTTTCTTGGTAAGCAATGTTAAAGGTTGACTTACCCTTGCAAAATTTGGCACAAATTTACGATAAAATCCACATAAGCCCAGAAATGCTCTAATTTCTCGCACATTCTTAGGAATAGGATAATTTTCAATAATTTCCGTTTTGCTTGGATGGGTGGTAAATCCTCCTTCTTTGATGAGGTGTCCAAGGTATTCAACCTCTCTTTTCATGAAATGGCATTTCGTCGGTTTGAGTTTTAGATTACTTCCTCTTAGTTTCTCGAATACGTGTCTCAAACGTTCCAGGTGAGTGTCGACATCTTTTGAGAATACAATTATGTCATCCAAGTATACTAAACACTCTGTATATGTTAGTTTTCCTAGTATATGCCCTAACATGCGCGACCACGTGGAAGGCGCATTGGATAACCCCATACTCATACGCAGAAAGTGGTAATGGTTATCTGGCGTTGAAAAAGCAGTTTTTTCTTGGTCATCGACATGCATAGGTACTTGGAAATATCCTGATGCAAGATCCATCGTTGAAAAAATACATGCGTTTGAAAGCTTGTCAATTGTTTCACTTATATTGGGAAGGGGAAAGTAGTCACGCTTAGTTATTTCATTAAGAGCACGGTAGTCTATAACTAGTCGGTACTGTGCGCCCTCTTCGTTTGGATGTCTTTTCTTTTCTACCAATATAGCAGGGAAATTCCATGGGGACTGGCTTTCAACAATAATGTTATCATCCAATAATTTTTGAATTTCTTTCTTCATAATTTCTTGTCGGTGAAATGGCACTCTATATGGTCGTTTAAAAATAGGTGGTACATCCTCTGTAATAATTCTGTGCGTCACCTGTGACGTACAACTGAGTTTTTGTTCCGGACTTTTAAAAATATCAATATATTCCACAATTAAGTTTCGCAATTTATTTTTCTCTTCTGAATTAATATTATCTAATCCCAGTGTTTTTAAAATATCTGTCGTTTCCTTTTCGCTTATTTTCCGTATAGAATAATTTCCATTTGTCTTACCAGTTTCCATCACTTCTGTTTCAAAAGCTCGTCCTATCACAAATTTTTTCTTCAATTTAATTTCACCTTCAGTAACATTTGCTACTCGTATAGGAACATTTTTACTTGTTTTGCACAACACTCTAGCAACGAGTAATCCTGTCGGCGTATCGTCACTTGGTTCTAGAACCATGAATGGTGTGGTAACTTTTTCAAATCCTCTTAATTTCGCAGGAAAACTTGCTTGTGTCATCGGAGGTATGATTACTTCCTCAAGTATAGAAATAATTGCACTCTTTTCCTCCACTGCCGTGGGAAACTCTTCAATGTTTCTAATTTTTAAACATTCTTCAACTGATTCTCCAGTTTGGGTACCCATGTCTATAAAATTCTGAGAAACTTGGGTAACTTGAGAAAATTGGGAAGCTGCAGCCTTCCTAGATGATGTCGAAAACTCTTCAATACGTAAATTTGGTTCTTTAGTATCAGCATCCAGATGAGCACCAATCATCTGAAGACTGGATCCCTGCGTTATTGGTGCTAACGCGGGATTATTTCTTAAAGTAGTTTGTGACGTCATCCACTTTTCTTTATTTTCACTTTCGTTACCTAACTGTTTCTCCTTAATTTCTTTTATCATTGCTTCCAGATAGGCAAGCCTTTCATCTACATTCTGTGTAGCTTTTTCCTCCAACAATGGTATTACTTTTTCAAATACATACATGCAATTATTACTCCAATCTATTTTTACTCCATACTGCCTTAAAAAATCCATTCCAAGAAGAATATCAGCCTGAAAGCTGTAAGCTTCTATAACCACTAATTCCTGCTGAATTACTATATTCCCAGGAAATGTTATTGATACCTGTGATACTCCTGCTGTAGGTATCTTATTTCCTTGGATATCCACTAAATTAACATTTGACTTTTTTATGAACCCCTTAGCAATATTAGGTTTTATTAGGGATATTACGGCTCCACAATCTATTAAAGCTAGGCATGGCTTACCATCTACACTAACTTCAATCACACTACACGGTTTTGGGGTTCCTTCTTCCAAGCACGTAAATATCCCAACCTTCGTTTGTTTACTTATTCCCAACTTGCTTGATTGGCAGACGAGCTCCGGGGTTGACAGAATTCGACTGCGTTGGCGTTTAACGCTGGTTTTTGAACAGTATAATTTCCTTTCCGTGGGCAGGTCCGGGCTAAGTGTCCAAGTTCATTGCAATTAAAGCATCTTCTATCGCCAGGTATTTGCCTTGTGAAATTTTTCTTTTTAGGACATCCAGTACTCATATGACCAGCCTGATTACAGGTGTAACACTTTCTGTTATCCTTTATCCAACAGTAGTCAGCAGAGTGACCCTCTCTTTGGCATTTTGTGCACTTAAATTTTCGATTTCCATCAGAATTTCCAGGACGGTATGCAGATTTTTTATTATTAAAATAATTTCGAGAATCAGTGGTAGTTGTATTGGTTACTAATCGGCATTCTCGATTGTTTGAAGGGTGAATCAAATTTTCTATTGATTCTTCTCTTTCTGCTATTCTTAAAGCATCATCCAAGGACTGTGGGTTTCCAGATAAAACCCTTTGTTTAAGTGGCATCACCAATCCTAGGGTAAACTGTGTAGTAATATCTTCTTCCAGTTTTTTCTTAACAGGATCATCTTGTAATGGATCTCCTGTTAAGGTTATTGTTCGATTTCCCAATAGTTTTAACCTGGTTAAATACTGTCTGCATGCTTCTCCAGACCTTTGTCTGCACTCAATAAAATTCTTCATTGCTGCTCCCTTGACATATTGTCGCTTAAACTGATCTTTTAATCCTCCTTTCAGAGTTACCCAACTTTTTGTATCTCTATACTTTGGCTCTGAATCAATAAATTGTTTTGCCTTATTTCTTAGTTTTAAAAGTGTAATAGCTACCATTTGTGCCTCAGTCCAATTAGCTAGTGTTCCTGTTCCTTCCACTACTGTCACAAAATCATCTACGGGGGTCGTTCCATCATAGGTAGGTAAGGAGTCCAGTCCTATTACAATACTTCCAGGGTTAATCACATTTCCTGAAGCTGGTGTAGTTACTACTAAGGTGGTTGTTACTGTTGTATTTGTAGGAGTCGCTGTTGTGGTTGTTGTCATCTTGGAATTTTATTTGTAATTTAACACTTTATGGGAATTTATTCGACCCACAAGTAAGAATCTTCTAGTTTTGAATCACTTCCACACCAAGGATTGAACAAAACAAACCCCACACCTGACACCAGTTATCACACCCACCAATTTCTCTGTTGGTAATATCCGAGCGGCTTGATAATTTATTTGACAATTGGCGGTGATAAGGATGTAATTTTTGCTGGGTCCGGAAGATTCCCGTGTTCTTTGCTACCAACCCTCCCACTAACTATTTTCCTATTTTAATTTGATAATTTCCTACCCTGTAGATTATGTTGAAGAAACTTTCTAATAGTTTAACTTTATTAGCTTGGAAAATTGGTTCAAAATCAATACACTGATGCAGGTTTCACATACACTTGTTTTATTAAATAAGGATGAGTTAAATTTTTTACAGGAGCCACCATTTTTTTCAAGTATGTCTTATACTAAAACATATTTTCCTTGTACGTTACAACGTTCAATTAATCCACTAAATATCTGGCCAAGAACACTTACTTCCTTCTTCAATAAAAACTTTTAATCCAAAAATGTCGCTCGACCCCAAAACTCCGATTTTCCGACTAAAAACCGATTTAATATTCTCTTGCAACACTTTTTGCAAGTCGACCGACAAACTTTTACTTGCGAAAATCGCGACCGTATTCAGCCAAGGGGTATGGCTCCGAAATTCTAACGTGATGGCTTCAAAAATCTAACTGCCTGTCCAAGCGTGGTCAGTCCCTTTTATATCAATTTCTCCCCTTCAATTTCCCCCTAGCCAGCGAACTTGACATTTCTATGACCTATTAACTGTCTTGATTTCCCGTGAAACGATACAAAAAAAAAGGTTATTTATAGCTAATTAAGGGTCATAATCCCTTGTTCCGACGTATTGAGGTTACAAACAGATATAAAAATGTCAAGATGCAATAATTTACGATAGGGTGACCTTTCAATCTCATTAATCATGCAGGGGGAAAATTTTCACCCTAGCAGGAGTTTGCAGGTGTTAACCCCATTCTTAAGATGACGTGTGGTCATTTCTTGTTATTGATGCTGATAAAAAGGGGGAGCTCCCCTAATGTAGTTAAATTTAGCTGTCCTATTTTGGGGTGATTCACGTAAGAAAACTTAAGGTGGGGGAACGGTTTCCCAGTGATGTGACCTGAGATGGACGGTCAGTATAGATACTTTCACGCCCTAATACAGTCGGTTCGGAACATAGAAAATTTCTTATACAGTGTGGTGAATAAAATAAAATGAATTTGTTCATTTTATTTTATTGTTTTGATTTTATTTTGCAAATATTTTGGATACGTTTGGAATATACTTGACAAGTAAGTTTTTGTTTGATAAAAAATTTTTTTTAAGGTTAATTTTCGGGTTTTTCTTTTGTGGAATCTTACTCAGACTCTTCGACAAATTTATTTTTAAATATTTTTTTTTTTTAAATTTATTTAATCCATAAATAAAAGTATTTTCTTAATCATTAATTATTTTTAATTTTTAAATAGTTTATAAAAACTTTTCAGAAATCTTTGAATGATTTTTCATTCATTTTAAATTTTATTTTAATTTAATTTTATAATTTAATTTTTTTTTTTTTTTTTTTTTTTTAAATGATTTTATTTTATTTTAAGAATCAAATAAGACAATTTATTCTCTTAAATTAAAAATTGTTTTTTATTTTATTTATTTTTTTTTTCTTTTAAATCTTTTCATATTAAATTCTGTAAAAATATTTTATCACTTATCACAATTTACTAACAGGTTTTTGATCTACTTTTATGTATCCACAATTAGATTTTTAATAAATATTTGCTAATAACCTCCATAGTTCCGTACTTTAAACAACAATTCCATGACAATGCTTTTCCGTAAAAGCATTTGAGTTTTATTTAAGAAATTTTCCGCGTCACTATATCCTTAAGGGGAAACCTAAATAGTTTTGTCTATGATGGTAATTGCTCTAAGGTTCACAATGCTAATCTTTGCAAAATACTATTTTATGAAACAATTATAGAATTATAAAGAAATTGCCTAGTTTCTTGCTGGCTTAAGCTTGACGCGCCGAAGCGCGGAAAAAACCGGTGCATTGGGATTTATCGCATGTGTTGCAATGTGGGCCCGCGGACTCTAGCGAAGCGCGGCACGTCGAACTCAATGCTAAAATCCCTATCCTCATATTTCGGCGCGCATAAATGCGCGCCAAGCTTTAGAAGGAAGGGCGCGGTACATAAGGTCTATCTACATTAAGTAGTCAATCAAGATGAGAATAAGAGACGTTAATTTTATCTAAATTGAATATTTTCACCCAGGTTTTATATTTATTTTTTAGTATTACTGTGTGGCTACGAAGGCTTTACCGAATTCCTCCAGAATAACTGGCTATACTTCATTCTAAAATCTCAACGCCCTACGGGTTGTTATCCAGAGAAGCTAAATGACGACCTAAAATCCAGGATAAAAAAAGATCTAACACGTTTTGAAGATGGCTGCACCGACCACACCACTGGCTTGGGTGTCGCCGTTTTGGGATTATACTATAACTATATAGTCAAAGAAATACCCATGTAATAAAAACGTTCTTTTATAAAGTAAGTGAATAAAATAACATACTAATAAACATAGACATTTTTATTTTAAAAAACAGAGAACGACAAAGATAGAGATTCTATTTGAGTAGAGGGTGGTACCCCAAATTTTACGATACCCTGTATATCGATTACGTATTAGTAAAGCCGCCGTCAATGGGCAAAGCCGTACCTGTAATCATGCCGGCACAGTCACTGAGAAGAAATAAGACCGCATCGACTACTTCTTGGACTTCAGCAAATCTAAAATATGTATTTTATAAAAATTCTTATGTATGTTGAATGTGCAAGAGCGGAAAACGCCGGCATAGCGGAACCTAAATTAAGGGTGTGATTGGCCAAAATCAAAGTCAATTAATTGAGTTTTTGACCAGTTACAGACATACTTTAGGTTCCGCTTAGTAGGCGTTTTCGGCCCTTGCGGATTCTGAATTAAAGCTTCTGTAACTATTATTAATAAAAACTTTTTTTTTAAAGATTTTACCTATTTAAAGGTATTTTTGACATCATGTCTTTAGATCTAGCCGGGTCTGTCCACCATTTTCTTCCCATTTCCGTCATCACAACTGTCGGATTAACACAATTCACTCTTATGTGTTTCGGTCCAAGTTCCAAAGCCAATGCTCTAAGAAGAAGTGAATTTTGATGTTAGCTCAAAAACTACTGGTCTGATTTCAAAATTGTTTTTTTGGCAATATGTTCACAGAGTAGGTAGAAGATTGAGGTGGGATAATTCAATTAAATGATAATGTGGTTAAAACGTAAGAAAACAACAGACTTAACAAAATCAAAATATTAGATTGGAAATTGTTGTAACAAACAGACTATTTTTGGCTGGGTGGGGGGACAGTAGGTACCATTGCGCCCAAAAAAAACTGGGACAGCAAAATGTAGTTTAATCTCTCAGACTATTAGCTTTTTTTTTTTTTGAAGTTGTCAATTTAATTTAATTTTGTGACTGACAGTGGCGTGTCAAAAGAAATATTTTTTGAAATCGTTAACCACCGAGCAAAAAGAGATCATTTACACTTGATTGAGAGATGGGCATCAAATAAGAAACATCGCAGATGAATTAGGGATTAACAAAAATACCATACCGTGTTGTTGGCTAAGCACAAAGTTGCAGAATATTGAAATATTGTAAAAAAAGCAGGTTCTAGTTGCCCCAAAATTTCGAACGACGGCCAAGATATAGAATTAATTAATTTTCTAAAAGATCATCCCTTTGAAACAGCAATAAAAGCTAAAGAAGAAACACATTTTTCCTGGTCTGGTTAATACAGCGCGTAGAAGTATTCGTAGTTCAGATATAAAAAGCTGTTGTGCTGCCAATAAAATTTTTTGACCGAAGCAAACAAACAGAGAAGAGTAGAATTTGCTTATGAATATATAAATCAAGGTAATATATGGAAAACCGTAATATTTTCCGATGAAAAAACCTTTCAATCATGCAATAATAAGAAAATCCGCGTTTATAGGCCTTCTGGTACGGAAGATATACAAATAAGACTAATCAAAGTGGACGCTTTCCTATAAACGTTTGGGGCTGGATTAGTGCAAGGGGCCCAGGAGTTTGCCAAATAGTGCATGGGAGGTTGAATGCACCATTATATTGCAACATACTTAACCAAGTTATGATACCATTTGTCGACGCAGTATATGGCCACGGTTTTATATATCAACAAGATAATGCTCCCATACATAAAGCCCGCATGGTTCTAAATTATGTAGAAGAAAATCAAATTCGTGTTCTGCCTTGGCCCTCGAAAAGTCCGGATATCAACCCAATTGAGAAGGTTTAGGGTGAGATGACAAAATTTATGTATAAACACAACTTCCAGCCTAAAACTCGGGATGAATTAAGCCAAAGGATAATGCAAGCATGGGATGCAATAACGCCAGAGTATACGAGAAACCTAGTATTAAGTATGGCACGTTTACAAGCGTTAATCGATAATAATGGTGCAACTACCAAATATTAAAAACGTGTTATTATATTAAGGTTTTAATATGATTAAAATTTATTGGAACATAATATTAAAAAATTTTATTTTATTTTTGTTACATTTTAAAACACAATATGCGTATTTTAATTTTTCCTCGTATTTCTAAAAATGTGGTATTGTTGTTAAACCCTTTCACTTCCATGACAACTATTATAACAACAATGATAACCTTTCCTCAATAGATTTTATATATTCCTTATAGTCCAGGAGCTACTCTACAACAACGCTGTCCCAGTTTTTTTTGGGCGCAATGGTATATAAAGTTATCACTGATCTACACACACCTTGTAAACGAGTCAACAGCCCCCTTGCTAGTACAATATACTGTTTGGCACTGGAGTCCCACTAGACTGGCTTGAGACGAAATATTTACTATGGATCCTGGACTATTCCTTTGTAACATATCACCTACTATTGTTTGAGTCACGTTAATTGTAGCTTTTACATTTAAACCTAAAATTCTAAAGAGAAAAAATTAACACCAAGATTTTCTATTGGAAAATACCTAAAAACTAAAATTCTTGCTTTAACTGGGATATAACTATTTCAGCTGAAGAATATGTGGATAAAAGTTGTTGCAAGTCCAAAAAACTACATTTCTGGGTAATATTGTCAAGCCATGTATTAGACTAAATAAAAATTCCCTTGTTGATTACCTATGAAAGCTTATAAAGGGTATTTTTATGTTTTTTAGAATATAGTCGTTTGTAATATATTAAAATTAAAACTATACCTGTCAATATCTTCCTCAGAAATCTCCAAAATCGATTTTATTTGTCCTTCTCCGGCACTGTTGACCAGTAAATCTATACCTTGTATATTTTTTAAAATGTCTTTGGTGTTTTGCCAATCCTGGAGATCCACTGAAAAAACTTGCTCTATGTTGGGGTGGCTATTTTTAAGCGAATCTAAAAAATCGCTTGGTAAATTTTTAATCTTAACAATCGTAAGAGAATTAACATAAAAAAATATTTAAAAAAAAATAATTTAGTATTTATAGTTTTTTTTACCCAGATCATCCATAGACCTTCCTAGCGCGAAAACCTTGGCACCACATTTTGCTAGTTGTAATGCAATTTCCCTCCCTATTCCTAAAAAATCCCAAACAATCATAATGTGATAAAGTAACTTTTCTTCAGAGCTACAAAAACATCGATTTGTTCTTCAACATTAAAAAATAAAATTTGAAAATATACAGGGTGTCCCACCGGGAACCGAATCGATCTATATATAGAAAACTATACATAGGAACATTTTGAAAATTTGACAGTATGCTGATGCTGATGGGGACGACCGCGCTAAAATATTTTCATAATGGTGGCACTTCCGGTTATACCGGAAGTAAGTGTCAACTTGCTTATTTTAAATGGGACACCCTATATATTACATTTTTGCATTCTACGCAAGATTCTAGGCAGATTTTGTATACCATGTCCTATACCTATGTCTAAACGTTTTTGACATATTTGAATTTTTATGTCAAAAATGACGTTTGCAAGCCTTAGAATAATAATCAATTTTTTCTATAAAGAAGCCTTATTTATTTAATTTAAGTGGGATTCCTTGTTATAAAGGACCTGCTTTAATAGATTTTTTATAATATTTTGATAACTATTAATACAGGGTGTTTAAAAAATAAGATTAAAAATGAAATTGAAAAAACTGCAAAAAGTCTAGATTTTCAAATGGAAACACCCAAATTTTATAATTATTTCTTATTTAGCATTAAAAATAAGGGTAAGTTTGTATAAGGTTGTATATCCCCAAAATTTTCAGTTTTCGAAATATTGCCAATTTAGTATTTTTATAAGGCGATTTTGCTGCAGATTTTAAGTTCAGTTACTCTTAGTTGGCTATGACGGTGTTGAAAAACAATCAAATGCTAAAAAATCTATGAACCTGTCACTTATCATTTGAGCATTAGCCATAAATAATAAATAAGTTTAAATAATCTTCGTTTGTATAACTTAAGCGCCCAAGCATGATTATTAATAATGTTCAAATGGTAAGTGACAGCTTTATACATTTTTTAGCATTTGATTGTCTTTTAACGCCGTCATAGCCAACTGAGAGTAACTGAACTTAAAATCTGCAGCAAAATCTCCTTATAAAAATACTAAATTGGCAATATTTCGAAAACTAAAAATTTTGGGGATATACAACCTTATACAAACTTACCCTTATTTTTAATGCTATATAAGAAATAATTATAAAATTTGGGTGTTTCCATTTGAAAATCTAGACTTTTTGCAGTTTTTTCAATTTAATTTTTAATCTAATTTTTTAAACACCCTGTATTAATAGTTATTAAAATATTATAAAAAATCTATTAAAGCAGGTCCTTTATAACAAGGAATCCCACTTAAATTAAATAAATAAGGCTTCTTTATAGAAAGAATTGATAATTATTCTAAGGCTTGCAAACGTCATTTTTGACATAAAAATTCAAATATGTCAAAAACGTTTAGACATAGGTACAGGACATGGTATACAAATTCTGCCTAGAATCTTGCGTAGAATGCAAAAATGTAATAATATATAGGGTGTCCCATTTAAAATAAGCAAGTTGACACTTACTTCCGGTATAACCGGAAGTGCCCACTTCCTGTATAACCGGAAGTGCCACCATTATGAAAATATTTTAGCCCGGTCGCCCCCATCAGCATCAGCATACTGTCAAAATTTCAAAATTTTCCTATGTATAGTTTTCTATAAATAGATCGATTCGGTTCCCGGTGGGACACCCTGTATAACTTTATCACTCTCTTTATCATTAATTATTTTAACTTTTCGACACACTGTAACTTGTAATTCCATAATAATTTTAACAAGGGAACCATACTACACAATTAGGATTTTTTTGTAACTACTTTTATGTTTATTAGAGGGGCCTGTAGTTAAAAACATACAATTTTGTAAAATGGATTACTTCCAGGAGTGACCCATCCCATAGGCTGATTTATAACTCTGTATACACAGGGTATGTCTTAAAAAGGGCGTTTCTTTTTTTTTTAATGCTCTAAATATATTTTAAATTGAAAAAATGCCTTCTTACCTTTCGAGGCCCCAGTAACAAGCGCTCTTTTATTCGTAAACGAAATATTCATAGTTGTTTAACAGTTTAACCATATACTTTTCTAATACTGTTTAAATATACTGTCACTTCATGCACCCAGTAAAAAATTTTCATTGATTCCTTAAGGTCAAAAAAAAATTTACAACTTATAATATAATTCTGAATTTATTTTTATTTCTAAAAGAAGTTTCCATTGAAATAATGCCATTCAAAAAGTGATTAAAAATATTTATGGTCTCCTTAAGGTCAAAAAATTGATAACAATGATAACTTTTAGAAATATTTTCATTTTACTTTAAAAAACAAGATAAGGGCGCTTATTTCGTGTAACTGTAATTATTCAAATTTGTTTTTTGAACAGATATATGCATTGTAATTATGTGTTGGAAACTTTATTAAAATTTTTGGATATTAACGTTTAATGATAACCGAGGATCATTCATTTTAATTACATATAAGATAAGTATTGAACTAAAAACAAAAAACCACTTTCTTTTACCGTTTTATTTAAGATAACTATAAGATAATTTACATTATTATTTGTGTAAATAATTTTATTTGTAGAATAAGCCGGCCAGGTACTACACATATAAAAATGTCTTTTGATTTTGGTGGTAAGATTGCCTTGGTTACAGGGGCAACTAAAGGTAAGACATTTATTGTAGTACTTACAACAAAACGGTTCCTTTTTGCCCAGCTGAGGCGCCAACTTTGTGGAAACTGAAATCAATAATAAAAAGCATTCCATATGGTATACTTTTTTATCGCCGTAAAATAAAACTTTTATTTCTAGGCATAGGTAGGCAAATTGCAATTGAATTATCCAAATCAAATGCCAAAGTTATTGCAGTGGGTAGATCCAAAGAATTATTAGGTAAGTTTCTGTAGGGTGTGACATCAGAATTATCTTGGCCTTAAGACCACTCTATGTACAAATTATTTAAAAAAAAAATCATATTGCAGGTGGCAATACAACCTGTAAGTAATGTAAAACATATGATATACAAATATTTCTGCCAGGTTTCTAATAAGATAAAAGTGCAGGTTTACACTTTCTAGTTAATAGACTTGCATATAATACTTATGTACCAAGTAACGGGTTTTTAGATTCCCTAAAAAAAGAACATCCAGCAATAAGAATTGTAGTTTTGGACATATCAGACTGGAACGAAACTGATCGAGTGTTAAATAATGTGGGCCCCATAGATCTTTTGGTTAATAATGCTGGAATGGGTTGGCTCAAATCTTTACTAGATGTTACTGAAGATGATTTTGACAGGTGATTAGCTGTTTAATGTTAGTGAATTCTACAACATAAACCCTATTCTATTTCTCAATATATTTTATTCAATAGACAACATTCCTCAAAAATAATAATATTAATATATTGTTTATTTCCCCAATGGAAAAGCAATACAAAGTACTACAATAATTGGAAACAACGTCACATAAGGAAAAGGATTACACTCCAAGAAAAACTCACTAAGACTATAACAATTCTTTTAGACCTCAACTTTTTAAGTCTACTCTTAAATAAATATAAAACTTTTAAAAAATATTCAATAATTAGGTTTAAAATTTTTAAATAAGTTAAATAATGGATCGCATAGCTTTATTGTACCTAATATTGACTACAATTTACATTTGTTTAGAATTATTCATAAAAAGACTATATCACTGACCTAAATGCTTTCAAATTTTCTTAAATAAGTCAATACAGAAAACAAAAAATAACCCATTTTTAAGATTGTACTCTATATTCCAATTGCCAATGGTTTTAAATTATATATTTGGATTATCTTTTGGAATAGCTACGTTTTTATCCCGTAATTTAATTTTCAAAGCGTAGTTTAGGGGTATTTTTGAATTCGACTTTACGTAGGATTTACCTAGATCTATACTTTTTCTTTATTTTGTATGTATTTCCTAACCAGAAACTAACTTTATAACAATATACCCGGAACATTTTCCACACAAAGCCGGTTTCTTAACATAATTTTCGGCGAGAAAAACTTAGGTTATGTTAATTGTCACTTGTTCAAATTAGGCTAATTTCTTTTACCGGAACCGACGTCAAAATAGTACCACGTGACTTGATATGCCAACTGCCTTGGTATATCACGCGTCAAATTCGGAATAAGTGATAAATGAATAATTTGAAAAGGAATACACCACTAATTGGACTGTTTCGACACAAATATTTTTAGATTTTAGGATTTCTCGGGGAAAATCCCAAAAATGGCAGCTGTTCACGAAATGAGCGAGTCAAAACTATTAAATATTCCCTGTTCAGAGATTGTATGTCGCTTTTCAGTAGATATGATGGCTATGGGTTTTAGTTAAATTTAAAATTATTTTAAGGCAGTGAAGCTTGGATTATGATAAAATAAGTAAAGGAGAGGCTAAATGAATAGGATTATGTAAGGGTTTTTAATGAAAAGGGTGTTTTATTAAAGAAAATTGAAAATAACTAACTCATCTTGGAGCCTTACCTCAAATCGTATACATAATATATGATATTTAGTGAATAAATGAATTTCTATCTTCTTTTGTAAAAATTGTAATGTGTCATATATAACTACTTAACACTTCTTTTTTTAGTGTATTTGGAGTAAACGCCAAAGCAGTCATTAATGTAACACGTATAGTAATCAAAAACCTATTAGCAAGAAAAGCACCAGGATCTATAGTCAGTCTATCTTCTCAGGCGTCCTTAGTTGGTTTATTAAACCACACTGTATATTGCAGTAGCAAGGTAAGAATCGCGTTTAAAGTAAATATACATGATTAAAAATAACGATAGTTTTAATAATATAAATATGTATGTTTCTAGGGCGCGGTAGATAGTTTTACTAGAGCTACTGCATTGGAATACGGGCCCCACAACATTAGAGTCAACGCAGTCAACCCCACCGTCATATTGACAGAAATGGGAAAACTTGGATGGTCCGATCCCAAGATTGCTGAACCTATGCTACAAAAAATTCCCTTAAGAAGGTATAAATTATATTCTACTAATATTAAATACTTAAAACGAATATGCCTGTGGCACGTCTATGATCGCTAGGAACTCTAGTTCACCTAAACCAATGTTCAGTAGTCCTCCAAGAGTAGGTATAAATAATGTGTATTTTTTTAGATTTGGAGAAATAGAAGATGTGGTGGGAACGGTTCTTTTCTTACTAAGCGATAAAGCCGCTATGATTACTGGGACTACTCTACCCATAGATGGAGGCTATACTTCTTCCTAAACCATTGTGTAACAAAAAATGGTACCAATAATTTAATAAACTTTTTGTTTTGTTTATTAGTATTTTTATTTTGACTTTGTGTATTTACAGAATTATGTTTAACATTACCAATTATTTAGGTAACTATTCATTGCAGAGGTCACAGAATAAATTATTTGAATTAAAATATTGTGTATATACTTACCTTCGCTATTCTGTCAAAAAAAAACACTTTTACCTTCTATTATTCATATTATTGTATTCTAAGTAACTTGTGCTTTTACTGTTGTACGTATACTACTATAATGTATTTTCCTGGTTCCTGGTCCCTGACATAACATTCAGTCAGTGTCAAAATTTTTTTCTATATTGGGGGGGTGATAAATTTTAAAATGCTATTTTCTACAGAACTATTAGCTGTAGTATTTTATTTTTATTCCAAATTATGCTTCGCAACAATAGATATAAACGCTGCAGAACTGCAGTACTTGGCAGACCATCTTACTCCTGAGGAATGTAGAAGGCTGGTGGCAGCAGCACATTTCCAAAGTTTTGAAGCGCCAAATGCCTTAGATAAAGCTGGTAATGAAGTTTTATTTCTTTCATGTAATAAATTAATTTTTTTCCAGACCTAAATCGTAAATGTATCATCGTTTAGTAGCTTATGGGTAAAAAGCGTCCTTTTATGCTCACAAATTCAGGCTTAAAAGATTACTTTTAATCGTTTGCAAAAAAAAATATTATCAAGGGTCCTGCACAAATTACGTAACGCAGGCCAGCAGTGGCGTATTTAGGGGCAACCTAATTTTACGTCTCACGCTTGGACGTTTAATTTAAATTTTTAAATAATGTATTCTTGGCTTAGATTACTAAGGTCTTTAGTTTTTTAACTTTTCCTTCTAAAAGTCCTGTTTTATGAAGAGATGGTTTCGGAAGCATATCGTTTTAGTTATTAATTTATGATGTAATTTTATAGGAAAACGAGTAAAAAGAATAGTATTTTTCTATTACTTATACAGTGTGTCCAAAAAAGTATGCAACATATGTAAAAGTTTTTTATTACCGATTTCTCAGAAAATTTTATTCTTGATAAAAGTTGGTGCATGCCTTGAAACTATAAATGATTATTTCACATTTCACCTGCGGCTAATAGTAAGGGAGCAAATGCCATTTTTTCGAAATTGCATTAAGAGTAAAGTACCTTAGTTATTAGAAATACAGCAAAATTTTATATGGAAATGTTATTGCAAATTAAAAACATAGCCCAAATATGAAATTTGAGTTACGTGTCTCAATTTTTATTTATTTTTTCTAATCTCTAATTTCCCCTAAACGGTACGCCTCTGGTCGATTTTTCGTTTACGCAATTTTAATATATTCATCAAATAACTTAAACGTGGGTTTATAATAAAAATGCATTAAGTAGTTGCAAATTTTTAAAAACTTTTCAATGAACCGGGTCGGTTTAGATATAAGCGTGTTGCACGCCTACTTAAACACATTTTAGCCAACTTCTGTTCGAAACTAAATTATAATAAAATTCAACCCTATTCATAGTACTGGAAATAACTACTAATTTATTTGTCATTGTAAACAAAAAATCGACCAGAGGCGTACCGTTTAGGGGAAATTAGAGATTAGAAAAAAAAATTGAGACCCGTAACTCAAATTTCGTATTTGGGCTATGTTTTTAATTTGCAATAACATTTCCATATAAAATTTTGCTGTATTTCTAATAACTAAGGTACTTTACTCTTAATGCAATTTCGAAAAAATGGCATTTGCTCCCTTACTATTAGCCGCAGGTGAAATGTGAAATAATCATTTATAGTTTCAAGGCATGCACCAACTTTTATCACGAATAAAATTTTCTGAGAAATCGGTAATAAAAAACTTTTACATATGTTGCATACTTTTTTGGACACACTGTATACTTGTCTGTTCCGTTTTCCCTTTTTTAGAGCTATTTTTAATCAACAAAAATATAACCCAATGCAATAAAATATTTTTACAACAAAAACAAAAAACAATTAGTATTTTTTTAAAGAGAAAAATTAAAGTAAACGTTTTAATTGAAATATTTTTTTTATGGAAGAAGTGTGATAATTTATAATTTAAAAAAATAGTGTGGGA
The DNA here is from genome assembly GCA_935413205.1 of Polydrusus cervinus. Lineage (NCBI taxonomy): Eukaryota > Metazoa > Arthropoda > Insecta > Coleoptera > Curculionidae > Polydrusus > Polydrusus cervinus. The sequence goes on from OW284515.1 coordinate 60,022,765, forward strand.
AGAAACGAGAATGCTTTATTATGAATACTTGTCTGTTCCGTTTTCCATTTTTTAGAGCTATTTTTAATCAACAAAAATATAACCCAATGCAATAAAATATTTTCACAGCAAAAACAAAAAACAATTAGGTATTTATTTTTAAAGAGAAAAATTAAAGTAACAATGTTAATTGAAACATTTTTTATGGAAGAGTGTCATAATTTCTAATAAAAAAAATAGTGCAGGAAGAAACGAGAATGCTTTATTATGAATTTACAAAACGGCACTTAAGAAGGAGTATTTTAAAACCTAAGCATTTGCACCAAAAACTGCTCTTAGATCTACGCTCCTAAAATACATGATTTCTCAAAAAATCATCAATTTTGGCGTGCTGAGTGATACTTACTTTATTTTTAATCATGAAAAACCGAGACCGAAAAACGCTGGTTAGCAGTACGGTACGTCTTATGTTAAAATTTTGGATCGACACTAATATTCATATTTTTCACAAAAAATAAAGAGCCAGATAGGACTATCAAAAAAAAGGAAAGAAAAGCATTTACAAAAACAAGTTTAACCCAACCATGCAGAGGGGGAGAGGTAATAATTTAATTTCCCCTCCCCCCCCCCGAGCATATTTTCTGGCTACGGCACTGCCGGCCGAGCGTACATGTAGATCCATCATCATCATCTCGAGCTCTACAACCCTTGGTGGGTCTTGGCTGACTGCAAGATCATTCTCCACCCTTCTCTATCCTGCAACAGTTCAGGATGGTATTCTATTCCCATCGCCCTCAGATCCACATGTAGATCCGCAAGAGAGGAAAACGCTGACATAGCAAAACCTAAAGTACAGATTGACAAAATTAGAGTGTCCGGCCGGCCCGTGGGGGGTAAAAAAATTGGAGACTTGCGTTAATAATTTGTGGACAAATCCTACAAATTTAAGCCGCGCCACATCATATTTTTTTAAAACCAATTATTAATCTTGAAATCATTTCTTCAAAAAAATATTTTTTAAGAAAGAAAAGTTCCCAAAGATATTCCATGCATAGATCACTTGCTCCATTGGAACTCACAAGAGGGAGAGGGTAAGAGTCAGACTCACGAGGTACTTGAGCACAGGCTGAGGCAGATGGGCAAAATAGAACTGGCCGATTGGCTGGGAAAAACAGTTTTCCACCAATTGGGGGTTGACCTAAAGAAAAGCATAGAAGATGGGATTGATGATATGGTAACTGAAAAACCAAGGTAATTTTTTGTAAATACTATTTTTTAAAATCTTCCATGACTTGTTCACGGAAATACCAGTACATAATTTGGAGAAATATAAAATACCTAAATGAAAATAATTTTTGTAAAACTTTTAAAAAGAAAATTAAAAATATGTCTGCAGAGTTACTATTATTTTAAATCAAAAACTCATTTGTGTTCATATATTTATTTTGAAAAATAATTATTATGGATGGTTGCCCTTTTCTTTCTTTTCAGTTCTTTCTCATATGTACTGTAAACTTTACCTGGTCGATTTTTATTCCTTATCTAAGGTTTTTTTTATACATTGGTTAAAAAGGAAACTGTGTTCACGCGCCGAAATATTTAAATATGAGAGAAACTCTACCGCTCCTGCTTACATTGCAGTCTTTCCCTTTTAGTATTGAGCAACCTCAAATCATGTTGGAGCCTTTGGTACCAAAAATAGAAGAACCAACGAAATACACAGTTTTTGATTCCTTACTATACATTTTCGCAGTGGGTATCATTCTTACAATTTTTAGTCTGTGTTCCAAACTTTTGTGGGATAAAGTAGCTGAAAGCATTAGACAAAGGTACAAAGTCAATTAAGAAATCGAACTTGTAAATAACCTACTGTACTTAGTAATTTTTAGGAGACTTAGAAAATCTAAAAGCTATGAATTTTTGGAAACTGATACGTCAGGATCAGAGTCTGAAGAAAATAAGTTTGATGTTAGGACATATACTTCCAGTTCTTATATTACTAGATAAGAGTTTGATTTGAGGATTATCTATTCCTAGCCTAATTATTTTAATCTTATAACTATAATATTTTGTTATTAATATTAATTTATAAACCTTAATTTTAATTTAATTATTGTAGTATTGTGAGTTAAATTATAATATATAATTGATTATAATATATAAGTATTAAGTGTTTCCTAGTTTTGTCAGTTATTGTGTGCACACACAGACTTTTAGTCCATAGTGTACACATTTGGATTTTGTTATACTTTATAATTTGTTATATTATGTAGAAATAAATAAATAAAAGAAAACACAGTATCTCTTATAATTAACGTTATATTAAGTTATAAAAAGTAAAATACATTCAGGAAATTGTCTTATTTTACTTCTTTAACTTGTAAACCTGAAAATAAAGAAAAAAATAGTATATTTATCAAAAAATTTCCCTAAAAAATTATTTTACAGCTAACAAAAACCAAGAAAGGCGGTCAAACATGCATTTCAGTGTTTCCAAATGTTGACTGCAAAATAAGGAGAAAACAATCTTGTAAATCAGTAGATTAGTGTCAAAAATCAGTAAAAATACTCGAATTATTTATTTAAGTTCTAATTTGAACCTCTGAACCACAAAATCTTCACTTGACTTAAAAAAAAAGTCCTCTAGTGCCCCCAAATAAAAAAAAACTGCCCTCCAACACCTCCAAACCTTTGCTCCAAAGAACCGTCCTCCGGAGCCCCCCCAAGACCCTCCCGGATCATTTCACCAGATACTCCAAAAAAAAATCTGGGTTTTTAATTTTTTTTATGGATTTCTGGTTTATACAAAAGGTGAAATCAGGTGTGTCACTGTAAATCGGTAGAAGAACATTGGTTTATGCTAGAAATACCGAAAAATCGGTAGGTTCGACAACACTGATGCATTTACTTTAATTTTAAAAGATTTTTTTTTGTATTTGAAATGTAAACACATTTAATAAGTAAGTACATACCTGGAGGTAAAGATTGCTTTAGTTTCTCAGCCTTCTCCTTGTCAGTAATCACTAGTGTGTACAAAAACCTCGAGCAACGGACCTTGAATTTGGTGTTTTCTGGGTTCTTCTTTATTTTAACAGCTGAAAAACAAATTTATTAGTATTTTCACATAAAAATAAACTGTTGGTTTTTAACCAAACACGCAGACAAACTGACAATCAATATACTAAATGGTAACTTCTAGTTAGAAGAGAAAGACATTGATTTTAAATTATAGAAACCTGAATGTTAAGTATAAAAAGATCGATGGACTTACATTTGGCATCCTTCCTCCTCGCTGTAAGAAGGAATTCCTTAATTTCTGTAAGTTCTCGGGGCTAAAACAGCAAAATATGTAAGACAGTTTGGTTAGGACGTAAAATACTATTTAAAAATCATCATTCCTTATCCACCATCAACCTTATGAAGGTTTTCTAATACCAAACTTGGGTAATGTTAAACGTTATCATTAGATAGAATTGCTAAAAGGTTAACTTTAAGCTATAAACTTACCATTTTGAGGTATTTTGGTCCAAGAAGATTGACAACCCCTGAAACAAACACAAAAATTTTATAAGATATAACATTTTTAACAATAATAACTACCTATATACACAAAAATTACTTTAAGTAATCCTGGATAAGGCCTTTTTATTGAATAGTTACCTAATTATCAAGATGATTACAGATTTCGAAAATTTAATATTTTTTAAACCTACCTTCTTGTTTTTGTATTGACGAAAAGAACTAGATTTTTAAGTTGGTACAAAATATTTCCCTGTAATATTACCACCTTATGACTATGGATAATGGGAACAATGCACTGTAACTGTAGTTGCCTATATGATAATCTAACACATTCGTAAATATTTTAAATTTTGTTCTGTTCTTTTAAATAGTTCTCACTTAGCGAATCTTAAATTCTATTATAAGCAGGCAGGAAAAAAACATATATTTTGTAAAAATGCATTTATTAAAAAATAAGTTTTACACTTAGGCAACACATATATAAAAATAGTAATGCTAAAGGTATTAACAACAAATATTTTTAGAGTATTTTGGTATATTTAATTTGAGTTTAGAACCTATATGTTCCATGCCTATGCTAAATACTGTTTATTTCCTATTCTGTATCCAGTCTGATAAAGTACAAGCCACGTCTACGCTGTGACGAAACACAAATGTGTGATTAACATCAGTTAGTTCAGCATCTACTCCAGGAATATCCCTTTTAATATCATCACAAAATTGTTCTGGAGCCCACCCATCCGTTCTTCCATAATACAGTTTTATTTTGTCTTTGTTCCTCACTACAATAGCACTTTTTCTCTCCTTTACTACATCCATTTCTTCAAAAGCTAAGGTGAATACCCTGCGAAGAACTCCAGGTTTCACTAGTTCTTTAATGTTTTCTGTGTGTTGATCCCTTGGAATGTTTTGTATAAACATATAGATGTATAGAAGGAATGTAGCAAAGAAATTTGGTAAAACAGTAAATATCCAGGTTAAATACAGAATTATTTGTAAAATCGGTCTTATAAAAGTGTTTAGGAATTTTCCATTTTTTGTTTCTGCCATGCGTTCAAGAGTGGGGAATAAGAAGTAGACATCTTTAACCTTGTTTTTTATTTCTGGATGTTCTAACATCTCCAAACTCATATAAGAACCGATAGAATGCGCTACAAGGTGAACTTTCGCGCTTTCTGGAACATATTTTTTGAAGAAATCAATCTAAAATAAAAACATATTGACAAAATGGTGAACGTAATTTAAAAAATATTTTGAAATAAAATCTATTATAAATTATTTTGATGATGATTATATTATATTTCAAGTGAGTTTAAGGAATGAAAGTGCTACAATGCCTATAAGCTTCTACATTCAGGCAATTGTAACAATTAATTTATGTTCAGACTATTTACCTTATGTTTAATTTGTCCATTCAAATCATACAAGTTTTTGTGTTCATCAAATCTAGGTAATTTTGTAATGTTTCTATCAGCAAAGTTGTGTCCAGCATGGCCTACACACCAAACAGGAATGTTTGTCTTTTCGTAGAGAGTTTGTGCGAATTTCGAATAGAATCCGACCACACCAGGGTTACCTACAAAATTATTTTATTTATCAGCTAAAAATTCTTGGTTTTAGAAAGTAATTGGCATTAAAACTAGGTTATTAACAAGATATTAATTAATGAATTATTATTACCTGGAATGATCACAATTATTTCATCTGTATCACCTTTGTACTCTTCTATCCATCGACCCCAAGTCATTACTTTAGTCCGGACTCCATTAATTTCTACATAGGCCTCATTCATTTTGAAATATTCAATTTACCTTTGATTATAACAATTTTTTCTGAACTAGAGGTAGGTATGTGATCACCAGAGATCTGTAATAAGGTGGAAACTGGAAATATTTATTATATATATCTACCCAAAAATAAATTTTTATTTTGTCTGTGAATATGTTTTTATGAAACACGTAATATAATTTATTATAAACAAATTTTGGTGATTAATTTTAATTATCAGAATAACTGGCCATGCAGGTCAAAGGTACAAGCTACCTACCTACTTATAAAATATCAAGTTTTAAGTCCTCAGAAAATATTGATACTAAATTATTATTAGACCACCTATGTAGGCCTGTAAATTGATGAGTAAACAATATAAATTTATATTTACCAACACTTGGATGGAATACACACAACTAAGGCGAGTGTATTTTCTACACCTTATAAATGCACTATAAAAAATAATGTATGGAGATTTTGGAAAGTATAAATTATGCTACTTGCTGAAATTTGTTGAACTTGAATTGAAATGCAAAAGATACTTTTTTTCACAGTTTTTTAAGGACAATGACATGACATAGATAGCCACACATAGACTGTTTCCTTCCTAAAATATCATCATTCGATGATTGTCCCGTTATCCATAAATAAAAATAGTACAGGCAACCAAATATACCTAACTGAGAAAAACCTTACCTTCGCCATTATATGAGAAACATTTAAAACTTATTTTTTCTGTTTTTTGTTCAGGGTTTCTAGCTTGAACAAGAATTACAATAAAAAAAACTTTTGAACCCTTGTCAACAATTTTATTTAACTATTTTTGGCAGCAACTTATCATTAATAAAGTAAATACCACAGAAGTATCCAAATATTTTTCTTAATATTACAAACCAGTAACAGAACAATACAACAAATAATTCTCAAATAGCTCTGAGAACTAACATAAATAGTCTATAAAAATATTATCTAATTTCTCTACAACCTTGCAGACCTTATTCAAACTTTAATATATACTTCTTTCCGGTCATCCCTTGTATTGTCAGAGTATTTAACAATGCTTCCTTGTAGTTTTCAAAATCAACCATTTCATGAGCGGGAGCATGAAGCTCATTACTCGTCATCATTGAAATAAGTTCGGAAAACATTTCAAATCTATCTACGCTATTAGCGTTTTCCTTAGCCCACCTAGTCATCCAATAGCCCCTAAATTGCAGATCCTTGAAGATCAATGCTGAAGTAGGAATTGTTAATGGGTCCCGTGACATGCCACCATATGTCACCATAGGACTTCCATTTTGAAGGTGTCTTAAGCATTCTAGAGCATTCTTACCACCGACACAGTTAAGGGCAAGCCTGGGTTTGTCTATTTTCCCTGATTTAAAAATGTCAGTGCTTCGCAGCTCTTCTTCTGTAAGGACATAGGTAGCCCCGAGGTGTGTAAGGTACTGCCTAAGTTCTTCAATGTTTGGGCGGTCCCTGACTATATTCACTGTGCGTATGCTCCAAGTACGACAAATTTGAATTACATTTTGGCCACAGGCTGAGTTAGCACCATTCTGTATCACCTGAAAATTAATTTATTATATTAATAAAATGTACTTATGTTAAAACCAATAAGAGAGCTCCCTTCCTTATTATTGTAAAAAATTACTAATACTAACTGTATCTCCAGGCTTTAAGTCAGTAAAATCTCTAAGCATTCTAAAAGCAGTACAAGGGTTCACCGTGAGAGTGGCAGCCTCAACAATACCCAGTTTCTTCGGTACTTTTAGCACAGCATCTTGTGGAAGAAGCATGTGTGTTTGCCATGTCCCCAAATTAGGATTTAGTGGAATAACATGATCCCCAACAACAAATTCTTTTACGTTTGAGCCCGTTTTTACTATTTTCCCCACTCCTTCATTTCCAGGCACTGCAGGCAATTTGGGTTTCGAAGGGTATTTTCCTTGAATTGTATTTATGTCTGCAGGGTTTACTGGGGCGGCTATAACTTTTATCACGACTTCCTCTGCCTCAGGCTCTCTTAATTTAACCGGTTCAATGTTTACTACCTTCAGGGGATCTCCATATTCTGTATAAAACAACTTTTTTGCTTCAGTACTGTTAAGTCTCTTTAAAAGATTTAATGTCATGGGACTATTTCTTATATAATTAAGTAACAGAGGGGCTTTTATAGGTGCTGTAGACATTATACTTAAATTTTTAAATTAATATGTTCTATATTTAAGAGAATATGAGTTTTAAAGAAATTTTTGCCAAATTTTAATTACTTAGAAAATTTAGAGGTTATGTTTTATTCTGGTAAATGGGAAACCTTAGCATAGATAATTTCTAAATAGAAGACAGAATTGCAACAAATGAATCGCTGAGCCGCGCCATCTATCTCATATATCCAAAATCCAAACTATTTCACCAATTCAAGATTACACTGTTAGCAAGGATTGTCGATTTATGATTTATCTTTTCCTTTTCCAAGTAAAAAATTTCTTCCAAGGAATTTCTGCAGGGAAAAACTGGAATGGCAATTTCGCCACGTTCTCATGTCAACAAATGGAATCTTATATAGCAGCGTTGAGGTCACTCAAACAAAAAAATCTACCTTGTTTTGTTAGTACCCACCTTTCACTACAAAGAAATCTTCTTTGAGAAAGGAAACTTCAAGGAACAACTATAAATATGGGCATAAACAAAATCTTAGGAATATTTCTTCCTAATAGTTTTTACAACCATCTCTAAACTTGAGTATTTTGAAGCCTATAATTAATATGGTTGCAGTATTTGTATGTATTATAAAAAGAACAAAATAATACAATGCTGTGGATTTTTGTTATTTTTTATTAACTTAAAAACTCCTTACATTTATTGTTTCTTAACTTCCCTAAGACGTCTTACTGCTGATCGTACGGATGAAGCAGCAGTGGTAGAGTAAACCCAGGCTCCTCCAGCGACAACACGCTTACACCTTTTGCAGGACCAGATACCTACACAGGATCTTTTCATGGCATCCTAAAAAAAGTAACATATTATATAGCATTTCAGTTTAGAATCAAACACTTTTATAATTGTACAATTCTAGTAAGTTTTCAGTAAAAATGTCTTACCTTTCCACAGAAACTGCAAGAATATTTACTGTGTTGTGTAATTTCCATTTTTTTAACCATTTTACGAAGGGAAGCTCCATAACGGGTTCCATATTTTCCGGTGATTCCAACCTTCTTCGTACGCTTGGCCTAAAATTTAAAAAAAAAGGTTAAATACAAAGATGAAAAATGATTTTCCAAGGAAGTAAACACAAAGTTGACACTTGTACGTAACCTCAATTGAGTTGTTCTTTCCTCCATCTTCCTAGATTTAAGCCTTTATTGTCCAAAATACCCATTATGAAATATTAAACAAAGTCCTAGGATTATTTCTTACTAATAATTTTAACAATCCGTTCAGAGATGTCGAAGATATTTAATGATTTTGTACTTACCATTTTGTCGAATCTTTTTTCGAAAAATTGACAACTTGAAAGAACTGTCAATGTCAAAATATCTTATTAGCGCCCCCTGCCTGCCAAAAGCCAAAGCTACATTATGTTCTTGGGGTATGCGGTTTAGCGATCCTTGAATACTAATATCTGCAAATACCGGAGGTCGTAATATAAGGAGCGTTCAAAAAAATATACAGTGTAGTTCAGATTTTTTACAATTTTATTTTTAAACAACTTAGAAAATTACAAAATGCAAAAAAAATTGTTCAATTAAAAGAAAAACAAAGGAGAAATATGAAGTTAATTTTTAAATATAAGATATTTTACATTTTTGACGTATAAAAAAGTTAGGTAAAGTTACTGAGAAACATTGAAAAGGTAAGTATATAAAAATACGTTATCAGACTTCTTATAAATCATAACAATTTTAAAAATGTTATCCAACTATTTCATATTCACAAAAAAATTCGGACAGAGGTCCAAAAAGGTAGACGGCCGGCGTTTCTTCGGGGTTTCCCAAAAATTCGGCGTATAGTTCTTGATATCTTGATAGGGTTATGCCACCTCTTCTTCTATCGTCATCCTAGAACAAATTGGTATATATATATTTGATGTTGATGATTTTTGTATTTTAAATTTCCCAATAATATGAACATGAAGAAAAGGAAGGAAGTTCAAGGAAGTCATCGAGACGTCCTCATATCACTCTGCAGACCATTACATTATTCTATGGAAATCATTCTATTTTACTTTCAGATAAAAACAACAAACGATTGCGTCACTTTTAATAACCTTAATTTTTGGCGAATCGAAACTCGCATGCCAAATTATTTAAAAATTTTATAACTGTTTGTTGGCACAAGTTAATAGCTTTTTATTATCGATTGCTGATTTGTTTCTTTAACTAAGTAATAGGAAATTAATTGCGAGATAAGATGTTCGGAAAAACCAATTGTAAATCAAAATAATTAGGCTAAAAATAGGTGGGTACCTATTTAACATAAACATAATTACGCACGTGGGGGGATTATCGCGATGTCTAATAATTCCATTCGCATATTTTAATGAAAATAGGCTCATATAGTAGGTCTTTAAATGTCCTATAAGAAAGCTATGGCCATCCATTCAAAGCTGTGACAATTCTATAATGGATTTTATATCAGGATTGAAATAAAACCTTTTTTTTCCTAAACTTTTATCCCAAGAGTTTTTTTAAATACATTATTAGTATAAAAAACTCTAAATCATAATTTTTCGAACCCCCCCCCCCCCCCATGGGAAACCCCCTTACACACGATCTAAACCCTTAATAAAATACTTATCCATGGTAATATCACTTTGACTGTGAGTGTAACGGAACTTTTTTCGACTCTCCCCTATTTTCTTAATAATTATGAACTCTAGCCAAGATTTAAAGCAATTATAAATGTCTCCAAAACGCAGAGACCCAAAAATAAATTTTATACTCTACTATGAAAATGAATATTATATTAAGTTTCAGAGGTCATAAATTTTACGAATATATTACTGAGACTTCTATATTCCTTAAAGTTGTATTACTTAATAAACCCGCGAACGAAATCTCGTTTTAAAGATGTACGAAGTCCTCTTAAGTCGTTTGATGAATATACGAGCACAAAAAAACAAACATACATGCATAGTACTTACACTCAACATGTTATTAAATGCTTCATCTACAATATCGACGTCATCTATCGCGAACTTTGTGATACAGTTGAATCGGTACTCATCTGCGTCGATAACACCATCATCATTGATATCCACCATTTTGAAATTTGTCTCTATGATTTGAGACAAGAAAATGTATTAGAAGTTAAATAGGAACTCCATATATTTTAGTCGACACGACGCATAGTAAATAAAATTACAGTAATTTTTGTTGGTGTAACTTTAGAGTTCAAAAGTAAAATATCCTAGCACCTGCAAAAGTTCCGTGTTATTTTTTTTGTAAATTAGAAGTAAATTTTCTAGTGAAATATACCTCACTATTGCTATAGTCTATTTCAGAAAGGTGTAGAGTAATAAAATGGGAACTTCCGTCTAGTTCGGTTCAATTTCGGTGTCGGCCATAGTCGGAGGTAAATTTTGTGCATTAAATTATTTATGATAACTAACCAAAGAGAAAAAAAAGGAAGATAGTTTGATAAAGAAGGAACTATTAGCTATAGCAAATTTACACTAACGTTTTTTTAAAATTTAATTATTTAAACAGGCTTATAGAGGGTACACATATTTCATACGGCATGTCTCTGAGACTTCTGAGAGACAGATCAAAATATGATATGATGAAAACGGGGGGTCAGATATTTGCATTGTATAAATTAAACTTTTGCACTTTAAAAATTAGAAAAATCTTTATTTATCTTAATTTGTTCAGATAGAAAAAAACTCACGAAAATATCACTTTTTATTTCAATAAGTGTTCAAAAACCAACATAAACAGCAATTCGGAAGATTATACGTGGCAGCAACCAAATAACAATCAGAATTTTTTTCCGCCTTCTTTTTATCAACACAGATAACATGGGCGAACTGTATTTATTCTTATACCTGTTTAGTTTTTTATAGTTGCTAAGAAAAGAAAGAATTTAATTTCCTGTCAGTTACCTTTGTGACAATCTCAAAAGAATATCTGCTTCACGGATGAATGCACATTTTATCTAAATTTTAATAAGCATAACTGTAGGTATTGGAGCAATGAAAATCCTCATGCTTTTGTAGAAGGGCATACTCAGTACCCCCAAAAACTTAATGTATGGGCAGGCATTTTAGGAAACAAAGTATTGGGCCATTGTTTATTAATGAGAATATAAATGCAGGCATTTATTTAGATATGTTGGAAAATACCATCAATCGGCTTATCACTGAAACAGTGAAACCATTGAAAACCAAATCGAAGACGATGGAAACCCTATACTTGATGAGGCAGAAATATATTTTCAGCAAGACGGCGCTCCTCCTCACTATATATGTTCTTCCGGTTCGGCAATGGCTAGACGATGATCCAGATAAATGGATAGGGCGAAGAGGGCCTACAGAATGGCCTGCTAGATCTCCTGACTTGACGCCATTGGACTTTTTTCTATGGGGCCATTTGAAATCTATTGTGTTCACTCCAGTCCCCAACCTAAAACTTTGGATGAACTTCGTCAACGCATCATCGAAAGCTGCCATGATCTCCCACAACATGTTTTTGAAAATGTCCGTCAGGAATTTGAACGTCGCCTATATCATTGTTTGGCCAATAACGGGCAACATTTTAAACATTTATTGAAATAAAAAGTGATATTTTCGTGTGTTTTTTTTCTATCTGAACAAATTAAGATAAATAAAGACTTTTCTAATTTTCGCGAAAACGAATAGACCGATTTAAAAAAATCAAACGTCAAAATAAAGCACTAACTTACAAAATGCAGTGGTATAAGATGCCAAAATTTTTAGCTAATATATTTTAATTAAAATATCGAAATTTTGAAACAAAAAAGTACCATTTCGACATTGTTTCACTCACCTATAAACATCTTCATTGCCTGTGGGAAATCTTCATAACGTTTACGTAAACAACACTGTTGCACGGCCTGTTTGAACTCGTCCGTCGTGATTTTTCCATCCTGTAACAGCTCCTGTGTTAGAAAGATATAAAAATTGTGTCAGTTGTGTATGTGGACATCTGGAAATTTGGATTGTCAAAAATAAAATACCAATTTATCAATATTGTCACAGCGTGATGGTGTAGTACTTCGATTGATGTTCTTTGGGTTAAAAGAAAAATGGGAAGTTCGGCAACATCGCTTTTATCTAAAAGGTATAGCGACTTCATTAAGGACGTGTTCGGTGTGATAGAGAAAAAGTAGCTCTTCTGTCTGTGTTTTAGTTATTATTAGTTAAAAAAAAAGGACAGAGAAAAGGAAAATAAAAGAAACTTATGTTGTGAATGTTAGAATTTCAAGCATACACACTGGAATTGTTTCCTCTAACTTTGCACAACCCGCTGCACTTTATATGAAGGCGATAAATCACCGACAGTAATTTTTGGCTCGTAATATCGTAATATCTTACGACATCTTATGGCAGAGTAGATTGACATAATTTTTCTTCCAAAAAAAAATAACTCTAACCAATTCACAAAAATATTTTAATCGTGTGTCATTCTATTTTATATTATGTTATCAACGGATTGTTTATTGTTACTTATTACATATATCTATTGTTACGAATAAGTGATATTTATTTTCGTTCGCCACAACAAAGTTTTTGGCATACCTGCATAAACAAAATTTGGCCAGATCAAATGAAAACAAACCGAGTGGTAAATTACGTACATAAAGAATTTATCGGTATTGTGTCAAGAATGTTATTTAATGTTTTGACCATTTCGCCTTTTAGTAAATTAATGTTAACAATTTTGAAGTTAATAGAATGGATAAATAGATATGAGCCAGAAATTGCTAGGATACTTAGAATATGTCAAAATATAAGGGGAAGACAGGGGCAGATTAGGACCGAAGGGAGGGGTTCAGGTAGGATTATTTTTAAATTGTACCGGGTGATTCATTAAGGGTGACGAGCGGCCATATCTCGGAAACTACTGGGCATAGAAATTCAGAAAAAAAAATGATAACTAATAAATAATTTTTTTTCCTGAATTTCTATGCCCAGTAGTTTCCGAGATATGGCCGCTCGTCACCCTTAATGAAACACCCGGTATTTTATAATTAAAATTGAAACATATAAGTTATAGGTGTTAAGAAAATGTTTTAATTTAGATTTTAACCGAGGTTTTAACTGATGAGCTGGTATTAATATAATTTTTCTCTACTCTACTAGAGCAATGGAAAAGATTTTTTTTTGGGAAGCAGGGAGGTTTGAAGTGTTTGCACCCCCTTAAAGAAATGTAAAACCTAATTTGTCCTAACGGACATCAGATATAAAATAAGCTAATAATAAACATATAAAATTATATTAAATACCTACCGACAAAAATAACAATCTATCTCAATAATATATCAATCTGTATATAAAAAACAGTAAATAAGTTCAAGGAGACATTTTTTCGAAATAAAACGTGTACCTCTGGCAACTCAACTGCGGTTGTGGTTTTGTACTTGTATCAATCATACCTTATTAAAATCGGCTAATTCTGCTATCTCTTCCCATAGACTTAGCATTATGTGCTGATTTTCTTGTAATTTTGAAAAACTAAACTCCCCTTTTCCTTCTATTATGGTAGCTCTGAGGGCCAGGCATGCAAAATCTCTCTCATCTAGGTATCCATTATTATCGATATCTGAAAAGAAATAGGTACATGTATTGTTGGGGTACATCTCTAGTATTGTAAGCAGTTGCACATCCAGGATTTTTTCCGATCAAATGTGACTTCTGAAAAAACGTGTCTCCCTCCCCAAAAGTCGCCCTTGCCACCAAAACTTGCTTCTTGGTTCGAACTACAAAAAAACTTAGCAAATTATTGAGTTTTTGTTTTCTCTCACTCTCCCTCTCAGCTCTCCCTCTCAGCCCTCTTCCTCTCAGCCCTCTTCTTCTCCCTCCACTGGCTATTTCAACAAAGATATAAATCACCATTTCAATTCAAAACAATTTAAAAATAATGCGATTTGCCAAAGGATCCGCCAATGTCGATTTTACATTTCAATGTAGACAATTTGTCTAAAAACATGTCTAAAAAGTTATCACATGCGAATTACCAGATCTTTTGCCAACTTTTTTCGGTCGATGATCTTTTCCTTAAAATAAGCAAAAACCAGCCATAAATAGCTTTTGGAAAACGGCTGTGCGGTTGTATGTATGCATGTATACGTATCTGTTTTTGAAACGATTCAAATTTTTGGATTAGTAACTCTTATTTTGGTAAAACTGATCATTCCAATTTTTAGAACTTTTTAAATTTTTTTATGAATCATTTCTGGATTTAAAACTATAAATTTTTTTGATTGAAACTTTTAGAGTTTATATTTTTTGATGGGCTCTCAGTGTCTAAAAAACATAATAATATAATTATTATAATTTGCCTATTTTATTTTGAAAATTTGGATTAGAATTTGACCTACTTTACTAATTACTGCAATTATTACTAAGTGTTCTAACAAACATTTCTAAAAATATCGGTTATTAGTCAGGGTCGGGCTTGACTAAGTCTAACGAAAAACACTATATTAACTGGTATTCCTAACAAACAGACTGACAGTTTCATTAGTTTATTTTATAATAATCTTCTGTCACTGTAAACTTATGGAATGGGTCGATCAATTTTCTGTAGACTCAGTTTTTAATACACAATTTTACCAAAAATATAAAAATTACAATATGTCAAAATAATACAATCAAATTCTGTTCCACAGATAGCAGGTAAGTTTCTCGTTTAAGCCCAACATAGCTTTGATATTCACCGTTGCTATGGTTACGTGACGTCAGTCACGCAAAAAGCATGTAACAATTTGCATTATGATGAGGGCAATTTAAAAATAGATCAGTCGTATGCACCATTGTTTTAGCATTGGTTCGCCTAACCTTAAGGTATTTATTTTGAGGCTTCGCGAAACTTACGGTTGTAGATATCGTTTTTACGTGATTTACTGTGTGATTACAAAGTTCTGTTTTTATTTTTCAGTTAATTCGGTAGTGTACGTACCTACTTAGTTGTGTGTTTTAAAAATGAACCAAATTAATGACATAGTTTGCAATTTGTTGGAAACTCCATTCAGTCGTTGGACAGATGAGGATAAGAGAGACGTTTTGTTACATGGGCGTTTAGTCAATGTTTGTTTAAGTACCCGCACTATACCGAGCTCTTCACCATTTTGTAAGACCGCGAGCCGCCACTGCTAGCTGGTTAAAGTTACCAGGAGATGGATATAACGGGCCCCAGTCATCACATTGATGGGTTTGACTTTTGACACTTGTAGTTTGAGTTTGATTATTGTTTTCTCATCCTGTTGGAAAAACAAGGCTTTGGGGCGGTAATATAGGTCTGATAAGAAAACTTTAACTATAACTGTCACAATATATCCGACAGGTAACCATTAGTATTCAGTTATACTATCTGTGACTTTAAAAATATAAGTTTCACTAGATCCATCTCCTAATAACTTCACCAGCAAAATAATTTCCATGGAAACAATTGTCCCAACAATAGTTTCTTATTAATATTTTGTATTTGGTCCCTCTATAATATTAAAATGTAATTATAAGTTTAAATAGATCTAATTGTTATAAAATCTACTTACCATACAAATATTTTACCACAAAGGCCACTCTATTATCCCAACAGTACGCCATTTTAACTATATACCTATATATTTTTTAATTTTCCGGCGAAAATTTTCGAAAATTCTCGTCACTGGTTAGTTAAGATTTAAAATAACAATACGAAATCTAGAGCCGGCTTGCGACCGGCATTCGGCGTCTAATTTTAAAATACAAGTAGTTTTTGACGTCGAAAACCGACGCTCTGGATATAGGCGTCGGTGCCGGAGAGGTGAGAAACTGAGGGGTTTAAGAATTGTTTCAAAACGTTTCTTTATTACTTATTTATGCGGCAAGATTGTAAAGTTAACATTTTCGTGAATACAGAAGTTTGAAATTACGAGCCGCAGGCGATGATGGCTATGATGCTTAACCCATAGATAGATGAAACATGGTCCGTGATCCTCTCACTTTTTTCTATCGATGGTTTTCTATTCTTTGTTAAACATATGATTTTGGAAAGATTCATTATTTGACCTGTTTTATAATAAAATGCATTCAAGAGAGCGTATTTATTTTAAAATAGACGGAAACTACTTATATTTTATAGATGTTTCTTAATAAAATGAAAATTTGAAATTAAGTTTTTATCATTCATTATTTATATATTTTTTTATCATAATTATGAGCCATGTACTTATTATATTAATAATAATTATGTTTTAGTATTTTGTTACAATAATTAATTATTATCTCTTTTACCTAACTCTGTGCTGACGTCAGCTTGAGACTTGATACACCCACTAACCCACATAAATCCCACAGAATCAAATTGGCAATCTATTCTGGCCCATCACTCCGAAAAAAACCTTATTACACACTTTGCTCAATTCGAGCATGTAATTTCAAATCTTTGAGGACACATCTGCGCCACCCCATTGAGGCTCATCCTTATTTAACTGCACATTATTGAGGCTTATCTGAATTTAACACTTCTACCATGCGCTGTCCTTTTAGTCCTTTGAGTAATTTTATTATATATCCTAGTTTAGAAAGGTTTGGTACACTGAGTGAAATGTTCAGAAAGTTCAGAAGAACGTAGATCGATGCGTTTACTTACTGAAAAATGACCCGAATTATTTTATATTTTAGCATTGGCTAGAACAATTTTTGGTCTGAAAAATCCAAGTATATGTGTAACTTTATGTTTAAAAAAAAATTATTAAGACTGTCACTTTGAGTCAGCTCGTTCTTGGCTCTTAAAAAAATGATCAAAACAGCATCATATTGCAAATATACATAATAAAACTATACAAAAGGTTTTTATAATCATTAAATAGTGGGTACAAGATGTCTGTTCCAAAAGAATTACTAGTAATTTAAGAAAAAATCTCTCAGTGTAAATTCCTTGACACCGACCACAAAATAAATTTAAACCAGGCATTCAATTTTCTAAATAATCGACTTACTGATGACAAATTCCAATTTAAACCCTCCAAGTGTAAAATAGCCTTTTGCTTCGTGCTATAAAAGCGACAATAAATCGGGAACCCCTTATAGTTATCCCAGTGTATCCTTAGAAGACACATCACGAGAAGTTTAAGAATTTTAGCCCAATATAACTACACACGCCACCACCCAGTGAAAATAGTTGTTAAGTTTCCTACCACCATGATGCCGTTCAAGCAAAAACCCAACAGTATTTTAAAGAATATTGCCGTACTACTGATCCTTATTTGTATTTCTGATAGCTCTTTCAGTTATCTTCAAGATATCGCACACGCAACAGAAGAATCCCAACGTGTTATCAACGCTTATCAACGTCAAGTTGCTCCTAAAGATCAAACTAGTCGCTCAGACACAGTCCTGCAAAGGAAATCGGTGGAAGTATCACCTTACGTTCGGGATGTCCGAGCAGATTCTCGCCAGTCGAGAATAGATTCGCGAGACATCCGCACTGATTTTCGAGAAATAAGAACTGAATTGCGAAGTATCGGCAATATTCGGGGCAATCGACAAGAGGTCAGAAACGAGCGACAATCGAGAATTATCAGAGATCAAAGAATTCCGATGGCTGCAGGCCACCGAGACAATTCTCGTCAGAGAGAAATAGATTCTCGAGAATATCAAACTTACTCCCGACAAGGTTTACAAAGGCAATTATTAGACAGGCGAAGCCAAGAATCTTCCATGGACCGTCGAGAATTTGATTCTGCTAGGCACAACAAACTACGTCGAGAACTTTCAAAAGAAAATCGAAACAGGGAACCAAACCTCAACAACCTCCGTCAAATCCGAGAAAAAAGATTTGAACGCCTGTCTGAAGATCGACGTGTTGTTCGAGAACATTCTCGTGATAAAAGGAATATTCAAGAACGCGCTCAAGAAAAAAATGACAGACGACAAGGTAGCAACGAGCCTCGTCAAATCCAAGATAGAAGACTTGAACTCTTGTCTGTTGATCGCCGTGTTGTTCGAGAAAATTCGCTTGATAACAGGAATATTCGAGAACGTTCACAAGTAAGAAGAGACAGGCAAGAAACTGACAACGAGTCTCGTCAAATCCGAGATAAAAGACTTGAACGCTTATCTGAAGATCGACGTGTTGTTCGAGACCATTCTCGAGATAACAGGAATGTTCAAGAACGTTCTAATAACCGAAAATTTACCTCAATTCAAAGAGAAGAAACTCGTAATATTAGGAATAACGACCAGCTCGTAATGTTCGGTCGACATGACGTTAGAGAACATGCTAGACGCTTTAGAAATATTCATCAAGAACGTTTCAATGACCGTAGAACCAGAACAAACGACGATCAATCATTTAATTCTCAAGCTCGTCGAGATTTCAGAGAATATTCTCGTCGGACCAGAGATGGCCAAGAATGTTCTATAAGACAAAGAAACAATGAAATAGCTCTCGATAGACGAGGTAATGTTCGAGAATGTTACCGTTATGGAAATTTTTTGCAGCGAAGAGATATTCGACAAAATCTTAATCGACAGCATAGGGATATTAGGGAGAACGTACAACAAAATCTCCGAGTACATTCTGATGTCCGAGAAAACAGAGAATTTCCCAGGGAAAGACTACGTTCACTAGACATTCGAGAAGATATGCGTCTTGATAATCGACGAGAATCAGACCGTTCCAATAACTTGCAAGATCGACGAAATAAAATTGAAATGTCAAGAGATTCTCACATTGCTAGTCACCGTCGTGCAGACTTACGTCAAGACGAGAGGAGATACGGTGATAATACTCGAGAATGGTCCCAGACATTACGAGAAACTGGTATGCTTACAAGACGACAAGACGAGCGTCGTGAACACCAATCTGTTGAGCGAGAAATTAGCAGGGAACTTTCAGATCGTTCTCGCCGAATACAAGAAGAACGTCGTGAACGCCAATCTGTGCTACAAGAAAGGCGAGAAATTAACAGGGAACTACCAGAAAATTCTCGCCGAATCCAAGAAGATCGTAGAGAATTTACCCATGGCAGAAATTCCGCTGTGGTTGGCCGTCGGACTGAAGAGTCTCGAATTCGTCAAATAACGGAACGCCGTGAAGATTCTCGCACAAACTCTCGTCAACAGGCTAAAAGACGAGAAGCTTTAGAGGAGGTTCGATATCGGCGAGAAGTTGGAAAAAGACTTGATGATTTTGAGCGACGAGAACGTTTCATAGGCCAACGACAAGATATAACTAGAGATTTCCGTGAAGTTGAGAGGAGGAATATTCCAGGTAAGTATCAATATTATTGTTATTTAAATGTGTTAT
The DNA here is from genome assembly GCA_935413205.1 of Polydrusus cervinus. Classification (NCBI taxonomy): domain Eukaryota; kingdom Metazoa; phylum Arthropoda; class Insecta; order Coleoptera; family Curculionidae; genus Polydrusus; species Polydrusus cervinus. Next base: position 60,042,516 of record OW284515.1, read on the forward strand.
ATTTATTTTATGACTAGTTATAGAAAGAAACATATGCTAAAAAAAGATATAGTATATTGTTATGCTCTGTTATTATTTTTAGCTGTAAACTCACGAAGAGACCTAAATAAGGACACTCGAGCTTTCGAAATGGGAGATTTACAAAATGCTGAATTCATACCCAACTTTAAGGAAAAATCGGATATCTTGTCAAGTACTTTACAGGCTGTCCTCATTATAGCACTTTTTGGACAGCTATTCTTTAACACCTCAAAAAATAGGCTTGGGTAAGTCAAAATAAAGTAAAATAATTTTCCTTGTTTTTTTTTTATGCACGTATTCCACAATATCTGCCTTAAATATGTATATTTTTTAATTCTAGATTTCCGAGCTGGCAAAATATTTTCGGCAAAGAAAAAGTACTTTAAAGAAGATATATATTCTTAAGAAAAATGTATGACGACTACTGCTATGCTTCTCGGTACCTTCCCATGTAGTTTATAGTGACAATGTAACCAATATCTATAAGTTATAGTTTATTACAAATACCAACAAATAATGTTACGAATATTTAGGGTAGTTAAGCCATTGTGGTCTAATCCCCCTTAATTATCTATTCAAAAATATATACATATTTTATCAAAACCTTCACATTGTTAAAAATTAAATAATTTTACCCTAACTCCTATTGACCTATTGTTAATATACATAATTATATTATACCAATAAATATAACAGCAAAATTTGGTATTTCTTTGACATATTTTTTGATCGATCCACATAAAACCTCTGATTTCTATAATGTCGGATACTAATTCAAAAAATCACCTTTCCCTACAGTCTACCGTATTGTTTTTAGACTTCTCATAGATGGCGCAGGTACCCTTAGCAACGCGAAACAAAAATTCCAACTTTACCTAGCGACCCTACCTAACCTCTCTTTATAGTTATACCGTCTTTTCAAATTCGTTTTTTATTTATTTTTTGGAGTTTTAGTTGGTTTTAATTAAAATCTTTAAAAAACACGAATTAAATGTAAGTATTTTATTGCACAATAATATTAGGCCTTAGAAAACAATTTTTGTCTAAATAATTTCACATTAATTTATAGTTTAAATTCACAAATTCTAAACTGAAAATTCCCCATTTCGTAGGGCGCTTCCCTATAATCCTGTTCTCTCAGTAGGAAAGGAGGCGTATGTATGCTGCCCCTTTAACAAGGAACACAAGATGACAGAATCTTCCCTACAAAAACATGTTATTCGATGCATGGTTAACTATCCGGAGTATGTAGTCTGTCCCTATAACGCCTTGCATTACTTCAGGTAATTTGCAGTAAAATGCAAAGTTATGTCAAGCCTTATAAAAATATAATATAAACTATTTGATGTTCTTAAACTAAGCAATTATTCTATTATAGGAACAATGAAATTTTGGAGAAACACATTCCTGGGTGTCCGTGCAAACCAATCCCTTACAAAGAAAAAGAAAGTACAGAGCGTATTCATGAATGTGGAAATCTATATGATGCTAAATATTGGACTGATATAGTAGATAATTGGGATAAATAATACTGTTATAAGATAGAGTTATGTTATAACTACTAAAGTTTTTAATTTTTGTGATAAATCCTATTTGATAAGAGACATTGACTATGTTACAAAGTATAAAGACTGTTAAGTTAGAATAATATAGTTTAGTTTGTTCATTATTAAAGTATTTTATGGAAAAATATAAATTTTTCATTTATTTTTCTTAGCTACTAGGGAAAATTTTGAATGTTGAAAATTCTTTCTGCTGCATTCTATATCTTAAATGCAAATCTGACAACGTTGTCTGTCAAACCACATTTTAGGAGGGGGGGAAGCCTGTTGTCAAAAAATTACGGAGTCGTGTAAATGTCGACGTGTAAAGTTGTGTGCGAAAAATAAAATAATGATTTCATTAGTTAAATATCATAAAATTATCTATTTCTGTGATTTCATTAATTAGTTTAAACGTAAGCAAATCGCATAATGTCGAAAAAACGCGACTCCCTCGAACACTAACGCCAAGACATTTGTTTACATTTTTTTAAGTTTTTGACATTCGTCTCTGCAAGACCTTTTAAAGTGAAATTTCTTAAAATATTCATAATCTGCACGATCTGTGATACCTAGCGTAGTTTTTCTAATGTCTAGCCTCTCTTAAAATTTTAGTATTACCAATTTATATTGTAAAATAGCCCTACAATGTTGCACGGTAAGCTCAGAATACACACTTGCAGGGTTATCCTGCTCACTTCTCTAGTTTGGTTTCTGGTGGACGTTGTAATTTTAAGCTTTTATTCGGAGTGTTTGGGGGGCTCCTGTAAGCCTAAATCTCCAGAGGCACAGGCCCTTATCGAAGAAAGTAAAGACTATGACCCTGCTTTTGGAGAAAACAAGATTGAAGATATTGAGGCTCGAAGGTAAACTTGTTTTTAAGTACTATACAGGGTGTGAAAATTTGGAATTTTGGGTATTGTAGTAAAAAATAAGATTAGAAATGTTTTATTAGAATAGATTCTTAATTTTCAATTTTTCTGATTTCTTATGAGTATGAGACATAGGACCACTCTAGTTCAAAAGGTCTTCTTTCTGAAAATAAGAACAATATAATTTTTTTATTACCTTATAAATTGTATGTAGAAAGTTGTAGTTGTTCTTTCAAGGCTTGTTAGGAACTGGGACTGACATCATAGTAGGAGGATGCACAGGCATATTTTCTAGCTTAAAAATAAATAAATCTGAGCACCAGTGAAATATATTTTATTCTGATGAAATTGTCTATTTTATAATCCTATAAGTCTTAATTTTATTTACATTTACAAAGAGGTCTTTTACCTCTTTAATAATTCAAGGTCTTTGCTTTTTGGTAGGTGATAATTCACATTATCAACAGAATTAGTGTCTTCAAATCATGCTCTTTTTATTTGTTGTTAACCTGGTTTTAGTTTTAGTTACAAAATAGAGAAAATTAGAAATGTTAGATACCCAGTTAACTAAAATTAACCTATAAATATAACAGTTTAATGCATCAAACATTTATTTAAAAACATAATTAAGTATGAGAAAGAGAAAAGCAAGAAATCTCTAAAATAAAATACTTAGCTGTATATGTAATCAAGTCAAAATTCAATAATTATAATAGTATTAGCTACTTAAGGAGGATGTTAAATTGTATCTAATTAAAATAATTATAGAAAACTAGCGCCAATTTAATTTTGTTAATTAGCCAGAAAAATTTTCAATGATGATATCTATTTGATATAGTATGAATAGCAATGTTATATATATTTGTGTATTCATAATTTTGAAAAGAACAAGTAAGTATCTAGGAAAAGCACTTATTCTATAGTATTATCATTTACAGAAGCAGATATAATATCTACTTGTAGCCCGGTATTACCTGTAAAGCTAGGTACTGATTAAAAGAAGCATTGGTTCTAAATGGCTAAAAGTACTTATTTGTTATAGGACCTATCAAGAACGGAAATCTAGTTAATCTTTATAGAAAATATTAGCTATTAAGTTGTGTAAATGTATTTATTTATTAACATTTAGATTTAGTTAATGAAGTGAACAATGAACCACTTTCTTTTTTGTGAAAATTGAATAATTAATATTTAACATTTTACAAGGTATATTTTGCAACAGTTAAAAATTGTGGTTTAATTTTATAACAGTAAGCACCAACCTAATTACTTATTATTTTCCTAGTAAGATTATGTGGTTAGCTGATAATCAGGAAATTTTAGCCATAATTTTTAATTTTTTAAGATAAAGCACAAAATTTTTATCTTTATGCTATTTTTCATCAAAAAATTAATAATTAAACTTACTTACACTTGTAAATTAAAATTAGCATTTGTCTCTTTTTACCTTTTTTCCCAAACACTGTTGGGCATACAAATCTGAAATTTGTATGCCCAAAATAGCCCCAAAAAAATAATATGTAAAATAAAGATAATCGAATATGAACTTTTTGGCGCTCATAAGCACCCTGTTCCGAATCCAATGTTATTTTAATAATAATATTTCTCTCTTTGTTTCCAGAGATACGGCGAGTGAATCTCATGGTGTCCAGGCAACCTATCGAGCGTCCGCCTTAAAAAAATGGCGCCCCGCGCCTGTTGTGCTCCCTGCGTCCGGTAAACGAGGTGAAAAAGGGAAAGCCGTGCACATACCTTCAGATCAGGAAGAACTGATGAAAGAAAAGTTCAAGTTGAACCAGTTTAATCTGATGGCGAGTGATATAATTTCGTTGAATAGGTCATTGCAGGATGTCAGACTGGAAGGGTAAGAATTTTTCTTCTGTATATCTAATCATGTGATTTGTTGAGCATAAGAAAAACACAAATTACTGTATTATGAAAATCATAATATCATAAAATCATAAGAGTTTTAAAAAAGTACATAAGTTAAAATTTTAGGCATGCGTTTTTTTTGCCTTTATAAATTGTACAATATCTTTTTAAGAATTTTACACAAGATGATTTATAATAAAAAGTATTATATTATGCAATAATGATTTGAATTGAAGTTCAAAAGCGTGACGACGAATAGTTTTCACAACGTGTGCCGCTATATTACAAATCCATTATTATATTAAAAAGCGATTCTTATGTGGTAATTATATATCTGCTTTACACAATTTCGCATGAGGCGGTTTCATTTTTTATGCTGGTTGTGGAACTAATGAGTAGTTACTTACGTTTTTTTTTTGATAAACGCGAGATACAAGCCCCCATGCAATTATGGCCTGTAATATATCGATCAGTTGAGAAATTTTCAAAAGAGAAACAAATTTTGAAGCTCTGTTAGGTGCTATACAGAGTTGCTCGAGGAAGCCTGTTAATTTTAAATTTTCACCTTATAATACAAATAAAAATTATTTTAAATTATACAGGGTGATTCCTAAGTTGATACTTTCTTTTTAGCTGTGTATAGAAGACATTAAAATAAACAAAATTTTCAAATATGTACCTTTTTTCAAAAAACTCAAAATTAAAGTACTTACATTCATTTATTTAACTATGGATCAAATACGGTCCTGCCTAACTTGTCCATTGAATAAACATTAAGAAAACTTCTGAGTGTAGGATGAGCCCGCAAGGGAAAGCGTTCTGCCTATAATCTCGAAGCAGCAGCCGCACTTTGACGATACTCACCGTAAATTAGCACCATATCTACTAGTTCATTGTTGTCAAATTTTACCATTTTCACGAGTCACCAATTTAAAATTAACTTGCTTCAGAAAAACACACCGCAGCGAATTGCCAAAAAACTGATCACCGACCCGTAAATTGCATGACTAATAAGGAATAAGACAAACAACATAAAGTATAGCAGGCTACGTTTTCATGACCAGGCCCGCACTTAGTTTTTTTACTTCTGTATCTCGCCTATTTTTAAGTTTTTTGAAAAAAGGTATTTGAAAATGTTGTTTATTTTAATGCCTTCTATATTCAGCTAAAAAGGAAGTATCAACTTAGGAAATGTTATTATTATTTTTTACGAGCCGTCATCAACGGATACTAGCTGGTAATAGTTGATTCACACGCCTTGAGGACGCTGCGGTGGCGGTTTCTTTATAGTTTCTGGAAAAATATGATATTTATATTTATAAAAATAATTATTTTAGGGAGAGTTTTTATTTCGATTTAAATTTATTCAAAATAAAAATCAACTTCAAAATAAATGTATCCAAAATTATCTTATTAAGAGCCTTCCATACAAGCGTGAAACGGGGCATCTTTCCTGATTTGTGTAATTGAAAATTTACCACAAAAATTTTACTAGGAGTTCACAAGAACTTCTAGTTTGGCGGACCTTATTTTTTGACAAAATTTTTTTTTAAATTTATTTCAAAGTTTTAATTAAATAGGTTTAAATTATATCATCCGCCACGCAGAACATAAAAATAGACATATTGGGGCTATTCATGTTAATTTCTTATTTTCCATTAAAGATACAAACGATACCCCGATATTATCTTCAAATCAAAATCTTCACTGACTCCGCGGCACTTAATTCTCTTGAATTCGTTTTTATAATATTTTGTACAGAAAAAACAAATGTTATTGCCATCGTCCGATGCAGGTACAATAGGCGCAATGTGGTGCAACAGTGTTAGCGATGTTGCTAGTTCTACCATAGTTAGAATTGTATCGTATTGTTTCGTATCGGGCCTGGGGCCCCGTATTACCAAAACTAGGCTCTGCTAGCGACTAAATAAATAAAAATAAAAATAAAATAGCTTTAATTGTCTAGCAGTACATTGATATACTATTTACAAGACAATATACTTAGCCTAGTTATCCTATAACTATACATACATAATTTTGTATATTATTTTTAAATACCCAATATTATCTTCCTAATTTTATTTTTATTTGTAAAAAATAGATCTATTTTGTTAGACAATAAATGGTAACTTGTGCACATGCTGTGTATTGGGGATTTATATAGAATGTTTGTGTTTGGGGTATGCAAGTAAAATAAATTGTTTTTTGGTCGTAGATTTAGGCTCGGAGCATAGAAATTAATTTGACTGAGTAGATATGATGAGTCAATTTTATTATTACATAATTTATATATTGTGTGAATTTGGTGATATTTAAGTATGTCGATCTTCAATAGTATTTATTTTGAACCTGTCAAGTAAAATTGTGCTATTATAACCCCTTGGAAGATAGATATTATCCACTTTGTATGCTAAGTACTTTAATAGTCTACGCTGCACAGCCTCTAGTTCCATTTTGTATTTCGCGTAGTAGGGGGTCCACACAACACAGCTGTACTCAAGTTTGGACCTTACATAGGCAAAATACAGAGTTTTAATGGTTTCAATATTGGTGAAATGTTTGCAAACACGAAATATAAATCCTAGCATCCTTATGGCAGAGTTACAAATATTTTCAATATGTTGTGCAAATGACAGTGCTGTATCAAACATCACTCCCAAGTCTTTATAGCTATTGCAGTGTTCCAGTGTATTTCCATTTATATTATATTGATATTCAATTTTAAAGTGCTTTTTAGTAAAAGTCATTGCTTTACATTTACCCATGCTAAGTTGTAGATGGTTTTTTATACACCACTCCAATATTCTGTCAATGTCGCCCTGCAGTGTGCGGCAATCATTAATGGTTGTAATTTGACTATAGATTTTTGCGTCGTCTGCATATAAAAGTATTTTACTTAGAACAACCTGCCGAATGTCATTGATAAAGAGAATAAAAAGCAGCGGAGCGAGAACGCCTCCCTGAGGCACACCACTAGTCTGCCTAAAAGTTTTAGATGTATGTCCTTGACATTCAACAAATAGATTTCTATTTTGTAAATACGGTTTTAACAGACTCAATAGTTGACTATTAAAACCTACTAAGCAATCTAAAGGTATACCTGGGTGTATAATCTCAGTTTATGCCGCTTGTTCAACTTAAATAGAAATTTACATGTGAAAGTTTACAAAATTTATTAAAAAAAATTAAATTTTCCATATTTTTTATTTTTTTCAATAATAACAATTTTATAATATTTACTAACAGGTGCAAGACCAAAGTTTATCCGAGACTTCTCCCCACCACCTCCATAGTGATCGTTTTCCATAACGAGGCGTGGAGCACTCTACTAAGAACAGTATGGAGTGTGATCAACAGATCCCCTAAAGCGTTATTAAAGGAAATCATTTTAGTAGATGATGCGAGTGAGAGAGGTAAGGCTCAATATAATTATGACAGATTAACCCATAATAAATTAAATGCCCACCGCCTTTATTCAATGATTTGACCACATATCAGAGTCGCATCTGATGTTGAATGGTTTTGTGAAGTTATAGACCTCTTTCATGTGATCTGCATTTAACAAAAATTGTCATATAGAACTTCTATGGCGTTTTTCCAAATGTGTGTCTCACGCCAGTTATCACGAGTTATTATTGACAATGAAGAAATAAATAGCTGGTTTATGGAACAATAACGAAAAAATTGCACCATAAGTAGCTGTAATCATTACTTCCCGACGGTTAATTATGAAGTCACGGTTAGCATATACATATATTAACTTTTATATTCAATGCAGTTCTTTTTTCTTTTAGAGGTCGCGTTATAATAATTTTATATAATGAACAGTTTCTAATCTCAGGATTATTTGCTAAAGTATGATGTATTATCTAATAATTAAATATCTTAAATTAAATATACCTGATCAAAGGTATTTTTGAAGGTGTTTTAGTGTTATTTAAAAAAAACTTTTTTAATAGATTATTTGGGAAAGAAACTGGAAAACTACGCCAAGACTCTACCAGTGCCCGTGTACGTACTAAGGACAGAAAAAAGGTCCGGTTTGATCAGAGCAAGACTCTTGGGCGCTAAAACCGTTACAGGACAGGTAAAAACAAAAGAAGAATAAATAGAAATTAGTATATTACATAACAAGTGATAAAAGTGATACATTTCAAACGAGGAGATATTCTCCGAGTTTTAGAATAATCACTTTCACACGAGTAATGTACACTATTTTTCCTACGACCACAAAGAATTATTAAAAAAGCCTTTGATTTGTGAAAAAAAATTTCAACACTAGTGTTGAAATTAGCATACTTAGGATTATGTTCCACTTAATATCTGTTTTCATAGTTTGTCAATAGGCTATCCTTTATTTGTATAGTTTAACTTTTTGATTTTTTCATATCATAGGAAGAACTAATCCTGGATTGACTTCTAGATTAACCAGAATGAAAAATTTTAAATTTAATCGAGGAAAGATGTATTGAACATAAATTTTAAAAATGCACCCAACAAGGAAGATTTCAATTCAAAATAAATCTATAAATTATTTAATGTTTTTATAAAAAAAAGTCAAATACACCTGATGGGATTTGAACCTGTGACCTTGCGATCTGTAGGCTAGAGCTCTATTCTCTACGCCTACGCTATCGCTACCAATAAAGATTTGTTGTTCAATACGTGACACTCTCTTCAGCGCGATTTGTTTTTTCTGGTAATAGTTTTTCCAGTATATTATTAACATTTTTTATTATTTCAGATGGCGTATTTTCACACTCTAATTCTGAATCACTCGACAAATACATGATAAATAAGTTAAACACCTTACAATTACTGCTTTCTAAAATTTGTTCTTTTTAATAAATAGGGGTTGTCTGTCAAATTGGCACTATATGTTTAAATTAAATAGGATGCCTTGATATTTCAACACTGGTACTGAAATATTTTTTTTTCAACGCGCGTGTGATATACGGCGCTTTCTAGCCAAATTAACCGTGCCTTTTTTCTCATTTTCATAGGTGGTCGTAGGGAAAAATAATTTAGCAACTAAAAACTACCGGATTCTTTATAAATTTTAGATATTTTGAATATGTTTACTTCCCTTTTAGGTTATAACGTTTCTGGATGCCCATTGCGAATGTACGGAAGGCTGGCTCGAGCCCCTTCTAGCAAGAATAGTGGAAAACCGGAAGACAGTGGTATGTCCCATTATCGACGTTATTTCCGATGAAACTTTCGAATATATCACCGCATCTGACATGACCTGGGGAGGGTTCAACTGGAAATTAAATTTTAGATGGTATGTAATATGTATTAGTGGAAACATTGAACTTTGTTTGAAGATAAGACTCTGAAGATGGTTTTTACTAAATATTTTCGAAACCATCAAAGATTTTTTTTAGGACACCCAGTATATTTTTCTTATTTCACAATAACTATCACTCTGTAATACTACTTCGCATTTGTATGTTTTTACAGGTACAGGGTGTCTCAAAGAGAAATGGACAGACGGAAAGGGGACAGAACGGCCCCCTTGCAGACTCCGACCATGGCGGGAGGTCTCTTTTCCATTGACAAAGACTATTTCTATGAAATTGGTTCGTACGATGAGGGTATGGACATTTGGGGTGGGGAAAATTTGGAGATGAGTTTTAGGGTAAGTTTTTTTAAAAAGTTTCTTCTTCTTTTTTTGTATTTTTTTTTGTTAATAATGAAGTCTAGTGATGCATTCGCCATTTTATTTTTTGATCAATATTTCTTATCCTTTTCGCTTTATTTAAAAAGGGGTTGAATACCCGTCTTTGAGTAGCAATTATCTACAGTTTTAAACTAAAGAAATTTTGAATAAAGAATTAATAAAAGCATAAAACCAAAAGATTTGTCTATTTTTCTTTTTCTGCTTTTATTGCTTTATAAATTCAAACTTATTTAACTTTAAATTGTAGTAATTATGCTTCAAATGTCGGTATTTGGCTGATTTTTGGATAAAAGGAAAAAGTAACGAAATATTGATAAAAAACGAAATGGCGAATGCGCCACTAGACGTCCCTCTTAAGTTTAATGTTAAGAACATCTGATCAATATACAGGGTGATTCCTAAGTTGATACTTCTTTTTTAGCTCTGTATGGAAGGCATTAAAATAAACAACATTTTCAAATTCCCGTTTTTCAAAAAACTTAGAAATAGGCGAGATACAGAAAAAAAAATTCTAAGTGCGGGCCTTGTCATGAAAACGTAGCCTGCTATACTTTATGTTGTTTGTCTTATTAGTCATGCAATTTACGGGTCGGTGGTCAGTTATTTGGCTATCCGCTGCGGTGTGTTTTTCTGAAGCAAGTTAATTTTAAATTGGTGAAACGTGAAAATGATAAAATTTGAAAACAATGAGCTAGTAGATATGGTGCTAATTTACGGCGAGTGTCGTCAAAGTGCGGCTGCTGCTGCTTTGAGATTATGTTTAAGTTAGGCAGGACCGTATTTGATATATAGTGTAATAAATAAATGTAAGTACCTAATTTTTGAGTTTTTTGAAAAAAAGTATTTGAAAATGTTGTTTATTTTATTGCCTTCTATACACAGCTAAAAAAAGTATCAACTTAGGGATCACCCTGTATTTAAATTTATGCCCAACATTGCGTTTTCTTGGCCCGAATCCTGGTCATGTTTTTTGATAGATTAAATTTGGAGTATCAAAATAATAAGTGGTGATTTTTATTTAAAAAATAATTTTCAATATTTGTTACAATACAAACAAAACTTTAGTAATTATTTTTAGGGTTTTCATTCATTTCATTCATCTTCTTCGATTTTTTTTCTGCATAAAAATAACTTTTCCACACTCAAAAACGCAATATTTTGCTAAGTTTTTTTGTAATTCGGGTCAAGAAGCGCAATTTAACACAGAAAATTTTAGCGGGAGGTGGTATAAAAATTACTTATTATAAGATACGATTTAAAAGCACATTGCAGAAAAAGAGGTACTTACCCACCTTTTCAGATGGCCGATTTTAAAAAAATATGGAGTGTTTCTCACCCAAAGATTCGCCCATGTTACATATAATAACTCATTGTCTTTTAACACCCTGTATAATATCTAGATTTGGCAATGTGGCGGAATTCTAGAAATAAACACCTGTTCTCACGTTGGTCACGTGTTCCGTGGACAAAGTCCCTACACTTTTCCGGGCGGAGCGGTCCAAGTGGTTCTAAAAAACTTGGCCAGAGTAGCAGAAGTGTGGATGGACGAGTGGAAAGTGTTCTATTACGGCGCGCGCGGTTCAGGTTTGACATTTTTGACGGGGTGTCAGGGGTGCGGTGACTTCAGCAGCGGTTTGTTGCCTCGTTTTGTGCTGTTTCAGTGGTTTTTTGTTTAAGCTGACTGTGTTTTTGTTGATGCTGTTTTTATCAACTTTTTTGTATATTAGCAAGTGCCGTTGTCAATAAATTTTGTTTCTAGAATTGCTTTCTATGACTTGACAAGTGTTATTTGAACAACAACGCATTAAAAGTTAGAATATCGATCAAAATATCCCATATAATTCATTAGGACAATATTTTTTTTTCTTCACTACCTAGACGTTAATTTACTTTATAAAGTAAAAATTATCGTTGACTAAAATGATGAAATTTAGTGTCCGTTAAAATATATAGAGAGTGGTGCGCCTATCTTTTGCATTAAAGTACACAGGGACGCCAAAGGTATTGAGTTCCCTGGGGCACAGGTAGACAATGACAGGCTGTTTCGCCCTTGGGTATGTAGGAAAGCGCAAAAAATGTTCCCTATACATCGGTGGCCGTTCCGGGCTTGATTTATTCATATTTCTATGTTTTCACGTTAGATGGCTATCTTTTGCATTGAGTTGATTCCAGCAGATGGCGATACTAGGTTTTCATCATATTTTTATTCGTAAAAATATCTTACAAACATATTTCCTCTGTAGTGGAAATTGCTTACAGGTTATAGTTTTGTGATGAGTCCCAATAAGGACCGGTGCCCCCAGGGAACCCATTACTAGCGATGGGCATAATCGGTACATTTCAATAATCGGATACTAGCGGCTCGAGGATTTTCGTAAGGTAGTAAAACCTGACCGTGGCGCCGTCTGTCGACTCTAAATCGAATTGAGTAACCCTCGACTTATAATAACCGAGAATACTCGGCATCCCGTTTAGTTGTGATATAGCACTGCTTTAGATTACTTGTCTACTGAGAGTAGAGTCAGGTCAGGAGTCAGACGATTTTATAGGTTTCTACCATCGAGATAGAATAAACAAAGGACGCTAGTACCAGGGGGCGGGGCTAAGTGTCATACCAATATGGCCTGATTAAATTTATTTTAAACAATTCTAAAAATGCTTGGGTCAACTAAACTGCTGGACAATTGCTTTCGAGCAAGAAAAATTTCGCCTAAATTTAACAGTTAATATTTTCTGAACCAGATATGATATCGACCTACGGTTTTGAATAGTTGATAGATTCATCACTTGGGAAACAATTGTCAATGTTGGATTTTCTTTAACTGTTAGAAAATTTTATATACAGGGTGTTAATGAAGACGATGTTTTTTGCTCCAATTTTAATGGCGTGTAACTTTCACAATAATATTTTTAAATTTTATTACTCTACGTCAATTGAATCACTGGTTCATAGCAAAGAAAGTGATTTGTGAAATTTTTGATATCTGCTATATTTTAAGAAATACCGATTTTTTTGGAAAACCTTGCTTTATTTCAACTTATTGGTAGCTAGATCTCACTGTGCGTTGTATCGTGCAAACTTTGCGAGTGATTATTATACCTTATGAAAAGCTTGACTATGTTCAGTAACAATAGTTGTACCTAAATGTTATGATGTACAGTGGCGTACTTATAAACACCTATATGTCTATGGTTTATGAGTATCTCAAAATTTTTCATGATTGTTTCATATTGGAAAGTACTCGCCCCTAGAGTAGGAGAATTTTTTCTTATTTTTTAGTTTTTCATATCGCACTACAGGTATGTTATACAGTGTGTTAACAAAATTTTAACAAAGATAATTTTTTTAATTTAATTTTTGGAAATTTATTAATTTCTAACTTTCTAACACTATACCTACTCATAAACCATAGACATACGAGTATAAGTGTTTATAAGTACGCCACTGTACATCATAACATTTAGGTACAACTATTGTTTTTTATAAGGTGTAATAATCACTCACAAAGTTTGCACGATACAACGCACAATGAGATCTAGCTACCAATAAGTTGAAATAAAGCAAGGTTTTCCAATCGGTATTTCTTAAAATATAGCAGATATCAAAAATTTGACAAATTGCTTTTTTTGTTATAAACCAATGATTCAATTGATATAGAGTGATAAAATTTAAAAATATTATTGTGAAAGTTACACGCCATTAAAATTGGAGCAAAAATCATCGTCTTCTTTAACACCCTGTATATAAAATTTTCTGACAGTTGACGAAAATCCAACATCGACAATTGTTTTTCAAGGGATGAATCTATCAACCATTTAAAACCGTAGGTCGATATCACATCTGGTTCAGAAAATATTAACTGTTAAATTTAGGCGAAATTTTTCTTACTCGAAAGCAATTGTCCAGCAGTTTAGAATAATATAGTTGTATTGTTTTTGTTGTTTAATCATTTAATTAAAAATACAACTAAACAAACCATAGAAAACACTTAGCACCCAAAGTTAATAAATACGGGCCTGCCCTTAACCTATGAAACGTAATTTTCGCCGTTTTCTTTCTATCCACAGCATTTCTGCTAGAACAACTTCGCATGGCACATTGCTAGTTACCCAACTTTTTAAATGGCCGATTTTAAAAAATATATGGAGTGTTTCTCACCCAAGGATTCGCCCATGTTAGATATAATAACTCATTTCCATTTAACACCCTGTATAATATCTAGGTTTGGCAGTGTGGCGGAATTCTAGAAATAAACACCTGTTCTCACGTTGGTCATGTGTTCCGTGGACAAAGTCCTTACACTTTTCCTGGCGGAGTGGAACAAGTGGTTCTAAAAAACTTGGCCAGAGTAGCAGACGTGTGGATGGACGAGTGGAAAGACTTCTATTTCGGCGTGGGCGGTTCAGGTTTGAAATTTGTGACAGGTGTCAGGGGGACGGTGATGTCAGAAGCAGTTTGTTGCCTCGTTTTGTGCCGTTTGAGTGGCTTTTTGTTTAAGCTGATTGTTTTTGTTGATGCTTTTATCAACTTTTTTGTATATCGGCGACTGTCGTTGTTCTTCATCGTCTTATTGTCAATGTCTAAAATTGCTTTCTATGACTTGACAAGTGGTATTTGAATAACAATGCATTAAAAGTTAGAATATCAATTAAAATATCCCGTATAATTTTTTTAAGCAATATTTTTTTATTCCTTGACTACCAAGACGTTATATTTTACTTTATAAAGTGAAAATCGTTAACGTTATTGCTTCACGACAAAAATGACCCAAGATATGTTAAATACAGGGTGCAAGCCACAAAGTAGCCATTTATTTCAGACTAGGAAATAATTTTTATTAATGATACAAAAAGTATCCATCAGCCTATCCAGAATATACAGCCCATGTCTAGATCTGGCAATCCCCACACTTTCTCTGGAGTAAGTTACCAGGTAATCCAAACAAATTTGACCAGAAGTTTGGCTGGACATATGAAAATAAACATGTTTTATGCCGAATCTCCAGGTTTGACAGACTTGATACTCTTGACAGGTATCTGGCAGTTTATTACCTCTTTTTGTGATGCTTACAGACATTTTTATCTATCTCTATATATATCTATCACTGTGCGTATTTCAGTAAATATTTGAAATTTTCGGACGAAAGTGTTTCCCGATTTGCCGTTGTGAACCTACTTCCTTGATGGCGCAATTGGTTAGCGCTCTGTACTGGATATACGGAGGTTGTCGGTTCGAATCCGGCTCGAGGAAATACTTTTTTCTGAATTTCAAATTAGGTGTTTATACACAAAAACTTTCCATCTTAAGATATATATAAATATGTGGACTGGCTAAAAATTCAACTGCTTAACAAATTTAATACAAAGAAACAACAATGCTTGCCATATTGATGTGTGCCAATGTTAGAATACCACAAATACAATAATAGAACTCCTAATAATGAAACAAAGTAGAATACGTCCTTTGTAGTTCTAGTACAAAAACATTTGGCCTACACTATATTTTTTATTTCAAAATATACAGGGTGTTCCTTAATGACGTGCTAATATTTTAAGGTGTAATTCCTCAAGTCATTTTATGAAGAAAAGTTCATATAAACATGTGTCCTAAACGGCTTAAATTTTTTGCTACAGTGTGTTGAATTTTTTTTTTAATGCGTTTTTTGTAATATCTCCGAAAATACTTTAGATAATATTTTCAATTTTGGCATGTGCTAATAGGACATAAAACCATATATTTTAGTAATAAAAGTTATTTTTTGTCCCACCAGTGGCGTCCCTGCAAACATTTCCTCTGATATTTTTTAGAAAAAAAGTGGTACGCCACTGACATTTTTCCATGTGGATATCATTTCTGATTAGCCTGGTCAATTCTGCATAATATGGTCTCTACCGTTTTTCTCCTCAGGCACACCGTTCTTAATTAAAATAATTAAATTAGCTCTACTATTTATTATTATTAACATTGATAATACAAAATTTTGTTTTATAAAAATTGTTGGAAATGACCACCTTCATTATTTAATAGGCATGCTTCCGCCCGTCTAATTTAATTTAATTATTTTAGTTAAGAACGGTGTGCCTGAGGAGAAAAACGCAAGAGACCATTTTTATGCAGAAGTGACCAGGCTAATCAGAAATTTTATCCACATGGAAAAATGTCAGTGGCGTACCACTTTTTTTCTAAAAAATATCAGAGGAAATGTTTGCAGGGACGCCACTGGTGGGACAAAAAAATAACTTTTATAACTAAAACATGTGGTTTTATGTCCTATTAGCAGATGCCAAAATTGAAAATATTATCTAAAGTACTTTCGGAGATATTAAAAAAAAATAATTCAACACCCTATACCAAAAAATTTAAGCCGTTTAGTAGGACATATTATGTTTATATGAACTTTTCTTCATAAAATAACTTTAGGAATCACACCCTAAAATATTAGCACATCATTAAGGAACACCCTGTATATTTACTTCTAGGTCACCTTGTTTTGAAAATGATTGTTGCCAATATATTTCCTTAATAAAATTTATAATATAAATCAATGGCGCTTAGGTCTGGCAATGCGGCGGTATACTAGAGATTATCCCGTGCTCCCACGTAGGTCACGTGTTCCGTGATAAGTCTCCATACACCTTCCCGGGCGGAGTGTCAAAAATAGTTCTGCACAATGCCGCTAGGGTCGCCGAGGTGTGGATGGACGAGTGGAAAGATTTTTACTATTCCATGGTTCCAGGTTTGACATTTTGAAATTGACGTTTGCTATTTGTGAAGGGTCCGGGAGAGAGTGCGGTGCTTTTGGGCGCGTCCACCGTTTGTCGCCGACTTGGTTGCTAACGAGTTACCAAATCGGCCAGTGGTTTGTTGCAGCACGTTGTCGGTGTTCCGAACGATGAGCAATCGGGTTGGTGACGACTCTAATAACCATGTCGGCGGCATATTGTGAAGGCAGCTTAACGCTTTTTGTGGGGTTCCATTTGACTAACTGTTAGAACTCGTTTTGGTTACTAAAAATTGACAAATTTTGAGGTTTAGCAATAAATTTATATTTTTGGTAAAAAAGCAGTTTGTTTTTGGGGTTAGTGTGGCAACATTTTTTCTAGGTTAGATTTTTGTGTGTTTTATTTCAAAAGATAATAAAAGTATTTTTAAAAATAATAAAGTTCTTAAAAGAATAAGGGCCGTGATAGACAGAGACACCGAGTGTTTCAATGCTCAATTTTAATACGGAACGCTACTTTTTATCACAATATTTTCTAAAAAATATCACTGGGACCTAGGTATGGCAGTGCGGCGGTACCCTAGAAATAGTCCCCTGCTCACACGTAGGTCACGTGTTTCGGGACAAGTCCCCCTATACGTTCCCCGGAGGAGTATCGAAAATCGTACTGCACAATGCCGCTAGGGTCGCAGAAGTCTGGATGGATGACTGGAAAGAATTTTACTATATTATGAGTCCAGGTTTGGGGAGATTATGTTTATTTGAATGAAAAACATTTGTTTTTGAATGCAGAATTGATAACTATAGGGAGTCCCTATAAATAACCTCTTGTAACACTTGTATCTGTTTTGCGATATAGTCCAAAAGACGTTAAGAAATTATTTTCTAAACTTTTTCTAAGGTGTTGATGTAGATACATTACTCAAAGAATTTTGGACTTTTTTGTAAAATAGAAACGTTTTTTTTTTTTATTAATACTAACTTTTTTATTTGGTATTTATTAACTGCAAGAATTTAATAACAGCTGTATTTTACATTACTAATCAAGTATCTTATTCGAAATATACTAGGTGCGATTTGGAATAAAAATACAGGGTGTCCATTTTAAGTGTTTATGTATTGCTGGGCACCCTGTATTTTAAAGGGCGGAGGTTTGATGTTTTTTACACTTAAAATAGTTTTATTGATCACATTTAAAAAAAAAGTGAACGAGGCATCAAACCTACAGTGTGTCCACGGATAGAGTTTGGAAGAGGAACAACTTTTTTATTAGTAGGTATAGAAGAAAAAGTCTTTCTTTATAAAAACGTCTGCTTGTGCTGAAACTATAATTTCGTATATCAGATTTGCGATTACTATACAGGGTTCGTCAGAAACAACCAACATTTGTAGTTTTTTGGATTTTTTTTCAATTCCTTGATTTATTAAATCAATTTTGCTTGTTATGAAACTGCATTTTCGAATATCAGATTTGCAATAACTATACAGGGTTGGACAGAAAAAACATTTTTAATTTTTTATAATTTATGATTGAATATAAATTAAAGATATATGATATGTAATAATAAAAATACTTCAAAAGTAGACAAAGAAAAATAGTTTTTTTACAACAAAATCGTTATTCGGCCAGATATAAAATCATATTCTACGTAAGAAGGCAACAACACCTGTTTGTTTTTACGTAAATTTATATTAAACGGAATCCAAAAAACTAATAATGTTATTCCTGACGAACAATGTATAGTAATCGCAAATCTGATATTCGAAATTGTAGTTTTAACACAAGCAGGCGTTTTTATAAAGAATGACTTTTTCTTCTATACCTACTAATAAAAGAGTTGTTCCTCTTCCATACTCTATCCGTGGACACACTGTATATTTATAATATACATTTTAATCGGATATAAACAATTGTGTAATAGAGAGCAAATTTTCTTTTAAAATAGAAAAAAGTTATATGATATTAATATAGCAACTTTGTGCTATCTAATCACAGCAGCGCGATTTCCAGTTGATAGTGATTGTGAGTAAATTAACGTAAGAATTCGGCGGCGCGGCGTTTAAGCTCTGATCATGTAAGCTCAGTCTAAGAATTCTTACCAAACGACCAGCCGCAGCGAATGCAGTTTTCAGTGTAATTTACATAATAAAAATCAACTTTTTTACTGACGTACCTACCCAGGTTTTATCTACCTCTCTGATTGTCTAGACAAGTGCGTGGCAATAAAGAAGGCACTATGCAACAAGAATGTACCAACAGCTGGGTTACAATAAATCACGATTTTTTCAAAAAATCAATAAATCTGATTTCTTCGATTAAATCGTGATTTTTTGGATTTTTTTTAATTCATAATGAACTTTAAAATCACTTATTTTCATTATTTTGTCTCTATTCGCCCAAAAATATTTGTTGTCTAGATTTTACAGTTAGAAAATCTCCTCGGCGACATACAAAATAATTTTTATTGACATGAAAATTTTCGGCAGCGTAATTTATAAATATTTTTTACGCTGGACTGATGACGATTAGATGTTTTTACACTTACATAATGTATCTAAATACTTCGTCTTAAATAAACTATCTTCCTTTTTTTTTTTAATTCCTTATGAGTTATTTGCTTCGGCGACTTGTTTCTACAGCAATTTGTAATTTGATTTAAATCACGATTAAAATCGAAAAAATCAGTTGATTTAAATCGTCGCAACCCTGACTCACAGTCTCTACCAATATGGACTACCGCTGCTAATGGATGTTAATTAAAAGACCCTAACAAGCAATATTATCATTAATTATAACTATTCACTATTTGTCTGCTACCGTGCCGTCTTTAGGGGATGGGCAACAGGGGCGAGGCCCCGGGGCGGGAGACAACTACAAACTAAATGCCGCCTGGTGACCTTTTTAAAAAAAATGGTTTCCAGGGCGGTTGTTCGTTTTTATCAGGCATCCTACTCATATAAGAAAGTTACGAAAAAAGGTCTTTCCCTGAAAAACCCATATAAGATTCTGGTTTTTCCAAATCGTTCTTATTTGGATACAGAAAGAGCGCGGAATAGGGGGGATAGTCATTGTTTCCCCGAGGGCGTCACCTACTCTAGAGACGGTACTGGTCTCACATTCAGACCTAACCAATCATCGTCATCAATTCACCTTTCTAACCAATGACATACTCAGGTATGGATGTGTGGGGGCATATTAGAAATATCCACCTGTTCCCACGTGGGCCACGTCTTTCGGAAATCGACCCCCTACTCTTTCCCCGGCGGAACTTCGAGAATAGTGAACCACAACAACGCTCGGCTTGCCGAAGTGTGGCTCGACCAATGGAAGGATTTTTACTATAATATCAATCCAGGTCTCTTAGAACAACGTTTTTTTTTTGTAGATGAATTTGTCTGTAACAGGTTTTTTATCTTTAAAATTTCGGTTAAAAAACAAGTTAAATCTGAAGATGTTGAAAATAACTCTGATGAGAGTTGAAGTTATTAATCAGTCGAAACATTGTGTTAAAATAAATGTTTCCTAGAGTTTACCCTATACTTACGGGACACCCTGTATAAAAAATATAGCATTAATTATCTCAAACAAAAATATTTAGCCAAATTGTTAGTTAAAGATTGCAGATAGTAAAAAAAACTTGTTACAGAAATATTCCTCCACGTTTTAGAACGTCATCCTGTAGAAAACTCACGATGTCACAGTCACATAGTCGTCCAGGCATGTCACCTAGAAGTATAGAATGTTTTAAAGTTTTTAGTCATTTATTTCAATGGATGTTTCATATTTTTTTTTAATCATAAAATATTGTATATCCCTTACACAGGGCGTTCCAACAAAGTATGGCCTGAAAAGTAATTTGTAAATAATTGCGCTTAACTATTCGGTCAGTCAAGATGCTGTGAAATCGAAAACACCTACTCCCCTGGTAGTATAGCATCTTAGCCATTAAACTACATGCTCGAAACACTCGAAAGAGATGTTGTTGACAGGGCCCATGGCCCCTTTTTGTGGGGCCCTGCGCTCGGTCTGAGCGACACTACTTATTCAAATAAACTGCTGGACAATTGCTTTCGAGCAAGAAAAATTTCGCCTAAATCTAACAGTTAATATTTTCTGAACCAGATATGATATCGACCTACGGTTTTGAATGGTTGATAGATTCATCCCTTGGGAAACAATTGTCAATGTTGGATTTTTTTTAACTGTCAGAAAATTTTATATACAGGGTGTTAAAGAAGACGACGATTTTTACTACAATTTTAATCTCGTGTAACTTTCACAATAATATTTTTAAATTTTATCACTCTACGTCAATTGAATCACTGGTTCATAACAAAGAAAGTTTTTTGTCAAATTTTTGATATCTGCTATATTTTAAGAGATACCGATTTTTTTGGAAAACCTTGCTTTATTTCAACCCTTTGGTAGCTAGATCTCACTGTGCGTTGTATCGTGCAAACTTTGTGAGTGATTATTATACCTTATGAAAAGCTTGATTATGTTCAGTAACAATAGTTGTACCTAAATGTTATGATGTACAGTGGCGTACTTATAAACACCTATATGTCTATGGTTTATGAGTAGGTATAGTGTTAGAAAGTAAGAAATTAATAAATATCCAAATATTAAATTAAAAAAACTATCTTTGTTAAAATTTTGTAAACACACTGTATAATATACCTGTAGTGCGATATGAAAAACTAAAAAATAAGAAAAAATTCACCTAATCTAGGGGCGAGTACTTTCCAATATAAAACAATCGTGAAAAAAACCATAGACATATAGGTGTGTATAAGTACGCCACTGTACATCATAACATTAAGGTACAACTATTGTCACCGAACATAATCAAGCTTTTCATAAAGTATAATAATCACTCGCAAAATTTGCACGATACAACGCACAGTGAGATTAAGCTACCAATAAGTTTGAAATAAAGCAAGGTTTTCCAAAAAAATCGGTATCTCTTAAAATATGGCAGATATCAAAAATTTGACAAATTACTTTCTTTGCTATGAACCAGTGATTCAATTGACGTAGAGTGATAAAATTTAAAAATATTATTGTGAAAGTTACACGCCATTAAAATTGGAGCAAAAATCATCGTCCTTTTTAACACCCTGTATATAAAATTTTCTGACAGTTAAAGAAAATCCAACATTGACAACTGTTTTCCAAGGGATGAATCTATCAACCATTCAAAACCGTAGGTCGATATCATATCTGGTTCAGAAAATATTAACTGTTAAATTTAGACGAAATTTTTCTTGCTTGAAAGCAATTGTCCAGCAGTTTAGTTTAAGACAAAATATTTCATTTACAAAACTAAGATACTAAACTTTTTTACTGTAAAAAAATATTTTATAAAATCTCACCCGATCGACAGGTTTATTTATTACCTACTGTATGCAAAACAATAAATCCTGAGATGTTTTATAATATAATACAAATAAAAATTATTTAAATGATATGATAGGATATTAAGAAATATTAATAATGGTGACATTTTGCAAACCAACAAAATCCTTCTAAACGCTATTTCAATCGTAATTTTCGCGGAATCCATACAAACAATTTTGTAAAAACCTGTTTCATATTCAGCGGCAAATATAATTATTTCCAGCGAATCGAGAATCCGGTTTCAGGTATCAGCCAGTGCGAAGATTTTACGGCCTAAAAAATCAATTGGCGGGATTTTGTTGGCTTGCAAAATGTCACCATTATTTTTTGCGAGAACTATAAAGAAGCGGTTTAATTGACGGGGTATACTTGCTAGTGTCATGTTCAATCACACGCCTCGATGACCGACCGTATTAATTCTTTATAGTTAAAAACTGTGGCCTAATTTTGAAACGTGTTGGTTATTTGGAAAAAAATTAATTATTCCATACTGTGTACGTTTGGGACGCCCTATGTTGTATCTTTATAAGAACAAATAGTAATTAATATGCTTTTTGGAATCCATATTTTCACCTTGCGCACTTTTTTTTAGGTTTTTTGAGTACCTGATTGTATAATTATTATTGTTTTTACAGCGTTTGATTTTTTTTCACATAATATTTTGTATTATACATCTAGATTTTTATTTGCCACCTATTTTAGTCGAGGAAAACGTATTTAAAAATTCACTCTAATTATTTGCTTCTTTATCATAAACAGGTTTTATATTTGGTTATTAATTATTGCACAATTGTTTATGTTTTATGTTGCCATTGGCTGTATATCTTTTGCATGCTTTGCTTTTTGCTTTAACTGCTTTACAGGGATGTGGTGAAGTGAAAAAAAATTATCAAATATGTTTTTATTACATTTTAAATTGAAACTTTGACAATTTTTTTAATATTTTTTTTTGATTCTATAATAACTGTTAATATATAATTTTTTTAAATATGTAGGTGCTAGAAACGTCGCTGTCGGCGACGTTTCCAAACGTAAGGAACTGAGGGAGAAATTGAAGTGCAAGAGTTTCAGGTGGTACCTGGAACATATTTATCCAGAATCACAGATGCCTTTGGACTATTATTACTTGGGAGATGTAAGCATATTCTAAACGTTTAAGTAATGTTTGCTGTAAAAAAATATTTATTCGTTTTTCTATTGGACACTTTACACGATCATTCACGCAACAGTCTTGCTTGTAAGAAATAGTATAACCATAGAGAAATTAAACCAAGATAAACCATCGATTATAAAAATTTTACCGCTCATAATGTTGGAAACGCGTCCAAATATGTAACGAGTTAAGACCATAGACATATAAATTTCTTTTATGTCTATGGTTAAGACAAACGTTGTTGCGGGTAAACATTTATCAAATGCTAGCATCCGTTTAAAGTCACTTCGCTTAGGTGGGATGTCTAGGCTTACTTAGTTTATGGTAATACCTAATGTCATGCTCTGTCAGTCTAAATATAACCAAAATAAAACAAACCATTAATCACATTAAAATATATTATTTAGATTCGCAATTACGAGTTGAAAAATTATTGCCTCGACACGATGGGCAGAAAGTCGGGCGAGAATCTTGGAATGACTTACTGTCACAACATGGGCGGAAACCAGGTGTTCGCCTACACGAAGAGACAGCAAATCATGAACGACGACAACTGTCTGGATGCGAACAGCAAAAATGGACCTGTCAAACTGGTCAGGTGTCACGGAATGGGTGGGAATCAGGCGTGGGTGTACGATCAGGCGGTAAGTAACTTTAACCGTGTTCGCACAACAATATTTATTTGTTGAATGAAATATTTTGGTCTATGGCGTCGAGATAGAATCAGAGCTGTGAAAGTTACTTCAGAAAAGTAACTAGTTACTTTTTCGATACTTTTGCACAAATGTATCTAGATACTTATTAGGAATAGTAACTTAGTTCTGAGTTACTTAATTAAGGTAACTAGTTATAGTAACTAAGATACGTTTACAGTAACTAGTTACATTGATTGTAACTACGATAATTTAAAAGTAACTAAGATACTTTTAAAGTAACTAGTTACATTGATTGTAACTACGATAATTTAAAAGTAACTAAGATGCTTTTGAACTAAATACCATAAAGTTACCAGGTAGTGATGAAAAGTGTATAACGAATACGAATTTATTATACTTACAAACTTAATACATTTCTAATAAAAGTAGAAAGAAAAGATAAGTAACAAAAAACCTATTAAATAAATATAAGTAACAAAACTAAATAAATATAAATGAAGTAACAAATCCAAATATACTAGGAACCAAAAAAAGAAGAACCAAAAAAATTCAGAACGTTTTTAAAATGCCTTGTTGGCTTTTAAAAGTACCAACCTTTCAAAATTCTCATCTAAGAGGGCATGTCTGCAAGGAGCAATAATGAAAGTAGTATTATGAAAACAGACGCTCCACGGGAGCTGAAGAAGGCAACGGGTTGTTATATTTGGGAAAAACCTTGTTAATGTCAGGATATTTTTGTCGCGACTTACCACTCGTCCCTTCGTCATCACTGATGGACGGCACGTGTGCATTATTGATATCCTAGAGGAACTTTAAAAGTACCTAACTTAGTTACTTTAAAAGTAACTTAGTTACTTTAAAAGCATCTAAGTTACTTTTAAAGTATCTAATTACTTTTTAAGTGTATAGTTACTCCTAAAAAGTAACTAGATACAAGTTACTTTTCAAAAGTAGCGAAGTTACAGTTCCTTTTGGCATGATTCAAAAAAGAACTAAGTTACTAAGTATCTAGTTACTTTAAGTAACTAGATATTAAAAAGTATCTAGTTACTTAAGTTACTCACAGCTACGGATAGAATAAACAAGCAGGCGCTATTACTATTTAATTTCGTCTGCGATAAACGGTGTCAGGGGGCGGGGCTAAGTGTCATACCAATATGGCCGATTCATAAGGGCCTGATTAAATTTATTTTGAACAATTCTAAAAATGCTTGGGTCATCTAAAGTAATATAATTTCATTATAAGCAAAGAACAGGTCATTAATTTGATTGGTGACATAAAAAATATTGAGAATATAGTATTGTAATAAAATAGAGACGCGAGTAAAAAATTCAATTTTTTCTAGGATAAAACGATAAAACACGTAAACACCGGCAGCTGTCTCCAGAAGCCCGACGGCGGTGACATGAATCTTCCGTTGCTGAGGCCTTGCAACTATGGAGAAGCCCAGCAATGGATAATGGAAAGCGATTTCAAATGGCAAGCGAAAAACCATCAGGAAGAAAACAGATAGGACGCCGTAATTTCGATTAACCTTAAATTGTGATAGATCCTGTTGAAGAGTGAGGTTATGTTGGCTAAATTCGAGGTAGTTTTGACAGATGGGGGTACCAAATTCGTTGTTTATCTGCATCATTCGGTTCGAGTATATTTTTTTGTAAGTATTATTGGGCTTAAGGTGACAATCTGCATCACATTGTGATCCTGGAGCGTCTTTACGTCCTAGGAGCACAAATAATGCTACTTTCATGCCTTGAGATGGAAAGTGGCCTTCATTGTATCCATAAAGTATCGCGTATTTAAGTTTGTTCTTGCAGTCCGCGCCTAAAGCTACAGTTTTTAGGCCGCGGGCTCTGAGAGATAACGGTCACTCTACGCCCCTTGAGGATAGTCGAAATTGACTTTAAATTGACACGTGTGACTCTAGTGACATTGACATATCACGGGTTTGGTCACTAATAAACACCGCCCCAATTTGGCCAATAAAATCTTTGTTTTTTTTTTTAATTTTTGTTAAAAAAATTGTTGAAATAAAAGTATAAAAAAATCTAAAAGTTCCTTCAAATATATGGACGTAAAATAATTTTTTTAATAATAATGTGTTATTCTTTTTATCTTATTTACATACATATACATTTTTTAAATTTTTCTTAGATAACTAGTTTATTTATTTCATTAGGTAGTATTTAAAATAAAAACCTGAGCATACGTATGTAATGTATATAATGTGGTGTTTAATGGTCATATATTTAATTTAAATTGAAGAATATTTATTAATGTTTTTCCGAAAAATACAAACATTGATTCGCAATATACAGGGTGTTCTGGAAATGGATCATGACTTTTTGAATATCCTATAAAACACTTCATACTTTTTTTTCTCGATCGTCTAAACAGTTGGATAAGGACCCTTAAAATCAGATTACACGCGCCGCCAGTGACAAATTAACTCCGGTCGCCGAAAAAGTGTTAGAACAGTAGCGTCGAGGTAAAAATTTCAAATGAAAATGGTACATTTTTGAGCCTTGTATAGAAGCAAAGGGATTTTTTTTCCGTAACGTATTTTTGTATCAAGATTTACGGGTTTAAATTAAATCCATTTTTTCCATAACACCCTGTGCATGTAAGGCTTTTCAAGGGCATTAAAATGACTATGAAAAGACCACATCGTATACTTAATAATATTTTTTTTGCCCTGAATCGAGGAAATATCCAAGACGTGGCAACACAGTCATGAGGATTGTAAACACTTTTACGAGTATGTCGTTGCCACATATATACATACACTATATTGCTAATACCATAATTCAATGATGACACCACTGTAGGCAGATGATCAGGGGCCGATGAGTTTGCGCAGATCGGAAATTTGCTTCTTGATGTAAACATTTGACAGGACCGACTTTCAAAATATTTTTACAAGCTTTTATTTAAATTCACCCGTTTAGTTCGGGTGTGTACAGTGTACAGTTTATGGTCAAATAAAACTAAGTAACCAATATTTTACATACCTGAAATACCTTATTCCTGGTATTGAATCGCGATTCGTGCAAAAAAGGATCAAGCACTTTTTTCTACCCATCTTGAGACACAAGTCGCTAACAATAACAAAATGTCTGGTAAAGTTTTAAACCTAAATTCGCACCCAAAACTTAAAAATAATATCCACAATCACACACGGAACATCCGAACGAATACAACGTAAAAAAAAGCTGGAAACGACTACAACTTACAACCTAACAAAAAAAAATGTCTAAAGTACAGTTTTATAAATATTAACACCCAAAACTTAGAAATTATAACAACACACGAATGAACGAAACAAAAGATAGCGACTAATAAGAATATAACGGCGAGCCGGTTCTGTTCAAGAGACCTTGGGTTCTGTTTACGTTCTGTTAGAAATCGTGTGGGTTGCCTAATTTTTTCCCTACTGCGCAAGCGCCACGGCCCGCAACTCAGGTTATTTTGAATCACACGATGGGTGTATTCTTGCTTCGTGCGGCTGCTTGTATTGGCAATATAGTGTATGTATGTATATGTGGTCGTTGCGCATAAATTCTCTATCTCTCTTCCACATTGTGAAAAGGATGTTTTCTCTTTTCGTAACATTTTCGTGAATTTATATTATTTTAATCTGAGTATTTGTTTACGATGTTGCCACTGCTTGCGTTTTTCTGTAAACCTCTTCAAATGTGTGTTTGGATCCTTAAAACCCTATTGTATCGTGTATAAATTTAATTTTCAAATAACATTCCACTTAGATTACTTTCTTTAAGTTTCCTTACCTTTCTAGGTAATCAAAATCTTCCATATTAACAAATAATATAAGACTTATCCTATTAAAGAGATATAGATATATTGATATCTTGACTGCCATTGTAAATAGAGGGGAGAGGCGGGTAAATAACCTTTTGCTGAAAGTTTTTTTTAAACACTAATAGTAAATTTTGGAAACTAGGTAATCATTTTGTTTACAAATGGCGTTTTTTTTTTAATCGACGTCGAAAAAGTACGTCAGGGACTCGTAATTAGGAAAGATGTTCAACCTTTTAAAACGTTAAATATCGGTTTTCCGTACTCTACAATATGTCTGCCGGATGTGGTTTAGAAGAGGACGATAATTGGACCAAAAAGTGAAAGATACGAAAAATTTTGGCTTATAAAATAAATAAGGTTCGCTTAATCAAAATTTTAAATTTTTATACAGATTGCATTAAAAAATATCGAAATTTTATTTTGCGGAAGAGTAAACATAGCTTGTATATCATTTTTATCAAAAGAACAAATTAATATTAAGTATGTTTTAAATTAAACCTTAAGCCGAAGTATAAGATTTCCTTAAAAAGTTTAAATATTAAAATTCCTTATTTATTAACAAAACCGTTTTACGACAAGTACTATTGTGCCGATAAAAAACTGGGACAAGAGATTTACAAAAACAATGTAAGAAATACATATCCCCTAGACTATAAAAGGTGTCTAGAGCTAAAAAGGAAAAACATTCAAAATTTAAAAAGTAACCTAGGTTACATAATGGAATGTTTTGTATTTTTCGATACGGGGTGGTTAAATTTGAGAGACATCATATAATATGGATAAAGTAAATTTATTAGATTTTTTTAAAGTCAAATATTTTATAAATTATTATATTTACCATTACCACAAAATAATAAATAAAGCTAATACAGGTAATAAAATACATTTAATAAAAAGAAAAAAATTGCGAACACAAAGTTTGTCAAAACAACACAAAATTAATATTTGGTCATAGAACCATTTCTGTTTATTACTTTTTGGAGCCTTTGTGGCATACTTAAAACTAAGTTTCTACATAATTCGACAGTTATTTCATCCCAAGCTTGATTTATCCTATGACGTAATTCATCCCTGTTTCTAGGTTGAAAATCATGTTTATACATAGATTTGACCATGGCACCCCAAATGTTTTCTATCGGGTTCAAATCGGGACTCTTCGAAGCCCAGGGAAGAACTGCTATGTTATTTTCTTGGAGAAAATTTTGTACAATGCGCGCTGTGTGTATTGGAGCATTATCATGCTGAAATGTGTAATTTTGACCGTATACAGCGTTTACCGATGGTATCATCACTTCGTTTAGTATATTAACGTATACTGCTGCAGTTAGTCTTCCTTCGACGATTTGGCAAAGTCCTGGTCCTCTAGCGCTAATCCAGCCCCAAACATTTATGGAGAAACGCCCACTTTGGTTGGTTTTGTGGGTGTATCTCTCATCATACCGCATGCCGGAAGGCCTATACACCCGAATTCTCCCATTATTGCATGACTGAAAAGTTTTCTCGTCAGAAAATATAACTGTTTCCCATAAATTTATTTGATTAATATATTCATGTGCAAATTCTAACCTGCCCTGTTTATTTATTTCCGTTAAAAATTTTTTATTGGCAGCATAACGGCTTCGTATATCGGAATTTCGAACCCTGTCTCTAGCGGTATTTGCAGAACCTGGAAAATTCGTCTCTTCTTTTGCCTTGATTGCAGTTTCGAAGGGATGATCCCTTAGATAATTAACCAGTCTTCTATCATGATCATCAGTAGAAATTTTAGGGGGACCAGAACCTGCATTCCTAATAATAGTACCATGTCTTGCTATTTTTTGTTTTGCCAATAGCACGGTATTCTTGCTTACTCCCAGTTCATCTGCAATATCCCTAATAGCAACACTATCTCGCAACCGACTATAAATAATTGCCTTTTGCTGGGGGGTTAATTGTGGCATATTTACAAATAATATATGATTGTATGTTTGACGAGTCAATCATAAAGTGACAATCTTTATTGACATGCAAATTTTCATGACATTTTACTGGTACCAGGCTTGATGTAAAATTATTCTTAATAGTCTGGGAGAAAATAGAAAAATTTCCTGTCCCAGTTTTTTATCGGCGCGATGGTACCTTAATAGAATTTTACATACCGTCAGGGATGATTCTAACAGGTGTGCAGCGGGTGCCCCGTACCCACTGTAAGCTTGACTCGAACGGACTTTTAAAATCTAAATTTTAATATAAAACACTTGTTAATATTTTAAAATCCCTAAATTTCGATCTTTGTCCCACGAATGGAAATTCCCCTGTTCAAAAAGTATTATTATTATTATTACTGGGTTTCCCTAATATACATAAGGTAGAACAGCTCTCCTATTTAGTGAGATTATCCAGGTCTGGAATACGACGGTTTCCATGTGAAGAAGTGAGTGAGTAACCAATTATTTCCCAGTGGAAGTGGAATAAACTACAATGTGTTGTTACCGGATTCCGTAGCTAGAGCTCGAGCTCGCCGTGGCGCTACGTGTAAACAGTAACGTTGGAGTTCTCCCGTCTTTGTTGGGAACATATACAGGGTGATTCCTAAGTTGATACTTCTTTTTTAGCTGTGTATAGAAGGCATTAAAATAAACAACACTTTCAAATACCTACATTTTTTTTAACTCAAAAATAAGGTACTTACATTCATTTATTACACTATGGATCAAATACGGCCCTGCCTAACTTGCCATAACATTAAGAAAACTTCTGGGTGTAGGATGAGTTCGCAAGGGAAAGCGTTCTGCGTATAATCTCGAAGCAGCGGTCGCACTTTGACGACACTCACAGTAAATTAGCACCATATCTACTAATACATTGTTTTCAAATTTTACCATTGTCACGTTTCACCAATTTAAAATTAACTTGCTTCAGAAAAACACACCGCAGCGGTTTGCCAAATAAATAACAGACCATCGGCACCAACCCGTACATCGCATGACTAATCAGACGAAAACAACATAAAGTATATCAGGCTATGTTTTGATGACCAGGCCCGCACTTAGATTTTTTACTTCTGTATCTCGCCTTATTTTAAGTTTTTTGAAAAAAGTCATTTGAAAATGTTGTTTATTTTAATGCCTTCTATACACAACTAAAAAATAAATATCAACTTAGGAATCACCCTGTATATCTTATTCACTTTTACACATGCAACTGTCCAGTCAAAATATCGTCTGCCCGACCAACACAAGGCGTTACGTAACAACATGACAATGATGGTGTGATTCCTCAGGTAACATTTTATAAAGATGAACACCTGTCATATCACACCCTGATATATTAGCACGTTATTAATGATCCGGTCAAATTACACATTCGAAGATACATAAAATTACAACAAGCTGAAAATCAGTGAAAATGTTCAAAATTAAAAAAAATTAATAAAATTTGAAAGTTCCCCAACATTCCCTTGTATGGAAAAAATTTGACTCGAGGTCAAAGGTTAAAAAAATTAGTTTTTCGCGATTTTTAGCAAAACGGTAAGTTTTATCATAAAAATACTTTAGACAAAAATTGTAGATCATAAAATTATCTATAAAAAATGTATAAATAATTTTTTTCCTACGAGCCACCGTTTCTGAGACATAGGTAACGATTCAAAAAGTTGTAAAAGTTGTAATCATCATAATATGCATGAGTACGCCACGTATATACATATCTAGAGTTGTAATATACAAAAAAAAATTCCTAAGCCAATCTTAATAATTTTAAAAGGAAAACTTTTTATAAGGAATAACTTTTTTTCGATTCGACGATTACAACTTTTTGTATCGTTATATCTCAGAAACGATGGCTCGTAGGAAAAAAAGTGTTAATACATTTTTTATAGATAATTTTATGATCTACAATTTTTGTCTAAAGTATTTTAATGATAAAACTTACCGTTTTGCTAAAAATCGCGAAAAAATAATTTTTTTGCCCTTTGACCTAGAGTCAAATTTTTTCCATACACGGGAATGTTGGGGAACTTTCAAATTTTATTTATATTTGTATTTTGAACATTTTTACTGATTTTCAGCTTGTTGTAAATTTATGTACCTTCACTATCATTTTTTGGTCTAATTTGACCGGACTATAAGGAACACCATATTAAATTAATGATCATTTTTAGATCTGAAAAATGCATTTGTTACGATTAACATAGTTTTAATAAATAATCTGAAATTAAATACATTTTAATAGAAAATTTTAAATACTTAAGTGCATATCAAAAACCTGCAATCCAGCAATATATCTTGTAAAAATGGAAAATATAAGTGATATTTTTCCTAAAAGTAATTTAATATAGAAGTTGTTTTTGCCAATAAATTTTTCTGTACAGGGTTGACTTTCCATCTTTTATTTAGGGCCACTTTTATATGTTCCGTTTAAACTACAAGTGAGAGTTAAACTTAAGTTTATGCAGTAGTTAACTGTCACTAAGTAGTTTAAACTGAACAAGTGGCCCTTAACGAACTTTTGTTTCCATTAGTTTGTAGTCGAACATATGTATAGGAAGTATACAAAATACAGAGCGGCTCAAGTATATTTGAAAGTGCCCTGTTTTGGATTTAGCGGTGTGTAATTTGCTTATAAACATTTTTATCTCTAGTTGTTTACTTCATGTTGTACGGAAGACTTTAAATACTCTCTTTTTTTACCCCCGTATTCGCCATAGAAGTAGAAAAATGTAATTTATTAAAGTGTCAAGATACTCCTGAAAATTTCAAAAATTAGGGAATACATATACAGTGTGTCCAAAAAAGTATGCAACATATGTAAAAGTTTTTTATTACCGATTTCTCAGAAAATTTTATTCTTGATAAAAGTTGGTGCATGCCTTGAAACTATAAATGCATATTTCACATTTCACCTGCAGCTAATAGTAAGGGAGCAAATGCCATTTTTTCGAAATTGCATTAAGAGTAAAGTACCTTAGTTATTAGAAATACAGCAAAATTTTATATGGAGATGTTATTGCAAATTAAAAACATAGCCCAAATACGAAATTTGAGTTACGTGTCTCAATTTTTATTTTATTTTTTCTAATCTCTAATTTCCCCTAAACGGTACGCCTCTGGTCGATTTTTCGTTTACGCAATTTTAATATATTCATCAAATAACTTAAACGTGGGTTTATAATAAAAATGCATTAAGTAGTTGCAAACTTTTAAATACTTTTCAATGAACCGGGTCGGTTTAGATATAAGCGTGTTGCACTCCTACTTAAACACATTTTAGCCAACTTCTGTTCGAAACTAAATTATAATAAAATTCAACCCTTTTCATAGTACTGGAAATAACTAATTTATTTGTCATTTTCACCCAGTACGCTAAAGTCCAAAAACCTACTTTAAAAAAATGCATATAAAATTAGAGATTAGAAAAAAAAATAAAAATTGAGACACGTAACTCAAATTTCGTATTTGGGCTATGTTTTTAATTTGCAATAACATTTCCATATAAAATTTTGCTGTATTTCTAATAACTAAGGTACTTTACTCTTAATGCAATTTCGAAAAAATGGCATTTGCTCCCTTACTATTAGCCGCGGGTGAAATGTGAAATATGCATTTATAGTTTCAATGCATGCACCAACTTTTATCAAGAATAAAATTTTCTGAGAAATCGGTAATAAAAAACTTTTACATATGTTGCATACTTTTTTGGACACACTGTATATATTTTTTAATTGGCGTATATACAGGGTGGCCCGCAGGAACTACTGAACTTTTAAATATTTATCAAAAACAAATTATTTTAAATTTAACAGGGTGTGCCAAATAGTCAGGGCATATCCAACATACTTTTTTTTAATGGAAAACCCTATACAGGGTGTCCATGAAATGACTGTACAATGCTTCATCATAAATTCCTTAACCAAAAATAAGGCGATCTAGGCAAACTTACCTATATGCAATGTTGCTTCGTTTTGCCGCTACAGGGCGCTAAAGTTTTCAAATTAATATTGTTTTTTCAGAATACTTTCTAAACGCCTTTATCGATTTTTACTAATTTTGGAACTAAGAATGACCACTATTAATAGCGTGTTTTGACGTATGCGCCATCTTTTTTTAATACCTGCAAATTTAAAAATGGCGTGTGATTGGTAATTAAAAGTTCCTCTTTTTGTTACCCTCCCTTATAAATGACTTTATACTAGTTGACTCCATGTTGAAACTTGTTTGACTATTGTAAAATTTTAGCCAGACATGCAGTTTCTCAAAAAAAAAATTTTTCACGATGTAAAACATGAAAAAGTTTCGAACAATCGAAACTAGTTGATAGTTATTTAGAATTAAAAAAATTTTCATGTTTCTCATTCTGAATAAACAGCAATGATGAATTACACGGTATGGTAAATAATTTTTTTGTAAAGAAACCGCATGTCTGGCTAAAATATTACAAGGGACAAAAAAGTTTCAACATGAAGTCAGCTAGTTTCAGAGAAATAATTAAAGTCATTTATACGGTGGGTAACAAAAAGAGGAACTTTTAATTACCAATCACACGCCATTTTTAAATTTGTAGGTATTAAAAAAAGATGGTGCATACGTCAAAACACGCAATTAATAGTGGTCATTCTTAGTTCCAAAAGTAGTGGAAATCGACAAAGCCGTTTAGAAATTATTCAGAAAAAACAATATTAATTTGAAAAGTTTAGCGCCCTGTAGCGGCAAAACGAAGCAACATTTGCATATAGGTAAGTTTGCCTAGATCGCCTTATTTTTGTTTAAGGAATTTATGGTAAAGTATTGTAGAGTCATTTCATGGACACCCTGTATATTATTTTTAAATTCCCTATAAAATTCCGCGCATATTTTGTATAAAATTTGTCTAAATTCAATTGTTTTTGAGATATTGACGTTTAAAAGATGGTATTTTCAGACTGCACTTAGAGAAAAATGGTTTTCACCTCTCGGTCTTATTTTTTTATTCTCTATCTAAAAGTTACAACATGTTAAACCGAAAACCATTTTTTTTGTTTCAAATATTTAACCGAAAGTTGGTTTCTCTCTGTTCCACTTAAAAAAAGTGTGTCGGATGTGCCCCGACTATTTGGGACACCCTGTATAATTTAAAATAATTTTAATTTGTAGATATTGCCTCCTTGTAACTGAAAAATATTAAAAAGTTGAGTAGTATGGAATCCTGCGTTGAGAGTGGTAGATATATAATAGTAAATTTTTAAAACTCTATTTCCAAAATAAAAATTATTCATTACTGTCTAAATACAACCAAAATACACACCCCTAAAAATGTTAAATAAATTTAGAATTAGGATATCATTCAGACTCCTTTTATAGTAAATTTTAGAAAATAGAGCAGCTGAGTTATTAAGTATTTTTTATAAAACGAATGAGTTGATAATATAATTTTTTGCCCTAAGGTGCAACGTTTGCTCATTAATTTGTTGTAATTATTGTGGGCGACTTCTTAAATTCACCGACGAATCCATCGATGAGGTAATCATGTTTTCTCTCTTCTGCTTTTTTGGTAATAATTTTCTGTCAGTGAAAATCAGTTCTGTTAATAATTCTAAGCCGAAATCGTAGTACTGTGAGTGGAAACGAGGGTTGCGGCACAAAAAACCTTTTTTTGCACCAATGAAAATGGTTCACGGAAACCCCCCCTCCCTAGTATCTACGACTTATTTCTTAGATTCACTTACTGAACTATTATTGATGTTTATTGTTCACTGACTGAGAAAATTATTATCAAAAAATATCTTTATTACTATTATCTGATTACACGTGGTGGCTCGACCGGTGAATTTAAGAATTCGCCCTGTTAGATAGGCTAAACTCTATTTAATTTTTCTTAAAGTAATATTAGGCCTTCATATCATTTTTAATATAGTTGGGACTTTTTACTACTTGTTGGTCGTATGCAGTTTTCGCATTGTTTTTTCTTTGTTTACGTGCTTTTTAAAAGATAGTTTTTTGAGTTGTAGCACAGATAAAATTGTTTTTTCTACCCGTAAATTTGAATAGGGAGCACAAAAAAATGTTAAACTGTCCACAATGCCGAGTTGTGTGTGTTTTCTATTAGTTTAAATAACAACGATATACGATTTTTGAAAAACATCTTCAAAATATGCGTTGAAATCGATCCCGCCTGTCTTAAAATACTAGTCTTGTAAGGTAACCTAAGTAAAAGGTAAGGGTGATGGAAAAATGGAACTGTCAAGTACTGAAGTTTTATTACTATAATTATTGTCATTGCATAATACAAAATTTAAAAAAAAACACAAAAAAATTATGTATTTTAACTAGATTCACTTTCTACTTCCATCAAGCATGTTCTTATTCTTCTTTTTACAAAATCTAACGCGTTTGACAGCTGGTCGTTACAATTGTTTAATCCAAAACCATCGCAAATATAAAGATGAAAGTATTACTTTCAAAATATTACCACGTAGTTTGTTAAAAAAAAATTTAAAGTATTAGGTGAGTATCACAAACCTTTTCTTAAAACAATTAAAAACACGGCGCGAAAGTGGTAAGTTTAAAAACATTAGACGAGAAGGGATATACGTCATCTTATTAACCGCGTCGTTCTTTTATTTGCGACGTCGTTGCGATATTCTTATCTTTGTTTAGATAACTTAAATAGAAAAACAGATTAGAAGCAGAACATCAGTCGCTAGCGATCAGTCAGGTCGGAGCGTGTCGAATAAAGACTGTCCCGGGATGACCATTCGCCTATTTTGTTGTGACGTCGGTACGTTCTTCCGCGTATTTTTTATTAGAGAGCGTTTTTTGTTTTTTGAGTCAAAATTTAGTAAAAAAGCGTAAGTTACTTACAAGAATTTGCGACACACTGGAAGAATTCCACGGCATACTTTGAGAATGTTTTTATTTATTATGGCCATAACTAAAGCTGCAATATTTGTATTCGAACCATGGGCGTACCCGTTTTACATATCTAAATTATGAATTCCAAGGAAAAAGTTGTACTCATTGACATGTCATATTGCCCAAAATCCTTGTGAAAAAACCTTATAATGTCGCGCAAACGCCTATTCTGAAAAGCAACGTTCTATACTGAGCGTTGTCCGCCGCCCGGCACTAATCCGTAGGCAAGATGCATCCCAATTTAATAAAACCAAACTAACACCGCAATGGTAGATAGGTCGCAAAAATTTCCGGCCGTTCGCAGCAATTTGGGGAATTCTTATGCCGCTCGTGCTTGCTATTTCAACTCCAACGTTGCAGCTTTAGCTATAACATAATCGGTATTACATAATTGACCAAAGTAGTACAAGCTACGTATAATTAAAGTAGTACCAAGTCGTTCATAAAAAATTCTTTAGTACAGTACTGGCCAAAAAAAACTCCCATAGTCATCTTTAGTACTAAAATATATTATCCGGGCCTATACTTTGTAAAATATAATCTATTTTGGGCCATGTTCTAGAAGTCACCGGTAAAAATAATGACTGTATGGGGGGGGGGGGGGGGGGGTGTTCCAAAAAAACGTGTATCTTGGAAACTACAAGGGCTATGAGGTGGAGAAAAAAACGTGTTTTAAGAGTTGGTGTAACCTATTTTGGGATACCCGGTATACCGGTGGATTTTAAAACTGGCCCATTTCTCTAATAAGGAACATATCGTAAAAATGCTTATCTTTTTATTTATATGTTTTTATATCGTACTGTTTCTATTTTTGTTGTAAAATATTTAAATTCTGTTGAACTACTCTAGGCTAGGTGGTGGTGCAATCCAGCTTATTCTAAATAAAATTTAATATAAGATATTTAATATTTTTTTGTGTTTTATTGTTAAACCGGCAGTGGTCTAGAAGGTGTGAATTACCGGAAATAATAAGTAAGTATGGAGGTGCCTATATTGTAAAATAGGGCGGCCAAAAATTGAATAAACATCCCACTAGCAAAGGCACTTTATTTCATAAATATGTTGACATTGTAACACGTCATCTTTATTATATTCGTAGCTTCAATTTTTGAAGCATATTACAACGGGAACCATTTACATATCTTAAATTAATAGTAGGTATATTGCTTATAATAATTAAAATTTATATACAAAGTAACTTATAGTATAGTTAGTTTATATAGGTAGGCACACAATTTAATAAGGTTAGTATATGTATAATCAGGAGGTACATGCATTTTTTTAGTATTAATACTACTAATTTTCCCAGTCGGTGAAATTAGTTTCTTTTATTTTTTGCACCAATGAAAATAAAATAGTTCTACTATAGTCTATTGCAGAAAGGTGTAGAGTAATAAAAGCTAAGGTATGCAAAGGGACTACAGAGTGACCCAACGAATATTTAAGCCACTTTCATAATTTGGCATTTATTTTATGGCAAAATTCTTTATTTTCATCAAGTGCAGGTAGTACCACCCGGGTTTGGGTCAATTTATGGGTATTTCCTATAGTTATCCATTCACAAACACTGAAAATGGTGTGACAAAGGCGTGTATTATGTACATAGTATTAGGTACACTTATTTTTTATTAAACATAAAAAAATACATTATACAGAAATTAAATTATAATATTCTTCATCATCTGAAGAACTGTCATCTCCTCTTGTCGTTATAATTAACGAGTCGACGGTCAGATCGATCAGGTGGTCTATTTTCTCCTCTTCTTTAATGATATGATGGACTGCTTTTTGCCAAGTCTCTGGTGTCACTTCCTTATTGGCTTGATCAACCGGAGCTTAACGTTTTTCATTTTGAATGTCGTGTTGTGTCTTGCTACAAATCCTTTCACTTATGCTCATATACGTTCTATAGGAATTAGTTCGCAATGATATGGCGGTGTGCGCAGCACAGTTACACTATGTTTTTCAGCTATATCTTCCATGGCATATTTCATAAAACGATGTTAGTGTAAATTTGCTACAGCTAATAGTTCCTTCTTTATTAAATTATCTTTTTTTTCTTTGGTTATAGAAATAATTTAATGCACAAAATTTACCTACGCCTATGGCCGACACCGAAAATGAGTCGATATTTTATTACTCTACACCTTTATGAAATAGACTAGAACAAAATATACTGAAATTGAGTTTAAAAAATAGTCTGTCTGATTTTTTAAATATTTTTTGAGCCAGACATATTTTCCATTGTTACTAGACTGTTTTT
Source organism: Polydrusus cervinus (assembly GCA_935413205.1). NCBI lineage: Eukaryota > Metazoa > Arthropoda > Insecta > Coleoptera > Curculionidae > Polydrusus > Polydrusus cervinus. Next base: position 60,081,387 of record OW284515.1, read on the forward strand.
TTAAATTCATTTTAGTATTCCGGGTGACACAAAAAATCTCTTTTCAATGACATATCACACATTATCATCATTTGTTTCCAAAAATCTTTATACCTTTGGTCAAACAAGGTAGGTAAGTGGTAAAGAGTAGGCCATGGAAATGTTAAAATAGTTCATTTCAACTTATTTTATATGAAATCACCTGCTTACACCGTTAGAAAGAAAATTAAATAAAGAATTTTATTATAATAATACAAAAAAGGGTCGGTATTTAAAAATATCGAGAAATTCCGCTTTGTTTCTCCTGAGCAAGATCATAAAAAAAATCATTTGCTCCAAGAAATATTCTCTAAACAACATCGGATTGATCACCCTCGATCATATTAAGTAAGTCCTCTTTAAAACTGTTTTGTTCCGAATCATCTCGGACGTTCAGATCCGTCATCAGTGTGTGCAGTTTCTCGTCGTTGACATTTACGTCAATACTGTCAAATCTGTCATCGGGATTGTTGTTTAGTTTCGAATCGATTAGAGTGAAGCGGAGTAAGTTTGTTGTGCCTGGAATAGAAAGAGATGTAAATATTTTTTACATACAACCTAAAGAGACCACTGCGAGGTTCAAGGCTGCGGCGTAAATGCCGAGAAAAAAAGTTACTTTAGACGGGTATTCGAGTTCGATAAATGTTTATTACAAGCAGTGACGTAGCCAGAAAATATGCTCGGGGGGGGGGGGGGGGGCTCAATGGGCCTAAGTAGAATATTTTTTTTCTGGAGAAAGAGAGAGTCGGGACTATATGTATTTCATGATATTGCACCTAGTGAAGAAGACGGAAAAGCACCACAGGCGAAAAATTTTCGGGGACACGCTCAAAGTTCGTTTAAAAATAATTCACCTAACTACTATCAAATTTCGAAAATTAAATTATTACCTCTCCCCCTCTTCATGATTGGATTAAATTTGTTTTTGAAATTTTTTTTTTTTGATATTCCTCTTTATTTAAGAAAGCACATTTTTTATATTTGTAAAAAATATGAATATTGGTGTCAATCCAAAATTTTAACATTGATATATGTGTAGAACTCTAACCAGCGTTTTTCAGGCTCCAAAATTGATGAATTTTTTAGAAAACATGTATTTTAGGAGCGTAGATCTAAGAGCAGTTTTTGGTGGAAATGCTTAGGTTTCGCTACTCCTTCTTAAGTGCCGTTTTATATATTCGTAATAAAACATTCTCGTTTCTTCCCGCACTATTTTTTTTATTATAAATTATCATACTTCTTTCATAAAAATGTGTTAATTTTCCTATAAAATTGCATCATAAATCAATAACTAAAACGATATGCGTCCGAAACCTTAATCTCTATATAAATCAGGACTTTTAGAAGGAAAAGTTTAAAAACTAAACGGGGGGGGGGTGCTGCCCGGCAGCCCCCCTCCCCTAAATATGCCACTGATTACAGGCAACGTTTGGCGTAACCCCCGGTAATTACAGTTGGACGTTGTCTAATGGTATATAAGGTCCCATGATACAATGAACTAAAGATACGATATTCATGTGTACGTCATGTGGTGAGTAAAATTTATTTTCACGCGTAATCATGGAAATACAAAAGAAAAAAGACTATGCGTTTTTATAGGGTTACTTACCACATGATGTCATAGCTACTGAATATCATCTTTAGTTCTTTCCTATCCTATATATAGTTTTAAATTTAAAAATACCTTCAGTACTACCAGTACTGAGCTTCCTTTCCCCCAACATTTCGTCCACAAAACACTTGAGTTCGTTAACATTTTCAGTCTCTAACGATGATTTTTTACTTGAGGTACTGCTCTTTTCTAAAATCCTGCCGTTTTGAGTGACCGAGTAAATATTTTCGCCGATATTTTGCAGCATTTTTTCCGCTATTGGATCCAGATTGTTCACTATGAAATGGCCGTCGTTGTCTTGTAAGCCCATTCTAAGTAGCAGGGACACTCTTACATTAAATGCCTAAAAAGTATAAGAGTTATCTAAGTTTAAGAGCAATACTTTTACTATAATACTAAGGTACATATTACACGCTCTTACCGTCGTCCAAGTAGTCAAATCATCATGTAGGGCGGTTTTTTCGTCGTTGCTGAGTATTTTTCTAAAGTTTTCCAAAATATTTTGAACTTTATGTAACTGCAGCTGAGTTCCTTCACTGGCAACAAACGTTTCAACCTCGTAAAGATGCCTTTGTGTCGTTTCTATCACGTCTGAAGACATTGTTAGCTAAAATAATAGAAAAAGCCATATTTTATAAGCCTTATTGTACCACACATATAGTGATTCCTAAGTTGATACTTCTCTTTTAGCTGTGTATAGAAGGCATTAAAATAAACAACATTTTCAAATACCTTTTTTCAAAAAACTTAAAAATAGGCGAGATACAGAAGTAAAAAATCTAAGTGCGGGCCTGGTCATCAAAACGTAGCCTGCTATACTTTACGTTGTTTGTCTTAATAGTCATGCAATTTACGGGTCAGTAATTTGGTAATTCGTTGCGATGTGTTTTTCTGAAGCAAATTAATTTTAAACTGGTGAAACGTGAAAATGTTAAAATTTGAAAACAATGAACTAGTAGATATGGTGCTAATTTACGGTGAGTGTCGTCAAAGTGCGGCTGCTGCTTCGAGATTATGTTTAAGTTAGGCAGGACCGTATTTGATCCATAGTGTAATAAATGAATGTAAGTACCTTATTTTTTAGTTTTTTGAAAATTTTGTTTATTTTAATGCCTTCTATCAGCTAAAAAAGAAGTATCAACTTAGGGATCACCCTGTATATAGTTACTTGTTTTAATATTTAATGAATACTCACTTGCCACTTAAAAACCATAGTAATCAGATCCCATAACTTATTCATACTAATCGGGTCTAGCTTCATAGAAGACGAGTTTGCTATTGTTTCAATAATATCACGAATAGCTTCGTGGCTGTAGGCCGTTTGAGGCCTCATGATGTCTTTGATGAGGCGATTTGAAGTCAGGCCTGCGATGAGATCCTCTAAAACTGTCAAAAGAGGTTTTACAAGCTCCATACATGCTAAATTATGTCTATAGTATTTTTTAATTATCAAAAACATTGCGTTCTCTTGGTCCGAATCCTGGTCTTGTTTATTGATGGATTCTCAATTTTTACCGTTGCGTGTCGGAACTACTTATAACAGCGTAACTCGGGGGGCAAGGGGGGGCCGCGGCCCCTGCGAGTGTCATTTGAAACAGCCCATCAAATTATACGGAATCCTATTGTCATATTCATATTATATGCGAATGTCTGGTCAATTTTTTTCATTTTTACCTCATTAAGTATATTGAGAGAATAATAATTTTTTAATAAAGATAAAAAACGCTCTAATAATATTTATAGAAAACAATAACGAAAACAGACATTTTTGGACATAGAATAGCTCTGCTCCAAGGGGACGATATGTACATTTTTAAATTACCCCCCCCCCCCTTAATCTCTTCTACGTCCTAGACTCGACAGCTTATCATAAATTTTATCAATTAGTCCTAACCATCCAAAAATATTTTACATACTCATAAAAACACACAGAAATAATTCTAATTAAGGAAAAATCGATCCAAGACCTTTTAATAGAATAGGGTCATTCTCTCCCCAAACTTATTTATACCCGTTACGGCTATTCTATAAAAACCCGTATATTAAGGAGGTTATTATAGGAACTGGGTTTTGTTAATCGATAAAATTTCGTTTGATAAAATATAGGTAAGCGAATGGGAAAGAGGAGACAGGAATCATTGACACCCTCAGGATTTTTTTTCAGGGGAATACACTCGAAAGATGAATAAAGAAAAGGGTTTTCTACTATATGAACTAAACTACAATATTTATATTTAAAAACGGCTTTTGTTGAGTTAACTGGCGTAACAGGTGGGGGGAGGGATTTTGCGCGCGCCCCTTACCACCATAAATTTTATAAAAAATAATACATTTTACACTGCTGCATTAAATACAAATTAAATAAAGTCGACTATCAGTCTTTTCCAAACTTATGAATATTTACTAAAAACGTAAAAAATTGCCTTCATCCATTTATTAAAAACATTGGTTGTAGCGCAAAATTTTTCGCCTGCGGTGCTTTTTGTTTGTCTTGTATTCATGTCGCAGGGTCAACATTGCCCCCTCCCCCCCCCAGACAAAATTCTAGCTACGCCAGTGGTTGAGTTTTATTGTCATACTCTTTCTTAACATGGAAAATTGGTTCATTCGCATTAACTCAGTGACGGCTGGTGAGATAGGGCTACGGTGCCACGGCTCCGCTTGCCGCATTAATTGTACCAATTGAAGCTGATCAGGAGTTCTATTCTTATTGCAATATTTCTTTAAAAATAAAGACCGTTATCATTTTCAATTAGTAAGGTAAGGTTCAGTGACATATTTAGGGGGGGGGGGGGGGGGGGGGTCTGCCAAGCTGCAGCCCCCCCCCCCCCGCCTCGGGTCAAAAAGTCTAATTGCAACCTAATTTTTCATCTCAAGCTGACTCTTAATTTATATTTTTAAATAACGTATTCTTGGCATAGATTACAAAGGTCCTGTAGAAAACGTTTAGTTTTTAAACATTTCCTTCTAAAAGTCCTGTTTTGTATAGAAATTAAGGTTTCAGACGCATATCATATTAGTTATTAATTTATGATGCAATTTTATAGGAAAACGAGTAAAAAGAGTAATATTTTATAGTATTTTTCTATTATATACTTGTCTGTTCCGTTTTCCCTCATTTAGAGCTATTTTAAATCAACAAAAATATGCAATGCAATAAAATATTTTTACAACAAAGACGGAAAACAATTATTTAAAAAAAATTAAAGTAAAAATTTTAATTGAAACATTTTTTATGTAAGAAGTGTGATAATTCATAATAAAAAAAAAATAGTGCGGGAAGAAACGAGAATGCTTTATTATGAATATACAAAACGGCACTTAAGAAGGAGTATTTTAAAACCTAAGCATTTGCACCAAAAACTGCTCTTAGATCTACGCTCCTAAAATACATGATTTCTGAAAAAATCATCAATTTTGGCGTGGTGAGCGATATTTACTTTTTAATCATGAAAAACCGAACTTGAAAAAAGCTGGTTAGAGTCATACATACGTCCTATGTTAAAATTTTGAATTGATACCAATATTTTTCACAAATTAATATAAAAAATGTGTTTTTTTTAATAAAAAGCCAGGAATATCAAAAAAAAAGTAAAAAAAAACAATTACAAAAACAAATTTAATCCAACGATGCAGAGGGGGAGAGGTAATAATTTATTTTTCGAAATTTAATAGTAGTTAAGTGAATTTTAATCGAACTTTGGGCGTGGCCCTGAAAACTTTTCGCCTGCGGCGCTTTTCCGCCTCCTTCACTGTGTACAGTATCATAAAATACATGTAGTCCCGACTGTCCCTTTCTCCAGAAAAAAAATATCCTGCCCACGGCCACTGAGCCCCCCCCCCCTCCCCCCCCGAGCATATTTTCTGGCTACGCCACTGGCAAGGTTAATAAAATTATTGTATTAAGAAGGGGAATTTTCTAGTGGATTAAATACTTTAATTCCTTACGAGCCGCTACTGCCTTAAGTGGATCCAATCGCGCTAAAATTTGCCATGTTAAATTGCGGTTCTTCTTGCCCGAATTACGAAAAAATTAAGCAAAATTATTAATTCATTTTTAACAATGGAAATGTGGTATATTTGCATATGAATGTGGGCGTGAGAACGTCATTTTCATGCAGAAAAAAATATGTAAGCTAATGAAAACCCTAAAAATTAACTGTAATTTTTTTTTAAATAATAATAAGTCCAAAACTTAATACATGGCCAGGATTCGGACTACGGGCAAAGAGATAAAGAGAACGCAATGTTTTTGGTCTAATTTAATATAATTTCGCATCAAGCTCTTAAGAATATTCGTTTTTGCACGTTATATCGTTGTAGATTTGTGATTTTTAAATTTGATACTTGTGAGAATATGTAGCCAATCAAATTCCGAATGAAAAAAAAATAAGTGCAAAAATTCGAAACATCAGCAACTTCATATAGAGTTCTCAAGCGAACGATGCAAAATAAGTGATAAACGTGGTGCAGGAAAGAAACGAAAGCTTTATCGTGCCGTTACAGTGAGTGTCGGCTAAATATATCACCTAGTGTAGATCGCTCCTCCGAAATATTTTGTGCCTGTAGCCTCTGGGCTATGACGAAGATCATTTCGGAGCCTATATTTAGAACCAGAAAAGGTGTTGAGTACAGCGACATTTTTTTTTAACTAACGTCTCGAAACTAGGAAAAAACTGGGGGGGTCAGTGACGAATTGTTGAATGCGGAAAAAGAGTCAAAGAGTGGTTTTTCATCGATTTTGTCGCTTTTTTGTTATCAGTGATACATACGTTGCATCGGTGGCATGGCAGGAGGTAAGTTGTTGCCACGTTTTACAGAATTTCTTATTTTTAATGATATCGCGTGGGCGTAGTATGTACTAGAAAACGCTTCCCAGCATATCTAGGATTTAAGAAGTAAGACAAACACTATATACAGAGGTCTGTTCATAAAAAATAATAAGTGAAGATTTGCTGGGGCTGGGCAGTCTGGGCACATGTTATAACCTTATTTGCTCCTCAGCTAGAAAAGATATAAATTAACTCTGCTTACTGAAATGGAGATCGCTCCTGTCTGTATAGGTTTCCTCCTCTGGGAACCGTCAAAGTGCCGAAATGAACCGGCTGGAAACAAGGGCGTCGATAAGGGGGGGGGGGGGGGGGGGGGTAATTACCCCCCCCCCCCCCCAAGATTGACAAAAAAAAGTTTTTTGCCTACACTTGACGAAAGAAAACGAAAGTGTATTATCAAGATGTTCGTATGTTATTGTTTGGTTGTGCAACTTATTTATATGAGCCGTTCAGAGGAAAAGTGGTATAACTGAAAAAAATTGTACTACTAAGTTATTCTAGTATTTTCGTTCCTAGGTGTATGATATATTCACCTCGATATTCACTAAATAAGTGGTATAAGTTAAATTTTAATAACAATTTTACTTGCTATTAAAATTTGACTTATACAACTTATTTAATGAATAATATTATACACCTAGGAAGGAAAATACTGATACAACTCAGTAGCGCAAAATTTATGTGCTATATCACTTTTCCTCATATATAAAAATATACATTTTATCCTCATGTAAAAATATATATTATTTTCTAGTTCAAAGCTTTTTTAAAAAAGGTTACTTTAGAAAGAATACAAAAATTATGTTTATTTGCATTAAATATTATAAGTTTTTTTACCTTATAATTCTTTTCCTCAATATGCCAAGGGGTAAAGGCATACAAACAATAAAAATGTTTTGAAAATTTATCTTGGTAATTTGTTACCCCCCCCCCCCCCCGAAAGAAAAAATTATCGACGCCCTTGGCTGGAAATGCAGTCTCACTCACTCTTTTTAATTCGAGAAGGCTAAGAATCCCATGCAGCGTTACTAGCATTCCATCACTTTGGTAGTTAAAATGAGTAATATTCTTTTTCTTGTGGTTAAAATGCATTTCCAAAAACTTTTTTTACTTGAAAAAATCATAATCTATTGCGGACCCTGTATATCAAAGAACATTTCTCTCTTCCATCTGACAACGCTGTTTTGTAAGGTACGAAGCCCGTTCCGGACATCAACGAGCGCTTGATACACCATCTTCAGGAAAATAACGAAATTTTGGTCGTGTCCAGGATATTTGCTGGTCTAAAAACAAACGAGGAAAGAGTGTCCTTTGCGTATGATTTGCTGGAAGAAAAGGCGCTGTTGCCGCATCTGGCGGTAGATGGCAAGAGTGGTAAGAGGAGCGAAGAATTTAGGTGAGTTATATTATAAACAGAGTTTGTTGTATGGTGAAGCGATCTTTACGTGAGCCGGATTCGTCGTTTCGTTATTTTAAAATTAAATGGTGAATGCGACACTGTTCCTTTAAGAGTTCATCCCCACCAATAAACCCAATTTTTTGGCCTCAGCTGTGTGAAAAACCGAAGAAAAAGATATAATTAAGCCAACGAAAACCCATAAAATAATTACTAAGGTTCTTTGTATTGTAAAAAATATTGATCTGTATATAGAGTTCAAATGTAAAAAGTTTTCAAAAATCCACTAATAAACATGGCCAGGATTCGGGTCAAGAGAATGCAATGTTTTTGGTGTAATTTAATATACAGGGTGGCCCGCTCTCAACGCAGGATTCCATAGCATCGAAATTACTTAACTTTTTAATATTTTTCAAAAACAGGGTAATAACTAAGGGAGGCATTAGATCTACAATTTAGAATTATACAGGGTGTCCTAAATAGCCAAGACATATCCAACATACTATATTTTTAATGGTACACCCTATATATTATATTATTTTCTAATTTCCTATAAAATTTCATGAATATATTTTGTAAAAAATGTCATATGTCTAAATTCAATTGTTTTTGGGATATTGACGTTTAAATTATGTCATTTTCAGACTTCAACAGGATGTAGCATTGGAACAGCGCATCTTAGAGAAAAATGGTTTCCCCTACTTAGTTTTTTTATTCTCTATTCAACCGACCTTGCGGTTTAACATGTTAAGCCGGAAGTTGTAACTTTTAGATAGATAATAAAAGATTAAGATAGGCAGATGAAATCTTCAATGGTACAGCCTGTCAAAGACCGAAATACCATATTTTAAACGTCAATATCTTAAAAACTATTGAATTTGGAGATTTGGACCTATGACATTTTATACAAGATATGAGGGGAATTTAATGGGGAATTAGAAAATAATTTTAAATTGTAGACCTTATGGCCATCTTATAACTCTGTTTTTGAAAATTATTAAAAAGGCGAGTAGTTTAGATGCTATATGGAATCATTTGCGTTGAGAGCGGGCCACTCTGTATATATATACAATGTGTCGACGGATAGAGTTTGGAATAGGAAAAACTTTTTTATTAGTAGGTATAGAAGAAAAAGTCATTCTTTATAAAAACGTCTGCTTGTGTTAAAACTACAATTTCGATTATCAAATTTGCGATACAGGGTTCGTCAGAAACAACATTTTTAGTTTTTGGATTTCGTTTAAAATAAATTTACGTAAAAACAAACATCTATTGTTGCCTTCTTACTTAGAATATCTGGCCGAATAACGATTTTGTTGTAAGAAAACTATTTTTCTTTGTCTACTTTTGAAGTATTTTTATTAATACATATCATATTTCTTTAATTTATTCAATCATAAATTATAAAAAATTAAAAATGTTTTTTCTGTCGAACCTTGTATAGTTATCGCAAATCTGATATTCGAAACTGTAGTTTCAGAACAAGCAAAATTGATTTAATAAATCAAGGAATCGAAAATAAGAATTGAAAAAAAAAACAAAAAACTAAAAATGTTGTTTCTGAGGAACCCTGTATAGTAATCGCAAATGTGATATTCGAAATTGTAGTTTTAACACCAGCAGACGTTTTTTTAAAGAATAACGTTTTCTTCTATACCTACTAATAAAAAAGTTTTTCCTCTTCCAAACTTTATCCGTGGACACATTGTAGATTTAATTTCGCACGGAGCTCTGATAACCTTGGTTAAGAATTTAAAAATATTAGTTAGATGCTCTTAAATATTGGTTTTTTCTTTTCACAGGCAAAGGGGTAATGAAATGTTTAAAAAACGAAAATCTAGAAAAGCACACGAATTTTATACAAAAAGTATAGCGTATGCAGAAATTAACAGTGAAAATTTAGCTTTGGCCTATGCTAACCGATCAGCAGTATTTTTTGACAGTGGTTTATATGAAGAATGTTTAAAGGTATGTAAACAGACGGACAAAATTTTGAATGGGTTATTGATCTCGACATTTCCTTCTAAACTAAAAATTTGGAAAACAATAGACTTAAAAATTGTGAGAAACTTTCTTGCGTGCTTTAGATAAATTATAAACACATTAAAATCAGTTAAAAACAATTTGCAAATACAAATCCTAAGTACTGTAAATTACTAAATAGTCATCAGTCTATCATTAAAAACATTTATATAATGCCAACAGACGTTACCCATGAATCACCACAAACTTTAATTATTAAAATACTATTTTTATGTTTTAGGATATAGATCTGGCCTTAAAAAATAACTATCCAGAAAACTTAAAACAGAAATTGCTAACCAGGCAGTCCAAGGCACAAGAACTTCTACCCACTCGAATTCCGGTTGATTTTTTTACCCCCATCCCGTATATACCTGAAGAACACAAAAACTCCTTGATACAATGTGCTGCAGACTCAATCAAAATTGAAAATTCTGAAGTTCTGGGCCGACATATTACCGCAACTAGAGATATTGAACCTGGAGAGATTATTGCCATAGAGAAACCGTATTGCCAAATATTAATTGGTAAAAAAAATATTTTATAAATCTAAGTTATCATTATCAGTCAGTCTAGCGTTGTCAAAAGTATTTTCTCTATTCTTAGACATACTTATTTCTCTAGTGTTCGGCGTTGGTCGGGCCCCCGTCGAGCGCTACAGGATTGGTTAATCCCTTGTCGAGCCTAGACGAGCTGCAACGAAGAATGTCGAAAATGCCCGAAAGCTTTTTATATAACAATAATTGCTCTTCAGCTAAATCAATGTAACTTTAACTACTATATTTTAATTTCAGAACAATTTTTGACGCATTGTCATCACTGTCTAAAACTATGCTACAACTTATTGCCATGTATAGACTGTACTCAAACGCTATACTGCAGCGATACTTGTCAAAAAAACGCCATAACATATCACCAATACGAATGCCCAATTCTTCGGACTGTCAAAACAATGGAGCTGGATAAACTGAAGTTGTTACCTATGAAGATAGCTATTTTAGTGAGAGAAAAGTATGGACGTCTGGATGAGTGTTTGTTGGAGAAGGATGGACTGTATAGAAGCGATAGGTCTGTTCTTTTTTTTTTGGTAATAGTAACTAAAGTGCTGGACAATTTCTTTCAAGCAAGAAAAATTTCGCCTAAATTTAACAGTTAATATTTTCTGAACCAGATATGATATCGACCTACAGTTTTGAATTATTGATAGATTCATCCATTGGGAAACAATTGTCAATGTTGGATTTACTTTAACTGTTAGAAAATTTTATATACAGTGTGTTAAAGAAGACGATGATTTTTGCTCCAATTTTAATGACGTGTAACTTTCACAATAATATTTTTAAATTTTATCACTCTACGTCAATTGAATCAGTGATTCATAGCAAAGAAAGTAATTTGTTAAATTTTTGATATCTGCTATATTTTAAGAAATACTTTTTTTTTTGGAAAACCTTGCTTTATTTCAACTTATTGATAGCTACATCTCACTGTGCGTTGTATCGTGCAAACTTTGTGAGTGATTATCTTATGAAAAGCTTGATTATGTTTAGTAACAATAGTTGTACCTAAATGTTATGATGTACGTACAGTGGCGTACTTATAAACATCTATATGTCTATGGTTTATGAGTATCTCACAAGTTTTCACGATTGTTTTGTATTGGAAAGTGCTCGCCTCTAGATTTGGTAATTTTTTTCTTATTTTTAGTTTTTCATATCGCACTACAGGTATATTATACAGTGTGTTTACCAAATTTTAACAAAGATAATCTTTTTTAATTTAATTTTTGGAAAAAATCTATTTATTAATTTCTAATTCGCGTTATTTAATTTTAAGGATCCCTTTCAATGTAAGTTTAATTTTAGGAATAGTGTTAGAAAGTTAGAACTGAATAAATATATTTTTTCCAAAAATTAAATAAAAAAAAATTATCTTTGTTAAAATTTTGTAAGCACACTGTATAATATACCTGTAGTGCGATATGAAAAACTAAAAAACAAGAAAAAATTTACCCATCTAGGGGCGAGTACTTTCCAATATAAAACAATCGTGAAAAATTGTGAGATACTCATAATAAACCATAGACATATACGTGTTTATAAGTACGCCACTGTACATCATAACATTTAGGTACAACTATAGTTACTGAACATAATCAAGCTTTTCATAAGGTATAATAGTCACTCACAAAGTTTGCACGATACAACGCACAGTGAGATGTAGCTACCAATAAGTTGAAATAAAGCAAGGTTTTCCAAAAAAATCGGTATTTCTTAAAATATAGCAGATATCAAAAATTTAACAAATAACTTTCTTTGCTATGAACCACTGATTCAATTGACGTAAAGTGATAAAATTTAAAAATATTATTGTGAAAGTTACATGTCATTAAAATTGGAGCAAAAATCATCGTCTTCTTTAACACCCTGTATATAAAATTTTCTGACAGTTAAAGAAAATCCAACATTGACAATTGTTTTCCAAGGGATGTATCTGTCAACCATTCAAAACCGTTGATCGATATCATATCTGGTTCAGAAAATATTATCTGTTAAATTTAGGCGAAATTTTTCTTGCTCGAAAGCAATAATTGTCCAGCAGTTTATTATCAATTTTGTTATAATCCACATTTTCTATGTTGGGGGTTCACAAAAAAAATTGAGGATGCTTTATTATATAAACATAGTAATATATATTACCTTTTTCTTTTTTTAGATACGAGGAAATTCATAACTTAATTTCAAATACAGAAAAACGATCAGTTTCAGACTTATTTAACCGAGCTATAACAGCAGCTATTATATTTCATTTATTAAAAAACTACACCAATTTTTTTGTTGGAATAGATGCACAGTTTCAGAATACTTTTAAGGAGTTGGTTCTGTTCCATATGCAGACTGGACCCTGTAACTTTCATGAAGTACGTTAATAGAATAATGATAATTTAGTTCAATGGCATATTTAAAGTCGGACAGATTTGGTTGTACACACTCGCCTGCATTTTTTTTGTGTTTTAGATTACCGAAATAAAATCATCTGACCACTCCATGGAACAATTGGAAATAGGGGCTGGTGCTTACTCCTTTTTAAGTATGTTTAATCACTCGTGTTGTCCGAATGTAGTACGGTACTCTTATGGTTCTACCACAATCTCCATTACCATAGAGAGCATCAGGAAAGGGGAGCAATGTTTCGATAATTATGGGTAAGTTGGTCACTGGTATAATCAACCTTTCTGATGACAAAAGACGATATGATAGAAGAGTTTTGAACTTGCATTGTCGTTATTTGTTTTACATCACAACGTTTCAACTGGTAAGTAACCCCAGTCGTCTTCAGATGAATACTAAATAAGTAAATATAGTATACTATAAATAGAGCTGTAGTTACTTTACTTATTTAGTATTCATCTGAAGACGACTGGGGTTACTTACCAGTTGAAACGTTGTGGTGTAAAACAAATAAAGACAATGCAAGTCCAAAACTCTTCTATCATTCAAAAAACATCATTGTCTCCAACCTTCAAAAAACGATATTATTTTGATGATTTCTTTCCTTCTAAACATCCACTCCACTTTAAGTATGGTAACCATCTATTTTGTTTCAGATATCACCATGCAGTAATGCCACTGTCAGAAAGAAAAACGAAACTGAAAAAACAATACTTTTTCGACTGCACCTGTATAGCTTGCGTAAACGACTACCCCCTGTATAAATCTCTACCTCAAATAAAAAAATCGGAGGAGGTTATTTCCACCGAGGACCTCAAATTTTTACATGAATACAACTTGGAAGAAGCGAAGAAGATTTTTAGAAACACTTTCGCTAAAATCAAGGAATTTGAAAAAATGAAACCTAACTTGAATCTGGCCGAGCTGCAGGAAGTTTTGAAACAATGTTATTTTATTTTTAGAACTATTAAAACGCCTATTTGAAGTGTGTTAAAAATAGCACCGTTTTTTTCCAGGCTTTATAACTATACTGGTGGTGTATCCAGAAAGTTCCCAGCTGGTATAAAAACGTTACGTATTTTTGAAATTATGTATAAAAGTCTGGCGGTAATACTCTCCCTCCCCTCCTTGAATACGTCCCTAAGAACTACCGTACACTTATGGTAAATGTATGAGATAGAAATCTATAAAACATTTCAGACAATAGGTTGTTCTGGCTTTTATTAGGCCAATGAGATGGTAAAACAATAATTGGTTTATCTAAATTAGTTTAACATACAGATTAAAAAACAAATACACGTATTTTTTGTTTTATTATTGTCGCCTACATTTTTTGTCTCCAACAGATGTGGAATTATTTTTAATGATGTGCTAGAGAAAATTAAAGAATACGACATATATACTATAGTCTTTCAGAAAGGTGTAGAGTAATAAAATGGGAAATTCCGTCCAGTTCGGCTCAATATCGGTGTCGGCCTTAGGCGGAGGTAAATTTTGCGCATAAAATTATTTATGATAACTAACCAAAGAAAAAAGAAGATAATTTGATTGCTATAGCAAATTTACACAAATATCGTTTTATGAAATATGCCGTGGAAGATATAGCAGAAAAACATAGTGTAACTGTGCTGCGCACACCGCCATATCATTGCAAACTAAATACTAGAACTTATATGGGCGCAAGTGAAAGAATTTGTAGCAAGACACAACACGACATTCAAAATGAAAGACGTTAAGCTACTGTTTGATCAAGCCATTAAGGAAGTGACACCAGAGAACTGGAGAAAAGCAGTCCATCATGTCATTAAAGAAGAGGAGAAAATGTGGGATCTTGACCACCTGATCGATCGGACCGTCGACCCGTTAATTATAACGTCAAGAGGAGATGACAGTTTCTCAGACGACAAAGAATATTATGATTTTTTATAATTTAATTTCTGTATAATGTATTTTGTATTTTTTTTATAATGTTTAATAAAAAATAGGTGTAGATACCTACCTAATACTATGTACATAATGCACGCCTTTGTCACCCCATTTTCAGTGTTTGTGAATGGATAAAAGTAAACAAACCCGGGTGGTACTACCTGCACTTGATGAAAATAAAGAATTTTGCAATGAAATCAATGCCAAATTATGAAAGTGGCTTAAATATTCGCTGGGTCACTCTGTGCATACCTAATGAGCTTTTATTACTTTACACTTTTCTATAGACTGTAGATATATACATACGAAGGAGTTAGAAATTTTAAAAGAAATCAGAAGCGGTACTATCTTTAGTCGCTTATTTCTGAAAAATTTCCTGAAACGCAGTTCCAAGATTTCATCTTTTAATATTCCAGCTAAAGTGAATCGCACGTCCTAGCGTGACGAAATTTAGTGACAACGAATTTAAAAAAAAAATGGGATTATTTTGACTGCGGTGAATTTTTCTTTAAGTATGAATTACACATTTCAAAAATTAACTTCAAGGTAACGTAATTATTTAATTGCAGGATTATTTTTAGTGCGTGTTTATTATTATAAACATCCTGTATATGGCCGAGAGTAAAATATTTTATAATTTGCAACAAACGCGATTATTTTCATACATAAAGCACTTGGCAATTCATTTCAAAATTAAATTTTACTGGCAATACTAAGTTTATTAATCTACAGCGTTTGAGTTATTTTAGATTATTCTATTTTCTATTAATAGATCAGGATAATAAAAAACTTTTAAAAAATTGTTTTTTTTTCCTAACGAATGACCCGCTATATCTCGGAAATCACTGGACCGATTCGAATAATTAATTTAAGAATGATTTAATTGAATATCTATCTATTGATTACTAGACTTGGCATTGAACCTTCAATTATTCTTATATTTTTTTAAATATCCTTAACTATGGCGTTTAAATTTTTATACACCTACATGACATTACTAGTATGTAGTTATTTTAATAAACATGTTTGTATAAAAATAAATATTGTTTTGGAATTAGGTAATTGTGAAAATTGAAATTATCTGAGAACTAAACTGCTGGACAATTGCTTTCGAGTAAGAAAAATTTCGCCTAAATTTAACAGTTAATATTTTCTAAACCAGATATGATATCGACCTACGATTTTGAATGGTTGATAGATTCATCCCTTGAGAAACAATTGTCAATGTTGGATTTTCTTTGACTGTCAGAAAATTGTATAAACAGGGTGTTAAAGAAGACGATGATTTCTGCTGCAATTTTAATGGCCTGTAACTTTCACAATAATATTTTTAAATTTTATCACTCTACGTCAATTGAATCACTGGTTCATAGCAAAGAAAGTTATTTGTCAAATTTTTGATATCTGCTATATTTTAAGAAATACCGATTTTTTTGGAAAACCTTGCTTTATTTCAACTTATTGGTAGCTGCGCGTTGTTAAAATTTTGTAAACACACTGTATAATATACCTGTGGTGCGATATGAAAAACTAAAAAATAAGATAAAATTTACCTAATCTAGGGGCGAGTACTTTCCAATATAAAACAATCGTGAAAAATTGTGAGATACACGTTAACCATAGACATATAGGTGTTTATAAGTACGCCACTGTACATCATAACATTTAGGTACAACTATTGTTACTAAACATAATCAAGCTTTTCATAAGGTATAATGATCACTCACAAATTTGCACGATACAACGCACAGTGAGATCTAGCTATCAATAAGTTGAAATAAAGCAAGGTTTTCCAAAAAAATCGGTATTTCTTAAAATATAGCAGATATCAAAAATTTGACAAATCACTTTCTTTGCTATGAACCAGTGATTCAATTGACGTAGAGTGATAAAATTTAAAAATATTATTGTAGAAGTTACACGCCATTAAAATTGGAGCAAAAATCATCGTCTTTTTTAACACCCTGTATATAAAATTTTCTGACAGTTAAAGAAAATCCAACATTGACAATTGTTTCTCAAGGGATGAATCTATCAACCATTCAAAATCGTAGGTCGATATTATATTTTATCTGGTTCAGAAAATATTAACTGTTAAATTTAGGCGAAATTTTTCTTGCTCGAAAGCAATTGTCCAGCAGTTTAGTTAGAGTTCACCATGTCTTGTAAATTATACTAAATTTTTCCCCTCACCTGTCACTACGTTTAGATAATAATAGCCCTTCTTTTTAAGAATGCAGGGAAAAGTGTAAAATGTACCATCTCACAATCCACCCAATTCACGCCGGTAACCAGGGTCGGATGAAATCGGATATCTTGTGGGGTGCGAAAGAAGATACACACTCCCCAATCGGTAGGTCATGCGCAATGGCGCAAGAAACCAAAGGTTTGATAGCCCTTAGGGGGTGTCGCATGACTGAGGATCGTGGTTCGGAACCCACGTTAAGCTGTATGTCCCCTCGGGCAGTGAAGTAATTACGGGGTGGCAAGGAGTGGCAGTTGCCACCCCAGAATTTTCAAACCCCTCTTTTTGCCACCCCAAAAATCGACAGTAAAAAATATCAGTTATTCGCAAACAAGTAAAAAATTAAAGTTTATAAACGTGGCACAATCTTGATTCTTTATTAGATTTGTCTCAGAAACATTTTAATTGGCACACAATAATATTATTAAGTTAAGCATTCGGATTATCAAAAACAGACCAAAATTTAAAAAGTTGTTTATGGATGGTATTTATGTTTCAAACGATTTTGTTGTTGATGTGACTAAAAATAAGACATTTTAGTATAACAAGGCACATAAATAATAAACAGAACAATAGGTATACATTATTTAACATTTATGCTGGTATGGTATGTATATAAGTTTTTAAAATGCCTAAATTACCTCATTTTAACGCCAAAAAAAAAATCCATACCCCCCAGACCCCGGCAGACCTTGCAATCTCAGTTAAAAAGCTGAAATTACGCCCGTGCCCTCAGGAATGGCCCTGGCAGCGAACGAAGAGGTAAAAAGTCTAATTCGAAAGATTGGCAAGAAATGACAATAGCCCTTCTTTTACAGAACAATCAAAGGAAAAATTTAGTTATTTAAAAATAAAGAATTCTTGGGTTTTCTTTATAACGCTGTGCTAGTATTTTTTTTGTTAATTATAATCATCATCAGTCAATTATATTATTTTTCTAAATAAAACATTTATAAATAATAATAAAACTTAATTCCTATAATTCCCATTTTAATTTTAGTAAAAAAACACAATAAAATATATCTTTTGTTTTAGCAAAACTATTTTGGAATAATGAGAAAATAATTATGTTTGTCAAACATTATTTTCCCAATTTATCATGCATAATAAAACCAGTCCCATTATAGTTACAGAGGGTTCATACAACAAGTACGTGTAAATAAAACACAATTTGTTTTTAACAGAACGCAGAGGTCAATATCTTTAGTAAAAAAAAATTGCGGCGTCAGGGCATGGCCAGGGTGGGCACTGGCCTACCATGAAACTAAAAGTGCCCACCTAAATTCTTTTTGGTTTTATTTTTTAAACCACCTCGTATACATGGTGTTACAAATTTTTAAAATATCAGAGTCCTTTCCCTAAGCACTTTTTTATGCTTGAAAATATTATAACTGTCATTTTCAAATGGGTTGTTTCATTTTTTTGATATGGGTAAAAATATGATGAAAGTGTTTTGGACTTGCATTGTCTTTATTTGTTTTAAATCACAACGTTTTAACTTGTAGGTGTCTCTAGTCGTCTTCAGGTAAATGTGAATTGTTTTTAAATACGGACCTGATTTTTTTTTTGAGTAGCCTTGACCTGTCAGAACTAATAATTAGTGATGCATAGATGCATCATTAGTTTTGGGAGGTCAGAAATTACTCAAAAATTTTAGAAAACAGGTCCGTATTTAAAAAATGTATTTGATGTGGATATCTAAAAAAAGTAACCTCGTATCTGAAAAATAAAATTATTTTCGTGAAGAGCGAAAAAACCGGCCAGGAAGGTGCTCTTGGTTTTTCAAAATAAGCAGTATTTTGACGTAAAAAAATTAAAAACAAAAATTCCATTTTTTGGATAACTCCGTTAGTCATCGGATTTTTTTTAAATTTCCCATTAACGAATTATTCAGCATTAAAATATGCCTCCATTTACCCACTTCTTTATCTTTTTTAGTTACCGAGATAGCAATGTAAAAGTGTTGCAATTAAAAAAAAAAGGACTTTTCGTCTAAAAATTTGGAAAATTTGCCATTGTATTCAACATAAATAAATAAATCGCTTTTCACTTTACCTGTCCAAAAAAAAAATTAAAGCATGTTCCAGTACTACTACACTAATATTTTAAACTCTAAAGTTTAAATTAATTTTAAAAATATGTCCCCCATTTTACGCTACTATTTAGATCGATATGACCGACCAGTGGCGTAGCCAGGAAATAGGCTTGGGGGGGGGGGCGTAAGTAGGACATTTTTTTCTGGAGATAGGAACAGTCGGGACATGATATTGTACCCATGCAATGAAGAAGGCGGAAAAAGTTCGTTTAAAATGTACCTAACTACTATCAAATTTTGAAAATTAAATTATTACCTCTCCCCCTCGCATGGTTGGATTAAATTTGTTTTTGTAAATGTTTTTTTTTTAATTTTTTTTTACATTCCTAGCTGGCTTTTTATATAAAAAAAAACATTTTTTATATTTCCGAAAAATATGAATATTGGTGTCAACCCAAATTTTTAACATAAGACGTATGTATGATTCTAACCAGCGTTTTTCGGACTCGGTTTTTCATGATTAAAAATAAAGTAAATATCGCTTGCCTGGCCAAAATTGATGATTTTTTCAGAAGTCATGTAATTTTGGAGCGTAGATCTAAGACCAGCTTTTAACTTGTAGGTGTCTCTAGTCGTCTTCAGGTAAATGTGAATTGTTTTTAAATACGGACCTGATTTTTTTTTTGAGTAGCCTTGACCTGTCAGAACTAATAATTAGTGATGCATAGATGCATCATTAGTTTTGGGAGGTCAGAAATTACTCAAAAATTTTAGAAAACAGGTCCGTATTTAAAAAATGTATTTGATGTGGATATCTAAAAAAAGTAACCTCGTATCTGAAAAATAAAATTATTTTCGTGAAGAGCGAAAAAACCGGCCAGGAAGGTGCTCTTGGTTTTTCAAAATAAGCAGTATTTTGACGTAAAAAAATTAAAAACAAAAATTCCATTTTTTGGATAACTCCGTTAGTCATCGGATTTTTTTTAAATTTCCCATTAACGAATTATTCAGCATTAAAATATGCCTCCATTTACCCACTTCTTTATCTTTTTTAGTTACCGAGATAGCAATGTAAAAGTGTTGCAATTAAAAAAAAAAGGACTTTTCGTCTAAAAATTTGGAAAATTTGCCATTGTATTCAACATAAATAAATAAATCGCTTTTCACTTTACCTGTCCAAAAAAAAAATTAAAGCATGTTCCAGTACTACTACACTAATATTTTAAACTCTAAAGTTTAAATTAATTTTAAAAATATGTCCCCCATTTTACGCTACTATTTAGATCGATATGACCGACCAGTGGCGTAGCCAGGAAATAGGCTTGGGGGGGGGGGCGTAAGTAGGACATTTTTTTCTGGAGATAGGAACAGTCGGGACATGATATTGTACCCATGCAATGAAGAAGGCGGAAAAAGTTCGTTTAAAATGTACCTAACTACTATCAAATTTTGAAAATTAAATTATTACCTCTCCCCCTCGCATGGTTGGATTAAATTTGTTTTTGTAAATGTTTTTTTTTTAATTTTTTTTTACATTCCTAGCTGGCTTTTTATATAAAAAAAAACATTTTTTATATTTCCGAAAAATATGAATATTGGTGTCAACCCAAATTTTTAACATAAGACGTATGTATGATTCTAACCAGCGTTTTTCGGACTCGGTTTTTCACGATTAAAAATAAAGTAAATATCGCTTGCCTGGCCAAAATTGATGATTTTTTCAGAAGTCATGTATTTTTGGAGCGTAGATCTAAGACCAGTTTTTGGTGCAAATGCTTAGGCACTATATAGCTGCGTAATATATATTCTGTGGCTTAGGTTTTGAATACTCCTTCTTAAGTGCCGTTTTGTGTATTCATAATAAAGCATTCTCGTTTCTTCCCCCATTATTTTTTTTATTATAAATTATCACACTTCTTCCATAAAAAATGTTTCAGTTAAAATTTGTACTTTAATTTTTCTCTTTAAAAATAAATACCTAATTGTTTTCTGTGTCTGTTGAAAAAATATTTTATTGCATTGGGTTATATTTTTGTTGATTTAAAATAGCTTTAAAAAAGGGAAAACGGAACAGACAAGTATATAATAGAAAAATACTATAAAATATTATTTTTTTTACTCGTTCTCCTATAAAATTGCATCATAAATCAACAACTAAAGCGATATGCGTCCGAAACCTTAATTTCTATATAAAACAGGACTTTTAGAAGGAAAGTTTAAAAACTAAACGTTTCCTACAAGACCTTTGTAATCTTAGCCAAGAATACATTATTTAAAAATTTAAATTAAGAGTCCAAGCGTGAAACGAAAAATTATGTTGCAGCCCGGCAAACAGACGAACAAAATATTATCTTCGCGATTTCAATACTCATTCTAAAGTATTTGTTAAAAAACCACTGACATTGACATTAATTTGTGCACCTGACCTAAATTACTTATTACACAATTAAATTTATACAGAAAAAGTGAATTACTTTATTTGCGTTTGTTTGCCAGCATTAATACCTTTACAATTAATTTAAATCGTAATTTATTATTATTATTATTATGATACACGTATAATAGAAACTTACCTTACATGTTTGTTATCGCACAGAAGACACAAAGCGATAGTATTGACTTTTCGCAACTAGTGATAATTGCTGCTGTTTAACATATAAAAATTTTACTTTTTTGTAAAATTATTTTTTTAAATTAATTTTGGACTCACTAAACCAAAAAAAAAAATCAGAAACCGTCCAAGGAGTTTGCGTTACCAGATTCCTTCCGTTATTTTGTTGCAAAAACTCTTACATAGCTTTAAGGTATTAGAAATATTACACCATATAACTGATATAACTAATGTAACAGTAGAAATGATATTTTTATGAACAAGCAAAAAAATTACAATGGTGATAGTATGACAATAAAAACTAGATCTCTATAATATACATAAAGTAAGAT
This sequence comes from Polydrusus cervinus, assembly GCA_935413205.1. Classification (NCBI taxonomy): domain Eukaryota; kingdom Metazoa; phylum Arthropoda; class Insecta; order Coleoptera; family Curculionidae; genus Polydrusus; species Polydrusus cervinus. The sequence goes on from OW284515.1 coordinate 60,103,367, forward strand.
GATATGCATATTTTCTGTGTACATAGAAACATAAAGCTCATTAAGTAACTGGAATTTGGTGAGTGTATGCAATTACAAAAAAAACTAAGCAAATTGTCAAGTGTTTTTTCGCCAATGGAAAAGTGGTAGATATCTATGTGGGTACGTGATTCAAACAAAAAAAAAATAGGTAAGCCCATAAAAACCCTAAAAATAATTACCTAAATTCATTGTATTGTAAAATATTTCTCCAAAAAGCGCCCTTCTAACGGCAAGCCCTGGTTTAGCAAAAATTGCGAGCGTGCTGTCAGATCTAAAAACCTGGCTTACCGACAGTGGCGTAAAAACCCTACTCCTGAAAATCGCGCCATCTTTGTTACCACCCGAAACCAATGTAAGCAAATGATAGACCAAAGCAAAGAAGCTCATAACGAGAGAATCAAAAACAAACTTCTTGCCAGTCCTAACGGATCAAGGTCCTTTTGGTCAGTCGCTAAGGCCGTCAGCCAAAACTTTACAAAGTCAACTATTCCACCTCTAACACGTTCCGACGGCACAATAGCAACCACAGCCGGGGATAAAGCAAACCTACTTGCTGAACTGTTTTCCTCGTATTCCACTGTAGACTTTCAGGGAAAACCACCACCCAACATTCCCGCAGTTCAATCGCAAATGTCTGAAATCGTGTTCCGTCAGCGTCTTGTTAAACGGATTCTTAAAGGACTCGACGTCAATAAAGCTTCTGGTCCAGACGAAATTCCTATCATTGTTCTCAAGACATGCGCCGATGAACTTACACCAGTATTTTGTAGACTTTTCAACTTATCCTACAAAAAAGGAATATTTCCATCCTGCTGGAAGTCGGCGCGTGTCCAGCCCATTCCAAAGAAAGGTAAGAAGACCCTGCCAAGCAACTACCGACCCGTCGCATTGCTTTCAGTAATTTCAAAAGTAATGGAGAAAGCTATTAACCAACAACTCCTAAAGTATCTGGAAGGGCTTAACATTATCAGCGACCATCAATACGGTTTTCGTAAGTCCAGATCAACAGGTGACCTTCTGGCATATGTCACCCATCTTTGGAGCAACACCATCGAACATCATGGAGAATCCCGGGCTGTTGCACTGGACATATCTAGGGCTTTTGATCGTGTTTGGCACGATGGGCTTCTAAGTAAATTGCGATCCTACGGTATGCCTAATGGATTCTGTTTATGGTTAACCAGCTTCCTTAAGAACCGTTCCCTGCAAGTGGCGATTGACGGGTTTCTTTCAGACACCTTCACCATCAATGCCGGTGTTCCTCAAGGGTCCATATTGTCGCCTACCCTCTTTTTACTGTATATTAACGACCTTCTAGTAAAAACCCAAAATCCAATTTATAGCTTTGCTGATGACAGCACACTTGTCTCATCTTTTACCTTGACTCCCCAAACATCCGCTGCCGACGCACATCTTCGCAGGCAGCATGAAGTATTGCGCCTCAACAAAGACCTGGACGAAATTTTAGCTTGGGGTGACAGTAACCAAGTCGAATTTAATGCTAAGAAAACCCAGGCAGCAGTCTTCTCCAAAAAGGTTAACATTGCAGAACCGGATATAGACAAGACAGGACACGCAATTCCCCTGGCACCGTCTATTAATTTGCTGGGGGTCAATCTGGGAGGTAATATGTTTTGGCATGATCACGTTGCCGCAATTGCCAAGGCAGCTGCACAGAAACTTGGTGTACTTTTCCGCACCAAAAGGTTGTACACACCTCATCAACTTTTGACACTCTACAAAGCCCAGATTCGACCATCATTAGAATATTGCTCTCATGTCTGGAGCTCTGCACCCAAGCACACCCTTCGGCTACTGGATTCCATTCAAAGGAGAGCCGTTCGTCTGATCGGCGACCCCGAGCTGACCAAGACCCTCGATAGCCTGGAGCATCGAAGACAGGTTGGTGATTTGGCTCTCTTTTACAGATATTTCCATGGCAGGTGTTCGACTGACATTGCCCACTTGATTCCACCTAGAGCAATTCAAAACAGAAATACACGGCAAACCACTGCCGCTCATCCATATGTTGTTCAGCTTAGTACTCCTCGAACTTCATTGTTCAAGAATTCTTTCATCTGGAGAACGTTATCTTTGTGGAATGATCTTCCTGAGGTCGTGTTTCCCAATGAATACAATCTTCAACGTTTCAAGACCAACGTTAATCGCTTTTTTCGCACTCGCACCGCTCCCAGAGCGCCTTAAAGGATTTTTCCTACAGTGCAGGTGTTTTATCATAAAAAAAAAAAAATTTGTATTTTTTTCTTAAATAAAAATAACTTTTCAACACAACACACTCCAATATTTGTAGAGTCCAAATTTAAACAGTCTTTTAAAATCTATTAATAAACATGACGAGGATTCTGGCCAAGAGAGTATTAGGCGTTTTACCTCTTCGTTCGCTGTCCTGGCCATTCTCGAGGGGGGCCTACAGCAAGGAGGGGGGGGGGGGGGGAAGCTGTTGAAAGTGTAATCAGTTAAATCGCTGTAACTTATAAACGACTTATCCGATTTTAGCAAACTAAAGACTGTTTGGAAGAGAAATGTATGCACTTTCACCAATCGTATTTAGTTGTCCATAATAGTTCTCAAAAAAAATGCTAGAGGGCGCAATTTGTAATAATAACACATTTTTTGATTTTACTCTGAAAAATAAATCATAGGGTATAATTATGATACCATAATCGAAAAGTAGATGAAATTTTCTAGAAAAAATATTAAAACCGCAGGTCGATATCTCCGTTCGTTTCAGCGTTATCGCCAATAGAATAATTTTTAATGAAGAAGCGATTATATATTTTTTAGAAAAAAAGTGGGACGCCACTGATATTTTTTCATGTGGATATTATTTTTGATTAGCCTGGTCAATTCTGCATAAAAATGGTATCTTGCGTTTTTCTCCTCAGGCACAACTTTTTTCTTGGATTTTCATAGACTTACTTACGCTTACATCTTTTTCTTTGATTGTTTTTCTACATAAAAATAACTTTTTCACACCCACATAGATACCACTTTTCCATTGGTAAAGGCAGAAATTCAAAATCTTTCTTAGTTTTTTTGTAATTCGGTTAAAAAGAAACACAATATATAGATACCATTAAAATTTGTAAAAAAGGAATTATTTTGCTCTCTAAGCAAAGTGAGTTTTAACAAATAAAATCAGCAGGATTTCCTCCTGCAAAGATAAAAAAATATCTTGCTATATTAGTGCCCCCCAGTATAAAGTAAAATTTGAAAAAAAAAATGTTCCTGAAAAAGACAATATAATTTTACTTTTGTTCTTATTTGGGCGCGGAATAGCGGGGGGTGGGGAGATTTCGCGCCCCAGGGCCTCACCTACCCTAAAAAAATGTAAGGAATCCCGAAATTTACAGGTTCAACAATTATTATTATCGCAATTCGCGCGACTCTCTAACAATTAAATTATAGATTACGCGAAACTCGAGGATTCATTATTCATTCAGTTGTTCTAACGCGACGGTTAAGCTCGGAACAGCCCCGGTGCAGGTAGTGTCGCTTTCATAACTCGAATTCCAAAAAAGCCGGGTCTGTTTGAAAACGCGCCAAAAATTAAGACGGTATGTTACATTTTTAAAATGCCTTTAAAAAAATTAATTTTATTTTTTTAAATTATCGATAAGACTGAAGATGATAACAATTAAAATTAATACTGGAAAAATACTTATATTCATTTGAATCTTTTGGCTAGAAGGTTAGAATATTTAAAGACATTTGTCTTATATCTTAAGAAAATCCTTCTATGTTGGGGAACCTATAACGAGTAACTCACAAAAAAATGTTTCTTATAAAAAAATTTAATTTTTCATGTGTAATAGATACTTTATTTTGTAAAAGAGTCGATCAAATTTCTTCTCAAAATAAAGCAGGAAATCGCGTAGTTCTAGACTTCTTTTCGGCAATGTTTTATAGTCTATTGAGTTTCAAATCATAGCGTAGGTTGGGAATTTAGCATAGAATTCCGATCCACTTTTATTGAACTAATAATAACCAATAATATACCATTTGATTTTACATTTTAAAATAACATCATGCGGTAACAAGAATTCTTGTGATAAAAAAAAAACGTGGTAACAACATTCTCTTTTACAAAAAAATATATTTTAAGTTGAAATTTGTCGTTTAAGATGATCCATTTCTTTCAGCAGCTCCATGCGAAATTATATCTATTAAAGTGGACCAAAAACATTCTCTTGACTCGAATCCTGGCCATATTTATTAATAGAATTTTTAAATTTGTATTCCACGGATATTGGAAAGTGTTTTATTAAAAAAAAATAATGTTCAATATTTTTTTCAACACTATAAACGTTATTGTGTTTTTAGGGTTTTCATTGGCTTTATATATATCTTTTGCGATTGAAAAGACGAAGACGACTGGAGATACTTACCAGTTGAAACGTTGTGATGTAAAGCAAATAAAAACAGTGCAAAGCCAAAACTTAACATATTAATATTATGTTAAGAGGGCGGGTGGGCGTCGAATGGAGGGGGGGGGCAATCGCCCTCCTTTGCCTCCTTCCCCCGGGGCTATGCCACTGGGTACTCTTGAATCATTTTCATGTGTTTTATTAAAATCCTGTATATCTGATTTAAAATTTTTATATGGATATGGTAAAGTTATTTTTCGACAACCATAAATTTTTATAAAGAATGACATCTTTCCTTACTACCAATAATAAAGTTTTTTTTCACTTTTCAGCTTCGTCCATAGACACTCTATATCTTTAATTAGTTGAAGCTTTAAGAAATTAACAAAAAAAAAGTTACATACCTTCTTAACAAGCGCTTGAAAGAAAGTAGTAATTTTAAATACATTTTAAGTTAAGTAGCTAAACGAAAACTTCAATTATGAACAACCTGTAGAGTAAACCTTTTTTGACCAAGAAAATACATAATGTAAACAAACCCATTTAAAATATATAAGTGCAGTAGTGCACATTCAAAAGTTCCTTTAAAACAGTACAGTAAGTGACAATAAGAAATTCCTAAAATGTACTTAAGTGAATATAGCAGCATTTATCTGGCACTGGCATTTGTGTCAAATGCCTTTTTGGCTTCGGCAGCGCCACCATTCAGGGAAGGTGGCTTAAATCTTATCATTTTACACAATAATGACATGCATGGTAGATTTGAGGAGACCGAGCCGAATTCTGGGACATGTCAAGACGCCCATAAGGGAGTCAGCTGTGTTGGTGAGTATTTTTTTATGCTTACCAATACCTACCACTAATTTTAATAATAATGGTTAATCAAAATGTAGTTATTATAATGTAATCAGGGGTGGTTCTAGACCCAAAACATTGGGGGGGCACCACATTGGCGTAGCCAGAAAATATGCTCGGGGGGGGGGGGGGGGGGCGTAAGTAGGACATTTTTTTTCTAAACAGAGGGATAGTCGGGACTATATGTATTCCATGGTATTGTACTTAGCGAAGAAGGCGAAAAAGCGCCGCACGCGAAAAATTTTCGGGGCCACGCCCAAAGTTCGTTTAAAATTCACCTAACTACTATCAAATTTCGAAAATTAAATTATTACCTCTCCCCCTTTGCATGGTTGAATTAAATTTTTTTTTTGATATTCCTAGCTGGCTCTTTATTTAAAAAAAACATTTTTTATAATTGTGAAAAACATGAATATTGGTGTCAATACAAATTTTTAACAGAGGACGTATGTATGACTCTAACCAGCGTTTTCCGGGCTCGGTTTTTCATGATTGATGAGAAAAAAGTAAATATCGCTCACCACGCCAAAATTGATGATTTTTTCAGAAATCATGTATCTTAGGAGCGTAGATCTAAGAGCAGTTTTTAGTGCAAATGCTTAGGTTTTGAAATACTTCTTCTTAAGTGCTGTTTTGTATATTCATAATAAAGCAGTCTCGTTTCTTCCCGCACTATTTTTTTTATTATAAATTATCACACTTCTTCCATTAAAAATGTTTCAATTAAAATGTTTACTTTAATTTTTCTCTTAAGAAATAAATACCTAATTGTTTTTGTTGTAAAAATATTTTATTGCATTGGGTTATATTTTTGTTGATTTAAAATAGCTCTAAAAAAGGGAAAACAGACAAGTATATAATAGAAAAATTCTATAAAATATTATTCTTTTTACTCGTTTTCCTTTAAAATTGCATCAAAAATCAATAACTAAAACGATATGCGTGTGAAACCTTAATCCCTATATAAAACAGGACTTTTAGAAGGAAAAGTTTAAAAGCTAAACGCCTTCGCAAGCAAATAACGCCACAGCCCAAAATTTTTAAGGATCATGCTCAAATTGTATCAAATTATGTAAATAATAAAGCACCCGGAATTTTTTTATCAGTGGCATGAATTTTATAGTTTTTTTCAGAAATGTTGGGGGGTCCTGGGCCCCCCCAGGCCCCCCCGTAGAACCGCCCCTGAATGTAATGTTTTCTTAGGTGGTTTTGCCAGAACTGCCCATGTGATAAGAGAGTATAGAGCAAAAGCAGCTGCGGGTACTTCGCCTCCCGTGCTATACCTGAACGCTGGGGACACCTTCATAGGAACTGCATGGTTTAGTGTTTTCACATGGAACATCTCTTCTGTTTTTATGAATGCATTAAAACCAGATGCCATAGTAGGTATACATATATAAGATACTAAAAAACGTTTAAGGGTATTCTATCACCCAAAAAATAATCCAGGGAGGTAATGGGGTTAAAAAAAATCATAGTGTTGATGACAGTCAAAGAAATTTTCGATATAAACATCCATATAGTCTATTTCAGAAAGGTGTAGAGTAATAAAATCCGTCTAGTTCGGCCGAATTTCGGTGTCAGCCATAGGCGCAGGTAAATTTTGTGCATTAAATTATTTATGATTACTAACCAAAGAAAAAAACAAGATAATTTGATAAAGAAGGAACTATTAGCTATAACAAATTTACACAAATTGTTTTATGAAATATGCCATGGAAGATATAGCTGTGCACACCGCCATATCATTGCGAACTTATTCCTATAGAACTTATATGGGCGCAAGTGAAATACTTTGTAGCAAGACACAGCACGACATTCAAAATGAAAGACGTTCAGCTACTGTTTGATCAAGCCATTAAGGAAGTGACACAGAACTGGCGAAAATAGGAGAAATTGTGGAATCTTGACCACCCGATCGATCGGACCGTCGACCCGTTGAATATAACGTCAAGAGGAGATGACAGTTCCTCAGATGACGAAGAATATTATGATTTTTTATAATTTAATTTCTGTATAATGTATTTTTTGTATTTTGTATTTTTTTTATAATGTTTAATAAAAAATAAGTGTACCTGTACATTATGCACGCCTTACCATTTTCAGTGTTTGTGAATGGATAACAAGAGGCAAAACCTATAAATTGACTCAAACCCGGGTGGTACTACATGCACTTGATAATAATAAAGAATTTTGCAATAAAATCAATGCCAAATTATGAAAGAGGCTTAAATATTTGTTGGGTCACTCTGTAGTCCCTTTGCATACCTAATGAGCTTTTATTACTCTACACCTTTCCGATATAGACTATAGGCACATATTAAAACCGAAAATTAATTATTTTTGAAATTCTAGACGTTATAAAATCAATTTATTTTGCCCCCTTTCTTTTATATTTATATTTTCTATGTTTAATCTAAAACTTTTCGGTACGCAAGTATATATATTTCAATTATTGTTGACATGACCCGATCATAAAATACTGATAAACTTTTAAAAATTAGTATTCATGTCTCTATTTTTGTATTTTTATTTCAAGGCATTAAATATTAACTTTATCAAAACTTTTTTAAGTTAATTCATATTAATTTAATTATTTTCTAAACAAGGGAGAAAGAAATAATTTTAATTTTTTGTAGACTATTTTATAATATAATATTTTTTTTTATTTGAATTTTTTTTGAAAATTTTTGTAACTATTCTGTACTCTGGTGTAAGAAACAACCCCATGAAAAATAAAAGTCAAAGTCCACTGGACTAGACTTCCATGCCTATATGTTTTCGAGGTCGCTGACTCTGAATCCGACCTCTGTTTCACCCCATCGGGTCAATTGAGGCGTAAAACCACCCTTTTAGTGGGTAAAACCCGTATTTTTGTTTTCGAATGATGTTTGTCAGAATCACGAGGGAGGAGGGGTTTGTATGGGGGGGGGGCGAATGCAATCCCCCCCTAACCTTACAAAATGAAGGTGTTGTTTTGTTTACTTCGAGCTTGGAAAATTGTAAGGCGTATGAAGGTCAGTATTTTCGCGTAAAGTCGCTTTTGACAGTAGTAAGATTGTTAGAACCGGGATGCGTTTTTTTTTGGAGTCCCCCCCCCCCTTCCCCGCATAGAACGGGGAAACGAATAACTTACAAATTAAGCCAAATATTGATAACTCGTGTCAAAATATTGCCTCAAATTTTTTTATAAACTCATATACATATCTTGAAATTCATTTCTTTATCCCTTGACCTCTGCGATCTTACCTTGATAAACGCGAGTGTATATTCCCAATCTATAACAAGTATTTTTTATTTACTTACTTACAAACTTTCCTAAATTTAAAATTATTACATCACTGATTGAAATTATTCTTTTATACATACATAAATTATCAAAAAAATAGTGTTTTTCACCGCTTAATGTCTATTTTCCCGATAGACTTGGTAGGTCCGAGCCGGGGGGCCACAAGTTCAAAATTGACCCTGAGCAACACTATACTCATTCAAATAGTACAAGACAAAAACCTACTTTATTTAAGTGGCGTAACTTACAAAAAAAACACTTTCTGACGTTGTGGATGTTTCTATTACAAAAAATAGGCACTGGGGCACTGCCACAGTTATCCAGAATTTCAGATTTACCTTTAATTTTTAAAATAGGTACATGGTATTTTAAGCTAGTATAAATAGCTAATCCTTAGGAATTCTCCAAATAAAATAAAGTATCTGAGTATAGCATCATATTACATTACCACTAACTCTCTTAATATTTACAAGGATATATTTTTTTTAATAGATAAAGAAAGGCTGGGAGATTGGTATTGTATTCAAATGTTAATAAAAAACATGCGTGACATGCTAACAATGAGTATTTTTTTTGACCATTCCGATGTTGTAAATAAAAAAAACTATTTATCATACTTGCTATCTCCTTAAACTAGAAGAAAGTATTAAGGGGTCATCATCATTGTCACTGTTTAGTTTCACTCGCGCATTGCATGTTTATCCAAAAACGACGAATGTTGGAAGATCCTGAATACATTTTTACACATTTTTGAGGTTTTTTTGTATTAACGATTAAAGGTTTTCTGTTCTGAGGTATCTAGTCCCAAAAATGAGTATTTTTTGATAATGGAATAATGGACTGGACTATACTAACTTGACTGGACTAAACATCATACTTTACTACCCCCCCCCCCCCCCCCCACACACACACACTCACACCACATCTCAGCCATTGAAGATTTGTAAATTCTAAAAAAAATTGTAAAGAGAAGACTTAATGGAAATTATCGATATATCTCAAAGTCATGACACAGAGCAAGGAAGCCATATAACATATGCTGTTGACACTTTTATGAATAGAGGCGTCTCTAGACAATCAAATAACTATTAAAAGCTATTATTGTTATTAAGTTATGATGTCTGTTTCACATAGACGAAGAATTAATGCAAATAACATATGTTTGTAAAATTTAAAAATTATAACCAGATACAAGCTAAAATTGTAATTTTAATAATCCAACTCTTTTATACAGGGTGTTTCATAATGACGTGCTATCCTCAGGTCATTTTATAAAAAAAAGTTCACATTATTTTTTCAGGTGTTATTTTAAAATACCTCCGCAAATACTTTGGATCTTATTTTCAAGTTTGATATGTGTTAATACGATATTAAACCATATACATATTTTAGATAGAAAAATAATTCAGACTCCACCAGTTGCGTACCTGAAAAAATTCCCTCTGATATTTTTTATGTGGAATTTTCTTCTGATTAGCCTAGCCTAGTTAATTCTATAAAAAAACGAAAAAATCAATTTTTGATTTAATTTTTTTACAACAAAATACTAATTATTTTGTCGTAAAAAATATAAAAACGAAAATGGATTTTTTCGGATATCTCTGGAAGTCCTCGCAATTTTATTTTATTTTTTATAAATTATTGAGCAATAAAATATGTAACTTTGCCTCCATTTAACCAGGTCTCCACAGACGCGTAACTACAGGGGAGCCTAGGCCCCCCCCCCGGACGTCTCTAGCCCCCCCAGAAAAAAGGCTGACTTTGTAAGCTCGCTACTCGCCTCGCAAATATAGCATAATAAATGTATTTTGGTTGTCAGCCTCAAACAAATTTTACTCGTTTAACTTTGTGCCTGTTTATTTAACGATGTACGAAATAATCTTGCCAAATATCACTCGACCATCATTTTTTTATTGGGTTAAATTTTCCATTTTTCACTCAAACTTTTTTGGCAATACTCGTTGAACTTTGGGCTTGTTTATTTTGGGCGTGGTCCGCTGGCCCGCATCTACACGAGTCGCCACTGCAAGTCACAATAACAGGCCCACCCTAGGCCACTCCCAGGTCAGAGGGCTAGTTACGCCACTGAGTCTCCATCTCTTAAGTAGTAATAAAAACTTGTTTTTATATCACTTTTTAATATACAATTATTCAAAATTGCGCTTATATTCATTATTGAATTATATGCATTAAAAACTCTTGGTAATAGAATTTTCAACTATCTACATTATTGCATTATTTGAACTTTGAACAAAACGTTAATCCCATAGTGTCTAGGGTAAATAATATATTAGGTCTTGACAGGCAACGACTGTAAATAATTTTACACAACCCGCATGTAACATCTATAAAACTTAAATTGTGACATCAAAATCTATAATCATGATAGATGTATAAAACTATTTTTAATATCTATCATAATCTATATACATATATCTAAAACGCAAAGCTTTTTTTTGTCTTACGAAACTTATTAATGATTCTTTTTTAAAATAACTAATTTATCTTTTAATTAAGCTTTTACTCTATTTAAATAAAGCATAAAGTAAAAGAACATTAATTAATTTTTACTTAATTAATTGTTCTTGATATTTTGGCGAGGGAGTAACTTATTTGCGAAAGCCTTTCGTTTTTAATGTTTTTCGTCTTTTTTTTTAGTCATTGGGCAATCATGAATTCGACATGACAGCTACCACCCTTGCCCCTTTCGTAAATGCCCTAACTTCACCAGTGTTGGCTGCCAACCTAAACTTCTCTCAAGAGCCATCTCTCCAATCAATCAACAAATCGGTAATCTTGGAGGTATCAGGAAAAAAAATTGGTATCATTGGTTACCTTACCCCTGAAACCATCAAAATATCTTCAGTGGGTAACGTTATATTTGAAGACGAAGTCGCAGCTATAACCCGAGAAGCCCAGCTGCTTGATAGCCAAGGAGTAGATATTATCCTAGCTCTAGGACACTCTGGGTATGAAATGGACAAAACCATAGCTCGCGAAGTGGAGCTGGTGGACATAGTTATTGGGGGACACACCAATACTTTCTTGTGGAATGGTGCCAAACCTAGTACTGAAGCTGTTGAAGACCCTTATCCTAAAGTAATAACTCAGGCTTCCGGGAAAAAGGTTCCTGTTGTTCAAGCATATGCCTACACTAAGTATTTGGGTGCTCTAAACTGCACTTTTGACGCTAATGGTGATTTGATATATTTTGAAGGGCAACCGATCCTCTTGGACACCAATATTCCCCAGGATGAAGATGTATTAGAACTTTTGGATATCTACAGGCCAGCTATCCTAGCGCTTAACCAAGAAATAATAGGTATCTCTAGGGTAACCCTTGATGGTTCTGCGACTGTATGCCGATCCCAGGAATGTAACTTTGGAAACCTGATAACTGATGCTTTGGTGAGTTATGTCACTTCGACGTCTACAGAGACTTGGACCAATGTACCCATTGGCCTATATAATGGAGGAGGCATTAGAAATACTATCATTCCAGCTCCTGTTACGGGAGAAATCAGTAGAGGAGAATTGCTTGGGGTCCTTCCGTTCGGAAATCAAGTGATAGTGTTAACTCTCAAAGGTTCAGACTTAAAAATGGTGTTCGAACAAATGTTAAGGAGTAACGGCGAAACTTCCTTAGGAGAATTTCCTCAAGTTTCTGGAATTAGGCTGGTGTTAGACAAATCCCGACCTGCGTATTCTAGAGTAGTATCAATCAAAGTGCGTTGCGGTATTTGTGACATCCCCACGTACGAACCTCTGGATCTAGAAAAGAACTATACTTTGACGACTTCCAGTTTTCTGGCAGATGGGGGCGATGGCATAACCATCCTAAGCGAAAAGGCGATAAACAAGAGAGTTCAGGAACTGGGAGATGTGGACGCTGTTGCCAGATATATCAAGATGTACAGCCCGATATACCCTGAAGTTCAGGGAAGAATTACTATTGTTAGGAATGACGAAAAAGATATTGGAAGTAAGCTAGTAGTCAACTGGCTTTTGATTGTTTTAGGACTTGTACTGAAAAATGTATTGACTGTAGCTTAATTTTTAAATAATAGACTAAAAAAATATTTTTATTTGTAATATGTTCGTTGTTTTTTACTATCCTACTCCTAAGTATGTATTTATTCACAACAAAATAAAGGATCGTCCTTTGGATGTCCTTTCTATTAGGATTTGAGGTGTCAGAGAAACAGTATACAGGCATCTGTTCGTAAAGAAAAACAAGTGAAGATTTGACGTTTACCACGGGGCTGGTACGAGTTAAAGCCTTTTTCTGCGTAAAAATAACTTTCTTACACACACATAGATACCACCTTTCCATTGGTGAAAAAAAAATCAAAATCTTGCTTTGCTTTTTGTAAATCGGTTAAAAAAATCGCAATTTAACATGGGAAATTTTAACGAGTTCGAATCCACGTAACGAAAAAAATTAATTAACGAAATAGGTATACCAGACCTCGGGGTGTTTAATCGTTTAGAGACAGAAATCTTATTTTCCAATACAATAATAGTAGTTTGTACAACAAGAGTGGATATGATGTCCATATCGCACGGGGAAGTAAATTGAGCACGACGCCGTAGGCGGAGTGTTCAAACTTCCTAGTGTGCACACAATGAAACGTGTATTTTCTCACCGTTCTACTCATTTCTACATTGAACCTACAATCTTGTAGTTAGGGTGATATCTACTGGTTTTTCTTCTTTATATTTATTCTCCTGAAGATGAATGCTTCTGGGTTCGAAACATGTAGAGAAGTTGCTTAAAAAATATTTCTTTAACATAGCAGTGGAGGAAGACTTTGTGTTCTTATTTCTTACCTCTAAATTTCCACTCCACTTTAAGTATGGACTATTTCTTCAAGTCCTTCTCAAGTGCCGTTTTGTATAAGCACTATTTTTTATATTATAAATTATCTTATCACACTTCTTCCATAAAAAACGTTTCAATTAAAATATTTACTTTAATTTTTCTCTTTAAAAATAAATACCTAATTGTTTTTTGTTTTTGTGCGTAGATCTAAGAGCAGTTTTTGGTGCAAATGCTTAGGTTTTAAAATGCTCCTTCTTAAGTGCCGTTTTGTATATTCATAATAAAGCATTCTCGTTTCTTTCTCTTCTTCTGCACTATTTTTTTTATATAAATTATCACACTTCTTTCATAAAAAATGTTTCAATTAAAATGTTTACTTTAATTTTTCTCTATAAAAATAAATACTTACCTAATTGTTTTTGTTGTAAAAATGTTTTATTGCATTGGGTTATATTTTTGTTGATTTAAATAATAGCTCTAAAAAAGGGAAAACGGAACAGACAAGTATGTAATAGAATATTACCACAAAATATTATTCTTTTTACTCGTTTTCCTTTAAAATTGCATCATAAATCAATAACTAAAACGATATGCGTTCGAAACCTTAATCTCTGTATAAAACAGGACGTTTAGAAGGAAAGTTTAAAAACTAAACGTTTCCTACAAGACCTTTGTAATCTTAGCCAAGAATACATTATTTAAAAATTTATATTAAGAGTCCAAGCGTGAGACTAAAAATTAGGTTGCAATTAGACTTTTAGACTCGAGCTCCTAGGCCCCCTTCCCCTATACGCCACTGACTTGCATTGTCTTTATTTGTTTTAAATCACAACGTTTTAACTGATAAGTATCTCCAGTCGTCTTCAGGTGTAAGTATACTCAGAAATCAGTTTTTATTTTTAAATGGGGTTTTAGGTTTAAAATAAAACTCTTAATAATTTTGGAATATATTTCCATCTATTCTTAAAACAGAACCAATCACAAATACACTTCTCCGACTTACAAACCAGCTTTTATATGCTTTAGGAAAATAAAAAAATGCTCTATAGAAATCACAGTTAATCCTACAGTACTTATTAGGTACTACTTAAAACACAGTATTACAATACCTTATTATATCTTAAGACTTTATTGCTATATTAACCGAACAAAAAACGAAATTTTATAACTTTACCTCAATGCGTGGAAGTTCGCCCGTTTGTCGTTCGCTTATAGTCGGTTATTTCCGGAACGAAATTATCAGAACTGGTCTTTCACGATAGTTATAAATTTGCTTTCTGGAACAGGTTAATATTATACAAAGCCGAACAAACAAAGGATATGCTTAAACTTGCAAAATATACGGGGTGTTGCAACGAAGTGTGACGATACAAAGTTACATTTTTTTAATGTAAAAACCTTATACATGAAATAACTGTACAACGCTTCACCATAAATTCCTTAACCAAAAATAAGGCGATCTAGGCAAACTTACCTATATGCAATGTTGCTTCGTTTTTCCGCTACAGGGCGCTAAAGTTTTCAAATTAATATTGTTTTTTCGGAATAATTTCTAAACGCCTTTATCGATTTCCAATAATTTTGGAACTAAGAATGCCCACTATTAATAGCGTGTTTTGACGTATGCGCCATCTTTTTTTTAATACCTGCAAATTTAAAAATGTCGTGTGATTGGTAATTAAAAGTTCTTTTTTTTTGTTACCCCTTGTATACATGACTTTAATTATTTCTCTGACACTAGCTGACTTCATGTTGAAACTTTTTTGTCTCTTGTAAAATTTTAGCCAGATATGCAGTTTCTCTGCAAAAAAATTATTTATATGCCGTGTAATTCATCATTGTTGTTTAATTTAGAACGAGAAACATGAAAAAATTTTAAATTCTAAGTAACTACCAAGTAGTTTGATTTTTATAACAATAATGGTTCGAAACTTTTTCATGTTTTGCATCGTAAATAATTTTTTTGCAGAGAAACTGCATATCTGGCTAAAATTTTACAAGAGACAAAAAAGTTTCAACATGAAGTCAGCTAGTGTCAGAGAAATAATTAAAGTCTTTTATACGGGGGGTAACAAAAAGAGGAACTTTTAATTACCAATCACGCGCCATTTTCAAATTTGCAGGTATTAAAAAAATATGGCGCATGCGTCAAAACACGCTATTAATAGTGGTCTTTCTTAGTTAAAAAATTAGTGAAAATCGATAAAAGCGTTTATAAATTATTCCGAAAAAACAATATTAATTTGAAAACTTTAGCGTCCTGTAGCGGCAAAACGAAGCAACATTGCATATAGGTAAGTTTGCCTAGATCGCCTTATTTTTGTTTAAGGAATTTATGGTGAAGCGTTGTACAGTCATTTCATGGACACCCTGTATATTATATTTTTTCTAGCTACAGTTCCTTTGCACAGGGTTGAGACACCCGCTATAGGAAATACTTCATATTTTGCAAGTACTTTGTTTTATAAATACTTTCCAATGTTGTGTTCAGCTTCGAGAAAAACACAAATTATTGTTAGAGCTCAGAATTTTAGAAATAACATGGTTTCTTTGATATTATATAGTCTTAAGCACTTAGTATAAAAAAATCGTCTCTCACTCTCATACATAGAATCTCTAACTCTGTGAATAAGAAAAAACTAAATACAAACTTAATATAACTTAAAAATAAACTATAACTTTACCTTCTAAGAAACAAGAACAATTTTCAAGCCTGCTATAGAGAGAACTAAACAAAAAACGCAAAACTCCATTTTTAGTCAAAACCTCCAAAATAGCTAAAAACTTCTTATAAAATAAAAATTCGATATTTAAAGCAAAAAACTGCCTTTATATCTTTTTCCAACAATTTGCAGTCTAAACTTAAAGCCGAGCAAAAAAATACTCTACTACCTGTAGCAATTTTTACAAACCTTAGCCTTTTTTTTAAGAGTAAAGGCTTTCTTCATAAATTTTCGCCCACTCCACAATACATGATGGCTAAATGTTAGCCACGACAGGCCTTAGTTGGTAAAAATTGTATGTTATATTTTAAACTAAAAGCTAAATAATAAATTTTTAAAAAATAAAAACGGAACATAATCTGTACTAATAACGTTTATAAAGTAAGCACCACAAATATAAAAATATTGTTTACATTTCTATCACATGTAAAAAAAACTCCAAAAAAAAATTCTGCCTCTTTGTAAACAATAAGCGATAGATTAAGTACCTAGGTAATTAATAAATAATTTTTTTTGGTTGTTGTGTAACTTTTTCCTCTTCGTTCGCTGCCAGGGCCATTCCCGAGGGAACCTACAGCTTAACGTGGGTTCCGAACCACGATCCTCCGTCATGCGACACGCCTTAAGGGCTATCAACCCTCGGTTTCTTGCCATTGCATGACTTATCGATTGGGGAGTGTGTATCTTCTTCCGCACCCCACGAGATGTCCGATCTCATCCGGCCTGGTTACCGGCATGAATGAGGTGGGTTGGGAGATGATATATTTTACACTCTTCCCTGCATTCTTAAACCTACTAAAATTCGGACATACTTTTTTTATTGTGCGTATGCCCACTCCGGGGATCGAACCCGGACCGCCACGGTCGAGTGCCAGTAACTCACCTCTGAACCACTGTCGCGGTTGAATAAATTTTTTTAAATATTTTTTGTTGGGGCTTTTTAAAGAAGGAAATGTAAACAATCATGTTATGTTTGAGGCGATTACTTTACCATTGTATTGAAGATATATTTTTTAAAGTATCTCATGCAATAGTGCGATAATATACACCTTACATCACTATGGAAAACATCGAAAAAAAGAACTAATTGGAAAAAATCTAGAAACAAGGTAGACTTATTTATTAGTTAAATTATTAAATACAAAAATTTTAATTTACCTGCCTTTCCACCGAAAATGATCAGGTAAACCACAAAAAACTTGGTTATGTTAACAAAATGGAAGAACCTTCTCATTTCATAAGTTAAATTTTACAACTAAATTTTTCTAAAACCGCGGATCAAACTTTTTTCTACTATCAAATGCAAATAATAATTTTTGCAAGCCACAAAACGTTATTTATACATAGCCTAATTCTAGCGATACAAAAAACTTTCCATCAATATACTGGATTTTTAAATTTCATAAATTCATATATTAGGTAGTGCACACCAAAATTTTTTAAAAAAAATGCGCGAAGCAAAGCTAAGTATACATAGACACCGGCGCAGTTGTCATGTTCCAATCCAGCCATACCCAAAGAAAAATTTGCACAATTTGGCAACAACGAATCAATACACAGCGATGCCAAATTTCCTGTTTTTCTTTTTTTTACCTGCCAGGTCGATTTCGAGGTATACGACTGCGTAGCTCATTTTATAGCTAAGTACAAGTTGGTATACTGTTGCAAAGGCTCGCCATGGATTCAAAATGGGCGGGCAAAGTTAACAGAGCATCTGCGGTGGAGCGGTTTTCTGAGCAATTGATTGGTTTAGCCCTTGTAGTATCCACACAATCTATGGGCATTTTTATCGTTTCCATGTTGTATTTGTAGCCCTGGAGAGTGATCTAAAGAAAAAAAAATCTTCATTTATAAATTTATCAAAAGGCAGTAGGTACTGTGCTAAAATCATATTTTACGTAGGAAAAAGTGCTTACCTTAATAATGGTATGCAGTGGAACATGCACATAGGGTATCTCATCGGGTACGGTTTCCAAAAAGTACCCCAAGACGCACCGTAGAACTGCCTGGTGGCTTACAGTCAAAACATTAGTTTCGCATTCCAGCTGAGTGAGTACCGGGACCAGTCTTTGCATGACGTCGACATACGACTCGCCTTGAGGATAGCGGTACTTCAGTTTTTCGTGGTCGCGAAGTGCCAGTTCTTTGGGGAAGTTTTCTTGGAGTTCTTCATAGGATAAGCCTTCACATTCGCCCTGCAAAAAAAAAGTTAAAAATAATAAATAATAGTATATTACATAACAAGTGATACATTTTTCACATGAGTAATGTACACTATTTTTTCTACGACCACAAAGAATTATTAAAAAAGCCTTTGATTTGTGAAAAAATATTTTAACACTAGTGTTAAAAAAAAATTTCAACACTAGTGTTGAAATTAGCATACTTATGTTCCACTTAATATCTGGTTTCATAGTTTGTCGATAGGCTTTTCCTTTATTTGTAGTTTAACTTTTTTATTTAGATTAACCAGAATGAAAAATTTTAAATTTAATCAAGGAAAGATGCATTAAACATTAATTTAAAAAATCCTTCCAACAAGGAAGATTTCAATTCAAAATAATTCTATAAATTATTTAATGTTTTTTTATAAAAAAAGTCAAATACTCCTGATGGGGTTTGAACCTGTGACCTCGCGATCTGTAGGCTAGAGCTCTATTCTCTACGCTATTGCTACCGATAAACATTTATTGTTTAATACATGACATTTTCTTCAGCATGATTTGTTTTTTCTGGTAATAGATTTTCCGGTATATTTTTATTAACATTTTTTATAATTTCAGATGGCGTATTTTGACACTCTAATTCTGAATCACTCGACAACTACATGATAAATAAGTTAAACACTTTACAATTACTGCTTTCTAAAATTTGTTCTTTTTAATAAATATGGGAGGTCTGTCAAATTGGCACCATATGTTTAAATTAAATAGTGTGCCTTGTATTGAAACGCTAGTGTTGAAATATTTTTTTTTCTACACGCGTGTGATATACAGCGCTTTCTAGCCAAATTAACCGTGCTTTTTTTCTCATTTTCATAGGTGGTCGTAGGAAAACATATCTGCCTATCCACTTAATTTACCTAAAACATTTTTTTTCCATATTTATAAACAAAATGACCTTTAAAATGTATCATGACTGTTATACTTAACATGCTCATTAATATAAATAACAGTATATTCATATTTATTTTCGCGATAACATATCAAAGTACAAGTCAAACAGACTGCTTGCGAAGTGAGGCAATGTTTAGATAATTTTCAACAGTTAAGAAAGTTATACAAACTGTGGTTGATACCATGGACTAGTATTACGAAATAGTAATATTTCTGTAAATATGCCTGTAGGCTTTATCTATAAACGGGTTTTTGACCGCAAAAGTTACCATGCAGGGCCGTAGTAAATTAAGCATAGAAAAACACGACTATAAAAAGCAATACATAGATTTAAATAACTAATACACAGTTTTTTTTTGAAAGTTAACTTGTATATTTTAAAAGTAGACACTTACCGACCAAATTTCATCAAATTCATGCAAATGTTGCTGGGGCGCGTTGATCAAGGCACTAGTAGCCTGGGTTCTTTGCAAAGTGGAAGTCCAAACTTGGAGAGATGGTAGATTCAAGGCGTGAATGTGTTTAGCTAGAGATTTAGCGTACAAACGGCCCCTGGGGGACAGAGGGGCGTCGCCCCCTATGCGACCGATGACGTTAAACTCGCTCTCACCGTGCTGGAAATAAAAAGACAGTTTTAAAGAAAATTTAATAAGTAACAAATGGTTTTTACTCTAAAATATTAAGGATATCATATGTAGGTACATAAAAAAAGGATTAAAGATAGTGGCGTGTTAAGGGGGGGGGGGGGGGGGTATCTCCCCTAGGAGCTCAAGTCTAATTGCAACCTAATTTTTCCTCTCACGCTTGGACTCTTAATTTAAATTTTTAAATAATATATTCTTGGCTTAAATTACAAAGATCTTGTAGGAAACGTTTAGTTTTGAAACTTTTCATTCTAAAAGTCCTGTTTTATAATTATAGAGATTAAGGTTTCGGACGCATATCGTTTTAGTTATTGATTTATGATGCAATTTTAAAGGAAAACGAGTAAAAAGAATAAAATGTTATAGTATTTTTGTATTATATAATTGTCTGTTTCGTTTTCCCTTTTTTAGAGCTATTTTAAATCAACAAAAATATAACCCAATGCAATAAAATATTTTTACAGCAAAAACAAAAAACAATTAGGTATTTATTTTTAAAGAGAAAAATTAAAGTACAAATTTTAACTGAAACATTTTTTATGGAAGAAGTGTGATAATTTATAATAAAAAAAATAATGCGGGAAGAAACGAGAATGCTTTATTATGAATATACAAAACGGCACTTAAGAAGGAGTATTTTAAACCCTAAGCATTTGCACCAAAAACATCAGTTCTAAAATCTATGCTCCTAAAATATATGATTTCTGAAAAATCATCAATTTTGGCATGGTGAGCGATATTTACTTTATTTTTAATCATGAAAAACCAAGCCTGCAAACTCTGGTTAGAGTCTTATGTTAAAATTTTGGATTGACACCAATATTCATATTTTTCACAATTTATAAAAAAAAAATTTAAATAATAAAGAATTGGAATATCAAAAAAAAAATTATTACAAAAACAAATTTAATCCAACCATGCAGAGGGGGAATTTTCGAAATTTGATAGTAGTTAGGTGAATTTTAAACCAACTTTGGGCGTGGCCCCGAAAATCTTTCGCCTGTGGCGCTTTTCCGCCTTCTTCACTAGGTACAATATCATGAAATACATGTAGTCCCGACTGTCCCTCTCTCCAGAAAAAAAAATTTCCTACTTACGCCCACTGAGCGCCCCCCCCCCCCCCCCCCCGAGCCCTGATTGTGATTGAAGATATATGAAATTTGCTAAACAATTACGTACCTACAACTTCAACAATCATGTTAAATAAATCAATACACAATAAAAAATTTTACAAATTATTGCTGTTAACCATTTAAAATTGGTTTATCTTACATTTTGCGTTCAATATCTAAAAAATCCTGTAATCTTTACATTTAGATTAGGTAAATATTTTTTCCAAGATTGATCTGACAGATTCTGGTTTGGCAAATATTTACCACATCATTTTATGCTTCTAGAAATTCTATTTTTACTCAGTGTTTATTTAGAATATAATTTATTCATGCCATTTAGCAAGTGCATGCTAATCCTAAATAAGTGTTTCAGACTACAAAAAAAAAGTGTAGACCCCATGGACAGACACCGAGAATTTTAAATATAGCATTTTACGTGTTTAGAAAGTAAGTTTCTATGAAACAAATCGTTAAAAATATTACTGACGAACTTTTTCGACGCTGTTGACATGCTTGGTTATTTTTAGCGATATATTGAGACAATAGGGAGCCAAATTGTTCATTATATTTTTAACAGTAGGTACTGAATACTGGATATTTTTATGATGCATCACTTCCCAGCATTTTGGTTACTTTTTTTGTATTCTATAATTGAATCGCAATGTCTAGAATACCAAGTTTTATTAGTCTGTTTATCGGCTTACACTTGAGAACCGTTTTTAAACGAGTTTAAGTTTAAAAGAAACTTACAGGTTAGAGTTTATAAACCAAGACGAATTCTCCAATATTAACAAAATGATATCCATGAAATTTACGAAAAATTACTTCATCGTCATACATTGTATGCAAATTGTTGGGCCATACGACCCTAATTAATCACAAACACTGGAAGCTGGAAAACACTAAATAAAACCATAAACAATACAGGTGGCCATTTTCATACAAATGTCAACAAAGCTGGAAGCGCCACCCAACGACACCGCCAACAACCCTTTCATTCATAATTTTTTTTAATAGACTATCTTTTTTTATTTTATATAAATAGAAAAAGACGACAATAGTTGTAGACAGATCATCGACATTTTCTCAAGGCCGTTGAAGGCCGAATATATCTTCCGTCTTGTGTTTAAGCATACTGGTAGAAAGGGATACGTATATATAGTCCTACAATGGGGAAAGAAAAGGGATTCTTTTTACAATATTTTTACTACGCGACCTTGCGAAGAATTTTTATTTTACTACAGAAAATGTGAGGAATGAAAGTAGGGTTGTGTTGGGTAAAATAGATCAAATTTTGGACGCTGATTGCATCGCATGATTAAAATCCTCTTACCCTGCTAAAATACAATGTTTGCTGATATGGTTTCGGGGTTGATATGTAAGCCAGAATTTTGCCTTCCCTCACTCCAGTTACTCCATGGGCGATCACTCCCCCTTCACCCCCATCTAGAAGCTTAACCATTGGACAAGGTAGCTCCCAAAGGCTACCTAAAGTCGGCGACTCGTATTGAGCCTTGTAATGCGCCATTTTATTTGTTAGGTCTTTCAGTGCTTGTTCCACAGCCATGTCTCTATAGTCGGCGCTGTACTGGAGAATTTCCTGAAGAAAAAAAAAATATTAGGAAGGTTTTCGAGTACGTTTAGTAAGTTTTTGGTTTCGTAGGTCGTGGATATAATCTTACCTTAAAATTTCTTTCCAGCAACACTGGATCTTCGCAAACGCACTCAATAAACATCACCCTAAATCCCAGTTGGCCGTGGGCTAAGTCATAGATCTCCTGTCTCTGAGCTCTGGACACGTTCGGTCCGTCCAGAACCGCAACGGTATGTCCCGGTTGTCCCAACCAATCGCAGGCTTCCTCCAGAGCTTCTCGGAAACTCTGTTGGCGGATACGCCAAGCGGGAAGATTGTCGGCGCGGAACATTTCATGTGATGCATATTGTTTGATGTGTTTACGTCGGTATTCCGAGATGTCGTATACTGAAAGAAAGAAAAATTATTTTAATTCAGGTTGAGCCGTGGCCGGCTTTGGTTAATTGCCTCGGAGTTGATTATTTGCATTTAAATACATCTTACAATTAGTACAAAAGCCACGGTATGGTTGTAGGTGTCTGTAGTAGAGCTGTCGCATGCGGGCCCAGGTCCGAGCCCCAGACGAGTGTACGCTTTATAATAAAGTTACCCAAGTTTTCTGAATTTTTAATAAAAACCGGACTAAAAGTTTAACACCCTGTATATTGAATACCAAGCGTTTTAGCATACACGTTTATATGAACTTTTCAACTTAAATTTGGTCAAGGAATATAGCATTTAGAAGTGAGATCAACATAAGGCCGCTTTACAGTTTGCAATTTTTCTTTCACGCAAGTTGTCTTGCAGCAATTAATATTGCTGCAATAAAAATTTCAAGTCGTTTTACAGCGTGCAATGACTTGCCAAGGTCGTAGGTGATGTACCACTTGCCAATCTTTAACATAAAAAGACATTAGGTTAGGACTTTAGGCGCATTTTTGTGAATTCATTTTAACATAACATCATTACAGGACATAAAAGCAAACCAACAAAAAGTACCCAGTACCCACTATAGGTTAGAAAGAACATAAACAAATGTCAGGGATTTTTATATTAAGGTTGGTGTTTCATAAATCACCAAAAAATCCCCAGAATTGCCCTTGCAATTGCAATAAAAATAGGGTCGGAGTTATATTTCTTGCAAGCAATACAAATTGCGCCAGCTGATCACTAGCCTCGTTCTGCGCATACTCCCGGGCAATCTTTTCTTGCGTGATAGAAAAATTGCAAACTGTAAAGCGGCCTATACAAACAGCTTAGCAGCGCCGAATTTGCGTTAGAGCAAAAAGGGCAATTTCCTATGGCCACAAACGCTGCGGGGGCCCCACAGCATACGCAATAAAGCACTAAAATATGTAATCTTTTTTTTTAAATAAAATATCTTGCTATATATTTATTATATTATACTCGTTTTTTTTAAACAATAAATAGAGAAAAAAACTGTATAGAAAAGGATAGGAAAGGTTTCAACAAACCGTGACATTGTGGAGGGTCAAAGTGTGAGGGTACTGGGTTTAATAGTCGACGACACTCTTAGTTGGACTCCTCATATCGAGTCTCTGCGGAGCAAATTGTCATCTGCAATTTTTCTAATAAGAAAATTAAGAGCACTTCTAGATCACCAGTCAGTGATAAATATCTATTATTCACTTTTTCACGCCCACCTTTCTTATGGAGTCATTTTGTGGGGAAACTCATCCAATTCCTTACGTATTTTTAGATTACAGAAAAAATCTGTAAGAGTTATTGCGGGTGTTGGTGTGCTGGACCACTGCAGACCACATTTTATTAATTTGAGAATTTTGACGCTTCCATCATTATTTATTTTGCACCAATTAATTGAAATTCATAAAAATAATTTTCAGCTAAATTCAGATATTCACCACTATGGTACCAGGTCGGCTCATTTCATTAGACCAAACAGGTATAGACTTACTAAATCTGTAAATAACTCGCTCAAAATAGAGCTTTACAATGTGCTTCCTGCAACGGTTAAAAACTACACTGAAAAAAAATTTAAAATTGTGGTTAAGAAATTTCTTGAATCACATGCTTTTTACTCAGTAAAAGAATACCTTGATGTTGTTAATTCAAGAACTTCAACTTTTGATTTTTAATTTGTGTTTGTTAATAATGTGTATTTACAAAATTTGTTTACTTTTCTTATACAAGAATATGTGTTTAAAAATACACTTTTATATAGTTAGAAGCATTTCTTAACGATGCTTCATATTTTATATTTTATTTTATGTGACTTGCTACAATTTGTAATTTGCAAAAATGTGGTCAAATAAAAATATGTCTATGTCTATGTCTATGTCTATGGGGGGCCCCGATTTTTGGGTCCCCTAGGGCCCCCGCCTGGTATGTAAATCCAGCTTAGCAAGTATCTAGCAAGCCGGACAAGTTACAAAAATTGGTTATTCTACACGAAAATTTCTTTTTTGACATTAATACAATTTTTGGTCAAATATATATAGAAAAATTTAACGACATTTTTTACAAAATTATCAGTTTTTTTACGAAATCGAGACACACAGAAATATAATAAACATAACATCAATCAAACACACGTAGCGCCGCCTTAACGACACGTGCAACAGACTTACATAATTCTAATTTCAATAACGTGGAAATCCTGGATAAAAATAACAAATATTCTACTAAACTTTTAATTCGGGTTCTGGTACAGAATTCGACGAAAATATTTTTGCTTTTTTGTTGTTATGCGACTTTATCAGAAAAAATGATTTATCGATGGTCCCAACCCCTATTACAACTATAATGCCCCATACGACCAATATTTTAAAATTCTTCTCCAAGCCCCATTCGAAATTATATCGATATACAGGGTGTCCGGTAACTTATGGGCCGTAGAGTAACTGGAGATACTAGACATCAAACTAAGCCGATTATGTCATATAAGTTTTTTCGGATTGTCACTTTTTTTTTTTTGGTAATTTAATTATGTACTATGTTTTTTATGCTTTGGGATGTCTGTTCATTCGAGATGATCTTTGCTGCCAACGGGAGGAGATACTGGAACCGAAATACTTTGATGTAATGTGGTTTAAAATATCTTCACAAAAAATCACTAAGTTTATATGCTGCCTTTACCGTCCTCCAAGCGACATGCATTACAGGGCCCTCTTCTCATCACTAGCCAACACAATCGACTTCTTGCAAACCAATCATCCGAATGCCGAAGTTGCTATCTTTGGCGACTTTAACGTCCACAATATCAACTGGCTTAAATACTTAAACACCAACGATGAGCAAGGCCGCGAGGCCGAATCTTTTGCGATCAGTTCTGGTCTAACTCAACTCGTAGAAGAACCAACGCGGGTTCCAGACCGAGCTGGGGATTTTGCTAGTCTTTTAGATCTCTTTTTAACTTCAAATCCAGACCTATATACGGTCACCGTACAACCACCATTGGGCTCTTCCGATCACAAACTTATTTCAACCCTAAGCGAGCTGCCAATTAGTTCTGAACAACCTCCTAAACCCCGTAAGATTTGGCACTATACATCAGCTAAGTGGGAAGACCTAAAGGAGCATTTTCGCAACTTTCCCTGGCTAAGCGTATGCTTTTCTTCGGATGATCCATCTGTCTGTGCAAAGGAGGTCTCCGAAGTCATTCTAACTGGCATGGAGGCCTTTATTCCTTTCTCCAAAAAGCGCCCTTCCAACGGCAAGCCCTGGTTTAACAAGAATTGCGAGCGTGCTGTCAGATCTAAAAACCTGGCTTACCGACAGTGGCGTAAAAACCCTACTCCTGAAAATCGCGCCATCTTTGTTACCACCCGAAACCAATGTAAGCAAATGATAGACCAAAGCAAAGAAGCTCATAACGAGAGAATCAAAACAAACTTCTTGCCAGTCCTAACGGATCAAGGTCCTTTTGGTCAGTCGCTAAGGCCGTCAGCCAAAACTTTACAAAGTCAACTATTCCACCTCTAACACGTTCCGACGGCACAATAGCAACCACAGCCGGGGATAAAGCAAACCTACTTGCTGAACTGTTTTCCTCGCATTCCACTGTAGACTTTCAGGGAAAATCACCACCCAACATTCCCTCAGTTCAATCGCAAATGTCTGAAATCGAGTTCCGTCAGCGTCTTGTTAAACGGATTCTTAAAGGACTCGACGTCAATAAAGCTTCTGGTCCAGACGAAATTCCTATCATTGTTCTCAAGACATGCGCCGATGAACTTACACCAGTATTTTGTAGACTTTTCAACTTATCCTACAAAAAAGGAATATTTCCATCCTGCTGGAAGTCGGCGCGTGTCCAGCCTATTCCAAAGAAAGGTAAAAAGACCCTGCCAAGCAACTACCGACCCGTCGCATTGCTTTCAGTAATTTCAAAAGTAATGGAGAAAGCTATTAACCAACAACTCCTAAAGTATCTGGAAGGGCTTAACATTATCAGCGACCATCAATACGGTTTTCGTAAGTCCAGATCAACAGGTGACCTTCTGGCATATGTCACCCATCTTTGGAGCAACACCATCGAACATCATGGAGAATCCCGGGCTGTTGCACTGGACATCTCTAGGGCTTTTGATCGTGTTTGGCACGATGGGCTTCTAAGTAAATTGCGATCCTACGGTATGCCTAATGGATTTTGTTTATGGTTAACCAGCTTCCTTAAGAACCGTTCTCTGCAAGTGGCGATTGACGGGTTTCTCTCAGACACCTTCACCATCAATGCCGGTGTTCCTCAAGGGTCCATATTGTCGCCTACCCTCTTTTTACTGTATATTAACGACCTTCTAGTAAAAACCCAAAATCCAATTTATAGCTTTGCTGATGACAGCACACTTGTCTCATCTTTTACCTTGACTCCCCAAACATCCGCTGCCGACGCACATCTTCGCAGGCAGCATGAAGTTTTGCGCCTCAACAATGACCTGGAAGAAATTTTGGCTTGGGGTGACAGTAACCAAGTCGAATTTAATGCTAAGAAAACCCAGGCAGCAGTCTTCTCCAAAAAGGTTAACATTGCAGAACCGGATATAGTCATGGCAGGACACGCAATTCCCCTGGCACCGTCTATTCATTTGCTAGGGGTCAATCTGGGAGGTAATATGTCTTGGCATGATCACGTTGCCGTAATTGCCAAGACAGCTGCACAGAAACTTGGTGTACTTTTCCGCACCAAAAGGTTGTACACACCTCATCAACTTTTGACACTCTACAAAGCCCAGATTCGACCATCATTAGAATATTGCTCTCATGTCTGGAGCTCTGCACCCAAGCACACCCTTCGGCTACTGGATTCCATTCAAAGGAGAGCCGTTCGTCTGATCGGCGACCCCGAGCTGACCAAGACCCTTGATAGCCTGGAGCATCGAAGACAGGTTGGTGATTTGGCTCTCTTTTACAGATATTTCCATGGCCGGTGTTCGACTGACATTGCCCACTTGATTCCACCTAGAGCAATGCAAAACAGAAATACACGGCGAACCACTGCCGCTCATCCATATGTTGTTCAGCTTAGTACTCCTCGAACTTCATTGTTCAAGAATTCTTTTATCTGGAGAACGTCATCTTTGTGGAATGATCTTCCTGAGGTCGTGTTTCCCAATGAATACAATCTTCAACGTTTCAAGACCAACGTTAATCGCTTTTTTCGCACTCGCTCCCAGAGCGCCTTAAAGGATTTTTCCTACAGTGCAGGTGTTTTATCATAAAAAAAAAAAAAAAAAAGGGAAATATCTCGAAAACCGATAAAGATATTAAGATCAATCAAGTGCACCTTTTTGACTCAGAAAATGTCCTTTTTAAGAAACTATAATTGAAAAACACCTATTATCACAGGTAAGAAAAAAAATCATAGATTTATGAAGCCCAGTGTAGCGCCCTCTAGTTTGAAAATTTCTACAAATTCTTATTTTTTGCTCATAAAAACATAATATTGCCAACTTTCAATTCGATTCATTAAACTATTTTAAAATTATGGCTTATTTTCGAGAATAAACTTTTACTTTCAACACCCTGTATCTCTAGAACGAGTAACAATCCGAAAAAACTTATATGACTTAATCGGCTTAGTTTGATGTCTAGTATCTCCAGTTACTCTACGGCCCATAAGTTACCGGACACCCCGTATATTAATTTAGACCAAAAACATTGCTTTCTCTTGGCCCAAATCCTGGCCATGTTTCCACACCCACATAGATACCAACTTTCCAGTGGTGAAAAAAAAACTCATATATATTTGTGTAAGTTCGTTGGAGAATATCCTTAGTTTAAAATTATTTTTCACCTGTGAGCTGTGAGGCTCCCTGCTTTTAATTTTACACAATGCGTTAAAAAACAATCAACATTCATTTAACGTACAATGAATTCTTAAACTAGGTTACAATATTCCATAAAAATTAAGACCATTTATAAAACAAACTATACTGATTAAAATTGATTTTCTTTATCAACAGTTAAAAAAAATGATGGTTTGTCGAAGTTAATATTTTGTAATTAAATTTAATTACCACAAGGCTAAGTCAAAATCAAGGAAGCTAGAAATACCCTCGAACTGCCTTGGTAAGACTGATAGAAAAGTAAGCAACTATAGTAGCTATAGGACCAGAGACGTACCAGCGGCGGCACAAAGGAATAATTCAATAAAAATCACCAAATAGGTAGTGTATTTTTTAATGTTAGGGCAGAAATAGTGTTTTTTTTGATTCATTTCTAATTTTTACCAGACAAATATTTGATACGTCAATGATACCGCAGACAGAGACGTCACAGTATAATATTTGAATAATAATTGCAGATTTATTATTATTATACAGTAGGTAGGTAAGTATGTTCAAAACTTGACAAACAAGAGGTCGTGCAATGTGTGTTATTTAGTTATGTAAATATTTGGAAATAACGCTACTAATGATAAACGTATGGTTTTGTACTACCATCATAATAGTATAAATTAGATCAGTGGCGGCGCCAGGGTGGGCACTGGCCCACCCTGAAAATATGGGTGCCCACCTGGGCATATGGCCCCGTTATTCTTGAACATCTTTTTAAAATTTTAGAAGAATATTGGACTTGTATTGTCTTTATTTGTTTTTAAATCACAACTTTTCAAATACAAGGCCTAAGGCTCTCATATATTCAGTATTCACCTGAAGGCGATTGGAGGTACCTACATACCAGTTGAAACGTTGTGATTTAAAAATAAATAAAAACAATACAAGTTCAAACCTCTTCTATCATTCAACTAATTTATTGTTATGTTATTAACATTACAATCGTCTTAGTAACATATGTTATTTGGTAATAATTCATAAAATTTCTAATGTTCAAACTTTCCCAATTCAAAAAACTTAAAAATATGATAAGATAAGAATGTAAACAGGATCTTTTGATTGTTTTGTTGACTCTTTGGTCATAGAAAATAATAAAATTTATCGCATAGTTGTTTGACTATGATAATTAATTAGTTAAATAAATAATATACACTGTAGGGGGGATAATTCTTGAATTATCTAAAATGTAATACATTGGCGTACCTAGAATGAGGCTGTCGTGGGCTGTCCCTGTCCCCACCGGTTCAAATATTTTATTACATCCAGTTTGTATAGTAATTTTCATAATGTTTACTTTAAAATGTTCGCTTAAAATGTTGTTTTATTAATGTGTATGATTTCCGGCTTACTTTACATTTTGAAAAACTTGACACTTGGTAAAATCTGGCCTGACAGGGGAAGGTAATTCTTATCCCGCTACCGTTGTTTGCCTATTGGCAATGACCTTTTTTATTTTATTAATTACATTTTCGGAGTTTCTGTTGTATTACTATATTTTTTTAATTTAATCTATCAACTTTAATATTGACATTCAAGTAATTATTATCAAGTCCACCTTTTAAATTAAAAACAAATTTAAAAAATAATTAGCTAACCTTGCTACTTATTTTCCTTAGTTATCTACAGGGTTTTTAGAAAATTACATATTATCGATTTAAAAAAGTATAAATAGTGTTGATTTAGAACACCTAAGAAGTCACTCATTCTTTTTACTGAAAAAATAATTAAACCATGATATAAAGATAATGGTGACATTTTGCAAACCAACAAATTCCCTCTAAACGCTATTTCAAACGTGATTTTCTCGGAATCCACACAAACAATTTTGTAAAAACCTGTTTCATATTCAGCGCAATTATAATTATTTCCAGCGAATCAAGAATCCGGTTTCAGGTATCAGCCAGTGCGAAGATTTTACGGCCTGAAAAATCAATTAGCGGGATTTTGTTGGTTGGCAAAATGTCACCAATGCAATATTGCACGCGACTGGCCAATAAAAGAATTGCGCGTTAATAGGATGACGTACATACATCGTTTCTCAATTTATTTCTTCAAATTTTTTGCTTTCGCGGCGCCTTTTTAATTGTTTTTAGAAAAATATTGTGACACGAGATTTATCAGGTACCAAATAATGGTTCTTGTACATGAAATTTACCCGCTATTACCCAGGGGCGTATCCAGGAAAAAATTCTGGGGGGGGGGGGGGCACACACATAGCCAAAGACTAAAAGGTAATTTTTACTTGTTTTATTAATAAATAGTACTTTTACAAAGAAAATAACATAGGATCAGTGGCGTAGCCAGAAAATATGTTAGAGGGGGTGGGGGGTGGGGGGGGGGGGCTCAGTAAGCGTAAGTAGGACATTTTTCTTTTGAAGGTAGAAAAGCGAAAAATTTTCGGGGCCACGCCCAAACTTCGGTTAAAATTCACCTAACTACTATCAAATTTCAAAAATTAAATTATTACTTCTCCGCCTCTGCATGGTTGGATTAAATTTGTTTTTGTAAATATTTATTTTTTTACTTTTTTTTATATAATCTATGACTCTAACCAGCGTTTTTCAGGCTCGGTTTTTTATCATTAAAAATAAAGTAAATATCGATCACCACGCCAAATATGATGATATTTTCAGAAATCATGTATTTTAGAAGCGTAGATCTAAGACCAATTTTTGGTGCAAATGCTTAGGATTCAAAATACTTCTTCTTAAGTACCGTCTAAGCCCGGCAGCCCCCCCCCCCCTAAATACGCCACTGCATAGAATGTATAATACGATAAAAAATTTTGTTAAAATTGGTATACAAAAAACTTAAATATGCCATTGCCAACCCAACTCGATTAAATATCATGGGATGTAAAATACAAAATACGGTTTTGTTAAAAGTACTTTATTACAAAAAACTGACAAAAGAAACAGAAAACAGTATTATATTTTTAATTTATAGGGCAAAACGCCTGGTTACGGCCAGGATACGCCCCTGCTATTACCAATTTCTAATAAATTATTAGGTGCTACAAACTAAGTAAAAAGTAAATAAACCTAGACATACAACCTAAAGGGGCTGCAGCGGGGTCCAAGGCCGCGACGTAAATGCCGAGAAGCGAAGTGACTTTAGATGGGTATTCGAGTTCCATAAATGTTTATTACATGCAACGTTTCGCGTAACCCTTTCCAGATTTGGACGTCGGCGTCGTCCAAAATTATTCGAGGGAAGATTTTTACATTGGACCGTTTCCCTTGGTTTAGTTTCTCTTTGATACTACTAACTTAATAAGCAAATGCATCTTTGCCCCCCCCTAGCTACGCCAGTGTGATAGGGACCATTTTTAGGGCCTCTAGAATTAAAGGCGGTGCTGACTCACTATTACTACGTCACCAACATCTCCATTAAACTCACCTTTGCTAGTATCACCGGTGTAATTCAAGTATCTGCACAATCTCCTGCACAGTAAACTTTTCCCACGTCCAGGTAGCCCCACCATAGCGATGAGCAAGGGGCTGAACTGCCGCAAAGCCCCTTTCTTGGGGGCGGCGACCGACTGGGCACCTGAAACGATAAAACGTGTGTTCATATTGACGGTAACATTGAAACTAAAGCGATAAGCAACATCAAAGGTTATATTATATGTGTTACCAATTTGTAATTGTGTTGATTGCGCTACAGGATGGTCAATGTTTAAACAATCTATAAGGTGTAAATTGTTATTTTATTTTCCGAGGGCCTGTCCTTGCGCTGGATGCCAGATATGGCCCATTGTGCTCCATTAAAATTAAAATATTTATTGCAAATGACAAGGGAGGTTTGGTGTAGTGTAAATATTAATAGTAATTTAACCAACAAGTACATTAATAATGGCGATTAATGATCGAAATATTTTAACGCGTGAGCGTAGCGAACGCGTTAATGTTCGAGATCATTAATCGCATTTTATTGTAAGAGTTGGTTACAATGTTTTTTCGTCGACCGTATTTTTTACTAAAGTGAAGAAAAACAGTTAACAACTTTTATTTTACAATCCAGATTTCACAATTCTACAAATACTAATGACAGCGGACGACGTTTTGGATTGACGTTTTATTATTTTGTTGATTTGTTTGCATGGCTGCCTTTAATTTTAATTACCAAAATCGTGCATTTACAGAAAATCATGCATTAATAGGGGTCATTAATGAATGATTTTGGGAAATCGTGCATTTACAGAAAATCATGCATTAATAGGGGTCATTAATGAATGATTTTGGGAACGTTAATATCGGATGTAAATACACGGTCGACGGAAAAAGTAATTATGCTTCAAATGTCGGTATTTGGCCGATTTTTGGATAAAAGGAAAAGTAACGAAATATTGCTCAAAAAACGAAATGGCGAATGCGCTACTAGACCTCACTCTTAAGCGCATCTGACCAATATACAGGGTGATTACCAAGTTGATACTTCTTTTTTAGCTGTGTATAGAAGGCATTAAAATAAACAACATTTTCAAATATGTACCTTTTTTTAAAAAAACTTAAAAATAGGCGAGAGTCTTATCTCTTATTAGTCATACAATTTACGGGTCGGTGGTGAGTTATTTGACAATACGCTGCGGTGTGTTTTTCTGAAGCAAGTTCATTTTAAATTGGCGACACGTGAAAATTGTAAAATTTAAAAACAATGAACTAGTAGATATGGTGCTAATTTACGGTGAGTGTCGTCAAAGTGCGGCTGCTGCTTCAAGATTATACGCAGAACGCTTTCCCTTGCGGGCTCATCCTACACCCAGAAGTTTTCTTAATGTTATTCAACGGGTAAGTTAGGCAGAACCGTATTTGATCCATAGTGTAATAAATGAATGTAAGTACCTTATTTTTGAGTTTTTTGAAAAAAGGTATTTGAAAATGTTGTTTATTTTAATGCCTTCTATACACAGCTAAAAGAGAAGTATCAACTTAGAAATCACCCTGTATACATAAGAATAGAGCGAAGTCGTATCGGCGCTTCGGCTACTAGCGATCAGAAATACTGTCGATTGGTCGAGTTTTGCATGATGATATTAATTTCTAACTGATTAAGCCAACGAGGTGCGGAAAATGGACTTTGAAGACCAATAGAATATTCATTAGAGTAAATAAGATTGTATCCCAAGTTGACTCTTATTAATTCTTACCAGAACATCGATTTCCTGTGTTATATCATCCTGTATATTGTGGAAAACTTTTTTTTTATTTATTTATTTTTAACAAAATAATCATAAATAATAAGTATACAATTTTACAACATTCTCCAATCGAGCCCTGGCCTCGAAAATACTAAGCTATCAGTAACACCAAACGTATAAGAATAGTTCCTTCTAGCCATTCTGAATATTAAGAAAGTGTTATTTTACATTTTATTATTGACTTTAAGAAAAAAGTCATTCATCATAAAAAGTTCTGCATTGTCTAGTCCCCACTTTATATGCACAACAGAAAAAAAAATCCTCGCGAGTTTTCTCTAAAATCTAATGTAAGTAGCTGTTACACTCTGTAGAATTAATGCTTTTGTAGATAAAATTCGACTAATGAGATAACAAAACATAAATAAAAAGTTTTACCAATCAAATCTTTTATAGCAATAAAATAACCCAAGGAAAATAGGATTTTTTCATATTTAAAGATACTATGTCACAGTTACATTCTAAGCAAGATTACTAAAAAGAGTAGCTTAATCTTAAAATGATTCTAGACTGTGACGACCTTTATTTTGACCTTGGGGGATGGTCTCTTCCCTCCAACCGACTAGCAATATAGACAATTTTCTTTGTTTATAGTATTCCAGAAATTTTTACAAAAATACTTTGCGTTTTTTGAGTAGTGTTGGCATTGCTCAATTCATAGATATTTTGCAAAAACAGGATATGATGATGATCAGCAACTCACACACACCTGATAATAGGAAAAATCAAAATAGCTGAAGATAAAATTACCCAAAAGTAGTTAAGTACCTATTTCGTTATTGTTTTTGGGATAAATATAGAGATACAGTTAAGCGCAGTTTTACGAGATTAGATAGTAAATTAAAAACATGTTTGCAGATTTTCAAAAAACAGAACTATATGTACAGATGTCATTTTTATTCTGGGAATTTTGTTTATGGTGTTGAGTATGTGGTTTAAGATTAGAGGGCAATTATTTAAACTATACTTGGAGATATTTTTTATTATAGGTACTAAATCTTATTTTTTAATTTTTAGTATATATACAAGGTTATTTTTAAATCTGTTTTAAAACGTCATCGTCAGTGAAAACAACAAAGAATACAAATATTTTTAAAATTAATAGATTTTTTTGTTGTGAACTTTTTCCTTCTTGTTCGCTGCCAGGACCATTCCCGAGGGGACCTACAGCTTAACGTGGGTTCCGAACCATGATCCTTAGTCATGCAACACCCCCCAACGGCTGTCAACCCTCGGTTTCTTGCATCATTGCATGATCTACCGATTGGGGAGCGTGTTCTTCTGCACCCCACGAGTTATCCGATCTCATCCGGCCTGGTGATCGGCGTGAATGGGGTGGGTTGGGAGATGATACATTTTACACACTTCCCTGCATTCTTAAACCTACTAAAATTCGGACATACTTTATTTTTATTGTGCGTATGCCCACGAGGATCGAACTCGGAACGCAACACCAAAAAAATATGTTTTTTATGAAATGTAGGTAAATATTCGTTTCAAAAAAGTGTTAATCTATAAATAAATGCCAAATTTGCGTCAAACAAAAATTTCATTATCTCCTTTCGATTATGTCAATAAATCTAAATTTGCGTAGAATCTCATTTACTCAACATGTTATTTCAGAGCCGAATCTTTAAAAATACTGCAAATAATGTTTCGACAATAATATTTTTTTTTAGAAAAAAGGGAAAATACGATTTTGCATCTGGAAATAGTTTTTCGCTTTTAGAAAAACCAGGTTACCTAAATTTCTTTAGAGATCCTACATTAACATTTTTTGTGTATAATTTAAAGAATTTTGTTGGCAAATATTCCTCGCTAAACTCTATAAGTGAGACTGTTTTATATGTATATAAAAATCATTTTTGAATGAGGCCTTCAAATAATAATAAATGGGTGATGTGAAACAAGAATTTTTCGCATCCAAATTTTGAGACCCACGTAATAAAGAGTATACGTAAAAAGTTGTCGAAACTCCTTGAGACTCACACTTACAACACCCAACGCTTGAAATACAAAGTTCAAACCCTAAAATAGTTTGGGAACTGGCCAATTTTTTGAGACATCACATCTTTATATCGCTGTATTAAATATGATACATAAAAATATTGTAATCGGGAACCGCGACAGTGACCCAGAGGTGAATTACTGGCATTCGACCGTGGTGACCCGGGTTTGATCCCCGGAGTGGGCATACGCACAATAAAAAAGTAGGTCCGAAATTTAGCAGGTTTAAGAATGTAGGGAAGAGTGTAAAATGTATCATCTCCCAACCCACCTCATTCACGCCGGTAACCAGGCCGGATGAGTTCGGACATCTCGTGGGGTGCGGAAGAAGGTACACACTCCCCAATCGGTAGGTCATACAATGGCAATAAACCAAGGGTTGATAGTCCTTGGGGGGTGTTGCATGACTGAGGATCGTGGTTCGGACCCACGTTTAGGTGTAGGTCTCCTTCGGAATGGCCCTGGCAGAGAACGAAGAGGTAAAAAGCCTAATGCGAAAGGATAAGAAATGACATTGTAATTGGGGAGTGATATCTGTACAATTTAGATTTTTAATTTTTATTTTCACGTACATATTTATTTATTCACGAAATATATAGTTTTATATTTTTTTCACCTAGTATTTTATATAAATTTTTAAACGTCATAATACCAGGTAATTTTATAATATCTATAGTACCTAGTATTAAAAATATAAAGTACCTTTTAATAAAGGATTTCCACTTTTTGTTAAAAATATGTTTTTGTATAGATAAGGCAGCACTTATGGTAAATACATCGGTGTTAAAATGTAATCAAATTAAGAAGATAAAACACTGATTACAGGCTATTGTAAAAGTGCGTAATTCCACAAAATCGCAATAAAAAGTAAATATTTTCATTGTGAATCAGCTGTTTGTTCAGCTTTGTTTCGTTTTTCTCTCTACTTACAACATTAAATCAAATCTATTAAATTAGTGGCCTAACTAGACGGGGGGATGGCCACGACCACGAAATAATTAAGAATAAAATTACTTTTTTCCCAAATAAAATAACTGAATTGCTTAATTATAATTTTTTTTATTGAAAGAGTAAACCAGATATGTATGTGTGCTCCCCCCTAAAAAATAAAATTCTAGCTACGCCACCGTACTATATAATATGTATCTATACGTAAATACACAATAGTATATCAATTTAATAGGTATAATTTCGCACGTTCTTCTGTTCAGTTTAAATTTTTGTTTAAAAAATACACCACATGGAAGATCTAAAAATATATTTATCATCTTTATAAAAGTGTTTCCTGGTTCACTTTTCGCGAACGTTCAAAGTACAGAAAGCGTTCCTAAAAATAGACATTTCTAATGTTGTCAAAATGAAATCAAAATAAAGCTGTTTGCTCGAAAATTTTCTTTTTTCATGCTTATCTTTCAAGTATTGTATGTACCTGAATGGCAGTAAAGTTTTGGACTTGCATTGTCTTTATTTGTTTCGAATTACTAAGTTTCAACTGGTAAGCATCTCCAGTCGTCTTCAGGTGAATATTGTATTTTAAAAAAAATGGTTTTGCGATTAGACTAAGATAGGGAGGTGAAAACCATTTTTTTCTAAGATATGCCATTCAAATACTACCGCCTGTCAAAGTTTAAAAATGCCGTCAAAAAACGTCAATATATTAAAAACAATTGAGTTTAGACATATGACATTTTATACAAAATATACGTGGAATTTTATAGGGAATTAGGAAATAATATATTATTTAGGGTGTTCCTTTTAAAAATATTCAAGTTTAGTCCGCCACACTTTTTTGAGCTACCCTGTATAATGTAAAATATGCATGTACATAAGTACATATATTTAATTTGCTCAATCACGGTAGTTTGGACGAGACGAGTTGTATATATCTTACAAAATAAATTTTTTCTACTGACGTTTTATAATAACCTCTTTTTGATTGTCATTATGGTTTTTTAATAACCTCCTTTTAAGCGCAGCGTGCTTAAAAAACTTTTAAGCGCGTTATCAGGAGCAACGTGCTTAAAAGTAATGCAGGTAATTATTTACAATTAAAACGTAACCACAGACTAGGTATAATTTAATTTTTTTTGG
The DNA here is from genome assembly GCA_935413205.1 of Polydrusus cervinus. Taxonomy (NCBI): domain Eukaryota; kingdom Metazoa; phylum Arthropoda; class Insecta; order Coleoptera; family Curculionidae; genus Polydrusus; species Polydrusus cervinus. The sequence continues at coordinate 60,141,522 of OW284515.1, forward strand.
CAAGTGTCAATTTTTGAAAGGGGCAAATGAAACAGGTAGAATAGTTTTGGACTTGCATTATCTTTAATTTGTTTTACATCACAACGTTCCAACTGGTAAGTATCTCCAGTCGTCTTCAGGTTAATACTAAATAAGTAAAGTAACTACAGCTCTATTTATACTAGCTAGATGTACTGGAGCATGACTGAGATGGGTGCAGTCATGCGTTTAATTCTTGTGCGGTATTTTAAGTTTACATCTACTTAACAAAGGTTTCCAGATATTTCTTATATCTAGTGAGGGCTTACTAAAACAATCTGGGTTCTGGTATATGATAGCAGCTTCCTTGAACTTCCTCTTCCTCCAATGTGGTTCTTTGTGCAGGATTCGAGCTTCTGTCCACTTAATGTGATGACCGTGTGTCCAGGCATGGTCAGCTGCCCCTGATTTTTCGGTTTCTCCTTTAAGCGTGTTGTTTCTGTGTTCCTTGACCCTAGTTTCAAGTGGCCTTAGAGTCTCACCAATGTAGGATCTGCCACATTCGCAGGGAATCTGATAGACACAGTTTTTCCTATCTTTTTGACTCGTTGGTTTCGTCTTCGTCAGGTGGCTTCTTAAAGTGTCTTTTGAGCTGAATACCGTATTAATGTTGTATCGTTGTCCTAGTCTTCTAATTCTCTCAGATACTCCTTTGACATACGGAATGTTGAGTGTTGATTGTGACTCTACTGGCTTCTTTTGTGTATTTGACCGATTCTTGCGATTTTCCATTAGTTTATCAACTAGATGCCCGGGGTAGCCATTTTTGTTGAGGTCGGTCTTGATGTAGTTAGTTTCCTGTTTGAGGGCTTCATTTGAATTACAGATGGTAATTGCTCTATCCACAAGCGTTCTTACTATGCCATGTTTTGTGCTATTTGAGTGATTTGAGGTGTAATTCAAATATTGACCTGTATGCGTGGGTTTTCTGTACACTGAAGTATGGATGGTGTTGCCATTTTTCTTTACGTTTACATCCAGGAAAGGTAATTGACTGTTTTCTTCTCTCTCCATGGTAAATTTGATTGTCGGCGCCAGACTGTTAATGTGGTATAGGAATTCCTTGAGTTCGTCATCGTTTCCATTCCAAATAATGAAGGTGTCGTCCACATATCTCAGCCATGTTTTTGGTTTCTTTTTTGCTTGTTTTATTGCTTCGGATTCAAACCATTCCATGTGAATGAACCAAAAACATGGCTGAGATATGTGGACGACACCTTCATTATTTGGAATGGAAACGATGACGAACTCAAGGAATTCCTATACCACATTAACAGCCTGGCGCCGACAATCAAATTTACCATGGAGAGAGAAGAAAACAGTCAATTACCTTTCCTGGATGTAAACGTAAAGAAAAATGGCAACACCATCCATACTTCAGTGTACAGAAAACCCACGCATACAGGTCAATATTTGAATTACACCTCAAATCACTCAAATAGCACAAAACATGGCATAGTAAGAACGCTTGTGGATAGAGCAATTACCATCTGTAATTCAAATGAAGCCCTCAAACAGGAAACTAACTACATCAAGACCGACCTCAACAAAAATGGCTACCCCGGGCATCTAGTTGATAAACTAATGGAAAATCGCAAGAATCGGTCAAATACACAAAAGAAGCCAGTAGAGTCACAATCAACACTCAACATTCCGTATGTCAAAGGAGTATCTGAGAGAATTAGAAGACTAGGACAACGATACAACATTAATACGGTATTCAGCTCAAAAGACACTTTAAGAAGCCACCTGACGAAGACGAAACCAACAAGTCAAAAAGATAGGAAAAACTGTGTCTATCAGATTCCCTGCGAATGTGGCAGATCCTACATTGGTGAGACTCTAAGGCCACTTGAAACTAGGGTCAAGGAACACAGAAACAACACGCTTAAAGGAGAAACCGAAAAATCAGGGGCAGCTGACCATGCCTGGACACACGGTCATCACATTAAGTGGACAGAAGCTCGAATCCTGCACAAAGAACCACATTGGAGGAAGAGGAAGTTCAAGGAAGCTGCTATCATATACCAGAACCCAGATTGTTTTAGTAAGCCCTCACTAGATATAAGAAATATCTGGAAACCTTTGTTAAGTAGATGTAAACTTAAAATACCGCACAAGAATTAAACGCATGACTGCACCCATCTCAGTCATGCTCCAGTACATCTAGCTAGTATAAATAGAGCTGTAGTTACTTTACTTATTTAGTATTCACCTGAAGACGACTGGAGATACTTACCAGTTGAAACGTTGTGATGTAAAACAAATTAAAGATAATGCAAGTCCAAAACTATTATATCATTCAAGAAACATCATTGTCTCCAACCTTCAAACAGACACTAGGTAATAAAATGTTAGTAAAATAAATTAAGTTTTTTATTATAAAACCTCAGTAGAAAAAATATTGTATACAACTCGTTACGAAACAATGTCTTTTAGTCACTTTGACGTGTTGTCCAACTCGGCTTCGCCTCGTGGGACAATTCACGTCGCGTGCCTAAAAGACACTCATTTCGCAACTAATTGTATAAATAGCTATTATCCAACCTAATTTTTTTCAATATACAACACAGTGGGATAAGCATAAAATAAGCTATCCAAAGTTCACGATAATTTAACATGATTTCTGGGAAGTTTCCTATCTGTTGACACTGTTTACATTGCACATAATGTAAAATAAATAACAATAATCAACAAAATAATGTAGTAAGAATTAATGAAAAACTCCCTCTATTACGTTTTGTAGTCAATTTCAGAAAGGTGTAGAGTAATAAAATGGGAAATTCCGTCCAGTTCGGCTTAATTTCGGTGTCGGCCAAACCCGGATGGTACTACGTGCACTTGATGAAAATAAAAAAAAATTCAATGAAATCAATGGCAAATTATAAAAGTGGCTTAAATATTCGTTGGGTTACTCTGTATTCCCTTTGCATACCTAATTTTATTACTGTACACCTTTTTAAAATAGACTATAAACACTAGCAGTCTGAACACTGAAAAAATGAAATGAAAACTTTATAATAATTTAGGTACAGTCTAAGCACACAGTGCCGTAAGGATATACTTTTAGTGTGTACCCCTACAGACGTACAAATTACCCCCGAACATATTAAATCTATTTTTCCAAGTTGCTGGATTCTATCTACGCCCCTGATCTTATATTATAAACAATTTTTATTTCCTAATTAACGAATATAATTATCTACCATAAGGAATCGCGTTTGTGGACTTTGACCCGCAGAATCTCCTTGAAACAACAAGAGAATTATATTTTTTATTATAATCAACTTTCGAGCTTATAAGAATGGACTCGATTCACTCCGAACGTCTTTGTTCAGCCCGCATGTTTTCAGTAGATTAGAGAAGGCAGGAAATACACCGGAGTTTTCAGAGAGTCACAACATAAGACTCGAAAAGTTTATTTATATAATTAATTTAGAACAAGCATTTGGGTTGTCTAAGCTCATCTGTTGTGAAACAGATATAGCTTTTTGGCAAAGTTACAAAGGACGGAAATTTTGAAATCCATTTAAAAAATATAGGTGGGTTTAAGTGGTGCGATTCGAACACGACAAGGGCACAATAGCTACGATATAATGGTACCAAAAGCGTTTCAAATAAATAGGAACATTGTTAATTTTCAGAAAGCAGAGATACTCCTTGTCAATAAGACTGTGTGTACAGTCTTTTGCATTAAAGTACGCAGAGCCCCAAAAAAAAAAAATTGAACTCCCTTCGTCATTATTTAGACTAATCATCGGACTGCTATAAACCAACTTCTACTTTTCTTTTTATTAATTTTATGAATCTTCTTTTTTTGTTGTTTACAACGAAATTGTATACTTAATGGCTTAGAATCACGAATATGTCAAACGGCTATCTTTTGGGACAATAACCTAATGACAAAATTAAAACGTTTATCTGGAATTACGCTTTGGCTGACCCCTGGTGACCCTGGCTGATTTATATTTGCAATTAATGCCCTTTTATCGTGAAAATAGCATATTAAAAAATAATACAGAATAATATGGTTTTTAATAATGCTGGTTCTAAAGTTATTTCCAAACAGAACCCTTGATATTGTGGGGATGTTGGGACCAGGGACCATCATTAGAGTATTGGAAAGGTTCTCGATTCTAGAAACATGAAAGCAAAAAAGAAGATCTACTTTACTTTTCGTTTGTTTTTATTGAATCGAGAGCTTTTTGTTGCTTTAATAAAGAGAGCTTCGATTTGACTTTAAAATGAGAAAAATCAAACATTGTTGTGGGTGTAAAAAATCATATAAGCAAACCAAGGCTGACCGAATGACCGGCTGGAAGCAAATGTTTGGCAGGCACAGCAAGTCCGTTAGGCCCGGCAAGCCCGACCGGCTCGGAAATCTCGACAGGGCCCGAAAAACCCGAACCTTATTGATTAAGTGGCCTGACCCGAGCCCGAGAGTCGGGCCGGGCCGCGTTAAGGCGAAAGATGAAAATGCAGGCCGCTACATTGTCATATTTAAAAAATATTTGCATAATCTACTCTAAAAAATATCGGTTAAAAATATGTTATTTTAAAATGTTTGTCGCGAGGCGCTTTGATAAATCTACTACGCCTATGATTTTACATTTATAAACCATTGACGTACTCGGTTCTACTCAAAAATACACCAGACAAATCGTAGCGAAATGGCGTTTTGCCTTAAAACTTTGACCTAGGCCATTATGTTTATACATATTTCATTCAACTATTATTTGATACTAACGTCTAACGTCAATTATTTCATTAGGATATATGTACATTATATAATAATTAACAATAACATTGTATGTAAAGCCACTGGCTGGGGATTTTGGGTTAAAAGGTCTTTGAAGGAAGTGGAGGGGTGGGGGTAAAGAGGGCAGGTAGGACAGCTGATTGAGCTGATACGCAATTATTTGTGGCTTTGGTGTTATGAAAAGAAATGTGGTTTGATGATTATGAATATTTGTTATAAATTATTAAAGGTCATCAGAAAAATTAAAATAATATGTATGTATTACGTATTCTGACACACCTTCAATATTTATTTATCCAATTCCCAAGGTAAAATGGTTGTTGATAATATGATTTTTATAAGTATAAAGGACATGTATTAGTAAAAGTGTATAGAGGATTGGGATAATATGACTCTGTTTAAAGTATATTTTTTTTATGGAAAGCACACAAATTTCAAAACAAAAACAATATACCTTTTGTGTCGACTTCGGCACTTTTTTCAGCATCGCATTTCGCCTCCATTTTCAACGGTTGTGAATCGACAATTATTTCAGAAAACGAACTAGCAGAATTACCGATTTCACTGCTTGCCGTTTCAAAACAGCAGTTGTAGTTCATACACCGAATTTTCCCAAAAATACGATAAATCAATTTAAATTAACCAACCCAAATTAACGGAAACAGGAAAAACTAAAGAAAAACTGTAGACGGGTTCTCTGAAAAATGATCGGAAGACGTGTGGATGATGAATTTTTTCAAGATTAGTCTCATACCAATCCGGTATCTGATTTCTGTAGCCAGGTTGGGCTGTTGTCAAAAACTCTACAGAAAAAGTCTTTAAAAGACGGTGCTTATTTACATCACCTTTGTGGGGATGTTTGGATCAAAACAACCCTCTGTTTCTCTTTTTTAAAGCTTAATTCTTCTTATTTATAGCACCTTTAAGAAAATTAACACTTTCTACTTTAAAGACAGTCAAAAACTGAAATTATTATTATGTACCGACTCAAAATAATTTGTGAAAGCAGTTGAACTGTCGAAAATATACGCTTTGTTTTGGTTCGCACCTGAACACGTCTAGAATCGACTAAGCGCAAACTCTATTCGATAAACAGGCACAGGCAGTCGTTGGCTCGAATCGATCTGTGGGTTCCTGTCATAGCCGGAGGATGGGGTGGGGATTTGAATTCAAAGGTCACATTTTAAAAGAGACGAACACGCCGCGGTTACGTTTTTATAAGCGGTTGTCGATGTTATATTAGTTGCCTAATCTTGAAAAATCCAAAAGTTTAGAAAAAAGAATATAATTAGCTATTTTGTTTATAGAGGGCGCAACGAAATTCTCTAGGAATTTAGAGTTAGGATTTCAAATAGTTCAAATTAAACCTCTTTTTCTCTGTGGTTCAGTCAAAACGTCATCATTTATTTAAAAAATATTCATTATTTGTGGTTATGTTTTCTAAAGTTTCTATTTTATAAAGTTGATGGAGGAGGGTTCTGGGGGGTTATTTTATTTAATTTTTTGTAAAGTATAACACCACTTACATATCAAATTTTAATATTTAGCTTGACTTTCATTCTTAATATTCTTTAAAAATGAACGAAGCCTTCTTATGTTGCGAAGTGAACGTAGAATGGAAAAACAAGCAGGGAATCGTGCAACGAAAATTTTCAAACCGGCGGACTAACTTAAGACTTATTCGCGGTAATACCAGAGATATTTTCATTGAGATGATCGCCGAAAAAATAGCCCCGATAAAATTGAAGCTGCAAAAAGGTATTGGAGTCCACAATAAATTCATGAAAGAGGGAAAGACGTCTATTAAGTTTCCAGAGGAAGGGGCTACTTTGTACATGTCCAATGCGCCCCCTGGACAGCTACAGTTATTTTTAAAGTAAGTACTCTTAGGAAAATGTAGTCGCTTTTAATAGAAACTATTTCAGACATTAGAGCTGATACTTGGTTCAAATAAGCACCAGCTTATATGTATTTCTTAATGCTCATTTTACCTCCTTTAGAACCATATTTATTAAAATGGCAAACAAGACTCCTGCACAGAATCCAAGTACACCTTTACGAACACAACTACTGTCTCATAAGCCTAGTCAGTATGATGAAATTTCTCCTGTGACCAATGTTGAGTTAGAAAAAGCTGTTAAAAAAGTAAATAGTAGATCTTCTGACACTACCCCATCTCCTTTGGCAGGTGGCAAAAAGAGAAAAATTGAACGGTGAGACCCTTATTTTACTTAATCATAAAATACTAACTTAATTTAAAACTAAATCTCAAAATATAATTTTTATCATTATTTTCTTTTAGATCCAGTACCGAAAAAGCTCCGGCTGCCAAGAAACTGTATGTGGCTTCACCAGTACCTAGTGAGCCCTTAGACATAGAGCAAAAAGAAGTCTTAGATGCTTGTCTTGCTGGCCAAAATGTATTTTTTACTGGAAGTGCTGGCACAGGGAAAAGTTACTTGTTAAGAAAAATTATAGGAGCTTTGCCCCCTGATGTTACTGTTGCAACAGCTTCAACAGGTATAGTTACTTTAACAAAAAAAAAATTGTCAAAAAGTTGTAGTATTTTTTTTTAATTGATTTATTTAGGTGTTGCTGCTTGTCATATTGGTGGCATAACTCTTCACCAGTTTGCTGGTATAGGAATGGGTGATGCTACTATGGAGAGAAGTATAGAACTTGCTTTAAAGCCACCTACTGGCACTATATGGAGAAAATGCAAGCATCTTGTAATTGATGAGATATCTATGGTTGATGGGACTTATTTTGAAAAAATTGAAGAGGTAGGTACATGGTAGTTTATATTTAGTAAAGGTTTATTATATTATTATTTTAGGTTGCTCGAAGAGTCCGCAAAAACGACAAACCCTTCGGAGGCATTCAACTTATTCTCTGTGGGGACTTCTTTCAGCTGCCCCCAGTGACTAAATTCATACCAGGTGAAAAGAAACAGCCTTTGGCGAAATTTTGTTTCCAAACTAAAGCGTGGAGGAGTTGTTTGTTAAACACATTTGAACTCAAGCGAGTTCACAGACAGAGTGATGAGAAATTCATTAGGATTTTGAATAAAATTAGAACAGGTAAGTTAACTACATTTTTATAATTTCTTTTTAAACATTGCTTGCAAAGTAAATTTAATAGATCAACTTTGCATGTATTTTTGTTATACTGTTACACTATTTCTAGTGTTTTAACTTTAGTTTCTAATTTTTTTTTTAGGTAAAGCAGATGATGATGTCATTAATACACTAATGGCTACATCGAAACAAAAGATAGAGGGGGATGGCATCCTGGCCACTAGGTTGTGTTCCCATACTAAAGATGCAGATATTATTAATCAATCAAAACTACAGGCCCTTGATGGTAATACATACATTGTGTTTGAACAGTAAAAGAAGTAAAGCAGCTCAGTGGAGTGGTACTTTTCAATTCTGTTAAGAAACCCTGTATAAATATTAGTATTGTTACTAGTAAAACCTAGTTTAACTTTATTTTCTATGTACCTTATTACAAAAATTACCATTTCTTCCTAAGTTTAATTTATTTTTTAGGAGACCCCAAATTGTTTGAGGCTCAAGATGACATTCCAGGCACAACAAGACAGTTGGACCAACAAACGTCAGTGCCGGGGCGTTTGGAATTAAAAATAGGGGCTCAAGTAAGATCATCAAGATAATAGTTCTAGGGGGGGTGCACATTATTTTAAATATTATTTCGAATTATACAGGGTGTCCCACCGGGAACCGAATCGATCTATATATAGAAAACTATACATAGGAAAATTTGACAGTATGCTGATGCTGATGGGGGCGACCGGGCTAAAATATTTTTATAATGGTGGCACTTCCGGTTATACTGGAAGTAAGTGTTAACTTGCTTATTTTAAATGGGACACCCTATATATTATAACATTATTGCATTCTACGCAAGATTCTAGGCAGATTTTGTATACCATGTCCTATACCTATGTCTAAACGTTTTTGATATATTTGAATTTTTATGTCAAAAATGACGTTTGCAAGCCTTAGAATAATTATCAATTTTTTCTATAAAGAAGCCTTATTTATCTAATTTAAGTGGGATTCCTTGTTATAAAGAACCTGCTTTAATAGATTTTTTATAATATTTTGATAACTATTAATACAGGGTGTTTAAAAATAAGATTAAAAATGAATGAAATGAAAAAACTGCAAAAAGTCTAGATTTTCAAATAGAAACACCCAAATTTTATAATTATTTCTTATTTAGCATTAAAAATAAGGGTAAGTTTGTGTAAAATTGTATATCTCAAAAATTTTTAGTTTTCGAAATATTGCCAATTTAATATTTTTATATGGCGATCTTGCAGCAGATTTTAAGTTCAGTTGCTCCTAGTTGGCTATGACGGCATTGAAGTTGTCACTTCCAATTGACAATAATAAATAACCATGCCGGGACGCTTAAATTGTACGGAGTCATAGCCAACTAGGAGTAACTGAACTTAAAATCCGCTGCAAGATCTCCATATAAAAATACTAAATTGGCAATATTTCGAAAACTAAAAATGTTAAGATATACAACCTTACACAAACTTACCCTTATTTTAAATGCTAAATAAGAAATAATTATAAAATTTGGGTGTTTCCATTTGAAAATCTAGACTTTTTGCAGTTTTTTCAATTTCATTTTTAATCTTATTTTTTAAACACCCTGTATTAATAGTTATAAAAATCTATTAAAGCAGGTCCTTTATGACAAGGATTCTCACTTAAATTAAATAAATAGGGCTTCCTTATAGAAAAAATTGAAATTATTTTAAGGCTTGCAAACGTCATTTTTGACATAAAAATTCAAATATGTCAAAAACGTTTAGACATAGGTATAGGACATGGTATACAAAATCTGCCTAGAATCTTGCGTAGAATGCAAAAATGTAATAATATATAGGGTGTCCCATTTAAAATAAGCAAGTTGCCACTTACTTCCGGTATAACCGGAAGTGCCACCATTATGAAAATATTTTAGCCCGGTCGCCCCCATCAGCATACTGTCAAATTTTCAAAATTTTCCTATGTATAGTTTCCTATATATAGATCGATTCGGTGCCCGGTGGGACACCCTATATACCATTTCTAAAATAACCAATTATTGAATTATTGTAGGTTATGTTATTGAAAAACATCAATGTGTCTGCAGGCCTGGTGAATGGTGCCCGAGGCGTAGTCAAGGGATTTAAAGAGGGTTTACCTGTTGTGCATTTTAGAAATAAAAAAGAATATCTTGCCAGACATGAAAAGTGGGTTATAAAAACTGCAGGTATAATAAAAAACTAAAACTCGTTTAGGCAATCTTTAAAAAACGTATATTTAAGGTGGCGCTTCACTGACGAGAAAACAAGTCCCCCTCAAGCTAGCATGGGCATTCTCAATCCACAAATCTCAAGGACTGACTCTGGATTGTGTAGAAATGTCTTTGGGACGAGTGTTTGAAGCGGGCCAGGCGTATGTGGCTTTGAGTAGGGCTCAAAGTTTGGAGACTCTCAGAGTTTTGGATTTTAAGTAAGTTTTACCATAATTTAATAAAGGAATAAAAACATTTCATCATGTTTCTTAACTTAAAGTGTCAGTAATTTAAAATACAATTATTATTTTTTCAGATCTAGTCAAGTATGGGCAAACCCAGACGTCTTAGCCTTCTACAGAACGCTCGATCAGATGAAATTCATTCCGTTGGGACCGATAAACAAATCGATTCCAGGCAAAGAAAAGGCTGTAAAGAAAAAGACTTTTAAGTCGAAGCTCATGATGGAGGCTCCTTTAGTTTCGATATGTTAGAAAATGGTTTAAAAGTATTATTTTTCTATTTATTATTATGGATTATTTAGTGAAATTATTATAAATTAGGAAAACATATTAAGTTCTTTGCAATTTTAAACGATATTTTAGTAAAAAAGTAACTGTCACAAATATAACATTATTGTATACATTTCCATCTTTTGTAAAAACTCAAGCAAAATGTAACACAGGAAATCGATGTTCTGGTAAGAATTAATAAGAGTCAACTTAGGATACAATCTTATTTACTCTAATTTTCTATTGGTCTTCAAAGTCCATTTTCCGCACCTCGTTGGCTTAATCAGTTAGAAATTAATATCATTATGCAAAACTCGACCAATCGATAGTATTTCTGATCGCTAGTAGCCGAAGCGCCGATACGGCTTCGCTCTATTCTTATCTATACAGGGTGATTCCTAAGTTGATACTTCTTTTTTAGCTGTGTATAGAAGGCATTAAAATAAACATTTTCAAATACCTTTTTTCAAAAAACTTAAAAATAAAGTACTTACATTCATTTATTACCCTACGAATCAAATACGGTTCTGCCTAACTTGCCCGTTGAATAACATTAAGAAAACTTCTGGGTGTAGGATGAGCCCGCAAGGGAAAGCGTTCTGTGTATATTCTCGAAGCAGCGGTCGCACTTTGACGAAACTCACCGTAAATTTGCACCATATCTACTAGTTCATTGTTTTCAAATTTTACCATTTTCACGTGTCACCAATTTAAAATTAATTTGCTTCAGAAAAACACACCGCAGTGGATTGCCAAATAACTAACCACCGACCCGTAAATTGCATGACTAATAAGAGATAAGATAAACAACATAAAGTATAGCAGGCTACGTTTTGATGACCAGACCCGCACTTATATCTTTTACTTCTGTATCTCGCCTATTTTTAAATTTTTTGAAAATGTTTATTTTATTGCCTTCTATACACAGCTAAAAAAGAAGTATCAACTTAGGAATTACCCTGTATAATAATTAAAAAGGGATAGCACAGAATCATACTCAAGAGTCTGGAAATCAGCCACCCAATATTACCACAAGTAAAATTGTAATTTCGGTAGTAATGAAATTTTTTTAAGAGAAAATATTTTTTTTTATTATATTACGTAAGTTGAAAATATAAATTAAGAAATCATTATTTTATTTAATAGTTGTACAAAATATAAAAATTTAAGAATCTATCGCTTCTTGTTCACAAAGAGGCGACATTTTTTGCTAGAGTTTTTATACAAAAGTGTGGGACTTTAATCTATTATACACTCTTACCACACCAAAACGGATGATTGTATCCCGCCTGTTCTATACTGTCGATTATCTTTGTTTTCTGTTGCTCACACAATACATCAATTACTTATATTTTTCTAGGAGTTAAAGAATATCAGTGTAACTTAAACAAATCTTCCCCGTAATAGTTAGTAAAATTACATGATTAATACTATTATTTCAACGTATTTAGTATCTCATGTTATTACTTTAGTATGGATCAGTTTGTATCTATTATTACCATAGTTTGTACACTTTTTATAATAAATTTTTATTTAAAATCACTTTATATAAGCAAAGCAACAATGAGCTTTAAAGATTTTGTAATGAATAAAAAAAAATTGTGTATCAGATTTTTTATTTTTCTTAGTGCAGAGCCTTTACATAATAAAATAGAGGGTAATGGTAAAGAGATCCCTTGGTTGGGCATTTACATATGTAGAAGTAAATAAAAATGACAATTATTGTTATATTCAAAATAAAGACTGGAGAACGCTAAATTTGCGGCGGAAAGGCGAGGACAGTGCTCACAAAATCCAATAACAACTCGTAGTCTATTCCACTTTGATTTGAAAATAACTCTTACTTACTCATTTCTTTACATAGAAATCCCAAAGAATCACTTGGCAGTATAATCCTACTTAAAAAAATACTACATTAACACTTAAAAATTTCAGACTTTAACTCAATATTAACAGTTTCCAAAACTTTTATTTCCTGATCCAAACACCTGCTTCTTTCTTTTAATTGTTCGTAATCGTCAAGTAATGTTTTAAACTTTTTCTTCAGACTCTTATCACTGTCTTCCTGAATATCCTCAATTTCTTCTATAACTATTCTATCTGGAGAGCGAGTGATCAGATTTTTGATTTTTTGTAAAGGTATATCGTCATCGTCTGATGAATTTTGAGGTACTGATTTTAAAGTTGGTTTTGACTGACTGCGTTTTCTCTGCCTTGTTCTCTAAATCATTAAAAAAAATGTAAATATGTACATAGCTCACTCTCCCAAAAGAAATTATGTTTGTTCCTCTTTTAACTCAAAAAAAAAAAATACAGCTAAAATTTCAAGAAACATTTTGACGTGACTGTGCCGAATTTTAACCTTAGCTCAAATTTTTTTAAAAACCTAAAAGTCACTTAATAATTAATTTTTAAAATTTTGGTAAGCACTACAGAAAAATATTTATAATCAACCTTTAACTAAGACCTTGTTTCTAACAAATCATTTAACTTTGAATTCTCCCTTTTCAGGGCAAGCAAAATCATCTCTTGTTCTCTAACTCTATCTTGTAAAATTTCAAATTCCAATTGCAAATGCCTATATGAATCGAGCAAGTTTTTTTGGTCACTTTCAGTATTTGCATGTTCTGTAAAGTTTGTTTTCTGTTCGTCAGGTTTTCTTGAAATATTCTGTTTTATTTCTGTTGGGGCATCAGAACCATCTACCGCCTCCAAAGATGCAACGAAAATATCTTGCTCTGAGAGGACTTCTTTGGGAAGATTTTGATTTGGTACTGCAAAACTTTTAAGTTTTTTCTTGTTGTCTGAAAGCAAGTATTGAAAAGAAAATGGTCTAAAGTATGTTTTTTTTTTGATATAAAGTTGATTATGATGACAGTCTATAAAAATTGTCAACTAAACTTTCTGTTTAAACTGATAACATATACTATAGAAGGCAATACATTAGAATCCTGTACTTAGTATTATATAGTATATAATATTTCATAGGTACCAACAAGTTTAAAACCATTTTTATAACTAGTTTTGAAATAGTTGAGTGTTTCTAAATAAATTTACCATAGATAAGCCTGCTCTTACTTTAGTTATATACATCTGCCTTGGAATTTGTAATTTTTTAAACCTAAACTTTTTGTTTACTCACAATGCTAGGTGCAGGTAATTCTTCACTTATTTGTCTAATACGCTTTTCTCCCACCACATTATTCATGTTAATACTGGGCACAGCTCCTTCTTTTAACTTCGCCTTTACAGCGAAATCTATAATTTCCCCATTCTTCCCTACTACTTTTTCTGTACCTCCTATTATATCTGATTTGTGAAAGTGTTTATGGCATACCTACAAGGTAATGGTTCTCTTAATTTGTAGGTTATTTAACAATAACACCAATTAATTGTTATAAATATCATCTGGGTAAACATTTTTTTGTGCATTAATTCACAGTAACAACCCCCATAACGAATGTGCTAAATAGGGTTTTAAACACTGAAGTCGAAGCATTTTTTCACTCATTATTTAAAACTACCCTAACCCTTTTTAATACATGGATTATATCATTCCCTTAATACTACAATTGGATATTGGATGGAATTGAATTGTACATACAATAGACCATCTCCCAGGTTTAAAATTTTTACGTCCTATAGCATCTAGCCATTTCTTTTTTAGTACATCGTTTCTGGGAATACCAAAGAGGTGATTTCTTGTTTTGCTTCCAGTAGGATGAATGGTATTATAGGCAGTATTACAGCCTATTACACAACATTTGTTTGGCATTTTTTAATTAAAAAACTGTTTTTTTAAAGAAATTTTTACCAGAACCTCAATCTCAAAAAATTTAAGGTTATGTTTATTGTCATTTTTATTACAGTTTAAGGTAGCTTGAATTACATTTTTAAAACCGACAACATTGGATTAAGGTCAACTCTATAAATTACCTTTAATTTACATTTGTAATGTTTTAAACCCGTTTGAATCTGGTGTATCGTTCTTTTAATTAAAATTGAATCTGTTGTAAATTGTCCAATCCAAGTACATCGAATTAAAAATATTAAATTGAGACTGCTAGCATTGAAAATTATGTTACCAGAACCTAAGGTTGTTAAAGTAATTGGTCGAAAGTCAGCTGATGGACACAATCATTGTCAATCATCAGTTGACTTTCGATCAATCACGTTTTCTAGAATAGGAATACTGTCAAATTTATACCAACGGGAAATCTGACATTATACCCAATGAGGATGTTAGGTTCTCGTTGCTTAGACCCACATCCAATGTTGCCTAATTTAATAAACAATCGTTTCTAGCTGTCATCAAATCAACTTTGTGAATTTTATTATCATTCGTTATACTTACAATAATTAAGAGAAAAGTCCTCTTCAGTAAAATGAGTACTGCACACATAAAAATTATCTCTTCCGACGACGTCTTGTTGGCCCAGTCGGCCACACTTCTGGATCCAAATATCCTGAAAATACGGATCAAAAGGCATTTTATGAAACGTTAGATCGGATCCGGTGGGTTTCATTTTGTTTGTTTCACAATTAACCACTTTACATTGCATATTTTAAGAGTAACAATTTAAAATAAACCACAATTTTAAATATCCTGTAATTACAGATTGAATTATTTACATTTTCCACAACTTTATATCTCAATATTTTGTTCAGTGTTCAGTAAAATCGGTTGCCTACAAGTTGCCTATATTATTTAGTGCTGCCATCTATGGATGTACTTGTCCATGTACGAGAGCCTAGAAAATACAGGAACCTGTAAGTACTATAAATTGTGATATTCAAAATGGCCGTCTAAACGTTAGTTAGGTTATGTCATTTATTTGTGTTGACTTTAATTTTTGATTTTAAAAACGAAAAAATATTATATCCTTGTGAGTAATCGCTACGAAAATGGTAATTGAAAATAAAAGAAAAGCAGACGAGTCAGCCCTTGTGCCCGTACAGAAAAGATCTCGAAATGAAGTGGCCACAACCAACAAAAATAAACAGTTAACTCAGCTACAACCAGTAAGTTTTATAAATATATAAGCTGCTATTTAATTAATAGAATCTTTTTACCCCATATTTAGGCTCCTGCCAGAACCTCCAACCTTTTTTCACCGATAATGGTATGCGAGGGCCATGAGGGTGAGATATTTTCTGTGGATTTTCACCCTGAAGGCCAGTACTTTGCAACTTCCGGGTTCGATAGAAAAATTTGTAGGTATATCTTTTGAACCTAGCGTAGGTGCTATTAATTACACTTGCTACTGTAAAAGCTGTCCATAAAATAAATTTTCTTGTTTTTAGTCCTATGGAGTGTATATGGGGAGTGTGAAAATATATCTGTAATGACCGGACACACAGGCGCTGTTATGGAACTCCATTTCACCACAGATGGTTCAAACATTGTTACAGCCTCCACTGACTATACTTTAGGCCTGTGGGATATTGTTACAAGCCAGAGGATTAAAAAATATAAAGGTAAAAAAAACTACCCTTTACATTTACACACAACATTGTTTTTTTTTTACTTGAAGGACACACTACTTTTGTCAACTGTGTACAACCTGCACGAAGAGGACCTCAACTGATGGTGTCAGGAGGCGATGACAGTACTGTAAGAATATGGGATCAAAGAAAGAAGCAGCCAACAACCACCTTAAACTCTGTATATCAAACCACCGCTGTCAGTTTCAATGATACTGCTGAACATGTATTTAGTGGCGGCATAGATAATGATATTAAGGTAAATATTATAAAAAATTGAAGTACTGGTTGATAAGATTTTTTTTTTGATAGGTTTGGGACCTACGTAAACGTGAAATTCTTTACACAATGAAAGGCCACACAGACACCATAACCGGACTGTCTTTAAGTGCTGATGGTTCATACTTGTTAAGTAACTCCATGGATAACACGCTGAGGATATGGGATGTTAGGCCCTTTGCACCCATGGAACGTTGTGTTAAAGTATTCAGTGGACACCAGCACAATTTTGAGAAGAACTTGTTAAGGTGCGCTTGGTCCCCTGATGGAAATAAGGTAAGAGTTTTCTTTTTTATTTATTCATTTTAAGTATTTATGTATAATAGATATAGTATGGACTATTTAATTTTTTCTAGGTTAGTGGGGGTTCTGCCGATAGATTTGTGTATATCTGGGACACAACGTCGAGAAGAATCATCTATAAATTACCTGGGCACTCTGGGTGTGTAAACAATGCGGCATTCCATCCTAATGAACCCATTGTGGCGTCTGTAGGTAGTGATAAGATGGTGTATTTGGGTGAAATTGATTAATAAATAAAAAGTGTATTATAAAAACATTGTTTTTATTTCATGCCAACTGTTTTTTTGGGGTAGAGTTTACTTTGTACCCCTTGTAAGTTCCTTGGACCTTTCCATTTGTGACCTCTTCTCAGTACACAAAAGAAAATTTGCCAGAAATAAAACAAGTTCTGACCAACAAAATGCAATTTATTTTTTACAATATTTACACATGGATGACTGATTTTTTTTTACTACAAAAAATACGTTGACCCCTTTAAACAAGTAAAGACAAATAAGGGGAAAAATACAAAATGTATGTGCTATATAAATGCCTCTTACTATATATTCTAAGTAACAAATAGTAAAATACAAAATCACAATACTTATAACAAAAAGATAATTAAATAATAGCTGGGAATACGATTTTATATGTTTTACATTCGCCATTATACAGGGTGTCTGGAAATGTCGTTTGTATATTTCAAGGAAAGATTCTACATATGAATGTGGGCCGTGCAAGGAAGCTATGATCGTCCATTAAAATTTATATCACAACCTATAATAATGTGATGATGTAAATAAATCCTTTTTTCTCCTAAACTATACTGCGTCCTTTAATTATGGAATAGTTACAAAAATTACTTTAATTTAAAAAGCCCATATTTTCATCAAAATTTAATCAATCCGTTCCATTTTCAGTTTAATGGATAGGTGAATCACTTCACTTTGTCTTTTTTATAGTGTGATGGTTAAAATATCAAGTTGTGTAAAATCTGCTGATGTTAAAATTAAATATAATTGTGTTGAGTACCTACAGCTTTATGTTAGGTACCTACTTACTGTATATGTATATAACAATACAGTGCCGTTCGAGTCAATTAAACAAAAATTAAATTCCAAAAATCTTAAAAACAAAATGGCCCATAAGATTTTTTTGCCTGCGGCGCTTTTCCGCCTTCTTCCCTAGGTACAAATCATGAAATACATGTAGACCCGACTGCCCTTACATCCACTGAGCCCGCCCCCGAACATAGTTTCTGTCTGCCAACGTTTGCCTTTTTTTTAGAAATCGCTTAAAATACCATTATACATATTTTTTTTGGCAATAAAGTAAAAAAAAAATGTATTATATTTCTCAAAAATTATTTTTCATTTTAAGCAACATTTTTTTGGAATTAAATAAGAAACCTATACAAGATTTAACATTACATTAAAAAAATGCATGTTGGGTACATCCCATTTTTTCGTGTAATTTTCTCTTCGTTCGCTGCCAGGGCCATTCCCGAGGGGACTTAACGTGGGTTCCGAACCACGATCCTCAATCATGCGACACCCCCCAAGGGTTATCAACCCTCGGTTTCTTGCCATTGCATTACCGATTGGGGAGTGTGGATCTTCTTCCGCACCCCATGAGATATCCGATCTCATCCGGCCTGGTTACCGACGTGAATGGGGTGGGGTGGGAGACGATACATTTTACACTCTTCCCTGCATTCTTAAACCTACTAAAATTCGGACATACTTTTTTTTGTGTGCATATGCCCACTCTGGGGATCGAACCCGGACAGCCCGGTCGAATGGCACTACCTCACCACTGCCGCGCTTTTCTGAAACGCCTTGTATTTTTAAAATGTTGTATTTACAGTTTTTTATAAAGCCAACCGTCATTAACAAGATCGACTCACTATAGAATCTCCCCTCAACATAATGGTGACATTTTGCAAACCAACAAAATCCCGCTATTCGATTTTTCAGGCGCTAAAATCTTCCCCCTGGCTGATACCGGAAACCGGATTCTCGATTCCCTGGAAATAATTATATTTGCCGATGAATATAAAACAGGTTTTTACAAAATTGTTTGTGTGGATTCCAAAAAAATCACGTTTGAAATAACGTTTAGAGGGATTTTGTTGGTTTGCAAAATTTCACCAATATACGAACGGCATTTTCAGACACCCGATATTAATTAATCCAAGTATGTACACATTTTTTGTGACAATGAGGTCTTTAACATAGTCCTGTTATGTTTAGTTGGTACATGAAAGAAATTGTCGAGTGATGAATAAATAAAGGAAAATACACATTTCAAAATAAAATGGCGACTGCAATTTTGATTTTAAAAAAAAACAACAATTAAGTCTTATATCTTTAAAAAAAATTGGCGTTTTACCCTTTTATACCTAGGAATTCAAAAAAAAAACTTACGACAATTAAACATTACAAGCCACAAGGGACGAGTTTTATAATAAACTAAACAGTATGAATTACAAATTCCGTTGCAAATTTATAAAAAAATTTTTTGGAAATCTTTTTTTGCTGATAATAAGGAATTTATCGACCACAGTTTCTTAAACAAAACCAGTGCAAAGACCAGGGTTGCGAGTACTTGCGACGACTTAAATCAACTGATTTTTTCAATTTTAATCGAGATTTAAATCAAATTATAAATTGCTGTAAAAACAAGTCGCCGAAGCAAATAACTCATCAGGAAATTTAAAAAAAAAGGAAGATAGTTTATTTAAAACGAAGTGTTTAGATACATTATGTAAGCGTAAAAACATAACTAATCGTTCAGTCCAGCGTAAAAAATGTTCATAAATTACGCTGCCGAAAATTTTCATGTCAATACAAGTTATTTGTGTGTCGCCGAGGAGATTTTCTAACTGTAAATCTAGACAACAAATATTTTTAGGCGAATAAGAGACAATATAATAAAATAAGCGATTTTAAAGTTCATTATTGCCATATTAAAGGAAAAAATCACGATTTAATCGAAAAAATCAGGTTTATTGATCAAAAAAATCGCGATTTATTGCAACCCTGGTAAAGACTACCTTTTTGGTTTTTTTTATACTGATTTAGCGTTTGATTCCTTATTAAACGTCTTTCATTATAACTACATCAAACATCGCAGTTTTATCCATTGAAAACAATAAATTTAAATTAAATGTGTAAAAAATAATAATTCAAAAACTCAAAATGTATGCCTAAATGCATGTTTAATAACCCTTGAAACCATAGATTTCCTCAGAAACTCACTTGGTGAGTTCATCAAGGTATAGTGCTCTTATTATTATCACATTTACATATAAGGAAAATACAACTGTGTCTCCTAAATTATTTGTAGGCTCTTTAAGGCTACCATTGGCTTCCCGGAAACTAAAAAATTTTTTTACAACCTTCAGAGTTTTTAATTTTTTCATATAGAAAGGCGGTTTCTCACACATATTTATAACCAATATACAGGGTGTTCCTTAATGATGTGCTAATATTTTTATGAAAAAAAGTTCATATCAACATACCTACGTCCTAAACGGCTTAAATTTTTTGCTACAGGGTGTTGATTTTTATTTTTTTTAATGCGTTTTTTGTAATATCTCCGAAAGTACTTTAGATAACATTTTCAATTTTGGCATGTGCTAATAGGACATAAAACCACATATTTTAGTTATAAAAGTTATTTTTTTCCCCACCAGTGGCGTCCCTACAAACATGTCCGCTAATATTTTTTAGAAAAAAAGTTGTACGCCACTGACATTTTTCCATGTGGATATTATTTCTGTTTAGCCTGATCGATTCTGCATAAAAATGGCCTCAGGCACATCGTTCTTAATTAAAATAATTAAATTCCAGATCCGTATTAAGAAAAAATTGACTTGAGGTTGGTATCTAAAGAACGAAACGTTGAATTTAAAATTTAAAAACGCCATCTTCTAGGACATACAGGCTATGAGAAAGTGTTTTTTGTTTTCTTCCCACGTCACAAATAAACGCGCAAGAAATTAAAAATCAAAAGTAAAAATTTCGGTTTTTTTCGGATATCTCCGAAAGCATTGGGAATAATTACAATTTTCTTTTACCAAATTATTAAGCCCTAAAATATGCAACTTTGCCTCAATTTAACTATCTTGTAGCACCCTGTATAGGGTGTTCCATTAAAAAAAAGTATGTTTGATATGTCCCGACTATTTAGGACACCCGGTATAATTTAAAATAATTTTAGATTGTACAACTAACTGCCTCCCTATAACTCCGTTTTCAGAAAATATTAAAAAGTTAAGCAGTTTAATTTGGATGCTATTAAATCCTGCGTTTAGAGTGAGCCACCCTGTATAAATGGTGTAAATATGTGGTTTTCAATATAAATATAAAAAACCAATAAATCTCTGGAAAGAGTTCACTTTTGGAAGGATTAAACTTGGGCAAGAGTAAAATTTTAACTATATAAGAAAGAAACTTGTAATAGGCTAAAATTAATAAACAACAAAATTGCCTAATGACATTTGTTGTTACTAATTTTTAACCTCCCAACCTTCTATTGTACAGGGTGTCCTTGAAATGACTGTACAACGCTTTACCACAAACTCCTTAACCAAAAATAAGGCGATCTAGGCAAACTTACCTATATGCAATGTTGCTTCGTTTCGCCGCTACAGGGCGCTAAAGTTTACAAATTAATATTGTTTTTCTGAATAATTTCTAAACGCCTTTATCGATTTCCACTAATTTTGGAACTAAGAATGACCACTATTAATAGCGTGTTTTGACGTATGTGCCATCTTTTTTTAATACCTGCAAATTAAAAAAGGGCGTGTGAATGGTAATTAAAAGTTCCTATTTTTGTTACCCCCCGTATAAATGACTTCAATTATTTCTCACACTAGCTGACTTCACGTTGAAACTTTTTTGTTTCTTATAAAAATGTATCCAGACATGTAGTTTCTTTACAAAAAAATTATTTACCTACCATACCTTGTAATTCTTCATTGCTGTTTATTCAGAATGAGAAAACATGAAAAAAAATTTAATTCTAAAGAACTACCATTTAGTTTGATTTTTATAACAATTGTTTGAAACTTTTTATGTTGTGCATCGTAAATATTTTTTTTGTAGAGCAACTGCATGTCTGGCTAAATTTTTACAAGAGACAAAAAAGTTTTAAAATAAGTCAGCTAGTGTCAAAGAAATAATTAAAGTCCTTCATACGGGGGGTGACCAAAAGACAATTCACATTTTGGGGTGACAAATACAGATTTACCAATCACATGCTATTTTTAAATTTGCAGGTATTAAAAAAGATGGCGCATACATCAAAACACGCTATTAATAGTGGTCATTCTTAGTTCCAAAATTAGTGGAAATCGATAAAGGAGTTTAGAAATTATTCCGAAATAATATTAATTTGAATTATTCAGAACGAGAAAACATAAAAAAAAAAAATTAATTCTAAATAACTACCAACTAGTTTGATTTTTATAACAATTGTTCAAAACTTTTTCATGTTTTGCATCGTAAATAATTTTTTTGTAGAGAAACTGCATGTCTGGCTACATTTTTAAAAGATACAAAAGTTTTAACGTGAAAGTGTCAAGAGAAATAATTTAAGTCATTTATACGGGGGGTAACAAAAAGACAAACTTTTATTTACCAATCACACGCCATTTTTAAATTTGCAGGTATTAAAAAAAGATGGCGCATACGTCAAAACACGCTGTTAATAGTGGTCATTCTTAGTTCCAAAATTAGTAGAAATCGATAAAGGCGTTTAGAAATTATTCCGAAAAAAAACAATATTAATTTGAAAACTTTAGCGTCCTGTAGCGTCAAAACGAAGCAACATCGCATATAGGTAAGTTTGCCTAGATCGCCTTATTTTTGGTTAAGGAATTTGTGGTAAAGTAAAGCGTTGTACAGTCATTTCAAGGGCATCCTGTATATTCACAAAAAAAATTTATTAATGGAACTTGTTTTTTAAAATTACGATCGAGTTTCGAAACCTTAAACCTTGTAAATTGATAAAAACATCTCGGTTCGTGATTTAAAAACGTACGTTATCAATGTAGTCAAAAGCTCAATGGTACCTAACCAAAACCTCCACACCTCTAACACCGGACACAATCCTCACTTAAGCATCCAAGTCGTTGATGAAAAGGACCTCACGATTCGTTAAACCAGCTTGTTCTAGAGTCTGTACTCGTTCTTTCTCGTGCGCGGGACGGCACCTTAGCGTTCGTTTTGGAAAGTTAGTCGTTATTTCAAAAGAGTCAGGAGAACTAGGATGGCAGAAAACAAAGAAGAAGACGTGCTGGAAAAAAAATAAGGCTTTAGATTATTACCAACAAAAAAAATATAATTGTCATCTATTCATAATTACAGAAACTTTTAATTCGGTCTCGTAGAAGTTGTAGGTTCACATGAACCTCACACAGTCAGGGAATTAAATTAGTTCCCGTATAACTCTTACCTCTAGAGAATGACTTTTAAGAAACCTCCTTTCCAGTCTATTTCCGGAGGGTAACTTAAAAAGTACATGGACTGCATCTGGATGGGTCGGATCTGGTTCTGGTGGTACTTTATTGACCGAATCTATTTTCTCTCTTCGTAGAGCTTCTTTCCTTTCTTCTTCTTCTCTCGCTTCCTAAATAAAAATATAAATACAGATTTTCGGATAATATAAAAACTAAAAATACTACTAGATTGGGTTATTGATAAAATAAAAGCTCATTAATTGTATTGTGCCAACGTTACGACCTCTATGAGGTCATCCTCGGGGCGCTAAAAAGGAATTTTTATATAATATAATTATAATAAATATGTCATGTTGGAAAATATTATAGTAAAATTATCATATAAAGTGTGCCTTAGTACAAAATATACTTACTTGTTCTACCCGTCTTCTTTCTTCCGCCTCAGCCTGTCGTCTTTCCTCTTTCAGCCTCTCTTTCTCTTGGTCTGCCCTTAAACTTTCCATAAAAGCTTCATCTTGATGCTGACGAATTGATCTATTAAAAAAAAAATAATTAATAAAATATTTTTTGTATAATTTATAGATGTTTTTTAAATTTATACATTTTTTTCTAATTAACATTTTTACCTGTTTATGCTTTGTTCAAATCGATCAGCTCTGGCCTGAACTAGATTCATTTCAAATTCATTCACAATAGTCCGCATTCTTTGTAGCAACAAATCTGGGTCTGAAAACCCTTCTAAACGACCTACAATAGTCATTCTAAAACAAGATAAAATTAAGTTTATTTCAAGGCTTAACGGAAGTCAGAACCGGCTAAGATATTCAGTTTTTTTTATGACCCATCTCCTAAAGCGCAATAAAGCCGTTTTTCATATTAAAAAAAAAAAATCTACAAATATTTCCGGACGACTGACATTAAAATAAATGTTTTTTGAAAACATCGATAAATTTGATTTTTGTGATTAATTCGTGGTTTTTTTGATTTTTATCAATTTATACTGATTTTTCATTATTTATTGTCTAGCTTTACAGTTAGAAAATCTCCTCGGCGATATACAAAATAACTTTTATCGACATGAAAATTTTCGGCAGCGTGATTTATGAATATTTTTTGCGCTGGACATAATGTTATTTAAATTACGATTAAAATTAAAAAATCAGTTGATTTAAATCATTTAATAAAATCGTCCCAACTCTGACTTGAATTAGTAAGAAAACCAACG
Source organism: Polydrusus cervinus (assembly GCA_935413205.1). Classification (NCBI taxonomy): domain Eukaryota; kingdom Metazoa; phylum Arthropoda; class Insecta; order Coleoptera; family Curculionidae; genus Polydrusus; species Polydrusus cervinus. The sequence goes on from OW284515.1 coordinate 60,165,869, forward strand.
TTTTTTGACGTTGTATACCAAAATTTTTGAAAAATGTAACAAAGGTCCTCCCCTGTGAAAAAAACGTCGAAAATTGACTGTAAAGCTATCTATGTTTGAATTTTGAATATGTTATGGACTAATCTTTTAGTAATCTTTCTGTGTAAACTAGAACCGGCTATGATATCCCGTTATTTTTTTACGACCGATGTCCCGAAGCTTAGCGTTTCTCACATTCAAAAAAAAAATCTTAAAACAAAAAAAATATTTCTACTAACGATTACAACGCTACAAGAAAGGACTCACCTATTTTCTTTTAACACCAACAATGCCATAAAAGGAAAGTACCCACAACGTACTGCATTCATTGTACGTTTACCTTCTTCAGATTGTGAGGAACAGGCCCAAAACATAAAGTTACTATTAATATAATTTATTACTTCTGGATTTGATAAAGTCTGTCTACAGAAAGGATCAGTATCTGCATTTTCAGGGTCGTGGATGTATACTGCTAGAAATCGGAGCTCTCTTTTGGCATCATTTAGAACCTACATATTATTACAATGCATATTAGAAATTCTAAATTACAGTTGAAAGTACAAAAAATATTAAAAACTGGTTTGTATTTACAAAATAAAAAATGTCTACCTGTGAGAAATTTCCCTGGTAAAAAACTGGATGATTACACCCATATTGTTCTTCATAAATCTGTATAAACTCTAAAACTTCCTGTAGTGGATCTGTTCTAGGTCTATATTCTATACCTAGAAAACGCCCTTTGATAAAAAAAACTGCTTCATTCATTACATATTTAGGTATCTAAAATGTTCAAAAAGTATGTTTCCTTACCTAATAAACGTTTAGTTATCTGCAAAAAGGTTATAATAGTACTATAACATACATTCCACATAAACCCAAATAAAGCCCTGAAATATCTCTTGAATCCTGACCCCGATCCATCAGTAGGAGGTGAAAAAAACACTAGCTGTCCTAACAGGTCGTTTACGACTGCAGGTGGCCTTGATTCAGAAGCATACACCGAAGGCCTGCCCTCTCGAATGTTAAGTTGTTCTTGGACTGCTACTTCTAAGTTCCATTGGTGTCGTTGTAGGACGTCCCTACAGATGGTAATGTCTTCGATACCTATAGTTGAAAATAGATACTTAGCAAGCAGGTCAAAAATTACTCTGTGAACCCAAATGTATGTTTTAATATGCTCACTAGTTGGATTGGTGAATATTTTTTTAAAATTTAGAATATTAATTAGATAGTTAGCATATGAAAAAAAAATGTACTTTCTATAGAAAGTTACCAGCCTGCAGCTAAAACACAACCTAATATGGTTTGTATAAAGGGAGAGAATTAGTTAAAATTATAATACTAATTTAAAACATATGATTACGGATTACTGACGATAGGAAAAATCAAAATAAAAACAAGATAAAAATGAAAAACTTTGTATAATTTTACCTGTAAGGTCTTGAAACTGCAAAACTTTTTCTGTTTGATCAGTGGTAAGGCCAAGCCCACCATTGTCGTTTGGATAATCCATTTTATAAACTAGTCTTTTTTTTTGGAAAATATCCTAGGAAATGTTTTGAATCAGTACATTTGAATTATATACGAAAAATCGCAGTGATAACAAAAATAATTCCCAAATTTCAAATGTCACATCACCATTTTCCAACAAAGTGACACATGACAAGACAAAAACAAAAAAATATGGGTTGATTTGCAGATTCCTTTATTATCAACAATAATTAAATGCGTTATGGCATGGACTTTTATAGATTTCTTTATTTCGTGCTGTAGAATTTAGTATTATTAGTAAAGCTACATAGATGGCGAAAACAAAGAAGCTTATCTCAGCTGATTACGATATAAGACGTCACAGTCCAGCTGTCATCATTACCAAATATTTCACAATATTTTTAATAATTGTTATTTTTATATAAAACCCTTGTTGTAAATTTATATTTTAGAAACTATTTAGTGCCGTAAGAAGTAAACAAGATGTCGTGTCCCTGGGCAAAAATTGAGAAGCCGGAGCCGGTTAACTTGGCTGAAATAATGTCTGAAGAAGTAGCGAGGGATCTTCAAGCTAAAGAAGACCAAAAAAGTAATGTGTTGCTAGATACAGGTAAGAGAGTATTTGTGAAATAATAGATACGTTAAAAGATATATTCACATTCATATAGTTTATTACTAGTAAGTGTCAATATGTATACAAACCTATACAAATCAACAAAAATTTCATAAAGAACATACTTAAGATATTAATAAAATAACATAATCACATGATAAAAACAAATCCTAGAATAGTTAAAAATCAAATTATATTTTGCCAAAGGGCTTGATCATCAAAAATTGATTCCATTGAAAGTATATGGATATAATCATAATCAGTAATTATACCATGAAAACTGTGTATTTTCAGAAAAACAAGAAGAACCAGGGGTTTCAAATATCGATCATGTCTTATATGATCCACAGATCTTAGATAAAATCCCAGATGAGGTACTAAAAGCAATTTCAAATGATTCTCTTGACAGCGATACCATGATTGCACAAATGTTGCAAATGCAATATGACAAGGAGTATGACGAGATGCTTACCAAGACAGAGCAGAAGTTTAATGGAGCTTCCAAGGTGTCTATATCATTTGAGAATTATAGGAGAGTCCCACAAAATTTTGGTAAGGATGTAAGAATTGATTTTTTCATAATGGTTTATGGATGAAGATTTCATAGATTGGATTTTAATTTTAATCCTTAATAATATTTTTAAATTAAATCCACTGTATTGTGTTGTAGTAATTTTGTTTTATTAGATTTTGAAAGTGACTCTGAAGAGGAGGAAGTAGAAGATATCAAAGATAGAAAAGACTGGGACAGATTTGATTCATTGCAAAGGGACCTCAACTCTATACCAACTTGTGGTTATAAGGTAAAAAAGAAATTTTTATTATTGCACCATATTTAAATGATTATGTTCCATAAACATAAACTTATTTATCAATAAAAGTGTTTTTTACATTTTTTATGTTATTAATGACAACTATTGATAATTTCTTTTTCTAGGTGCAACCAGATGGTGGCCTTATTACCAAACATGACCTGACTAATAGTGGAAGAAAAAATGCTTGCAAACTTCTGTCCTTTCCACCGGAATTTCAAACAGGAGATGGTGAAACTTTTGATTTAAAATTACCTAATAAAGTTTTTAATAGGTTAGTACCTTTATACATTATAAAACATATATTTGAACATACTTAAAAATAAATTGGTAATGTAAAGATTTTTTGAATTTTAGTTTAAAAATGCACTCTAATAAAGAACAAGTACGTAGACATAAGGTGCATGACAAGAAGGAAGACCATGCAACAGCAGAATTTGGTGTGGATGAACCAACTCGTATATTACTATACAAGATGATCAATGCACAATTATTAAAACAAGTTAACGGTGTTATAAGTATTGGTAAGGCTAATTTTTAACATAGCTTATAATTGATTTATCTTATTATTAATAAACTGGCTTTCAAACACATTCATGTTTCTTTTGTAAAAATCAAATTTGTATTTATGGCATAACAATATCTTTTATAGGAAAGGAGGCAGTCATTCTTCACGCTGAAATAGACCCTGAGTTTCCTCACGCCAAAGTCCTACTTCCTAAAGAATGCGCCATCAAAGTTTTTAAGACAACTTTGTCAGAGTACAAACAAAGAGACAAGTATATTAAGGATGATTACAGATTTAAGGAAAGAGTTGGTAAGTTTAAGAAATTTTTAAAAAATATTTTTTTATAAGGAAGACTAAATTTTCTTTACAGAAATTCTTTCCATTCTAATATCTTTCTATTTTTTGTAGGTAAACAAAATTCTAAAAAGATAGTGCCTATCTGGGCAGAAAAAGAAATGGCTAACTTGGTAAGGCTTGGGCGAGTCGGCTTAAATTGTCCCCAAGTAGTGACATTGAAAAGACACATCTTGGTTATGTCATTTATAGGCGAAAATCATACAGCAGCGCCTAAATTGAAATATGCTCGTATGAGCGAGGATGATATATTTGAGGCTTATGAACAGGTATGTTTTATTGATTGGCTTAAAAAAATTGTTTATCATTAATACTATAGGCAAATTACTCATAATTCCATCTGTACTTAACATTATTTTTGTATTTATAATTATTTTTTTAATTTTAGGTGATCGAAGGCATGAAAACACTCTATCATAAGGCGAACCTTATACACGCTGACCTGTCTGAATACAACATTCTATGGCACAATAGGAAATGCTATTTTATAGATGTCAGTCAATCTGTAGAGCCCAGCCACGAAAATGCATTTTACTTCTTATACCGAGATTGTTGCAATATAATAAATGTAAGTGTTTTTTTAAATTTATTTATAAATAACCTCAAGACAGTAACAAATAGTACTGGCACCGAGGCCTACAGATATTTCAGTATTTTAACAACAATAATTTAGTTGAGGTTTTAGGTTACACAATATTGTAATTTCTTGAACTAAAGATTTCTCTTTTTTTTTATTGCTAAGGCAAGGATTAGTTTCCATTCATACATACTTCACTGTCTTCTGAAAAACTTAACAATTTTTAAGGAGGTTGTGGAGTACCTCACGGTTCAATTCTTGGTCCTTTACTATTTTTAATTTATATATTTTCAATTTTTTTTATTTCTTTACAGTTTTTCTCTAAAAAAGACATAGTAAGAATAACTCCCGACGAATTATTTACGGAAATAGTCGGTTGCTCTTTCACCGATAAAATGGCTTTACAAAGTGTACAGGAATCATTCAAAATGAAACCTCATTTAGTGGATAAACCGGGCGTAGAGTCTTCTTTTACCTTCGACAGCGCTTGGGAAAAAACGGAACGAGGTGAACTGCCACAAGTGGATGGCGAATCAACCAGTCATGAATTAGTTGAATCAGCGATTCCCGAATCAGTTGGATCAATGAATCAAGTGTTGAAAGTAGAGAAGATTATTAGTGATGCGGAACAGATTGCGTTGGTTGATCCAACATCGGCATAAAGGTATAGTATACATATTTATGCCATACAAATTCGGTAATTGATTTTATTAAGAAATGAAATGAATTTAATAAGTTTTTATTTGAGTGATCACACAAAACCAAATACCTAAATCCATTTTTTACTTTTTTTTAGCCTGATTCACTAAAATCATAATTATCTTTAAAATTTAGTTCTTTTAAAACAATTTTGCAATTTATTCCAAATAGTTCAAAGTTTATTGCATTTTGTTGGTTTATTTGTACTGCAGAATATTAATAATTGTTTTTTTTTTGTAGAATCAGAAGACCATAAATAATAAATATACATACCAGAAAGAGCTCCATTTATAAAAATGCAACTTCCAGAGAAATAAAGTTTTATTTATCATATTTTTGTTTCACTTCTGGCCAGGGTTGCAATAAATCACGATTTTTTGAAAAAATCAATAAATCTGATTTTTTCGATTATATCGCAATTTTTATCAATTTATATTGATTTTTTCCTTAAATATGGCAATAATAAACTTTAAATTACGTATTTTCATTATTTTGTCTCTTATTCGGCCAAAAATATTTGTTGTCTAGATTTAAACTTAGAAAATCTCCTCGGCGACGTACAAAATAACTTGTATTGACATAAAAATTTTCGGCAGCGTAATTTATGATTATTTTTTATGCTGGACTGATGATGATAAATTGTTTTTACACTTACATAATGTATCTAAACACTGCATTTTAAATAAACTATCTTTCTTTTTTTTGAATTTCCTGATGAGTTATTTGCTTCGGCGATTTGTTTTTACAGAAATTTATAATTTGATTTAAATCACGATTATTCCGGGTTTTTCACTATAATCGAATGTATCATATTCAGCACAAAGATCCTGAATTCCTTATAAACCTATAAAAATTTATCCCCAAGAAGGTACATTAGATACATGACTAATAAACGTTTTCTTGCCGAACACAGTGGTGATATTTTACAAACCAACAAAATTCCTCTAAACGCTATTTCAAACTGATTTTCTCGGAATTATTCAGCGTCAATTATAATTATTTCCAGCGAATCGAGAATCTGGTATCAGCCAGTGCGAGATTTTACGGCCTGAAAAATCAATTATCGGGATTTTGTTAGCTTGCAAAATGTCACTATTGTGAATCAGCTTAGGCGATAAACTTTTGTCCGTATGGTGTAACGAACCTATTTCATGTCATTTTTTGCCATTCTTTCGAATTAGGATTTTTACCTCTTCGTTCGCTGCCAGAGGGCCATTCCCGAGGGGGGCCCACAGCTTAACGTGGGTTCCGAACCACGATCCTCAGTCATGCAACAGTCGGAGGTTATATCCAAGCGTTTATGCTGCTTGTAAGTAAAGAGTTCGGTAACTATTACATTATATTGTACTCGATGACTATATTATGGTTACACTCTATTATGCTGTTCCTAGACCAAGCGGTCTGCGAACAGCTACTTTTTAGTATGTTTATAGAAAAACAAATAAACATTTTGTCATAAAGTATTTATTTTACATTACAAAAGACAGAACAAAGGCAGGGCTTAAACAAAACCTTAAAATTCTTATCAATCAAAACAGCGATAGTTTCTTATTTAATAAGTCTAATTAATTACCTTTCAGTATATTACATCACTTACATAATTTGCAATTGTAATTAGTCTTAGAAATAATAAAATATCTCTACGTAACTTAAAACAAAAGGAGGAAGTACTTACTTACAATAGCAAATGTGCACCCACAATAAAACTCTAAAATATTTAAAACAATTTCAGCCTTACATTTTTTAAAAGGGTTATTTTGTCCGTTATAGGACCAAGCAAACATTTTTACAGGAAAGTTTTTTTGAACATTATCAAAGATTTGATGGCGGTGTGAAACATGTATATTAATTGAAAAAGTTTTTGTGTATTTTTCAGGATGAAAACCTACCAGCCTCCCTTAAAGAAACCTTACGAATCAAAATAGGTCAGACGAGGGGTAGTCTCACACCTATTTTAACCACAAATCGTTGCTAATAACCTATACATTATACGATTAAAGTTAGTTTGTCTATCTTCATAGTCTCTACCAAAAGGGACACCACCCTATATAACACTGACAAAGGTTTTCATTGCTAGTAGCCTGCTGTATCAACAAATCAACTTGCTTCTGAATCGTCAACATCTCTTCCGAATGGAAATCCTTCCCAGTCAACTTATCCCTTACCCTGTTTATAATAGTCACAGCCTTCTTGCTCACCGTCTCAGGTTGGGAACTGTCCGGTACTATCTCAGCTAAAAGAGATCTGCGATTCAGCACGCTTAGTGACTCGCCCAGCTCGTTTTCCTGAGAAGTACCCGTTGAAAAACTTCCTACTTCTCCAGTGGTAGATTTGTTTTTATAATTTGTCTCGATAAGACGCCAGTTAAGTAGAGGGTCGTATACAAACGCTTCGAGCACCGCCATTAAACTGTCTTTATTCCTGTGAAGTACCGACATCACGCTCTCGCAGGTACGACGATACGTTCCTTCGATACCGGTTACTTCCATAGCGTTGATTAGCATGCGGGTAAGACGAAATGGGATTTTTTCGGGGAACTTTTCTCTGTCCATAGCGACCTAAAAAAATTATTTTTATTAAATGCATATAAAATAAGTATGTCGTCAAATGTACAGAATGAAATGTTAAACAAAGTAGTCTAGTATCCTAGGAGCTCGGGTCTAAAAGTCTAATTGCAATCTAATTTTTCGTTTCACGCTTGAACTGTTAATTTAAATCTTTAAATAATGTATTTTGGCTTAGATTACAAAGATCTTGCAGGAAACGTTTAGTTTTAAAACTTTTCCTTCTAAAAGTCCTATTTTATATAAAGATTAACGTTTCTGACGCATATCGTTTTAGTTATTGATTTATGATGATATTTTAAAGAAAAACGAGTAAAAATAATAATATTTTATAGTTTTTTTTCTATTATATACTTTTCTGTTCCGTTGCCCCTTTTTAGAGCTATTTTAAATCAACAAAAATATAACCCAATCCAATAAAATATTTTTACAACAAAATCAAAAAACAATAGGTATTTATTTTTAAAGAGAAAAATTAAAGTAAAAATTTTAATTGAAACATTTTTTATGAAAGAAGTGTAATAATTTATAATAAAAAAAATAGTGCGGGAGAAACGCGAGAATGCTTAATTATGAATATACAAAACAGCAGTTAAAAAGGAGTATTTCAAAACCTAAGTATTTACACCAAAAACTGCTCTTAGATCTACGCTCTTAAAATATATGATTTCTGAAAAATCATCAATTTTGGCGTGTTGAGCTATATTTACTTTATTTTTAATCATGAAAAACCAAGCCCGAAAAACGCTGGTTAGTCATACATACGTCTTATGTTAAAATTTGATTGACACCAATATTCAATGTTTTTCACAAATATAAAAAAAGGGTTTTTTTTTATAAAGAGCCAGCTAGTAATATCCAAAAAAAAAGTAAAAAAAAACATTACAAATCAAATTTAATCCAACCATGCAGAGGGGGAGAGGTAATAATTTAATTTTCGAAATTTGATAGGTGAATTTTAAATGAACTTTGGACGTGGTCCCGAAAATTTTTCGCCTGCGGCGCTTTTCCGCCTTCTTCACTAGGTACAATATAATGAAATATATGTAGTTCCGACTGTCCCTTTCTCCAGAAAAAAAAAATGTCCTACTTACGCCCACTGAGCCGCCCCTCCCCCACACACGCAAGTATATTTTGTGGCTACGCCACTGCAAAGTACGTTTCTTACCTCAAAGCAATCACCAAAATCAATATGTAGAATCTTCCCAGTAAGCCTATCCAGCATCAAGTTGGAAGGATGCCTATCTCCAAGACCCAAAATGTACCCTACCATAGACATCACAGCCAGGGACCTGGTGTAATTTGTTCTCCGTTCAAACCACACCTCCGAGGAGGGACTTTTGAGCCACAAGAGCCTGGCCAAATCGTCACCGTGAGTGTGCTCAAGAGCGTGCTCGAAAACTTCCACTTTCTGCATCACCGTTAGGTGGTCGTAGTCTGGTGCCATGCGTAACATGATCCTGTAATGGATAGAAACTTTTGAATCATTGTATTTTTTGAGTTCCATATACATACAAGCCTAGGAAGTAATAGAATCATCTAACAGACTTCATTTATGCCTTACCTATGTTCAATATTCAAAAGAATCTTCTTTTTATCCCTATAATCTCTAATTAGAGTGTGCAAAGTATCACAGTGCGGCACCCATCCTATTAGGCCGCTTTTCGTACTTAAAGGTATAACGACGTATCTCTGTATTGTCAAATTTCTTCTAAACGTGTCGGGATCTTTCAGCAGGAGAGTGTTTACGAGTCCGAAAAGCTGCATCACTCGCTCGTCCTGCCTTAAATCTTCGTGTCCTTTCAGCAGGAACATGTAATCTTTGCCGTTGCTACCTCTGATGACGAGTTTTCTTGGCCGTTGTTTTGACGTTATCACCTGAAAGTTAACACAAAATATAGTCAATATGGAGGTAAATAAATTATTAAAATTTAAAGGAAAATAGGTATATTATCAGAAATTTTTAATTGAAACATACTTACTTCAAGAGACCGTTGAAAATAAGCGATTCTAACCACAGCCTGTCCAGGCGCGTAACTGCCAGGCACAGCAAGTTCCAAGTCCTGGCACTTGAGTAAATTAGGTGACACATAATGCAACTCCAAAGATGTTAACTGTGGTAGCTGCCTAGATATTCTCCTAAAGACGTGATAATAGAGGTCCCATGCTTGGTTTAGGTCTCTTATATTCCCTGATAGCCTGTATCTTTGACACCACTCGTGAGCCTCGGCCAAATCTCGACCATACGCTTGGGTAAAACTAGTTTCCTTCAGTGTCTCAGGTCCTCTTTGCATCATTTGATGCAGCGGTTCCAAAATGCGCAGCATACCGTCTACGTTCCTTTCTCCAAAGTATAATCTATAATAAATTATAAATAAATAAATAAATAAATAAAATAATTTTATTGAAAGAACAAATACTTGTACTAACAAAAGATGGTTAGACCGCACAGCGTGTATTAGTAACCACCTGTAGTAAATATGAGTATAAGTATACCTAGTTACTTATACAATAATTAAGAATATTTATAATGAAGACTGGGTGTCTAGTATGTATTTCTTGATCTTATTTTTAAAGTTAATGCTGCTAAAATCAAAATAAGCGGGAAAAAGGTTAAACACATGAGCAAAAATATATAAAAAACAAGATTTAAAGAATTCGGTACGGTGTTTAGGAATATCCAGTATTTGCTTATTACGTGTGTTTACCTGGTGGATCTCCTCGCGCCTGATCATTAAATCACATAGATAGGATGGAGATTTATGGGATATGACTTTATGAATTAAACAGCTCATGTGTATAAACCTTCTTTGGCCCATACTAAACTTAAATGTATTAACAACATGTTGACTGACATGATCTCTACGCGATAAGTTATGTACAAATCTCACACAAGAGTTCTGGATTTTTTGAATTCTGTATTTATGGAAATTTGTTAGATAAGGTCCATATACTATATCTAAGTAACCAGGAATGGAAAGCACTAGTGATTCAGTCAGGGTTGTTTTAGCAGTGGTGGGCAATAAGTCCCTAAATTCATACAATGATTTAAGTCTTAGGTAAGACCTCTGGGATATCTGATTGACGTGTTTATTGAAGGTTAATTTTTTATCCATCGTGAGTCCTAAATTTCTCACTTCATCTTTCCACTGTATTTTGACATTGTTTAAGAAAATATGTAAATTGTCAACATTAACATCAGTCTTAGAAAACAATATACCTTGAGTCTTATTAGGGTTAATTACAAGAGAGTTTTTTGCTGCCCAGCGCGATATATTAACCAAGTCATCGTTTATGGCTAAGATGCAATTCAAAATATTTTCTGGGGATGCGTCTAAGTAAATTTGTAAGTCATCCGCGTAGATGTGATGTAAACAGTATTTTATGACACTAATTAAATCTGAGATAAAAATGGCAAAAAGGATTGGTCCGAGGATTGACCCTTGTGGGACCCCAGACTGCACTTCTTTCCAGCTTAATGTCTTCATCTCACCTTCCCTGCTTATCCTAACAGCCTGCTCTCTGCCCAATAGATAGCTCCGGAACCAACCATTACAATCTATTTTATAGAAAGCCAACTTAGATAATAACAATTCATAATTAATGGAATCAAATGCCTTGGTCATATCTATTAAAACTCACATGTAATTTTGTCACTTGTAATTTTTAGTAGCGCCGTTGTGCAGCTATAACTAGGCCTAAACCCAGATTGATATTTGGGTAAAATATTATGTAATGTGACAAACTCATTAAGTTGGTATTTAATGATTTTTTCAAGCACCTTAGATGCAGCAGGTAGAATACTGATAGGCCTAAGATCATTCAAAGTGGGATTTTCAACTTTGGGGACAGGGGTTATAAGAGCTTTTTTCCATATGTCCGGAATAGTACCTGATTCAAGAGAGAAATTTATTAAATTTGTAAGTGGATTGGATAAAAGTAGTTCAAATGCACCACCATCAATTGCAAAGTTTTGCTTACCTAGAAGCTTCTTCTAGCCCCTCGTGCCAAATTTCGTGCCATAGAATAGCCACTCTAATCAGTTCCTCTGACGCCATCAGAGACTGGCTTACCAAAGTTGGGGAATGTTCACTCATGGACTTCAATATTTTGTTGGCTGCGCTTCGTCGAATGGGAGAATTACTTTTTGATGCTACAGTTAGGGGATATACCAGCGCCTGAAACAAGATATTACTATGTAGAGAGCTAAAATTGGGAACATTTATGGTAAGCATTAGTCAGTACATAAAAATAAGGTACACAATATTAACTTGTATACTTAAAAACATTTTATGATGGAGCTCATAAAAAAATTATCTTATAAAAACGTATTGAGGTCTTACCTGTGGATGAATTTTACCAATATCCACCAGCAAATGATGTATAAGCTTCGAAACCAACAATCTATTAGTATCGATCCTCGCTATCAATTGAGGGATAACTTGTAACCAAGTATTTTTATCTACAACCCGGATTCCTTCAGATATTGCTTCAGAAACTAGGGTAGACTGGCCATAGTCAAACCATAAGGTCAGTAGACGTAATGTGTCTTGTAGAGAACTGCCTTTCGACAGGTAGATAGACCTTAAAATGCAAAAGGTATAGAAAGTGTAATCTACGAAAGTAAAAATCTTAAAAAATTCTAAAGTAAGAACTTACTTAAAGAATCCTCCGACGGCCAACACCGTGTGTTCGTTAATGTCAATTTCTTGGTTTGCCCTTTCGGGTATCGGCCTACCCGTCTGGCTATCGTTTGGATTCTCCTGTTTATTTTTATACAGTAGGACAGTTTCGAAATTGATATAGGCCCATGCATGCCAGGCCTTATACCAATCTTTATCGAATTCAGTAGCTTTTTCATAACATTTCAGTACTGAACGGATAGATATTGTATTTATACCTTCCAAACTTTCTTGCCAAGTGCCAAGCTTTAAATAACATCTAAAAAAAAGGTTTTGATAAAAATATTATTTTATAGATTTGTAAATATAAGAAATTAAATTGTAATTTTCTTACGCTGTTAACATAATGTTACCTTGCAAGGAGTCTCTGTCTTTCTTCCAAACTATTATCTACCCCCTCCACTTGAACGTAGGAAGTCAAAAAAGACTGCAAGTGATCGAAGGCTCTTTGCCTCTGATCCATTTGCCATAAATGTTTGCAATACGCGAATGTGACTTGCGGTTGCGAGACTGGAAGCGATTTATCTGGACATTCTTCAGGATCGTAGCCTAATAACATCACTAATGTTTTATGGGAAAGTTTCTGAAACATGAAATAAAAATAGTATATTTTAAAATGGGTAAAAATTAACCAAAAGCAGGTTCAAAACTCAAAGTAGGTCAAATGCACCACCCTAAATTCTTACCAAAGATCCACTTTTCCTGCACAAAGCGGCGTATTTAAGCCACGTCTTTACATCTTCGTGAGGCTGTAAGACCAACGAGTGGACCTGTATTATTTTTTGCCAGTCTTCAACTAATCTTTGGCCAGCTTGCAATCTTTGCCACCACATTTGTTTGAGGGTCTCCCTCCTCTCTGGCACTAACTTGTATTGCATAACCTAGAAGACAGTGTAAAGAGGGTTTATTCATTAAGATTATACTAAAGATAGTTTCTTACCTCCTCTAATTCACTCAGCATTTGTACTTGTACCATAGCCCCGTAAGCTCTTTGGTAACTTTCTCCCGCCATTGCTGTCAGTTCCGTATCGATCATGTCCCTTGAAATATCGATGAAGTCCTGAGCTAGCTTGTATTGTTCCTTATGGATTGCTAAAATGGCTCTATAGAATGATCCATCTTGTGTGTCTTGAGGTATAATATTTACAAATCTAGATAAAATAATAATAGGTGTATAAATATTAAGGTTTATTAGAAAAATTGAAGTACATTGGGGCATACAAAAAAATGTTGAGCTTTGTTTTCTAATTTGTAATCTTCAGTTTACATCTCTATAAAACTGATAATATTTGTAATAAGTATTCGAATACCGTCTTGTACAAAATCGCGACGAAACAGAGCCAACAGTTTCCAAAATATTGTAACCTACCTTTCCATAGACTGATAGTTATGCAGGCCAAAAGAAGAGGCCAAAGCTAATCTGCAAGCTTTTAGTTTGTGGTCTTCGCCTAAGATGGCAAATTTATTTTCTACTACTTCGTGGAGTTGTCCCCATTCTCCTAGAGCCTCCAAGCATCTGAAATAATATATATTTTTTAATAACTACGTCTCTGCATCAATTTGTGTCAACATTATGTTTTCATAAAAACTACAGGCAAAATTTAAAAAGTTTATTTTAGAAATTTTTCAAAATTTGTCGTGATCGCCAAAAATAGAATTAATGTTTTGTCCATAATTTAGCGTTTCTTTGTTTGTGTGAGAACATAAACAAAAAAAAAGGTTTCTCTCATTGTCATTTCTTACCCCAATTTTTAATCAGATTAGGTCTTACCTCATTTGTCCTATACAACCTTCTTGATCCGTTTCGTTAAGCTCAAGTTTTTCTTTATATAACCCTAAAGCTTTGTCCCAATTATGTAATTTTTCATACCATCTTACCTATATACAAATAGAAACCAATTATTAAAAGCAAAAATAATATAATCATATTGTAGTCAATATAAAAATTTGTAGAATTCCCTCACAACCGACTGGATTATTTTTTACCTGGACTTGTACTTCATTCCCTTGTCTCATAACAAACTGAAGTAGCCCTTCAGCTGCTTCTTTTTGTTGTAGTTTATTATTGATCGAAATTAGTGACTCTATTACAAGATGATCTTTGCTTCCACTGCGTAAAAATTCGTCTTCCTTGTAGTGAAGTGCTTTGGCATAAGCTCTACAATAAAATAAAGTATATTTTAATAAAATCAAGAAAGGAAGTCGACTATCATCTAAAGGGAGTTTTAACAAAAGTATTTTTGGCGTACTCTGATGGCTGTATATCAATCGATATCATAATTTATTACCTGCAGTGCATAGCGTGTTCGCCCAAAAGATGCCCATCCAAAGGAAGTGGCCCTTTATCACAATGTTCCATGAATTCAGCTAGATTAAGGATGGTTTGTGTTATTTCCGGTACATCAGGTACAGTTAACGCTTGCTCTAGACACCCTAAAAATATTTGTATCTCTTGTGAAACATATACAATCTATGTTTTTCGTTTTAGTCGTCTTAAAAAAACCATAAGAATTATTTTATAGAAAATACTTTATTTACACCGTAGTATACTTACCTATAAGCTCCTTCTGCATGTTTTCGCTTAATTCTGTCCAACAGCTTACGAAAGCTGCGTTAAATAGGTCCCTAGGCAATTGTGAATATGTCTGAGCCAAAGGAAGACACGATCTTAATGCGGGAATAGGTGATTGTTTCAATAGTTCCAAGCTTAGGCCTCTTAACCATTCTAACCAGTCGTCCTATAATAATTAAACATGCGTACAAAATTATTAAAAAATCGCATATAATAGTGGCCTTCGTTGTGATGATATTTCTCCAAATTGAGTTCAACAATTTTTTTAAATTATTTACACTCCTACAATGAAATGTAAATAGAAATATTTGTAAAATTTACTGTGGCTGAAGGACCTTAATCAATAAAAAACCTGTATTCTCTTGTAACGAATTTTAAAATTTAAATTTGTTATACATTTTCGTAGTTTTTAATATAAATAGGCAATTTTTGATAATTATTTTCTCCCAATAAAAACCCTAAATTAAAATTATATTAAAAGACAATTATTCCGTGAAACTAAATTTATACCAGCGGAAAATATCCAAAATCAAAGATAGAAACAGAATTTTGATTTATTTACAAATTCTTGGAAAAATATTTTGAAGCCAAATAACCCACAAAACTAGCAATTTTTCTTCCATCTCTAAGAGTTAAAAAAATACCTTTGACACTCTTCTTATAGGCATCCAGGCTTGTTGCAGGTTTTTTTCAGAAACTTTTAATCTCTGCGACATAATTGAGGTATCACCAGACATACCAATCTCACCCCTGTTTCGCCTTTGTCTAAAGGAACAGAAAAACACTTCATATTTTGCTTTTTTTCTTATAAACATACCAAAAATAAATAACCTGATATGTAAACAAAACTTACGTCCCCAGGGTATTATCATAAATAAATACATTTCTCACCTGCTTCTGGGTATAGGTAGATCCCGTTCATCGGCCATTGTCGTTTCGCTTTGAATTACCGACACCAAAGTTTCCCACCTTAAAACCAAAATAACCGGTAAATTAGTAGTTCAAATGCACCACTCGAAAAAAGTTAAGAAAACGTTATTTTCTTCAATAGAAAATACTTCCCTTACCTTCTATTGTTGATCCGGTGTTTGGTGACCACCTTCTGCACCATAGGCACGAAAATACAAAACTTCCTTCCCAACTGAGTAACCAAGGAACACAAAGTGTCCATCGCAGTGTCGCGGAGTTCAGGATTTTTGTCAATAGTCCTCACCAACGGGTGCGTTATGCGCGATATGTAATCAGATAGATCGATTAGTTCTGCTAGTTGATCGATTGTTTCCAAAGCTTGCTTTGACACTGCCGTAGGACAATCGGAGGCGTCAACCAACCTTAAAAAAAATGAAATTAGTATATTTTATTAAATATCTCGAAAACGGTAACAGTTACGAAAAATATCTTTAAATGAATATTGTAGTCCTACGAAAAATACAACTTTTTGATTATACGCATTTTGGTCGTAAAGTGTAAGGTTTAGGAATAAAATGGATTTTCGCGAAATTCCAAAAATCTTGAAAGTTTTGACGGTTTTGATAACTTTAGATAATATCTCCGTTACTTGACATATTAGAGCAAAAGTGAATAGGACCTTTTTTGTGGGAATCAAGAAGAGGCCTTTTTTTATTTGAAGAAAAGTAGACATTTGGCGGACGACAAAAAAAACGTACCTAACAATGGGTGGTAGGACTAAATGCATGTAATCGTCCAAATTATTTCCAAACTTATGCAAAGCTTTAAGCAATTTCACCGTATGTTGTTTTTCTTTTGAACTGTCGTGGTTTAAAACTCTTAAAATTTGAGGGATTAATCTGGGCAAGTAAACCTTGAATTCGGCACCCAAGGCTTCAGCTATATTTTCCAAAAGTAGAATTATGGTACCTAAAAAAAAACATAAGTATTAAAAAGGCGGGAAAAGACACGAAGTTTCTGTCTCAAAAAAGTATAATAAAAATATTAACAGTTACATGTTTCGTCCTTTCGGGCATATTAGACTTCGACTTTCAGAAATTAATAAAAATTAAAATGTAAAGAACTGATTTCTCATCAAGGTCTGATATGCCTGAAAAAGGCGAAACACTTGCAACGGTTGATATTACTTCTTATTATACTTTCATGAGACCAAGACTTTATCCGTCCTTTTTAAATTTCAGGTGTCTTTAAAAAACATGGACGATCTCTCTAAAAAACATAAGTAGTTCAAATGCACCACTCTACGAAAATACTTTATTTACCATTATGTATAATTCTCTTACCTTGTATAGCACAATTTGGTGTCCAAAACTCTTTAATAAGGTCGCAAATATCATCCAGGTAATTCCTAATGTGTTGTTTCACAATTGATATCAACTGTGCCAACTGCTGGAAAAGAAATTCCCTGAAGTTGATGTCTGCAGAACGTACTACATTTAAGAGACTCGGAAGCACCTGTGGAGATATTAAAACATTAATTTAATATTGCACCGGGAAATCCCGGGTTCAGTATTTATTATCTAAACAAAGGAAACCAGTTATTTGATAAAAAATAAATAAAAACTTACCTGGGAAATATATGGAACACACTTTATTCCTAAACTTTTAAAGGTAAATGTAACGGCTTGCACCACCATGGTATGATATTGAGATAGTGTAGGATCCCTAATAATTTTTAAAAGGGTAGCTATTGCCATAGCTAGAATGCAAAAAAAAACATGCATTTTTCGGTAAAAAAAAATATTTAACACCCTTCTCACCTAGGTAGTATTCCTCCAAAGTACTGGAACTCATATTAACGAGCATTTCACTTGAAGTAAGGTCGCTGTCCTCCCCTGCATTTTTATCAGGCATTGGTATCAAAGTGGGCGCTTCTGGTTGATAATCTATCTCACCGCGGTGCATTTTGTGTTTATACGGATCCAGGGCACCTAAAAATTCGAGTTAAATGAAGTTATTTCAAAACTAAGAGTGTTTAAAACTAAGTAGTTCAAATGAACTACTTTTCCAGCGACGTACTTTGTGCTTTTACGAATCCCTGGTACCAAGAAGTCCAGTTAAATTAAGTTATATGAAAACGACAGGCGTTTTAAGTAAAGTAGTTCAAATGCACCATTACATACTTAATAATTTTATTAGATCAAGGTAGTTCAAAATAAATTCCTCGCTGGACGTATTGCTTACCCAAAAGTCCAAGGACTCGTATAGTCTCCCTCCGGATGTACGGGTGTTGTTCAGTCTTTAAAAAGTTGATTAAAACATCTAACAAAACAGGATATTGATTATAGGGCCTAACAACGTGCCCCGTCGCGCCCACTAGCTGTCCCAAAGTAACCAACGCCGCGCATCTTTTGTCCGGAGCTGAGGCATCGCCGAGAATTTCAAGTAAGATGACCTGAAAACGAATTAGTTGTGACCATTTGAACTATTGGACATTTAATAGTTCAAATATCCTTTACCATTAGTTCTTGCATCCAAACTTGAAGTTCTGAATCGCCCCCAGTGACCTCTGCTAGATCTCCGATTGTATAGAGCACCGACAACACGACTCCGGGGTTGGGTTCCGCTTCTTTTAACTTAGGGACCAGAACCTTAAACAATAACTCTTGGTCATTAATACCTTAGAAACATACAACATTTGTCTAAATATTAAAAAAAAACTAGTGTTACCTTCAAAATTGGTTCCATATAAGGTCGAATCAGTCTGGGCGCTCTAACAACCAAGTGATCTAGCAGAGAAGCTCCTTGCTCCTTATTTCTCCCGGTACCGGAATGCTCTAGCTCTGTCAATAGCTGTACTAGTACTTTTCTTAAGCTTGGCATAATATAGGCTGGATTCATACAGCTGAGTCTACCAATAGTGAACAGCGCCACCTACAGAAAAATATTAATTTACATGATTACAATTAATACAGTTTTATTCTCGTTAAAAAATGTAGACATTTTTTTCTACCTCGCGTATCCTGAACTCTTCATCCTGCAGTGCCACAAATAGGGCTTCCAGCGATTCCGCTTGGGCAAGATGGCGGTCAAAAGTAGGATCTAATGAAGTCAATACACCGTAGCGAACTTGAGCTTCGTTATCAGTAAGTCCAACACCTACAAATAATAAAAAAACATGTTTAATATTTTAAAAAAACGATTTTATTTTTGAGGTCCTGAAATAAAAAAAATCAAACAGCTGTTATAGTATTTACCTAATAATTTTTGCAAGACGTCGGCCACCGTTCGCGTTACAGTATCGCTGGGATTTTTTTCGGCACTTTTTATGGCGTGTCTCAGCAATCTGCTGGTCGTCTTGACAGCTTCCAATCTGATCTCAGTCACTTCATGGACTAAAAAGTAGTTTGCGCATCTCTGGACAAACGGTAAGAGTCGTTGTCCTTCGAAATCAAACGTACCTAAAATATAATTAAGTAGAATGGTTTCTTAAAAATATAATAAATCGACACAAAATGCTATTTGCTATTTAACAGAACAAATATATGTATCATTAGATAATAAAAAACCTTCTGTTTGTATTTTTCTGGATTTAGCAAAAGCATTCGATACAGTTAATTACAATTTATTGTTGGAAAAAATTTGGGGACCATTATTTTTTTATATCTATATTGTTGTCGTCGTCGTCGTTGTTGTTTTTATTATTGTTATCAGTAATTTATAATTTGAATGAAGCAAATGGCCCAAGTTGGTTGAGAAACCAGCGGTGAAAACAATAACTTCTCTATCTAAATTAAAAATACTATTATAACCTACCTAATGTGTGTAAAGCCAGCACAATCAGCTGGGTATCATTGGTATCAATGCCCAAATTCAAAGAGGAAAAGTTCGAAGTCAAATTTCTGGGCATACCCGGGTGCAAAAGAGGTTTGTTCAGCAATATATGGGAGAGCATTTTGAGCAAACCCAAGCTTATCTTGTCTTTGTGGACGGGCACTTTTTTGGCCAATTCACGAAGACAAATGGTTAGGGATTGGCTTAAACCAGTTGCTAACATCTAAAAAAAGTAAAGATAAACTTTAGATAAATTAATAGAATATCATTTCGCTTAAGTTTGTAGTAATGCCAGGATGCGGAAAACGTAACCAACCAAACAATCCATTCATAGTTTTTTACCTGTTCCAAAATATTAGGAATTTCCATCTTGTCGTGTTTTTTTAAGGCCAAGGCTAAAAATGTAACGCATTTGAAAACGCAGCTGTCAATGACGGGGCGGCGTTTGCTTGGCGTCTCACTCTTTGGCAAAGCCGCTTTTATCAACTCCATTATCTTGTCAACATACGGATCTATTTCTTCTTCTACGGCTAGCGATATTAAACCTAAATGTATAGAAAAAATGTAGTTATAATATCAGTATATTATAAGTAATATTTTAAAAAGGATATATATTATACAGGGTGTCCATGAAATGACTGAACAACGCTTCACCACAAATTCCTTAACCAAAAACAATGCAATCTAGGCAAACTTACCTATATGCAATGTTGCTTCGTTTTGCCGCTACAGGGCGCTAAAGTTTTCAAATTAATATTGTTTTTTTGGAATAATTTCTAAACGCCTTTATCGATTTTCACTAATTTTGGAACTAAGAATGACCACTATTAATAGCGTGTTTTGACGTATGCGCCATCTTTTTTGAATCCCTGCAAATTTAAAAATGGCGTGTCATTGGTAAATAAAAGTTTGCCTTTTTGTTACCCCCCGTATAAATGACTTAAATTATTTCTCTTGACACTTTCACGTTGAAACTTTTTGTCTCTTTTAAAAATTTAGCCAGACATGCAGTTTCTCTACAAAAAAATTATTTACAATGCAAAACATGAAAATGTTTCGAACAATTGTTATAAAAATCAAACTAGTTGGTAGTTATTTAGAATTAAATTTTTTTTTTATGTTTTCTCGTTCTAAATAAACAGCAATGAAGAATTACACGGTATGGTAAATAATTTTTTTGTAGAGAAACTGCATGTCTGGCTAAAATTTTACAAGAGACAACAAAGTTTTAACGTGAAGGCAGCTAGTGTCAGAGAAATAATTTTAGTCATTTATACGGGGGGTAACAAAAAGACAAACTTTTATTTACAAATCACAGGCCATTTTTAAATTTGCAAGTATTAAAAAAAAATGGCGCATACATCAAAACACGCTATTAATAGTGGTCATTCTTAGTCCCAAAATTAGTGGAAATCGATAAAGGCGTTTAGAAATTATTCCGAAAAAATAATATTAATTTGAAAACTTTAGCGCCCTGCAGCGCGAAACGAAGCAACATTGCACATAGGTAAGTTTGCTTAGATCGCTTTATTTTTGGTTAAGGAATTTGTGGTGAAGCGGTGTACAGTCATTTCAAGGACACCCTGTATATAAAAAAATGCTTTACTGTTACTTTTCATACAAAACTTACCGATCGTAATGAATGCCGTATTTCTATCCTTCTCCCTCCCTTTCAAAATATTAAACAGATAGTTCATTGCGTTGGGCAAGTGCCTGGTCACAAAACTTTTTTTGTCAAAAGCTGCAAGTCTTGGTAGAATCGACAGTAAGGTCTGTTGGACGAAGTTTACCCTTAAGGACCTAAGTAATCAAGACAAAACCCTTTGAGTAATAATTAACACCAAACAACCAAGATAATTGGTATTTTATATGTTAACTTTCTTAGTATTTGCTAAAATATACGGAGTCTCTCAAAAGTCCCGATAAAATTCATACTAATTAACGAAAAAAATGCTCCCGTATCTTGGAAACAGCTAAATTCAAAATAAACATAACATAAAATATACTTAGAATTTGAAAACCTAATAAAAAATAGGGTATTTCATTAAAAAAAACTCTTAAGACACTATAACTGAAAAATAAACAATTTTATGCGGAACCCAGTATTGTTTGGATTATAAACCTATATCTGATAATAAATTATAAAAAATTGTAAATTTAAAGCCCATCAGGGTTACTCCTATCAACCAGTAACCACATTACTGAGTAGGGGTCAGGTAAAACATTTAAAAAAAAATAATAATGAACCTGAAAATTTGAAAACTGTCACGCTCATTTTCCCCTTACCTCTGCGCCAAAACATCGATACAAATATACTCGAATTTCTCCCCCACCAACTGATGACATATCGACGATTCAATGATCGCAGGTTTCTCTGGAGCCAGCGCCGACAGAATCATGTTGTTCGACTTTTTCTTTGTATGTATAGGGTACATGAACAAAGGCCTGTTGAAACTGAACTGCTCCACTTCCAGAGGGGGTTTGGGGTCGGTATTCTCTTGCAGAACGACGTACTTTCGCTCCCATGACGCATTGGAGCAACGAAGAAGCTCATTGAGGATGAGTAGGGAGCCGTGGGAGCGCTCATCTCTTATACGCTCTCCTCGGTCGACAGAGAGAAGCGTCCCTGACATATCGTAGCATTGTTTGTACCTGAAATAAGATAAACGAAGTGTCATGTGTGAGCCGCAATTGAGTAATAAGTTTTATATGTAAATTCCAAAACCTTATGTAAATATAATAAAAAAATCACTCAACTGTAGAAAAATAATTTTATAACAAGCAATAAATTAAAAAATGCTCTGAAAGCAACCTTGTTTTAATTATAAATAAATAAGTCCTCTAGGCTTCACAAGGTTCTACACCAAAAACCTCTTATTGATAAGAGGTTTGTGTTTTGGAGTTAATTATGTAGTTGACAACAAAATGAAGCAAACCTTGTGACTCTAAAGGCAACCAAGAACAACTTACCAAGAAGAAGAACCCCTTTGATTATGCTTGGCATTCTCTCTTTGAGCCGTCACAACTAGTGCAGCCCTCAAAGCTTCAATAGCAGCCTCTCGGATAGCTTGTTTCGGGTCTTGAACAGCACAAAATATAGAATCGAAGAACTGGGATACTTGCTGATAGAAGTATGTAGGAAGAGCAGTTGCGAGTTCTTTAAGAACTAGCACTGCAGCATGGCGTTTCAACTGTAAATAAAATAGATAAAAATCATGAAAAAAATTTCACCATTTGTTGCAAAAACTTCAGAATTTTTCACTTACCTCAACTCTATCTTCACTGAGCCACTCCAGGGCCTTTTTAACTTCAAACTCGACATACTCTGAAGCTTTGGAACCAGAAACCAGGGCTAAACTAGCCATAGTTTTGGCTACAAGTTCCATAACACCTACATCACTTGAAGGTAAAAGGTTTCGAAGGTAGTTTGCAAATCGACTGATTCTTGTTGTCATGTTACCCACATCAGCTCCGATAAGACACACTAAAAGTAGTTATTCCTGAAGTGTACCTATAAGCCTTTTATAGCACTAACAGGTTTTAAAAGCTCCATTTTACTTACCGATAGCCAAAATCCCCCCTTTCTTTTCATTAACATCGCTACTAGACACCATTTCAAAGATATGATGATTAAATTCATCCAGAAAGTTGGTGATTTCTTCAGGAGTGGCTTCGCGCAGATCATTTTTGACGTACACGAAAAGTTCCTTGGCAGCCCTAGACCTTGTTTGTTCATTTTTTGACTTTAAGTTCGATACAAACTGTTGCATGATACCCAAAGACATGGTGAAGTTTTTGTTGGGATATTATTAGTTCGAGACTTACTTTGCCATATTGCCTTAGACATACACTGTATGAACATAGATTTGTAGTGTACCCAAGCTCAATTTAATACACATGAAACTTCTCATTCATCAGGAAAAAAAAGGTCTAAAAGTCAGAGAGAATTACTAGGGATACTACGTTGGTTTTAATAAACTCTGTACTTACTGAATACATTATTAATTGATCATTTTTTACCAAAGAATGAACGGCTTTCTCTATTTTTTTAACCAAAATCGGGCATGGAAAAAAACCAAAACAATCTTTATCATAATATGGCCCCAAAGAAAAATATGTCGATTATTTTGTGAAATATGTAAGATTTTTAATTTTTAGGATTATTTATCAGTAAATGAGTATAGCTCCATGTTACGCTACTTGATACGAGATGTCACAACAGTACAGAGCGGTGACATTTATTGTAAAATTGTAAATACAAGGACATGTCGAAAAGTTTGTCTATAGACCGGGGTGTTTCAAAATCAATTAATTCCTTTTATTAGGCCATTTATTGAAATATATTTGGAAAAAAACGTAGGATAGAATGTTTCGGATAAAATAAAACAAAGTGGCTTATAGTTAGGTCATTTTAATTAAATTTTCTTTACAGAGTCAACATTTTTGCCGATTCTG
The DNA here is from genome assembly GCA_935413205.1 of Polydrusus cervinus. Classification (NCBI taxonomy): domain Eukaryota; kingdom Metazoa; phylum Arthropoda; class Insecta; order Coleoptera; family Curculionidae; genus Polydrusus; species Polydrusus cervinus. The sequence continues at coordinate 60,189,957 of OW284515.1, forward strand.
GCAACTTTAAATAAAATGTGAAATAATTTTTATAGTTAACAACTTAAAAACATTAAAGATAGATCACTTACAAAAAAGGCAATTGCTTAGCTTAGTAGTAGTATTGCAAGAACGTTTTCTTTTTAATTAAATGTAAAAAATTGAATTTGAGGTATTTTATAGTAATTTTTTTAAGAATTAATAAAGATATGAAGCTTGAAAATAAAAATTCCTAAATTTTTGAACCTAACCATTGCAAAACGACCACTAAGCCTCCATAAATTACAGTAACTCTTAATATTTCCATAATGCAATAAAAAAAATCACCAGTTTTGTGATAATACCACAAATTATTTCACTTAAAAACTCGGTTTGTTTAAACTTTACAAACATTTGTAAAATTGAAACAATAGTTATAATACAGGGTGTGTTGTTTTATATTAAAAAGTCTGGTATGTATATATTTTTTCAAGTCCCGAGAATACAGAAAAATTAACTTATTTTGTCATTGGAAGTTCCTACATAAGTATATACTAGCAGCAGTGACGTATCATATAAGGGGCCAGGCGGAACCGGTATTTTCGCTTCTCCTGCCTTGGTCATACAGGCATTTAATATAAGTATGCAATTTATAAAATGTAATAGTGATAATTATCTAAGTATACATACAGGGTGGCCCACTCTCAATGCAGGATTTCATAGTGTCTAAACCTAAATTACTCAACTTTTTAATATTTTTCAATAACCGCCCCCTTACACCTCAGTTTTTAAAAAATATTAAAAAGTTGGGTAGTTCAGATGCTATGGAATTCTGCGTCGACAACGGACCACCCCGTACAAAAAAAAATGTCAAGGAATCAATTATGCTGGCCCCATGACACGTTACTGACTAACAAAAGGGGTAATTTTTCAAATAATATACATATTATACCTTTAAAAATAAATAATAACAAAGCGCCTGCAAGTTCAAGACTTATTATTCACTGTATTTGACCACCCTGTAATATTTACTTGCTATATTTAGAGCAATCAATTCGATTAAACTAAAATTTTCTATGTACAAAATTTTATATACTGTTCGTCAGTTTATATATTTTTTCACTCACTGCTCGCTCAACAGTTCATAGTATTTTTTCTTTGCTATTGTCCACTGGGTCTGAAAACCGATACATCAAACAGAAACAGGTTAATTTATGTATGTATATACTATAATACCTTTCAAGTTTGTAACAAAACATTGTGGAAAAATTGGTAATTTAAATAAAAAATGTATAAATTATGCGTGGTAAAATTAACCGACTATTTTGTTACAGTATGAGATAATAATAATTCAATCTGAAATAGGTATTTAAGTTTTATTCTATTTCTAAGTAACCTAAAATCTTAACTTTCAAAATACACTGCGACCATTAATTATGGAATAGTTAAAAAATTACTTGAATTTCAAAATCACTCATATTTATCAAAATTCAATCAAAATTTTAGTTTATTTGGTAGACTGTCTCTTGGACTATGTACAATGTGTTTGACTTTACTTTATGTCTTTTTTATACAGGGTGTTAACTAAAATATCAAGCAATGAAAAATGTGATGGTTTTAAAATTGATGTTTGTAAATACAAAGTAATAAAAATTTAATTTTATTAGTATGTAAGTTACTGTTTTATGTTAGGAACTTACTGTACCTATTACAGCGCAGTTTTAATTTAAAAAAAGGCACATGCGCCGTAGTGAACACAGCCAGCATCTAACATAAATCTGTAAGAAACATTATTTTTAAAATTAGTTTTACTTGGCTCAACAGTTTAGCCATCGCCCTCTGTAAAAAAGACTAAGACTAACTAAGTAGTCCAAGAGACCATCTACCTAGTAAACTAAAAAATTTAATGGATTGATTGAATTTTTATATGGACTTTTCAAATTGAAATACTCTTTTAACTCTTCCATAATAAACGGACGCAGTGTATAAAAACTGTGGTAAACTGAACTATAATCACTGGAAATATCATTTTAAAACGAGATGTGAACGCGGAATGTACAAAAACGAATCCCAGCAGACGTAAAGCGCAAAAAACAATCCTTTATTCAGCGTCTGAAGACATTGCCACGTCTCCATTACTACCTATCACTAAAGCATCATCCTCATTAAAGTCCAGACTCAACACCGAAGATCTCCTAACTCGTTTAGCACGTGTCCTATCTAAATCATTGTCCGAGTCGGTCCTTTCGTTCTCACAAACACTACTGTCACCATTGGATCTTCCATTATTCACTTTCAACAGAGCATTCTCTTTTTGCAACGACTGCGAGTGCTCTTTTAAGCGTTTCAATTCCGTTTGTAAAAAGAGTATTGTGCTTTGCATCCCTTCGACGTCTTCATCTAGATCCGCTAGGAATGAGTCGAGTTCGTTCTGCGACTGCCGAACCTCCTCAGAAAAACTTTTTTGCAGTGCCAAATCGCTTTCCAACTTGGCAATCCGTCCAGAACTCGTGATTTTTCCTAACTCTTCATTTTCTTGATACAATAACCGGCATTTAGCCATAAGCCTTTTTCCTGTGTTACTATCTGGGGTAAATTTCCAAGCAGAGAGCTCATTCTGTGTATTTTCTAACTTTGTTTTAGTTTCTTGTAGTTCCTGTCGGAGCTGTTGTAATATACTGTTAACGGCAGGATCTAACATGGCAGAACGAAGTGAGGGAATGGTAGGGGCTTGGGAATTTTTTAGCTCGTTTAGTTGACACTGTGGGATGAAAAAAAAATGCATCAAATTAAAAACAAGAGACTATTTCATTTAAATGTAGTAAAACAAGTAGTTCTGTTCATTAAAGTTTTATTTAATTCATGTAATAACTCCTTAATAGAATATTTAGGGTTTACAATCACAGCACTAAAATGTTCTTAACTATGTCTTTAAGTCCATGTCCTTTTTTGTGTCCAACAAACAGCATTTCGGCAGACGCGTCACAATTAGTATAAAAATAAATAACACAACCTAGCATAGTACAAAACGATTTCCAATTAATGCTGCAAGGAACTACACTGATCTTTTTGTAACTGATGTTTACTAAAGATGTGCGAAGTGGAGTTTCCAGCAACAAAACGTATTAAATTAACAGCCGATTGTTTTTTTCACAACTAAAAAATTTAACATAAGGTTTTGGGCTTCATTTTTGCTTTATAAAAAAAAATGTTTTTTAATCAGTGATTGCAAATTTGGACGCGCTAACAAAATCGGACTGCCAGAATGGCATACCTTATACTACTGGAAGTTTTTTGTCTCATAAAACATTGCCTCACCAACAGTTCTATTTTGTTAGTGTGTCCAAATTCCCAATCACTGTTTATAATACAATCAATTTAAGATTCTTAGCGGAAAATAAAAATTTAATTACTTCAAAGTGGCAAGATTCCTTTAGAAATAAAGATACTATTGTAAATATTTTTTTGCAACTGGATATCTAGGGTTTCTATCATTTATTTTTGTGGGATTTCTTAATTCATGGTAAATAAGCTTCAGTTTAGATCTTTCTTTAGATAAACAGTAGATTCTAAGCCTTCATTTAAAAAATACTATATTTAAAGCACCATGTAAATAAAAAGAGATTGGATATTCTATACCTACTGAATATCATGTTATATTAAAAAGCCAACATTGAAAGTTATCCTTTTTGGTAACAATAGAAAAAATATTACAAGCATGTGTACATGTCTTCCCCATGACCAATGGGTGTATCTCAAACACTGCATTTTTCAGAGTAGCAGTTTTATTATGGTGACAAATTATTATTTTCACAAGGCTATAAAGTAACAATAGAAATATGTTCTGCAAAGAATATAATTAATACAGTAATAGTTTGTTATTGTCAAGAACAGATAAAAGTAAAATCAGAAGTTTAAAATTATAGTTATTCCCATTGGTAAAGGGGACAAACAATGGTAGGTATGTTAGTTAAATCATTAAATAAATACTAGGTACCTATCCTTAAATTTTAAAAAATTGCCTCAATATTTAAAAAAAACTTTTAAATCTTTTTTTTTACTTAAATTGTAATTTTAAAAAACAAAAATATTTATGTAGCCCAGCTGTTGCTTTGCCAAAACTTAATAGACATCAACTAAGTAATAAATAAACACAAGGTTTATAGTAATAGATTATTTTTGTTGGTAATACAGTAGCTATAAATATTACATTTTCCAAAAAAAATTATTTTTGAACAATTAAGTAACTTTCACAAATAAACACGCACTACTTTAGTAAAAGATGCTTTTTGCTTTAGACATTCTTAGAAATACCTCAGAAAATACACTGTTACTGTCTGCACTGACAATTAAAATTTTGTATCGCACAAGATCATCCCGGCACCTTTCTTAACTTATCACGACATGTCAAATCAAAAAGGTAACAATTTTAAGGAATATGGATGAACTAACTGGTAGATAACAACACTGGCACTGGCCTGCAAACACATAGTTAAGAACATTTTGCGCTGATGCCCCGAAATACTGACCACGAAGTCTTGTGTCTCCTGTTCCTTAGCAGCTAACCTTCTAACAAGCATTTTTTCCCTTTGCTGAGCCTCGTGAAGTTGGCCCCTAAGTCTGTCATTGGTCTGACGTTGTTCATGGACATCTCCTGTAAGACACGGACGTATGTTACAAAGAACCGAATGTACAGACTGATCTTAGCACTGATTCTGACATAAGTAAATACGCACTTCACTACACTGCACCAAACATTGATACAGCACAGGGCTTATTTAAAGACACTAAAATAGTAACTGAACTAAGTACCTTCTTGAAGAGAGAGTCTCCTTTCCAGGGCAGTAATATAGGATTCTTGTTGATGCCATCGAATGACCCATTCGCTAGGGGTCAAGGATGATATTTCAGACTCTGAAATAATAACTCTGGAAGGAGCTTTGTCCCGTTCGGCAGGACTGGACGGTTGCTGAACGTCCCCTTGCTCCGACATTTCTAAAAATCGGGGAAAAAATCAGTATTTTCGAATTTATTTACAAAGTTTGGCTGCTTGATAGGCGGCCATATTTTCCCTTGCAAACGAAGCCGTGGCAATGGGAACCGGTTATTATTACTTACTTTCTTAGAGAGATTCCGATATGTTCTAAACTAAAACACAACTAAACTGTCTGTAAAAAGTCATTTAAAAAAAGAAAAAACACTGCAAACACCATTAGAAACGTATAAAACTAGCGTTTTCCGAGAAAAAATGTACAACGGGTCAACGCCATTTTGTTGATGTGACTTTTATTGTTTTTGACGTTTACTTTCTTGGACGCATTTTTTTTTATCGACTCTTGACTCTATCGATAAACTAGAACACTAATCAAATTTAATTATCATGGCGACATCTATACAAAGATGAAATTACTATTTCGCCTCTTTCCGGTCAACTGTCAAATTGTAAAGCTTATTTTTTGTTTGAGTTTGTGAAAAAATAAGTGTTTTGTACGTTAAATATCTACAACAAATAATTTCTTGATATAAGACCAACAGAACTATCGCTTGTTATTTATTAATACAGCAGAGTCAAATACATATTCAGTTCTAGTCCTACTTTAAAAGAATGTAAGTAAGGAAAATTAGGTTAGGTAACGAAGCATCGGGCTTTGACATTACTTTTTCATGATTATTACCCTTCTTCAGGGCTAAACCCAATCCAGCTGCCGAAACGGAGCCAAAGGAAAAGAAAAAAGAGCGGACTAAAGACCGAAAAAAGCGTTCAGAGTCAGGTTCAAGCAGCAGTGATGAGAGCCGTAGTAGGTAAGCACCTGAGGCTTATTTTTCGGATAAAATAATCTCTAGTTCGCTTGGTTGATAAAAGAGACATAAGAGAGAGTTTTAAAAACAATTGAAGAGTCGAGTGGATAAAGAAGGTAACTGACAAACTTTAAACACGGTAAAAACGTGATTTTAATTTAAAAAAAGTTATTTTGTTTGTTCTTCTTTAACTACTTCTCTATTTGGTTAAAAATTATCAAATCGTTAGGTTATGACCATACCTTGATTTCAATAATAACGTTGAAAGGATATCTCTACAAAAAGTCAAAATTTGAAAAAAACTACAGTTACCTCCTTTATCCATTTATCATTTTCGCATAAAACAAACAAGTATTTAATGATTAAAAGAGGTCTTAGACAAAAAATATAAGTTTATTTTTTTATTATTAAGATTTTAAAAGTATTACAATAATAATTCACTTTCGTATTGATCTATAATCATATTGTAGAACCATTTGAAAGGTTCCCTGATAAACTGTAGTTGAGTTTTAAGATTGGCAATTTTCTCAGATGATAACTGACCAGTTTTTTTGCTAATTCTTTCAATTTGAATATTTTCTGATCGAGAAATACGTGCATTTCTAATGATATTCACTTCTTTAAAAGGAGTGTGTGGATCGTAATTTTCCTTATATAAGTAAGACCCGTAACTACACACTCTGATCCATTTAATTCCATCTCTGAAAGGAACATTCTCATTTAGGGTATTCTTTTTTCGATTAATTAAATTTAGCTTGGATGCCAAATCTTCAAAAGTCCTGAAATGAAGCAACATATCTGTCACATGATTCATTTTACTAGATTGGCTTATTATGGTTCGATAATCTTCTGGTAAGAATATGTTTTCGTGACGTCGCAATATTTTTTCAATACGCCCGAAGTCTCTATCAGAGTCTAAGTAACTATGTCCCACCTCGGGAAATTTATGATCAATGGTCTTTACTATACCTTTAAGCAATAAGTACTGATACAGGCATACGATCAAAAAGTTTTTGTTCTGACCGGCGCAAGAGTCAGTCCACAATATGAGATGGGATATAGCATTATCTTGAAAAATATCATTGCATTCCAACATGGTTAATAACGAGCTGCACACTTTAGAGCTTCCACGATGGGCTTCATCCTCGGTCCAAGTAAAGAAGTTTGCTTTTTCTATACCTTTAGTAATAGAATGTATACCTAGATTATACATCCACATCTGGCGTAAGTAGAAAGCCTTATTAGTAGTTAGTCTAGGAAGAGGAAGCGTTTGTTGTAGATCCATCGTAAGATAGCAAATATTGTCACTGTTTCGTGCATATTCGCGGTCCGCACGTTGAAGTGCAAAAGCCGCCGCATAGTTTTCTCTATGCTCTTCGTTACTATTTCCGCTGTCGCAAGTACTACAAGTATCGCTGCGTGGTTCCCCAAAAGAAAGGTTAAATTCGGTGGAAACAATCTTGTTATATGTGCAATATTTAACTTTGAAGCATGCTGGCTTATTTTCCTCTAAACATTTTTCACAGTATAGGTTGTACATTTTTGATACATTTAACAATGGAAAAAGATATAATTTATTTGGATTTTTATTTCTTGAGTAGTGAGACGCTGATGCAGGAAATGACTTTATATGTTCCATAATGAAATTTTTTACATAATCACCTAACTTATGAGGTCTATTTTCATGTTTTCCTCTTTTATCTATGTTGGGTGTATGCAGTCCATCTTTTATACCTTTCTGAATATATTCTACCTTCTTTTTTCCAATCTGATACAAAGAGCAAAATGCTTTTTTGCACACTGGCACCTCACTGTTATCAATGGTTACTTTGTAAATAAAAGAAGCAGACTTATGACGAACGGCATTTTTTTGTGGCCTTTTGGGAGCTTGTGATACCATGCTTTTAAAAAGCAACATGTTTTTTATATCCACATTTAACTTGTAGTATCCGGAAAAAATTTGTGTTCGTTGCTCAGCGCTAAATTTTTCACTACACTTTTTTTTGCAACTATCCATGCAGAGTGGACCAATATTTACATTTTTTCCTACTATTTCTTTCCCTTTTTGATTTACGTAAGGTTCACCTTTTTCTCTCGCTATTGCCGCAGCGTTATTTTTCCATGTCTTCGGATTCCTAGGTCTTTTTTTTGCCGTTTTTTCCACAATTTCAAAATTTTTCTTTTTTGTTGTCTTTTGCTTAATGTGAATATCGTCATTATTTATAAATACTTCATCGGTTTTTTTTTTTGAATTAATAAAGTAGCAGTATCCCCAACCTTTTCCGCTTTAAGCACCAATTTTTTTGGTTTTTTACGTATTAGTGATTCTTCCAAATCTGATATATCTGAGCTAGGTAAATATGCATCACTATCACCATCTGGCTGAAAGGGTTCGTCCTCAGAATCAGAATCTAAATCTGCAACAAAAAATTGCTTTTAAATAAACATCTTTAAATAGACAAAAATATACTAACCATTGTATTTCTTTCTGGCAAAACGTAAATTTTCAGCTCTGCAAATTCCTGAATAAGAAGGTGAAGGACTAGTTGAATCACCTTTAAACCCATTATTTGAAGGGACAGCTAAAAAATATACATAAATTAAAACTTACATGGTACATGAAGGTAGGAGAATCCTCATGCCTGCCAACTTATCTTATTGTGCGCCAATTATTTATTTATTTCCTTGCTAACTAACATTTAAATAATATCAATATCGACTGCATCTGGGTAATAATGGTTATATTAGATGAATATCAAGTTACTTCATTAATTTTTAGGAAATATGTGTTGCGGAAAATGTGGGATAAGATTTTATTTGATATTATTATGTCATGTTATGTTATTATTCCATACGATAAATAAATAATTCCTTTAGGATACATATTTCTTAAAATAAATAACGAAATACTTTGATATTTTACTAATACATCAGATATTAACTAAATAATGTGCCGACAGCATTCACTATATTTAAATGTTAACCTCTAAACTGTGTAAACCAACGCGAAATAGTTTATTGGTTGGCTATATAATATATCACGTAGATCACCAAAGCTACTTAGTTACACGAAATTTTTGAGCATCAACCTTAAAATATTGTAATATAAAAAGTTACGTTACACAAAAAAATTGCAGGGTGGATATAAATTAGAACAATTTTCTGTATTAATTTCCGCCATAATTAAATTCCCTACGTTTCATTTAAAACCACCTATACACACGAAAAATAAATACTGAGTTTAAAAAACAGCGAAAACGGCAGAATTTAGCCAAACGGATATAAGGAAAAGGCAATGTGTCAAAAAATATCATATTAACAATTTTATTATTAAAATACATACCTTCTAATTCACGCTGTATTCGATCTGTCAGCTTTAGATCATTATTTGTATGGGACTTAGATGTGTTTTCAAACTGATCACTTTTTTTAACGTTATCTTTATTGCAAAAATCAGAATTTGTTGCCGAGTCACTTATTTGTAGAGCCTTCTGCAGGATTAATTTACTTCTTGACGACATACTATGTATTTCGATATTTCTAACACAATAACTCGCTTAGCAAACATTCACTAACAAACGGCACTCGTCTTAACACGTCGGTTAGAAAACGAATAATTTAAATTAAATAAGTGAATAAAGGAGGCAAATGTTAATTTAGTAGTGACATCTATTCGATAAAGGAGGTAACAGCATATTCTTGTGAATAAAGGAGACAAGTACTGTTAGTTGTCTCCTTTATGTATTATATACATTAAATTTGTGTCAGATACCTCCTTTATAAATTGCGCATTTCCTTTATTTTTGATATTTTTATTCCAAAGTTGGTGCCAACTGTAACAATGTTACTTATTACCTTCATTCATTACAAAAAGTCGATTTTCTAACAAATGTAAGTTACCTCCTTTATCCACTCGACTCTTCAATTACTACCAAAATACTTATTTTTCACCCATTTAATAATTTTTACTCTATTGTTTTTAGCTCATCTGATAGCAGCTCATCAAGCTCTAAGTCTTCTAGTAGCTCAAGCTCCGCTTCATCATCTAGGTCAAGTAGCTCTAGTTCTGACTCGTCCAGCTCTTCAAGCGATCACGAAAGAACTAGACCCAAGAGAAGGTAGGAAAAATTACTCGCCTAAAAATATCTTTTACTTATTAAATACTTAATAATAATTTTTATTACAGATCAAGATCAACAACGAAGAAAGCAAAAAGTCGCAGCAAGAGCCGTACACGTGACCAAAAAGATAAAGACAAAGACAAGGAGAACAAGGAAAAAAAAGAAGACCGAGTAAAAGTAGATTTGAAAAAGGATGAGAAAGAGAAAGATAGAAAAACGTCACCGGTAAAGGATAAGGACGAGAAAACCACAAAGAATCGGTCTAGGTAGATGATAAATTTGTTTCTAAAGAGATTTTTTTATAATCAATTGTTTTAGATCTCGATCTCCACGTAAACGTCGTAGGAGGTCCCCAACGCCCCGCCCAACCAAAATTCATATTGGCCGTTTAACTCGTACTGTCAATAAAGATCATATTTTGGAAATATTCGGTACTTATGGTACAATCAAACATGTAGAGTTTCCAAAGGTAGGTAAAATATTTTTACTCATTACTTTGTCTATTTATTGCATATTTATATACTTAATAATTTTTTTAGGATCGTAACCATATAAATTTGGGAATGGGGTATTGCTATGTAGAATACAGCAACCCTGACGAAGCCGAGAATGCAATGAAACACATGGATGGTGGACAGATTGATGGGCAAGAAATTACAGCAGCTCCAGTGTTGATTCCAAAGCCCAGGTAGGAGTAGTACATGTTTTTAAAAACTTTTTCAGTATTTATGTTTGTGGTATGTTTATCAAACTTTTTTTAGGCCTCCACCACCTAGACGTTCTCCTCTACCGCCGATCAGGCGTCCCCCAAACTACAGAAGGTCTCCTCCGAGATTTAGAAGACGTTCCCCACAGAGGAGAATGAGGAGCCCTATAAGAAGGAGACCTGTTCATTCAAGAAGTCCCCCGGCAAGAAGGAGGAAAGCAAGGTCCCGTTCTAGTTCTAGCAGCTCTAGATAAGCTGGAAGAAAGTAATTAATTACTAAAATAAGGGATTGGGTTTCTGTTTTCTTTATTTAAGTTTTTATTAAAAAAAGAAAAATGACATTGTTTTAAGATAAGTAGGTTTAATGATTATTTATCTTAGAATAACTATCTTAGAATAACGGTATATTGGCAATCCCAATTAAAATTTAATGAAATTTAAGATAGGCGCAAGTGTATGATTTCAGTTTAATTTGTAAGCATTGTGGTTAATTGAATATTTTTGTGTAATAATTTCTCCAAAAATATATTATATCCTTGAAAATTTTTATCCTGAGAAAGAAATAGAGCTTAGAAAAAATACGTTTTTTTTTTAATTTCCTAATAATTGAAATATTTCCTCTTGCACCATTTGTTGTCAACTTAAGTTATTCTTTTCTATATAACATAAGTCTGCCTTAAAGCGATCTTAACATTATTTTAACGTTGTGGCGAAAAGCAGAACTACACCTTAGTCTTTGTTCTGTGTCACTAATGGCCACTTGTCTTGCTGCAACCAGTAATTTCATTTTCTGTGTATATTTGGTTGCCTAAATAGTGGTTAGAATTATTTCCCTCTGTGGTTGTCATTATTCAAATCAACATAACCTAGTTTTATCAAAATATTTTTAAGTTTTGTATTTCTTTATGTTATTATTGTAAAGTGTAGAACAGGGAATCCGTGTCTTAAAAAAATGTGGTATGAATCTTGCTGACTCAATGAGTTCCCCAAAACGTATCGATCAAATTCCTAAAGTAAAACCACTATGGCGCCCCTAAAAGAAAACCAATGGGATTTTTAAAAAACTGCTCTGTGTTAAGTTATTTTTCTTCAAGATTTTACTGCAAAAAGGCCCAAACTACAGTAATGAAATATCTAAACGTCGCGGAGAAAAATGATGCAGCTAAGAACATCGCTGCTATATTATCAAGGGGAAATTCTAATAGGGTAAGTTTAAAAAGTCTTTAAATCCAATTATCTTGTAATCGTAAGCTAAATGTTAATAAATATTTTTTCATATCTAGTACAAGAAGCACTTTTAATTATCATAATTTACAGAGAGAAGGCAGGTCTCCCTACAACAAAATATATGAATTTAATGCCCAAGTGTTCGGGCAAGACTGTCAAATGGCTATGACATCAGTATCAGGTCACTTATTGAACTTTGAATTTGTCTCAATGTATCGGAACTGGCAAGGTTGCAACCCCCTAGCTCTATTTGATGCTCCTGTAATAAAGTCATGTCAGCCAAATATGGAGAATATACAGGTAATAACAGGCTTTTTTTAGAATCTCTTTGTAATAATAAAATCTTGGAAAGTGGGCTTTTATAAGCAAAACTGTAACTGACAAATGACAACTACAAAAATAATAATAAGTAGCAAATATCTGACATACCTAATGGAATCTTTTATATTTTAAGAAAACTTTAGAAAGAGAAATCCGTTCTTGTCAAGGCCTAATCATATGGACAGATTGTGATAGAGAAGGAGAAAATATAGGGTTTGAAGTAATAAAAGTTTGTACAGATATCAAACCCAACTTGAGAGTGTATAGGGCAAAGTTCTCAGAAATTACTGCAACATCAGTTTTTAGAGCCTTGAATACTTTAGGGCAACCTAACAAGAATGTTAGTGACGCAGTCGATGTGAGAATGGAATTGGATTTGAGAACAGGTAAAAATTGCCATTAAAAACCATTTAGATATGACTTTTTAATATTTATTTTAATACATTTTTAGGTGCAGCATTCACAAGACTTCAAACATTGAGATTTCAGAGGATGTTCCCACAAAAACTTGCTGAAAAGCTGATTAGTTATGGATCTTGTCAGTTTCCTACATTAGGGTTTGTTGTGGAAAGATACCAAGCTATTGAGAGTTTTGTTGCTGAACCATTTTGGAGAATTAAAAGTAATTATAAAATTTAGCTTTTACCATCAACTTATTGTAATTTTTTTTAGTGAATCATACGGTTAAAGAACTCACCACGGATTTTCAGTGGAAAAGGGACAGATTATTTGATAAAAACTCTTGTGAAGCCATCTTGGATCATTGTAAGGAAAATCCCATGGCCACAGTTGAAAGTGTTGAAAGTAAATCCAAAAGCAAATGGAGGCCTTTACCTTTAGATACTGTTGTAAGTAATTGAATTATCTATTATAATAATTATAAGATGGATTTATGTTAAATATTTTTTTTCATTTCCACCTAAAAGTATTGTAAATTGTTATATGCTAGCATTTTAAACTCCTAGACAGACAGTGAAAACTATGACACTGTCAAGGAACCATTCTACAATGCATTATTCAAATCGGATCTTAGATTTAAAAGAAGAAAATAAACAGAACAACAAATTATTATGTTTCTTTAATTTTATTTAGGAGTTTATTATTTAGTTATCTTCCTCATAGGAAATGGAAAAAACTATCTCAAGAAAACTCCGCATCACAGCCAAAGAGGCAATGAAAATTGCAGAGAAATTATATACTCAAGGTTTTATAAGTTATCCACGTACTGAAACCAACATTTTCCCTAAGGAGTTGAACTTGACCACCCTGGTGGAACAGCAGCAAAATAATGCACAGTGGGGCCCTTTTGCTATAAGAGTTATGACGGAAGGGGGTCCCAATCCTAGACAAGGAAAAAAATCGGATCAGGTACTACAGGATGACCCATTTTTTATATAAATTATATAATTACTCTTATTTTCATCTTAAAATGTATTTTAGGCTCATCCTCCCATACACCCAACAAAATATGCAGATAATTTACAAGGTAATGAAAAGAGAGTATACGAATATATAGTGAGACATTTTCTGGCTTGTGTACATAAGGATGCCCAAGGTTTCGAGACTACTGTCAATGTAGATATAGCAGGTAAAAATCTATCTTTCCCCTTAACGAAAATTACCTAACGTTGACTTTTAAATTTTGGTTTTAGGTGAAAAATTTACAGCCAAAGGTCTTGTTATATTAGAGAGGAACTATTTAGATGTATATATTTACGAAAAATGGAACGCCAAGGAAATAAACCACTACGAACAAGGAGATACGTTTAGACCGACTACTTTAGAAATGGTAAAAAAAAACTTTTTAAATTGCCAGAGCGTTTTCTCATAAATTTTTATTAAGCCCTCCAGCATCAAAGTTTGGCTAAGTTTGCTGGTCTATAATTTTTTTATTTAAATACATTTATTGGGATTCTTTTTTTGTTATATTAATAATTTTCTAGTCTAGTGATGCAGTCGCCATTTAATTTTTTTAACAATATTTCTTATCTTTTTCGCTTTATTAAAAAAGGGACCAAATAGCCGTCCTTGAGTAGCAGTTACCTACAGTTTTAAACCATAGAAATTTTGATTTAATGAATTAATAAAAGCAAAAAACGAAAAATTGTGAATTTTGTCCATTTTTCTTTTTCTGTTTTTAATTCTTTATAAAAAAAAATTTCACGCTTTTTTCCTCTTCGTTCGCTGCCAGGGCCATATCCGAGGGGACCTACAGGTTAACGTGGGTTCCGAACCACGATCCTCGGTCATGCGACACCCCCAAGTGCTATCAACCCTTGGTTTCTTGCCATTGCATGACCTACGGATTAAGGAGTGTGTACCTTCTTCCGCACCCCACGAGATGTCCGATCTCATCCGGCCTGGTTACCGACGTGAATGGGGTGGGTTGGGAGATGATACATTTTACACTCTTCCCTGCATTTTTAAATCCACTTAATTTCGGACATACTTTTTTTATTGTACGTATGCCCACCCCTGGAATCGAACCCGGGTCGCCACGGTTGAACGCCAGTAACTCACCTCTGAGCCACCGCGGCGGTAACTTTAAATTGTATGTAATTATGCTGTATTTAGCCGATTTTTGGATAAAAGAAAAAAATAACGAAATATTGATTAAAAAACGAAATGGCGAATGCATCACTAGACTTCACTTTTAAGTGTTACTATAAAGTAAAACAAAATAATATTTTGTCATAATTTCAAAGTACCGGGATTTCTACAGTTCTTAAGAATTTGTCACTTTTTAGGTAGAAAGTGAAACTTCACCACCAAAATTACTTACTGAGGCAGATCTGATAGCCTTGATGGAAAAACACGGAATTGGCACTGATGCAACTCATGCAGAGCACATCGATACTATTAAATCTAGAGAGTATGTTGGTTTAAATGACATATATTTTGTGCCAGGCACCCTTGGCATGGGACTTGTAGAGGGGTCAGTATATTATTTAAAATATCTAAATACTTGATAATTTTATTTCTTACAATTGTTAATTTTTCTGCAAGTTTCAATAAATAAATATTTTGTATACAGGGTGATTTCTAAGTTGATACTTCTTTTTTAGCTGTGTATAGAAGGCATTAAAATTTTCAAATACCTTTTTATAAAAAACCTGAAAATGGGCGAGATACAGAAGTAAAAAATCTAAGTGCGGGCCTGGTCATCAAAACTTAGCCTGCTATACTTTATGTTGCTTGTTTTGTCTCTTATTAGTCATGCAATTTACGGGTCGGTGGTCCAGTTATTTAGCAATCCGCTGCGGTTTGTTTTTCTGAAGCAAGTTAATTTTAAATTGGTGACACGTGACAATGGTAAAATTTGAAAATAATCTAGTAGATATGGTGCTAATTTACGGTGAATGTCGACAAAGCAGTGGCGTAGCCAGGGGGGGGGGGCAAGGGCCCCCCCCCCCCGATATCAAAAAAAAAGATATAAACTATAATTGGGCAACATATAAAAATCTTTGACGGCAACGCTATCAATAATGCGCCAAATAAAATAAATCATCCTCCCAGTAACTAAAGCTTCAGCAGAAAGACGTTTTTCTACTTTAAAAAGATTAAAAACATATCTGAGCAATCATTCAGGTGAAGAGCGTACAACAAGTTCAGCTTTAATAAGTATTCATAAAAAAATCCACATTGATATATGAAATAATCAATATATTTTGTCTAAAAAGGCGACGAATCACGGTTTAGTTTTTAGCAAAAAAATATGTTGTGCTTTAAGTTTATGGTTAATTTTTGTTTTTTCAATAAATAAAAAATATACTTACCTTATTTTTAATATTTTTTTGCTCAATTATGCTTATTTCATGAAGAATTTTTTGTTTAACAAGTATATATTATCTGTTTTATATTACCTATATTAGTGTATTTGTATAACTCACTACAAGTTTCTTTAAATGTATGTATTTTTTATTTTGAAATTTTTTTGATTGTTCAAAAAAAGGGTTTTTTGGGCGTGGCACCCAAAAAGTTTTTCGCCTGCGGCGCTAGCTCGTCGCTTTCCCTACCCATTTGGGCCCCCCCCTCCGAAATAAAATTCTGGCTACGCTACTGCGACAAAGTGCGGCTGCTGCTTCGAGATTATACACCGAACGCTTTCCCTTGCGGGCTCATCCTACACCCAGAAGTTTTCTTAATGTTATTCAACGGGCAAGTTAGGCAGAACCGTATTTGATCCATAGTGTAATAAATGAATGTAAGTACCTTATTTTTGAGTTTTTTGAAAAAAGGTATTTGAAAATGTTGTTTATTTTATGCCTTCCATACACAGCTAAAAAAGAAGTATCAACTAAGGTATCACCCTGTATTCCAGGTACAATAATATAGGTTTAGAAGTATCATTAGCAAAACCTACTCTTCGAGCAGACTTTGAGAAGGACTTGAAACTAATATGCGACGGTTTGAAAGATCCAGATGTAGTTAGAAGAGAACAGGTCGCGAAATATAAGGCTGTATTTCAAACTGTAGCAGAAAAAATGAGGTAAGTGCCTCGAAATACCTGTATTTTTTTTTCAAAGTGCTTGAAAATGGGGGAAAGTTTTTAGGCAGGATTGCAATAAATCACGATTTTTTTGAAAAAATCAATTGATCTGATTTTTTCGATTAAATCGTGATTTTTTTGATTTTTATCAATTTATACTTTAGAAAATCTCCTCGGCGACATACAAAATAATTTGTATTGACATGAATATTTTCGACAGCTTAATTCAGTGGCGTAGCCGGGGGGGGGGGGGGGGGGCAGGGGGCTCGGGCCTCCCCCCCGAAATCAAAAAAAAAAGAAGATATAAATATAATTGGGCAACATAAAAAATCTTTGACGGCAACGCTATCAATAACGATCCAAATAAAATAAATCATCCAAACATATCAGAAATCATTCAGGTGAAGAGCGTACAACAAGTTTAGCTTTAATAAGTATTCATAAAAAAATCCATATATGAAATAATCAATATATTTTGTCAAAAAAGGCGACAAATCACGTGCTTTAAGTTTATAGTTAATTTTTGTTTTTTCAATAAATAAAATATATACCTTATTTTTAGTATTTTTTTTTGCTCAATTACGCTTATTTCATGAAGAATTTTTTGTTTAACAAGTATATATTATCTGTTTTATATTACCTATATTAGTGTATTTGTATAACTCACTACAAGTTTCTTTAAATGTATGTATTTTTTTATTTTGAAATTTTTTTAATTGTCCAAAAAAAGGGTTTTTTGGGCGTGGCACCCCAAAAAATTTGCCTGCGGCGCTAGCTCGTCGCTTTCCCTACTCATTTGAGCCCCCCCTCCCCCCGAAATAAAATTCTGGCCACGCCACTGGCTTAATTAATGAATATTTTTTACGTTGGACCAATGACAATTCGTTATGTTTTTACACTTACATAATGTATCTAAACGCTTCGTTTTAAATAACCTATCTTCCTTTTTTTTTTGAATTTCCTGATGAGTTATTTGCTTCGGCGACTTGTTTTTACAGCAATTTATAATTTGATTTAAATCATGATTTAAATCGTTGCAATCCTGATTTTAGGTTAATAGATAACAGTCTAGCTGAAAGATTAGATGATAGACCTCAGAATGTGCCAGAACTAAATGAGATAGCAGTAGATGGGGATTTTAGGTATCCGTTTAAGTGTCCTAAATGTGGAAATATTATGGTAGTGAGGTAAGAATTGTATGTACAGACAGGGTGTCCCAAATTCGAAGGTGGTTATTAGAAAAAAAAATTAAGAGATGTTGGGATTTTATTTGTTTCGTTCAATAGCTAATAAACTGACATTTTTAGGACAAAAAAAGATGGAATAAACAAATATATTGGTTGTGTCGGATTTCCTGGGTGTAAAAATAGTATCTGGCTCCCTAGTATAGTTAGAAATGTTGAGGTTACTGAGGACAGCTGTCCAGAGGTAAAATTGTGTATTTATTTATAGTTTATTTCAGAAAGCGTAGAGTAATAAAAGCTCATTAGGTATGCAAAGTGACTACAGAGCAACCCAACGAATATTTAAGCCATTTTCATAATTTGGCAATGATTTTATTACAAATTTCTTTATTTTCATCAAGTGCAGGTAGTAGTACCCGGGTTTGGGTCAATTTATGGGTTTTGCCTATTTTTATCCATTTACAAACAATGAAAATGGTGTGACAAAGGCGTGCATTATGTACATAGTATTAGGTAGGTACACTTATTTTTTATTAAACATAAAAAAAATACATTATACAGAAATTTAATTATAAAAAATTATTATATTCCTCGTCATCTGAGACTGTCATCTCCTCTTGACGTTATAATTAACGGGTCGTCAGTCCGATCGATCAGGTGGTCAAGATTACAGATTTTCTCCTCTTCTTTAATGACATGATGGACTTCTACAGTTCTCTGGTGTCACTTCCTTAATGGCTCCATCAAACAGTAGCTTAACGTCTTTCATTTTGAATGTCGTGTTGTGTCTTGCTACAAATCCTTTCACTTGCGCCCATATAAGTTCTATATGATTTAGTTTGCAACGATATGGCGGTGTGCGCAGCACAGTTACACTATGTTTTTTAGCTATATCTTCCACGGCATATTTCATAAAACGATGTTTGTGTAAATTTGCTGTAGATAATAGTTCCTTCTTTATCAAATTATCTTCTTTTTTTCTTTGGTTAGTTATGATAAATAATTTAATTCACAAAATTTACCTGCGCCTATGGCCGACACCGAAATTGAGCCGAACTGGACTGAATTTCCGATTTTATTACTCTACACCTTTCTGAAATAGACCATAATCCATATCAATTTGTTAAGTAGACTTCGACAACAGACTTAGATAACATATACCTTGTACAACATAAGACACATTTTCTATTTATTATTTTAGTGTGGACCAAGCTTTAAACTTCTGAAATTTACGTTTAGAACAAATCCGTATCCAGGTGACCCCAACCCGAACACTTTATGCATAGGCGGCTGTGACAGAAACCTGATTGAAGTTTTAGATATTAATATTTCTAATGTTAGACAAGGTAAGAGATACAACCATTGGTCCCTGATCATATCCTTCGGATTATCAACTGTTCTGATCAGGATTATTAGTAATTTTATGCCATTACGCTTTCTTTTTAGGTAACAACGCTAACCAACCTCAACGAAATCCAGTTAATGTTTTAAATGCAAATCAAAATGCTACTCAGAATAATCGTAGAAATCAGAATGAAAATAATCAGACTCAGAATCGTTTAGGAAATAGAGATCAAAATGATTTGGGAAACAATCGAAATAATTTTGGAAATAATCGGAATGACTTTGGAAATAATCGGAACGATTTTGGAAATAACCGGAATGATTTTGGAAATAATCGAAATGATTTTGGAAATAATCGAAATGATTTTGGAAATAATCGAAATGATTTTAGAAATAATTCACACGGCAGCGATACGATAGGCAGTACGAATTTTGGGAGTACGACCACGAACAATAGACCTCTGCGAAATATGCCAGGATCTTCTGGTAAATACGTTACAGGGGGTTCCTAAATGACGTGTTAATATTTCAAGGCGTGATTTTTCGGGTCATTTTATGAAGAAAAGTTCAAATGGAACATGTTCATACCTATAAACTTTTCTTTAAAAAATAACCTGAAGAACACACCTTAAAATATAAGCACGTCACTGTCCTTATTTTGTTACCAAATACAACCTTTCCGCAGTGGCGGCTCGCGGTCTTAAAAAATGGTGAAGAGCTAGGTAAAGTGCGGGTACTTAAACAAACATTGACTAAAAATTCGTGTAACAAAACGTCTCTCTTATCCTCATCTGTCCAACGACTGAATGAAGTTTCCAACAAATTACAAACTGTCATTAATTGGGTTCATTTTTAAAACACACAACTAAGTAGGTACGTACACTACTGAATTAACTGAAAAATAAAAACAAAACTTTTTAATCACACCGTAAATCACGTAAAAACCATATCTATAAGCGTAATTTTCGCGAAGCCTCAAAATAAATATCTTAAGGTTAGGCGAACCAATGCTAAAACAATGGTGCGTACGACTGATCTATTTTTAAATTGCCCTTCATCATAATGCAAATTAAAGAATAAAGAATTATGCAAATTGTTACATGCTGTTTGCGTAACTAACGTCACGTAATCATAGCAACGGTGAATATCAAAGCCATGTTGGGCGTTGGGTCTTCACTTGCTTTGAGCTATCGGACACGGTCGGCTGGGGCGCGCCAAAATGCACGAGTGTTTATAATTATTGTCCATCGGAGTTAACCCTGGCCCTATTATGCATAGCTACATTCGGATTAAATTAATAATATTAATTCGAACATAATTATTTTTTAAGGGCTAAAATGGTAGCTGTATTGGTACATTAATATTTAATATTGTCGAAAAACTTTCCTCCTGGTTTTATTTATTTTTTTTTGGTTCACTTACTTCACCTGACGAGTCGCAACTGCCTTTCCGTTACTTACTAACCATCGCCGAATGCGAACTATTTACATTTCTTCTTATAACCATTTTGTAGGTAACAACCGATCTTCCGGTGACGTCAGTAGACACGATGACGTTGTGTGCAATTGTGATCAACAAGCCGTTTTGTTGACAGTGAGAAAAGATGGACAAAACAAAGGTTATTACTAATTTTTAAGGAATATAATATTTTTGAACAAACATTTTTAATTAGTAATAAATTGTTTTAAATATTTTTAATCAATTAATAATCATTATTATTTTCTAGGTCGTCAATTTTATAAATGTGCCTCGAGTACTTGCAATTTCTTCCTGTGGGACCCCGATGATCCAAACTATCCCGGGGGTAGTAATCAAACTACTAATTTTAATCAAAATCAAAGTTATGGTAATCAACATCAAAATGCCGATGAGATCAGATGCCGGTGCAATCAAAAGGCCGTCTTGAGGACTGTGAATAAGGACGGGCCGAATAAGGGGAGACAGTTCTATTGCTGTGAGAATATGGCGAATAGTTGTAAATTTTACAAATGGGCCGATGAGGTAAGAAACATAATATGATAATTTAAAATGCACGATGTTGATAATTTTTTTTTATAAATTTATTTTTAAATATTTATAATATCTATAGTTGTATATAATTTTCTACTATAAGAACAAATATTCAGAAATAATATCTCCCTCCAACCTAAAATTCCGTAACTTTCTAATTTTTTTTTTATCAAAATTCTACGTCAAAATTCCAATTCAATTTACTGTCAAAAATTATTCCTTATTTTATTTAATTGACTTTACAAATTTGATTGTTATTATTTATTTTAATACCATTCATATTTTGTGGTAGGTTTAAAGCAGGATTGCGACGATTTAAATCATGATTTAACTCAACTGATTTTTTCAATTTTAATCGTGATTTAAATCAAATTATAAATTGCTGTTTAAACAAGTCGCCGAAGCAAATAACTCATCAGGAAATTAAAAAAAAAAGAAGATAGTTTATTTAAAACGAAGTGTTTTATGCATTATGTAAGTGTAAAAACATAACTAATCGTCATCAGTCCAGCGTAAAAAATATTCATAAATTACGCTGCCGAAAATTGTCATGTCAATAAAAGTTATTTTGTATTTCGCCGAGGAGATTTTCTAACTGTAAATCTAGACAACAAATATTTTTGGGCGAATAGAGACAAAATAATGAAAATAAGTGACTTTAAAGTTCATTATTGCCATATTTAAGGAAAAAATCAGTATAAATTGATAAAAATCAAAAAACCAAGATTTTTTCAAAAAAATCATGATTTATTGCAACCCTGGTTTAAATTAAAAGAACGATAGTTTGTTTTATCAAACCCATTTTTTATAATTTTAAAATGTTTAATTTTGTTATTTTTGTTTGTCTTACCTTGTTTTCTAACAAAAAAAGTATACAAGTTTAATTTTTTTTTTCAGGCTGATGATGGTAGGGGTAATGGCGGAGATGACGATGATCAAGGCGGAGGGGGTGGTTGGGGGGGAGGAGGAGGAGGCAACCTAAATTGGAGCTTTAGAGGCAAAACTTCGAGGGGGAGGGGAAAAAAGAATACCAACAGGTCGGCGCCGTATTCGAGAGGTTCTCGAGGGGGTGGAACGAATAGATCTATGAGAAAATGTGGTAAATGTGCTACCGAAGGTACGTAGATGACGAGGGATTTAAAAATAACTAAAAAAACAACTTTGTGTGAATAATAAAATATTATTTCTACGAACTTACGCTTCGCACCAACATATTTTTAAGATAGTCGGGCTATGGCTTTGGCAAGAGCCCCCTGGGGCCTAGGCGCGTTCTTGTATTCGCTTCTTATCCCTTCTTAAGGCCCGCTATATCAATCTCGTGGTAACTTTATCAGCCAGATAATTCCAATGGAAATAATTGTCTCACCAATCGTTTCTTTGCATATCTTGCTGGTAAAGTTACCAGGACTTGAATATAACGAGCCTAAATATTGTAATAGGAAATATTTCTCACATATTTCTTTTCTATTTCAGGTCACACGAAAAAAAATTGTCCAAATTAGAAAAAACCGGTTCCAATACAAAAGTAAAGTATATTTATTAATTATAATTAGGAATTACATTGTGTCTACAGTCTTAACTTACATATATGTATCTTAGGATACGTTTACTTCTAAGCGTGTTTACGCAATCCCTCCGGAGCGCGTTGGAAACGCAAAAACGCTTGCATGTAAATGACCTTTTATACCTTTATAAAATAATTGTACAGTAATAATTAAGTTTAAACCTAATGAATTGTAGACAGACAAAAGAAAAGATTAATATTAAGAGTCTCCGCGCACTCGCAAACTTTAGTTGCGCAGCTATTTTGAACTTATATGGAATTATAATGGGATTGCGCGCACTAAATAACCAGTCGGCAGAGTGTTATAAACTGGAACACAATTAAAAAGTAGCAAGTGCGCTAGGGCTCTTCTTGTTTTAATGAAAAGGTTGAAAAACTGAACATAACTGAAAATAATAAATTAAAAACAAGGTTTGAAAATAAAGTTTGTACATGGAACTTATTTTTTAATTATTTTTCGTAATTTCTCCAGTTCTTTTTCTTGAATATGACTTTCCGCTGTAGTTTGAGTTAACTAAAAAAATATATAGAAAATAAAAACATTTTTATTGTGTACTTTATCATTTACCATATTCAAAACGACTTCGTACTTGATTCTTAGCAAGTTGTTTTCTTCTTGTAACTCTTGGTTTTTCTTTTTCAATTTTTGGTTTAACTTGTGAGATGAACTATGTTTTCCAGCACCTAGAAATCACAGTCATAGATCAACAATTTATGTTCAAACGATAGAATGTTGATCTACAGTTCCTTTGGTAAAAATATATTTGTATTTTAGATTTTTTTTTTCGATGTGCCCTCACAACTAAACATTTTTTGGCGTTTTCTTCTATCGCATATCTTCTATCTATCATAGTGAAATAATATTTTTAGAACTTTTTAATCACCCAGTATACTCCATACTACTTAAAGTAATTTTTTTTACCCTTCCCCTTTCTTACTATTAATATTATTTTTTTAGTGTTAAATACTTACAAGGTATCCATTCTCCATTTTCAAAAAGCAATTCCTGGTTTCCAAGCCCTAGTTTGACGACTCTTTGTTCGCCCACCAACTCGTCTAACTTTTCCGGGTTTATGTTCACATTGCTATTTTTTCTAGACGGTGTTTTTTTCGGCGAAAATTTATTCCCAAAAATCGGCATGTATTACAGTCGATTGGTATATTATTTAAAACAAATTACCTTGTGAATTATTCGACTGAAGTTGTCAAAATTTGTTTGTTGTGGTATGTCTGTTGCCATGGTGACTTTCACTTCGGCGCGTCATCATAATTTTGAAATACTCTCCGGCCTAAGGCACAGAATGTTGCAAAATCGAACCAGTTAGCTCAAAAAACTGGTTTAATTAAATCAAAATTTTTAATTTGCTCTGCGCAAAATACCTTTTTTTTAATCTGCCCTACAGAAACGTATTAACACTTTTGTGACGTGACTAAAGCGTGATCTTTTTTATGGGTGATTCTTAAGTTGATACTTCTTTTTTAGCTTTTTAGAGAAACGCAAAAATAAGGTACTTCATTTATTACACTATGGATCAAATACGGTTGTGCCTAACTTGCCCATTGAATAACATTAGGAAAACTTCTGGGTGTAGGATGAGCTCGCAAGGGAAAGCATTCTGCGTATAATCTTAAAGTAGCAGCCGCACTTTGATGACACTCACCGTAATAGCACCATATCTACTAGTTCATTGTTTTCAAATTTTACCATTTTCACGTGTCGCCAATTTAAAATTAACTTGCTTCAGAAAAACACACCGCAGCGGATTGCCAAATAAATAATTGACCACCGACCCGTAAATTGCATGACTAATAAGAGATAAGACAAACAACATAAAGTATAGCAGGCTACGTTTTGATGACCAGGCCCGGCCTTAGATTTTTACTTCTGTATCTATTTCCTGGCCAACAGCGATGGCACTTTGGAACAGAAACGGTTTTTGTTTTCAAAACATCGAAGATCAAAGGCGGCGACAGGGTGCATTGGGTTGCATAAATATTTTCAACAATAATTAACTAACCAGCAACTTTGACGGTGACATTGGCAGGCATTTTTTACGCACAACAAAGGTGTTTGATTGGTAAATTAAAAATTATAATTGTGAGAAAATTATTTTTGACAATGTCATGTATGTCACCGTCAAAAGATGGTTGTTTAATATCTTTTCCGTCGACCGTGTATTTACATCCGATATTAACGTTCCCAAAATCATTCATTAATGACCCCTATTAATGCATGATTTTCTGTAAATGCACGATTTTGGTAATTAAAATTAAAGGCAGCCATGCAAACAAATCAACAAAATAATAAAACGTCAATCCAAAACGTCGTCCGCTGTCATTAGTATTTGTAGAATTGTAAAATCTGGATTGTAAAATAAAAGTTGTTAACTGTTTTTCTTCACTTTAGTAAAAAATACGGTCGACGAAAAAACATTGTAACCAACTCTTACATTAAAATGCGATTAATGATCTCGAACATTAACGCGTTCGCTACGCTCACGCGTTAAAATATTTCGATCATTAATCGCCATTATTAATGTACTTGTTGGTTAAATTACTATTATGCAACTCGACATTAAGGGTTTTTTTAAAATTTGTGTGGGTGTTTTATGGGTTAAAAAATACAGAAACATATTTACTAGTAAAAGAGAATATATTATCACTTAAATACCAAAAATTATTTCTTAAAAGTACTAATTATATCACAATATGCTCCCAAAGAATATTTCTTGCGGCTTCAAAATTTCCGGAACTTTTGTAAATAAGATGGAGATTATACGCAGCTTCTTTTTTGAGATCAAGAAGAGGATATTTTTTCAATAATTCGTTGTCTACTTTTAACACCTAAAAAATATCGTTTGTACGAATTTCTCCTTTTCTCGGAAATTAAAAACAATTCGACAACACTGTTAAAGAATTAAAAAAACATGTTGAAGGTACAAACAAACCTTTTTATAAAAATGTTCGGCCAAATAGAAAACTGCCATTTGTTGATACATCCTGCCTAAGTTATAGTAGACTTCCTGTTTGGCGTGTTTGCTACGTATTTTTGCATAGTTGAAAAATAAGTAAGTTACCGTTTCTATCAGCATTTTTTTCTGGTTTTTACTAACTTTTCTTTGACAGTATTGCTGCAGCATGCACATTCCTAAAAATATTAAACCAATGAGAAGCGTTCGACCAATATTTTAAAATTCTTCTCGGGGGGAGGGGGGGCTCAGTCGGCGTATGTAGGACATTTTTGTTTTGGAGAAAAGGAACAGTCGGGACTACATGTATCTACATTGTATCTAGTGAAAAAGGCGGGAAAGCGCCGTAGGCGAAAAATGTTCGGGGCCACGCCCAAAGTTCGTTTAAAATTTACCTAACTACTATCAAATTTCGAAAATTAAATTATTACCTCTCCCCCTCTGTATGGTTGGATTAAATTTGTTTTTGTAAATGTTTTTTTACTTTTTTTTTGATATTCCTGATTCCTTTAATAAAAAAAACCATTTTTCCTATTTGTGAAAAATATGAATATTGTGTCAATCCTAAATTTTAACAAAATACGTATGTATGACTCTAACCAGCGTTTTTCGGGCTCGGTTTTTCATGATTAAAAATAAAGTAAATATTGCTCACTACGCCGAAATTGATGATTTTTTCAGAAATCATGTATTTTAGGAGCGTAGATCTAAGAGCAGTTTTTGGTGCAAATGCTTAGGTTTTGAAATACACCTTCTTAAGTGCCGTTTTGTATATTCATAATAAGCCATTCTCGTTTCTTCCCGCACTATTTTTTTATTATAAATTATCAAACTTCTTCCATAAAAAATGTTTCAATTAAATTTTTTACTTTAATTTTTTCTCTTTAAAAATAAATACCTAATTGTTTTTTGGTTTGTTGTAAAAATATTTTATTGCATTGGGTTATAATTTTGTTGATTTAAAATAGCCCTAAAAAATGGAAAACGGAACAGCAGCGCCCCCCCCCCCCCCCCCTAAATATGCCACTGCCCCCAATAGTATATACGATTTTTTTTTGTTTAGAATCAGTAACCAAACAATAAATATATCGCCAAAAGATTCACTACCTCCCGAAGTCAAAATGTGCGAAAATATTAACGATTTCTTACCAATCATAAAAGCAGCATATGCATTTCCGTTACTCTTATATTCTTTCAAAAAATAATTTATACAATCGGGGAAATGACCGGCTCCTGCAGAGTAGTTTGCTATCATCCTTTCGGTCTGATATACTGGCATTTTACTTTTTATAGTGGCCGCTTCTAAAAATATAAAATAAGAATATATCAGGGTAAATAAGTTAAATAAAATTTAATATTTATTATGCAACGGCGTATTTATTTATTTTGGAGTTTCTGAGGTCTGTTACTTATAAATTATAGTACTATACAGTGGCGTAGCTAGAATTTTATTTCGGGGGGAGGCCAAATGGGTAAGGAAAGCGACGAGTCAGCGCCACGCCCAAAAACCCCTTTTTTTGGATAATCAAAAAAATTTCAAAATAAAAAAATACTTACATTTAAAGAAACTTGTAGTGAGTTTATACCAATACACTAATATAGGCAATATAAACAGATAATATATACTTTTTAAACAAAAACTTGTTCATGAAATAAGCATAATTGAGGCCCTTAGAATAAAAGGGGTATAAGTACACATTTAAGCAAATTTGAGATAAGTGCATTAACTAGGTACCTAAAGTTCATATTTGCTTGGAATAAAATAGGAACAAGTGATTTTCAGGCTTTGTGCGCCCTCTATTAGCGAGTAGAAATACTATGTATCTGAAAGCAGAAATATGTTTACAATAAAACGGATGCAAGTGCACTTGTACCGTGTAAAATTTTTTACAAAAATATTTCAAATTTCAAAAAAATAAATAAAATTTAAGACACAATTACCAATACTACATATAGACCAAGATACAACTATTTCCTATCTTTTTTGGCGACTTTTTAAAGTTCAATAAACTTTAAATGCAATTATCTCAAAACTATAATCTTTGTACTTATACCCCTTTTATTCTAAGGGCCTCAATTGAGCAAAAAAATAAGGTATATTTTTTATTTAATAAAAACACAAAAATTAACCATAAACTTAAAGCACAACATATTTTTTTGCCAAAAACTAAACCGTAAATCGTCGCCTTTTTTCACAAAATATATTGATTATTTCATATATCAATGTGGATTTTTTTATAAATACTTATCAAAGCTAAACTTGTACGCTCTTTGCCTGAATGATTTCTCAGATATATTTTTAATCTTTTTAAAGTGGAAAAACGTCTTTCTGCTGAAGCTTTAGTTACTGGGAGGATGATTTGTTTTTTTATTTGGCGCGTTATTGATAGCATTGCCGTCAAAGATTTTTATGTTGCCCAATTATAGTTTATATCTTTTTTTTTGGATTTCGGGGGGGGGGGGGGGCCTCTGGCTACGCCACTGGTACTATACATATTTACCAAAAAATCTGTGACATTTTGTTGTTTCTTCAATCTTCTGTATAAAGATTGAATAGAAATTCCAAGCCTGGTTGTTCTCAGGGTTATGCAAGAGTAATTCCTTAGCTATAACATAGCCATGGTAGTAATCTTTACTAAACAAACACGAAAAACAGGCTGCTCGGAATATTTCCGCTAAAAAAAATCATGAAATATTTTAACTATTTCTGAATAAGTGCGAGTTATCATTGAAATACTTACAGAAATATGGTAAAAATCTTTTGGAGGACAATCCCATAAAAGCGAATTTTTGAAAGTGTCTATATTGTTTATTATCAAATGCAAATTGAAGTATCTCCTTGAATAATTTATATTCATCCTCCACTGTGGGCTCAAATATACCTAAAAATGATAAATGCTACCTAAAGAAGAGTATTTAACCAGTGTCCAATGTTTTTTGCGATTTAGTGACCTTAAAACTTCTAAATCTACTTAATATCTCAAATTTTTTTTTGCACAATAACAATGGGTATACATACTAATTTTTTAAAACTTACTCTCCAAATCAAACTCTACTCCACCGTCGTCCCCTTTAAGCACTCTGAACCTTTCAATCTTCGATAGTTTGCCTTTGACAGTCTGTTTCAAGAGCAAAACTACCTTCAGTTCCTCGTAACTTTTGAAAATGATACAATGGCGCGATAGGAGTAATTCGCAACATTTCCAGTAGTTCTCAAGGTCACCGATTTGTTTTAACAGCTTCATTTGTTCTATTAGAACAGCCACGTGTAGCTTGCCAGAACTAAGTGTTAAAAAAATGCGTTAATAAAAATTTTAGTTTTGTTATTATTTTGTAATTTTAAGCAATGCATTTACAAGAATATAATTAAATGGAAAAATGGCTTGAATTTTAAGCGCGAGCACTTTACTCACCTTAAATCTTGTGACAATACTTCCAGAGCTTTATCTTTTTTGTCTTGCTTTAGTAGCAGCATGGCTAAGGGATATAATACATCCACATGATTTGGTGCCATGGAGAAGACGGTAAAGTAAGCATCTATTGCCTGAAATAAAAAATCCTTTTTTACCTGCAATTTAGAGCTTCTAAAATATTTAATTTTAAAGATTACAAAATTATTTGGAATTTTTGTAGTTCATAACACATCTATACAGGGTGTTACAAATTCGACATACCAGTATTGGAATCTCGGAAACCATAGGAGTCGGAGAAACGGTTAAATGGGGGCAAAGTTGTACAATTTGGTGCTGATTATAATGCCGCTTTAAAAGTTTTCACATTCCGAATACTTCCGATTTTATTCGAAACAAACCGAAATTTTGCAAAATCGTTTTTATTTTTTCCTGAGCTCATTTGGCAAGCTATTTAAAAATTAATGACACTTTGTTATTGCCACTTTTTCTCCTCTGCAAAATGACGGTACTAAACCAAAGATCCGCCGTTTCGTCTCCGAGCGGCCATCACCAACTTTACTTTTTTAATACGGACCTGGATTTTTTTAACCGATTTTTAAACCCTCCTACCCTCAAAATGTAATGGCGATATTACTTTCTCATAATGATAAATTGTTCTTGCCTATTTTTTTAAATCCATATTTTTTACACTTCCTGTCAGTCCGGTCCTGGCAACGAATCACAATATTAAATAAAAACTTTATTTTATTTAAAACATTCATACATAAGTAATATAGTTTATTTTATAAGAATTTTCTAATACTTAATGCTAAATTTACTAATTATAAATCCTAATTTGCAATTGCCGTTTTGCTCAGTACAACGATCGATTTTTCTTCCAATTTTGGCGACAGCCCTTTCAACCGATCTTCTCATTATCCTACCAAATGCAACCTCTATGCGTTCTTCGAGTTCTTTCATGGTATCTACGCCTTTTTTATAAATAACATTTTTTAAAGCCCCCCCCCATAAAAAGAAATCCAGCGGTGAAATATCTTGCCAGGACCGGACTGACAAGAAGTGTAAAAAATATGAATTTAAAAAAATAAGCAAGAACAATTCATCATTATGAGAAAGTAATATCGCCATTACATTTTGAGGGTAGGAGGGTTTAAAAATCGGTTAAAAAAAATCCAGGTTCGTAAAAAAGTAAAGTTGGTGATGGCCGCTCGGAGACGAAACGGCGGATGTTTAGTTTAGTAACGTCATTTTGTAGAGGAGAAAAAGTAGCAATGACAAAGTGTCATTTATTTTTAAATAGCTAGTCAAATGAGCTCAGGAAAAAATAAAAACGATTTTGTAAAATTTCGATTTTTTTCGAATAAAATCGGAAGTATTCGGAATTTGAAAACTTTTAAAGCGGCATTATAGTCACCACCGAATTGCACAACTTTGCCCCCATTTAACCATTTCTCTAACTCGTATGTTTTCCGAGATTCCAATGCTGGTATGTTGAATTTGTAACACGCTGTATTTACCAATTTTAATCATGAATAAAAATACCAGTTCCATAATTAAATAAAACAAACTAATTAGGTACCTGGTCATACATCTCTAAATGTGTTAAACATTCGGCATGTTTCAACCATATAGCAGCCAAAGAAAAATTCTTGCTTTTAACAAGGGGAACAAGCAGTTGCAGTGCTTCATGATAATACCCTGAAGCCATAAGAACTTCTGCTATGTCAAAATAAAGCATACCGTAAACCTCCATGTCATCCTTTTCGAGCATTTGTTCAATTAGGGTTTGTACGAGGTGGTAACACTGAAGTCTGATGAGACATACTATAAATTTAGTTTTAAGATCTACCTGAAAATATATGTTTATAAATATTTTCAAATACTTAATATTTGTAGCATTCTAAGTAACCAATAATGTGGTAAACTCAGTGAGTAGAAATTTGGCTGGTAGGAAAAAACAAATAACAAACTTACATGTAAGTTTTCTGGGAGAGAATAAGAATTAATAATTATATTCATGTCTTCGCTCACAGTAACATCAAAGGTAAACCCACAAAACTGTGTAAAAATGTCCAAGCATTCTGAATATCTATAAAAAAAAATGTAATCATTAGATTAAATTAATTTTATCCCCTCATTTTCTTTATACCTTTCGCTTAAAAGTAACAATTCCAACATCATATTTAGAACATCCTGGCTTATATTCTCTGGTATTCTCCTTATGCATATCCTCAGTGCTTCAACAGCTTTAATGTAATTCTTTGCTTCAAAATGCTTCTTAGCAATTTCACTGCAAATCTGCATAATTTGCTCATGATTACTTTTTGGCAGAACTTTGGCTATCTGAAGTTTAAGGTTTAAAATAGCTTTACTTCTTTCTGGTACTACAAAAAATTAATTTATTGATATTTTTACAAGAAGTAAGTAAGTAGTTTCTGGAAATGAAATTTTTGGATTTCCAGAATTGTTAATGTTGACATTATTTAATAATACTTACATCTTTCTTTCACCAGTTTTAACCTTTTCATATGCAATTCGATATTTCTAGGCTGAGCCCTAAGTGCTCTGGAATAACAGTTCAAAGCCTCCTTTATTTGATTTTCTGCTACCTCCAGATCAGCTAATCGGCACCATATTTCTTCATTTGATGGTTGTAAATGACAGGCAAGCATTAAAAAACCTATAACAGTGAATTTTTTTATAAGAAAAGAACTATTCATCAAGAGTTACATTTTCTGGTGTGGCATAAAAATCTGAGTAAAAAAATACCTTAACTTTCTTAAATTTATCTATGAATATTATAGGAAAATATATTTACCTTTATATTTCTTTAAATTAATATTCTCATGCATTTGAGCTAAAGTTAAATAAGGTTCGTACGCATTGGGACACTGTCTTATAACTTCAAAACACATTTTTTTTGCTAACTCAACTTCTCCCCTAGCAAATCTCAAGTTGGCTTCACCCATAAGCCCCCTCAAATGGGGCGCCATTCTAGTAAGGTTTCTTTTGGGTTTTTTGGCTGAACCTAAAACGTGAGTATAAAGAAAACCAGTCAAACAAGCAAGAAAATGTTTACCTTCATCGTCGGATGCTTCAAAATCGGAGTAATTTTCATTTTCTTGTGTGCTTTGGCCTGGTATATTCTTCGGTACGTTCTGAAGTAAATTATTTTCCATTTTTAATAACTTAATAAATAGGGGTTATTTTGTGTGGTTATGTTCTGTGTGATGACTGTTATGGATTCGGATAACAGAGATTTATAAAAAGTTTGAAAGAACGGGCGATCGTCGGACGAATATTTATAAAAATGTGGAACACAAAGTAGGTACAGAAGCGCTATCAACCTAATTTATGTTAAAAAAATTTTTTTATGCGGCGTCGTCAAAGTTGTAAACAAGACGTTTTGTTGAAAGAAAAGTTTGAGCAATTATCGCTATATGGAGCCAAGACAAAAAATTCTTCAAAGCGTTCTCAGACGACTCTGCAAGCCCCCTTGTGAGCAAAACAATCTATATCGGAATAAACTGAACAAAAGAAATTTAAAAGGATGGTATCGGAACCTTGATGATCAGATTCTTTTCTGTGAAAAATAGAGATTTTTTTAGTCAGGTTATGTTATGTAAACATGTCTGAAAAGACCGTTTTGCCCTCAAAGTTGGGCGGTGGACCCCACGGCCTAGGTAATGTCTTTTTTAAACGTAAAGTTGTGATCTACAATAAAAATGTCAATGTTTTCTTTTTGACTATATTAATTATGAAAATTTCTTAGGAGATCCTGATGATAAATCCCTTCGTAAAGTCGAAGTAGACGTTATGGTTGCGAAAAAAATGCGGGACATAGCCCGGACGGAGAAGTGCACACAAGAAGCGGACGAGTTTACTGAATGCTGCAAAGCCAATAATTTTCTTATGGTTGTAAAATGTAGACCACAAAACAGTAAACTGAAGGAATGTC
Organism: Polydrusus cervinus; assembly: GCA_935413205.1. Lineage (NCBI taxonomy): Eukaryota > Metazoa > Arthropoda > Insecta > Coleoptera > Curculionidae > Polydrusus > Polydrusus cervinus. Next base: position 60,223,020 of record OW284515.1, read on the forward strand.
TTACAAAATGGTACACAGATGAAGGGTTCAAAGAGTTCTGCAAAAATCAATATTTAGACGAACGAAGCGAGTATCGAAGAACTGGAATACCTTTAAAACAAAGACTACAACAAAGCACTAGGATTGGTTCTAATATGTAGCACTTACCGGATTATATATAATTGAAATCCACAATAATGTTAGTAATTTCTTTAATTTTATTTACAATATACTGTTATATATAAACAAATTGATTATATCTAAGTTTCTTCTCTTTCCTGAGATGGAATCCACCGTCTAACAAGAACTTCTTGAATTTCAAAACTGTTTAATTTGTTAAAGTGAATGTTGTCAGTTTGGGGCCATTTAATTCTACATATCACCAACTCCTAAAAGATGATACAGGTTCATCCTTTTTCAATGAAATTTAAAAAAGATTTTTTACCTTTCCAGCAGTCTCACACAATCTATTTAGGCCTAGTATAGAAACATTGTCCATTGAACGGTGGGTTAATGAGTTCATTCGGGCCCCATTTTTATCAATAACTTCGACTATTACCACAAATGAAGCATGAAAAAATGGCGGACCTTGCTTGTATAACACTAAAAAAATAACTAATGTAACATATTGTCGAAATAAAAACACCGAAAAATCAAAAAATACTTATTACTTACAGTAATCACCTCCAAATTTAATTCCCGGTTTAACAATCCAATTTTTGGCCCTGTAATAATAATATGCAACATAATTTCTTATAAAATGAGGCTGTGCCTCCTTAAACATTGTCCAAATATTCTCTATATTCAAAGTTTGCCCCTTGTAAGTTATTTCGAGACATTTTACAGCACTGGCAAGAAAAAACGCTTCTTCTAAACCAAGCCAAACGTTTTCTCGGAGCCCTGAATAGTCTATTTTGAACTCTGGTTGCAAATTAATAAAGTAATTTTCATTCTCACTTTCAGAGTCACTATCAGGTACTGTTATAACTTTATTTGGTTTAGGTTTGCTCGAAAATTGATCAAATCGTTTCTTTCTATTTTCAAATTGCCTTTTTCGAATTATTTTTACATGCTCTTCGTTAGTAAATTGAGGATAGCTGCGGGAGAAATTTGCTTTTCCAAAGTACCCCATTGATATAATGTTTTTCATGTCTTCGTCGTCATTAACAATAACGTTAAAACCGTTAAATATTGCCCGCATTTTTTTAATAGTCCCATCTGTCTTTAAAACCACCGGCAGAGGTAAGTTTGGGGTCAATCTACAGAATTTCTTTGGTTTAGGAGGATAAAATTCCATGTTTATACTTCCCGCGTCTGGGTGCTATCGCTATCGCACGAAATAATCATGCGTCTCTCTTACACTCGTGCACATGACATCTGTCACTGTCAGATGTGAGAAGCGACGTCAAAAATCACAAGACTGGTATATTTTCCGAGCAAGTTTTGTGAAATAGTTGTTTCCGTTTTTCAGGTTCTATTGGGAAAAGGGGCCGTAATCATGGCTGGACAATTAGCAGGGGCCGACCCTAAAATCAAGGAAATAATGACTTCATTAGATGATGATAAAATCGGTAAGAATTTTAGTTAAAAACTACACCCTTGTTATTAAAAAATTTGAGCTAGTTTTTAATATTTTACCTCTGGTATTTCGTTATTATTGGGGTTCCAAGGGCCAGTTTTATTTTCAAACTCTTTTTCCACTAGTAGGTAATAGTTTTTGTTAAAATATTTAAGAAAACATGAAAAATTTACCGATATTCCTAAACGCCTTTCACGTGACTTTTGTCAAGTAAATTTTACACAAACTGGTGGATTCTATATTTACAAACGACCTACATTGATGCCACGTATAGAATTTTGTGGTTAAATTAAGGAATTTCTCGATAATTATTTCGATTTTATAGTATTCCTGTTTTTTCAGTTCATTTTAACGATCTCCTTTGTGCTTAGGAAACTGTGCTAGTACTGATAATTGGTTAAATAATTGTAAATAGGAATTATTGTCTATTATTGTGTTCAGTATTTTGATGGCACCAAGGCAACGCCGCTCAGCAAATTTATAAAGTTTGACATTCCCTGAAAACCTATTTTTGGACTCAGTATTTTAGCTAAAATTCGCAAACTTTCATTGTCATCAAAATTTCGTTTCATTTTGTAGTTTGTAGAACAAAAAGATAATTTAAAAATGATAAATTGTATTTCAGATATGCTTGCTGCCACCAGTGTTTTGCAGCAGAAGGCCACCGATATCCGGAACCAAAGAGTAAACTGGCAGTCTTATTTTCAGTAAGTACTTTGCAGGGTGATAGTGCAGTAATTCTATTTGTAGCATAAAGTATGGCCATTATATATTACATTTTGATACCTTTGTTTAGCTTGAATGCTAACAGCTTGTGAGAATTTGGTAATGAAAATTCTAGCTTAAGACAACTTTTTTTTTTAGATCACAAATGATTTCTCAAGAAGACTTTAACTTTATAGTAGCTTTTGATATTACCGATAGCCAGAAAAAAAGTGTCCTGTTAAAGAATGACAGGTATCAAGCTGCCCAGACTCTCTTGAATTTGCTTGGGCACGTATCTAAGGACCAGACTTTACAGTATATCCTTGTTTTGGTCGATGACATGCTTCAAGTAAGTTATTTATGCAAAAAATATATTGGTCAAGCTATGTAGGAAGGCCAATACTAAATCTTTCATCATGATATGCTTAAAAACCCGATTATTTGTTTAATGACTAAAATAAAAAGATATAACCACACAATTTTACTGTAGGAAGACCGTACTAGGGTAGAACTCTTCCATGAATATGCACAGAAAAAAAAGGAGTCAGTTTGGGGTCCATTCTTGAATCTGCTCAATCGCCAAGATGGGTTTATAACTAACATGACTTCGAGAATTATTGCTAAAATTGCCTGCTGGTCCCAGACTCCCATGGAAAGGTCCGATTTACATTTTTATCTTACTTGGTTAAAAGATCAGTTAAAGTCCCAGGTAGGATTAACAAAATAATTTTTGCATGATATTTTTTAATTAGATTTTTCTTGTGTTTGTCAAAAGATGGTAAATATTACATAAATAATTTCAAAAAGATTTTTTTTTTGGACAGAATATTTATCAATAAAGGATTTTGTTTACCATACTTTTGATAACAGTGACTTACTTAAGAATAATATTTTTTTGGTTATGTTTATGAATTATATTTTGCTTTTTTCTACTAACAAAGAGCTTGCATATGCTTTGTTTGGCTGAACTATTGCTTGGGATCTGTTTCTAAGTTAAAATCATCTGCATGTACAGCACAAAATTATTTATTTAAACTATTGTTTATTGAGATTTTTAAAAATCTTTTTCTTCAAGGTTCAAGGTTAAGAAAACATTTAGCAGATGATTTTAACCAGAACCTTACAGACTTAGAATATTAAGGCAGTTACTAACTCCTAATTTTTTGCCTCTCCTGCAATTTAGGGTGGTATGAAGAGTCATCTTCAAAGTGCCCTCAGCCTATCTAAAAGTATATAGGCCAAGCAAGCCTTTAAAACATTTCCGGCCTATACAAAAGCATAGGTCAAGGAAGCCTTTCAAGCATTATCTGCCTATAGAAAGGCATAAGCCAAAGAAGGCTCCTAAGGGTTCTCTGCCTATACAAAGGCATAGGTCAAAGAAGCCTTTCAAGCATTATCTGCCTATACAAAGGCATAACCCAAGGAAGCCTTCCAAGCTTTCTCTCTCTATACAAAGGCATAAGCCAAAAAAGCCTTTTTAGGGTTCTCTGCCTATACAAAGGCATTGGCCAAGGAAGTTTTAAAGGCGTCGTCGAGCGATTCTGCATACCGCCATTAATAAACTGATTATGCTTATTAAAAAAAATCACACTTCACTATTATATCCACAACACTCTTTACACTAACGTTCTTTGAATAACTTTCTTTTCCTCTAATCGTTTTCTGATTTGGATTTCTTTAAAATAACAAAATCTAATATGTTTGTCTTAAGAGTTTCAACAACTTGTAAATAACGAAACTATATGAGATATCGGTGTACGTTTTGACAGATTTAATTATATTTTAAATGAATTCAGGATTTTAAGAGACACTTATCAAGTCTTTTTAAAAAATTTAAATACGTTTGAATACGTATCAAAGAAAATCACTGACTGACTCAATTATGTTCCTCTGGAAACACTTAATATAAGAGGCGTTAAAACCAATTTAATTAAATTTTAAATATAATATAAAAAATATGTAACGAAACTACACCATATCTCCTTTCGAAAAAAAAACCGTTTCCCCTCCTATAGGAACTAAAAAACAAGATTCAATGCGCGAAAATTTTACCGAAAAGACAGTTGATGGGTTGCTACAACATTATATCTGGCGCGAATTCCATTTTGTTTGGTATGTCGCTGGCGGACGCCGCCAGAGTCGCGCAGGAGGTAAATAAACTCAGTCAGTAGACGCGCGACTAATTTTGGTAATGTTCGATGTTGAGTGTCGTTTTTGAAAATAAAAGGAGGTTTATTATATTTTACCATTTAAGTGTGTTCGCAGATTGCAGACTTAAGGTTTGGCGTCTAGATTTTGATTGGTTGGGTTCTTATGACGTCGCCAAATAAATGAATCTAGCCAATCAAAATTGAACCGTTGCGTTTTGAAGCTAAATTCGTAGTCTGTGATGCTGTTTCTATTGTCAACATGGAGTAACGCATGTAACTTCAAAAACCTATTATACTGAGTGAGTTACATGGGTTGTTCTATGGCATAGAAACCTAGATCTCCAAAACTAACACTGTCGTGAGTGTGTGTCTTACTAAAAATAATATAGACTGTCAAGATTATCTAGATTTTTCTACCAGTATACAGGGCGATTCGCGGTGAGGCGTTTTATTAGATTCAGAAATTAGTAACCATTTTTTGTATAACATTTCTTGACAAAAAATCGTAACTTTACCCAAGTAACAGAACTCGCCGCATTCTAAATTCATTTATCATGGAGTGGACAAAGGAACTGGTAAAAGAAAATACGATAAATTAGACGTTGACTCAAAATTTTAAATGTTTTTTAATGTGTAAATAAAAATAAAGAAAATAAATCATATTAAGTCGACTCAATACGTTTCATGTGCCTGGGGCTTCTTCAGGGTGACGGGCAGCTGTCAAAGTAAGCGCTTAAAGAAAAACATATAATCCGTATCACATGACCTTGGTATAGTTTAATCATGTATGTTCAAGTTGGTCTAAAAACTTATTTAATAATTCATCGTCTTAGAATCATAATGTTAAATGCACTTTTTACTACCGTGGATGTCTGCGGGGTGCGGAAAAATTGCAATTAAGTTATATTTGTAAAAATGCACAGTGTCTGGAAATTTATTTAATTTAAGGGGATATTCTACATATAAAAAAAGATGAGGTATATGAATAAAGCTTCTTAAATTTTTTATAAGAAAACTATGGCCGTCAATTCAAATTTAAATCACAATAGTTTTATGATGGGGATCATCATATCATATAGAGCAAGAAAAAATAATTTTTTTTTACGTTTTAACCAGGGTTGCAATAAATCACGATTTTTTTGAAAAATTCAATAAATCTGATTTTTTCGAATACATCGTTTTTTTTTTGATTTTTTCAATTTATACTTTAAAATCACTTATTTTCATTATTTTGTCTCTGTTTACCCAAAAATATTTGTTGTCTAGATTTACAGTTAGAAAATCTCCTCGGCGACATACAAAATAACTTGTATTGACATGAAAATGTTCGGCAGCGTAATTTATGAATATTTTTTACGCTGAACTCATGACGATTAGTTATGTTTTACACTTGCATAATGTATCTAAACACTTCGTTTTAAATAAACTATCTTACTTTTTTTGAATTTCCTCATGAGTTATTTGCATCGGCGACTTGTTTTTACAGTAATTTATAATTGATTTAAATTACGATAAAACTCGTCGCAACCCTGGCTAAGACGCACACAGAAATTTCCAGATCCTTGATTTAATAGTCTGATTCTAAGTCGATGAAGTGTTTTTTACTCTTGCCTTAAATAAAATGCCTATTGAAGGCACCACATAACTTATTTTTTAGAATTATGTAATGTGTAATATTTTAAATATATAAGTTTTTCGTTCCGTATCTTGTTGGTAATATGATTTTTGTACCCAGTTCATAAACGTGCTTTGGTACCCCAACTGAAACCATAATTTTTTAAATAAGTTTTTTAACGGTGTTTAAAGTAAAGTGTACCTTTTTGTGAAACTGAATACAAATTAACTACTAATATATAAATAATATAAATTATCTTCCAAAAAATAGGAAGATACTATACCGAAAATATACAATTTAAAATTGCACAAACCCGAACAAACAATGATGAATTTTGTAAACAACAAAACACTGGAGAAATTTTCGTACTTAAAAAGATGAAGAATTTTTCAGTTTTCAAAAAAATTTCCAAAAAACGCCAAAAAAAATTTTTTTTACACAAAATTTAATATTTTTTATTTTTCACGTTTGAATATTAGTTTTTGTGCCCTTTCCGAATAAATGGTTTCAATTGGGACAATTTTGCATGTCAAAATCCACATCCACATTCACCATTAAAACATGTGGATTATGCTACTACCATATTATGTAAATCGGTTGGTTTTAGTACGAAGCTTTAGCAGCTACACAGATATCAGACTCACTTACGGGACAGGCTACAGAGCATTATTCAGAAAATCGGTTCGATGAGGGTTGGTCTGCTGCAGAAATATCGGTATACATACATACACTTAAGATACATATACATAACGTTGTGAGATTTGCTGAATGTAGCTTCGATTAATTTTTTATTAGAGGTTTTTTATCATCGTGGAAATTGGTAAGAAAAGTTAGATTAAATGTATTCAAACGCGCTAAAATTTCTCATGGGTTTCTTTGAACCGAATTACAAAAAAACTAAACTAGATTTTGAATTTCTGTTTTCACCAATAGAAAAGGTGGTATCTATGTGGGTGTGAGAGAGTTATTTTCATGTCGAAAAAAAAATCGAGGAAAAAATATAAGCGAATGAAAATCGTAAAAAAAATTGCTTAAGTTCATTATATTGTAAAAATTATTGGGGATTATTTTTTTTTAATAAAAATAACTTTCTCACATTCTCCAATATCTGTAGAGTAATTTAAAAGGTTTTTAAAAATTCGTCAATAAATTTGGACAGGATTCGGTTCAAGAGAATGCAATGCTCTTAATATATACAGGTTTATTCCTAAGTTGATACTTCTGTTTTAGCTGTGTATAGAAGGCATTAAAATAAACAACATTTTCAAATACCTTTTTTCAAAAAACTCAAAAGTAAGGTACTTACATTCATTTATTACACTATGGATCAAATACGGTCCTGCCTAACTTGCCCGTTGAACAACGTTAAGAAAACTTCTGGGTGTAGGATAAGCCCGCGTTCTGCATATCATCTCGAAGCAGTAGCCGCACTTTGACGACACTCACCGTAAATTAGCACCATATCTACTAGTTCATTGTTTTCAAATTTTACCATTTTCATGTGTCACCAATTTAAAATTAACTTGCAGCACACCGCAGCGTATTGCCAAATAACTCACCACCGACCCTTAAATTGCATAAGAGATAAGACAAACAACATAAAGTATAGCAGGCTACGTTTTGATGACCAGGCCCGCACTTAGATTTTTTACTTCTGTATCTCGCCTATTTTTAAGTTTTTTTGAAAAAAGGTATTTGAAAATGTTGTTTATTTTAATGCCTTCTATACACAGCTAAAAATGAAGTATCAACTTAGGAATCACCCTGTAAGTAGTTATCTTTTACTGATTTGGGACCACCGGGATATATGGATATATCCATTGCCATTGATACATCCCCCCACTCTCACCCCCACCATATCCCCCCACTCTCACCCCCACCATATCCCCCCACTCTCACCCCCACCATATCCCCCCAACCCTTCACACACATACATCCTCCTACCATACCTCTCAACACATATTCATACATATTATAACTCGATTAATATCTATGGATATATCCTCCCACCATCCTCCATAACATAACCCCACACATAAGTCCCCCCACGCTTCACACCATACATATATCCTCCTACCACACAAAAAATGTAGTTAACATGAATCTTATAACAAATATAATTTTGTTCAGAACCATCAATAGCGTTTCTTTTTAAAAGGTTACGTTGTCTGATGATACGATAGTTGATGTTGGGTAGGGATATAACCTTCCACCATGTGTATATCCTCCTACCACACCCCTCATACATATTCTAACTCAATCCATATCAATGAATATATCCTTCCACCATGGATATATCCCCCTACCATACCTCTCCACACATATATCCCCCTAACCCTTCACACACATATATCCTCCTACCATACCTCTCAATACATATTCATACATATTATAACTCGATTAATATCTATGGATATATCCTTCCACCATCCCCCATAACATAACCCCACACATATATCCCCCCACGCTTCACACCATACATATATCCTCCTACCACACAAAAATTCAGTGAACATCTTATGACAAATATGGTGCGCACATTTTGTTCAGAACCATCAATAGCGTTTCTTTTTAAAAGGTTATGTTGTCTGGTGATATGATGTTGATGTTGGGTAGGGATATAACCTTCCACCATACCACACCCCTATATAACCTTCCACCATGTATATATCCTCCCTCATACATATTCTAACTGAATCAATATCAATGGATATATTATATTATCCTTCCACACATATATCCCCCTACCCAAAAATAATAATAATTTGTATTGGGATAACCCGTTGATTAAATAAATTATTATTACTTTTGGCTAGGGATATAACCTTCCACCGTGTATATATCCCCCTACCACACCCCTCATACATATTCTAACTCAATCAATATCAATGGATATATTATATTATCCTTCCACACATATATCCCCCTACCCAAAAATAATAATAATTTGAATTGGGATAACCCGTTGATTAAATAAATTATTATTACTTTTGGCTAGGGATATAACCTTCCACCGTGTATATATCCCCCTACCACACCCCTCATACATATTCTAACTCAATCAATATCAATGGATATATTATATTATCCTTCCACACATGTATCCCCCCACCCAAAAATAATAATAATTTGTACTGGGTGTAACCCGTTGATTAAATAAATTATTAATATTAAAAATAAGACATTGACCGGAAATATTTAATGTATCTTGTTTTTTGAAAAAGTCATTGACAGTTCAATCTAAGATGACTGGAATTTATTAATTTATCTAATTCTCACACGGATATAATAATACTAATAATAATGTCTTTAGGTTTACCGCAATAGAGTCTTATTAAATAAATGTTTTCAATATGACATAGCATGCTAATAGTTTAATACAATAAAATAATTCTTAAATGTAATATCATTTTCCAGGTAAAAGGTATAATTTGCTGACAGTATATAAAAAATATAATTAGTCTCTAGTTTTTATGTGTTATATAAGTCTTTAGAGTGAATGTGTAAACTGGAATGTAAATCCTTTAAATTATTTTATTAGCTATTTACAAAAACGAGTTAATTAATACCACGTAACTAACTAATACAACGAAAACTAAATATGTATATTACATACCCAACCCCAACATCAACTATCGTATCATCAGACAACGTAACCTTTTAAAAAGAAACGCTATTGATGGTTCTGAACAAAATGATATTTGTTATAAGATTCATGTTAACTACATTTTTTGTGTGGTAGGAGGATATGTGTATGGTGTGAAGCGTGGGGGGACTTATGTGTGGGGTTATGTTATGGAGGATGGTGGGAGGATATATCCATAGATATTAATCGAGTTATAATATGTATGAATATGTGTTGAGAGGTATGGTAGGAGGATGTATGTGTGTGAAGGGTTGGGGGGATATAATGGGGGTGAGAGTGGGGGGATATGGTGGGGGTGAGAGTGGGGGGATGTATCAATGGCAATGGATATATCCATATATCCCGGTGGTCCCAAATCAGTAAAAGATAACTACTCCTGTATAGATATAATTTTGTATGAAGCTGGTAACTTTGGAGAAGAATTTAGAAATGTTCGGATTCACGTAAGTTTTATTAGATATACATTCCGCATTTCTCATGTAAAACACGTAGTAAGGAAATATAGTGGAGAAAATGCTTGTTCCACACTAGTTCTTTACGGATATTGTACAAGTTATACCAAAATAAATGTCGGTGAGAACCAATGACAAAACTAAAAATATATTGATTATAACGACTCTCATAGAAATGTTTGTGTTGATTTATTTTGGAATATCTTGTGCAAACACATAGTTTTATAGGTACAAAGTTTCTGCTATATCAGTACATTTTTTATATACTTCTTCTATTACTTCCAGATGGTCGAAATAAACTTAAATCATTTCTACACGCTGTACCTTGTTTCATGATTCTTTGTTCAAAGTTGTCAACAATTTAAAATGGTTAGGCAGTGACTATAAGCCTTATTTTTATATTAGGGTTGGCATGTTCAAAAAATGGGTTTATTGGGGCTAATAGACATATTTATGTTAGTTGCATGTTCTGTTTTGGTATGTTTATATATTTAGAAATTTTGGTTCATCATTATCACATACCTACAAGTGTACCCCCATATTTAGGCCGGGGTCTCTTTCGATCAGCCCGAACGGGAGGGGGAGAAGGTAAAATTTGGGACTTAAAAAAATTATAATATTGTAGTGAAAAAACTGAAGTTTTCATTTATTGGGTTTTTGGATATTATTAAATGTAAGAGATGGCATACTTTATTTTATCTATTAAATGCGTTGTAAAATATTAAAAAGGTTTGTATTATATTTTATTGGTATAATATGTCCACAACAAATATGTTTTTTTCCTTTTAAGTAAATCTACAAGTGTATGCTCGTCATTTTTTACACTAAAAGAATTTTTAGGGGGTCTGCATGACATTTTGTGTATGTATTGCATGGAACTTATTGTTCGAACGTTGAATAACTTGATATACGTGCCAAAAATTTATTTTTTATCATATTATAAGTAATGTTTATATGATTTTTCAAAATTCACAGGTAGGTTTTTCTAAGAATATAAAAAGCATGCCTCAAAATAGAATATTTGTAATACACATTTAAATACGGTGAAATCTCTGCTGAATAGATCGGGACAATAAAAAAGATATTTGATCATAAGAGATTTGATAATGGAATTTTTCTTTCACGGGCACCAAAGAATTCACTTTCTAAAGCAGTTGAAATACTGTAAAATCCCCTTTTAAAACAGGTGTCTTTTATAGAATATTTCACACCGTATTGCTGATAATATAAATATTTTAAATTAATATTCAAATTTTCTTAAATCTAGAATAACGAATACATCCAATCAGTCGGTAGATGTCTACAAATGATGCTTCGCATCGACGAATATCGTTTCGCGTTCGTTTCTGTAGATGGCATATCGACCTTGTTATCGGTACTGGCAGGACGTGTAAATTTCCAGGTAAGAGATGGTTATGGTAAAAATATACAGAGTAGGAAAATTTTAAAATTATTTTTTCCGATGCGATCTTTCTACTAGATTCCAAGTACACTTACTAAAATTAGATCTATAGTCCATTTCAGAAAGGTGTAGAGTAATAAAATGGGAAATTCCGTCCAGTTTGGTTCAAATTTGGTGTCGGCCATAGGCGCAGGTAATTTTTGTCTATTAAATTATTTTTGATAACTAACCAAATAAAAATATATAATTTAATAAAGAAGGAACTATTAGCTATAGCAAATTTACACAAACATCGTTTAATGAAATATGCCGTGGAAGATATAGCTAAAAACATAGTGTAACTGTGCTGCGCACACCGCCATTTCATTGCGAACTAAATCCTATAGAACTTATATGGGCGCAAGTGAAAGGATTTGTAGTAAGACACAACACGACATTCAAAATGAAAGACGTTAAGCTACTGTTTGATCAAGCCATTAAGGAAGTGACACCAGAGAACTGGCGAAAAGCAGTCCATCATGTCATTAAAGAAGAGGAGAAAATGTGGGATCTTGACCACCTGATCGATCGGACCGTCGACCTGTTAATTATAACGTCAAGAGGAGATGATAGTTCCTCAGATGACGAAGAATATTATGATTTTTTATAAATTAATTTCTGTATAATGTATTTTTTGTATTTTTTTATAATGTTTAAAAAAAAATAAGTGTACCTAATACTACGTACATAATGCACGCTTTTGTAACACCATTTTCACTGTTTGTGAATGGATAACAATAGGCAAAACCCATAAATTGACCAAAACCTGGGTGGTACTACCTGCACTTGATTAAAATAAAGAATTTTGCGATGAAATCAATGCCAAATTATGAGAGTGGCTTAAATATTCGTTGGGTCACTCTGTCGTCCTTTTGCATACCTAATAAGCTTTTATTACTCTACACCTATCTGAAATAGACTATATTAATTATTGACCAAACACACCATAAATAAAAATAAATTTGGATTTTTGACGGTAATATTATTTTGGGGTGAAACCAGGGCCGGATTTGTAAATAGGCAAAATTTCAAACTATATTCGGTAATTTCATTGCAATAAATGCATATATGAATTATTATGCATAATTTTAAGTCTTCTATAATAGCCTATGGGCGAAAAAATGGTAAATCCGGCCCTGGGTGAAACTATAATGAGCAAAAATCGATCCACTGACACTTCATATTTTTTTTTCTTAATACAGGTTCAATACACCTTTTTTTTCTTAATACAGGTTCAATACCAGCTTATTTTCTGCTTGTGGGTGTTGACTTTTAACCCTCTCCTAGCTGAAAAAATGAACAAGTTCAACGTCATACCCATATTGGCGGATATTTTAAGCGATTCTGTCAAAGAAAAAGTGACCAGAATTATTTTGGCTGTGTTTAGAAACTTGATCGAGAAACCTGAGGATGCTCAAGTTGCTAAGGAACACTGTATTGCCATGGTGCAAAGCAAGGTATGCTGCTGTAACAATTGTTTACTATGAGAGGGCAGAAAGTGGCGCTTTTCCGCACTAGTGGAAACAAGTTTTTTTCACTGGTGCAAAATACGATTTTTAAATTCAATTCGATTTAAAGCTGTTTATATATTATACAGGGTGATTCCTAAGTTGATACTTCTGTTTTAGCTGTATATAAACAGGCATTAAAATAAACAACAGTTTTAAATACCTATTTTCAAAAAAACTAAAAAATAAAGTACTTGCATTCATTTATTACACTATGGATCAAATACGGTCTTGCCTAACTTAAACATAATCTCGAGCAGCAGCCGCACTTTGACGAAACTCACCGTAAATTAGCACCATATCTACTAGTTCCTTGTATTCAAATTTTACCATTTTCACGTGTCACCAATTTAAAATTAACTTGCTTCAGAAAAACACACCGCAGCCAAATAACTCTCCACCGATCCGTAAATTGCATGACTAATAAGAGATAAGACAAACCATATAAAGTATAGCAGGTTACGTTTTGATGACCAGGCCCGCATTTAGATTTTTTACTTCTCTATCTCGCCTATTTTTTAGTTTTTTGAAAAAAGATATTTGAAAATGTTGTTTATTTTAATGCCTTCTATACACAGCTAAAAAAGAAGTATCAACTTAGGAATCACCCTGTATAGATTGGCTTTTTTAGGTTTTAAAACAATTACAAATTTTGGAACAACGTAAATTTGATGACGAAGATATCACCGCCGATGTAGAGTTTTTGTCTGAAAAACTACAGGCCTCTGTGCAAGACCTTAGCTCCTTTGATGAGTACGCCACTGAGGTAAGGTTTGATTTTAAGGAAAAATGTTACGGTTTTATTTTAAAAAAATTTGAAAATGCAATTTTTTTAAACTACAACAATCGTTTATTTTCATCCAAATACATTAGATAGTTTTTACATTACTCAAAAGTAAAAAACTGAATATTTTTAAATTGATACAAATGACAAAATATTTAAAATAAAATGGAGATTTCAAATTTTTTTCCACAAAATTTTGAAATCTGGCTTGTGGGCCTAGAATAATTAATTAATTATATAATGTCAAACAATTTTTTCAAATAATATACGGGGTGTCCGGTAACTTATGGGCCGTAGAGGAACTGGAGATACTAGACATCAAACTAACTAAGCCGATTATGTCATATAAGTTTTTTCGGATTGTCACTTTTTTTTTTTTGTTAATTTAATTATTTACTATGTTTTTTTTATGCTTTGGGATGTTTAAAGGGATATATCTCGAAAACCGTTAAAGATATTGAGATCAATCAAGTACACCTTTTTGACTCAGAAAATGCCCTTCTTTAAGAAACTATAATTGAAAAACACCTAATATCACAGGTAAGAAAAAAAATCATAGATTTATGAAGCTCAGTGTATGCAACTAGCGCCCTCTAGTTTAAAACTTGAAAATTTCTACAAATTCTTATTTCTTGCTCATAAAAACATAATATTGCCAACTTTCAATTCGATTCATTAAACCGTTTTAAAATTATGGCTTATTTTCGAGAATAAACTTTTACTTTCAACACCCTGTATCTCTAGAACGAGTAACAATCCGAAAAAACTTATATGACTTAATCGGCTTAGTTTGATGTCTAGTGTCTCCAGTTACTCTACGGCCCATAAGTTACCGGACACCCTGTATACTTTGAAAAGTTTTTTCAATACTCTAATCAAATTTTTTCCCACATATTGTGAAATGTCTGTTACAATTTTAAATATACATATGTAGGTATATCCAAACCAGTTGTGTAAATAGATATATATTGTTCCTATAGGTCAAATCAGGCCGGTTGGAATGGTCCCCAGTGCACAAGAGCAAGTTTTGGCGCGAAAACGCCCAGAGGCTTAACGAAAAGAATTACGAGCTTTTGAGAATCCTTATTCACCTTCTGGAAACCAGCAAGGACCCCTTGGTGCTTAGCGTAGCTAGTTTTGATATTGGGGAATACGTTAGGCACTATCCTCGCGGCAAACAGTAAGTTTTTTATATAGCGTGTTTTAACTCTTTTTTTTTAATTATTTTTTTAGGTATTTATTTAAATTTTTTAATTAATTTATTTTTTTAAATTTATTTAATTTATTTGTTTATTAGAACTTTTGTTACAATTTTATAGAACGTCTTTTTATTTAGATTTTCTAAGGAATTTTCTGTCACAATCCCCCTTTGTTTGTCCTGGACTCTTTACAAGTTTTTCCGTCGACCGTGTATTTACATCCGATATTAACGTTCCCAAAATCATTCATTAATGACCCCAATTAATGCATGATTTTCTGTAAATGCACGATTTCCCAAAATCATTCATTAATGACCCCTATTAATGCATGATTTTCTGTAAATGCACGATTTTGGTAATTAAAATTAAAGGCAGCCATGCAAACAAATCAACAAAATAATAAAACGTCAATCCAAAACGTCGTCCGCTGTCATTAGTATTTGTAGAATTGTGAAATCTGGATTGTAAAATAAAAGTTGTTAACTGTTTTTCTTCACTTTAGTAAAAAATACGGTCGACGAAAAAACATTGTAACCAACTCTTACATTAAAATGCCATTAATGATCTCGAACATTAACGCGTTCGCTACGCTCACGCGTTAAAATATTTCGATCATTAATCGCCATTATTAATGTACTTGTTGGTTAAATTACTATTAATAGGTTAAATATTGTATTTTTTCAAACAATTTATCTCATTTCTTGTAGTGTAATTGAACAACTTGGTGGAAAACAACTCGTCATGCAGCTTCTCGCCCACGAAGATCCCAACGTACGTTACGAAGCCCTGCTGGCGGTTCAGAAACTAATGGTCCACAACTGGGAGTACCTTGGCAGGCAGCTGGAACAAGAGGCTGGCGTGGACAAGGGCGGAGCAAAAGGTGGTCCTCAAGTAGCAGGCAAAGCGTAATTTTTGGGGCCACATATAGTTTTACCGAGGCTTAAGCAGTATTTTAATTTTTTATAGGTTCACGAGACGTGTATTGGAGGCATCAGATACGTCTGTCGTTACTTGGTTCAATATTTAGTGAGCTAGAGTTGCTGCAGTTTTAGAATTTTTTTTTTTGAATGATAAAAATTTTTTTTCTGTTAGTGTAAATAATAACTGTATATGACGTACATATTTAGTTTTTTTTGCATAAATTTATACATTACTCTATATCTTACGTAATATATAAAAACTGTAGTAACTTACTAGACATAGAAAATGTACATTCCTGTGTAATGGTCGGTTTTAAAAATTTAATTTTTATTCCCTTGTAAATATATTTTACTTTTTGTCCTATATAGATATTAAAAAGCTATACACCATATTTAAAAAAAATGTTATTGTTATTAGTGTAAAATAAATATTGGATGTTGATTTATTTGTTTTATTGCATCCTGAACCTTCCTAGAGTATCGCAAACCTTGTCTAGAAACAATTAAAAACGCGGCGCAAAAGCCGTAAGATTAAAAACAGACGAGGATGGATGTACGTCATCCTATTAACCGCACAATTCTTTTCTTTGCGAGTCGTGTCACCGATTACATTGTCATCTTTGTTCCAATAACTTAAATAGAAAATAACAGATTAGAAACAGAAAACTAGTCTCGAGAGATTAGTCAGGCCGGAGCGTGTTGAATGAAGGCTGATCTGGGTTGCCCATTTGGTTGTGACGTCGTGCGACCGATTACATTGTTACCTTCGTCCCGATAACTTATATAGAAAAGAACAGATTAGAAAGCCTCGTCTCGAAAGATTAGTAAGGTCGGAGCGTGTCGAATGAAGGCTGTTCTGGGTTGCTCATTTGCCGGTTTTGCTGCGACGTCGGTACCTTCTTCCGCGTGTTTTTATTAGAGAGCGTATTTTGTGTAATTATTTTCTCAGTAAATAATTAAGGAATTTAAAAACTGAAACCGTAAATTCGTGCTTTACGCGATAGGGTCAAAATCTAGTGAAAAGTTCAATTATAATTAAATATTTATTTACGGTATACTCAGGTTTACTTATAAAGACATTTCCTCCTTTATCTGAATGACTCGGTAGGGCAGTCGCGGGGGAGGCACTTCCAATCCCTCCCCCCAAGCCTTACAAAATGGGTGTTTTTTTACTGCAAGCCTTAAAAATTATGGGGAGTGTGAAGGATCAGATTTTTAGAAGTCGCCCCCCTCAGCAAAAGCGTAGATTTGCCCCTGGTGCCCCAGAATTTTTTAAATAGGCCAACCATTTCGCCCCTAAAGTTTGGCTACGCCACTGCCAAGTTGAGTAGTACCAGCTGTCCTTTAAATATTGGGTAGCTCAAAAAAAAAAAAAATTTACAAAGAAATTAATTGTGTTTAATGAAAAAAAATCTTAAAATTACGCAATTAAATATAGGTAATAAAAGATGATACAGATCACCCCCCAAATAAGGATATAATTCTTAGTTATTTAAATACCACAGTGTCCAGCATAGAACCCAAACATTGTACAATATTGTTTGTCATCAGGACATCGACTTTTTCTTCTAAGTGGCGCTTGGGATCTTGTTTTCCAACATTTTTGATGGCTAGTTGTTCTGGTGTCATTTTTTCTTCTTCCTCTAGTGCTAAATTGAAAAAAAAAACAGAATCAACTGTCATTCTACAGCCTTTAAAGAGAAGATTTGAATCAAATCAAAACAAGACTACCATTTGCAAAAATTAATTAACTCTTTGAAGCACGGTGGTTAGCTGTAATATCCACCAATTTTGCGACCCAAGGAGCATGGTGGTTTGCGTTAATAACCACGAACATCCTCCTATTGCCAGGCACTTACGCATAGTGGCTAGATCTGGAACCACCTAACCTAGTTTGATGTACAATGTACAGATGTCGCTAGCGAACTCGTTTTTAAATTCGGTTGTTATAGTTGGAAAGTACAGATAATTGTATGCTGGTAAACGTCAAAATAACTGAGTTGCTTTTATTGTTGATGTGTTTTTTAAAGTTTTACTTACATATTGCAGTTTGGAGGTGTTATTTTTGTAAGTTACATGTTTGGATATGTCCTAAATAAGAGTGTGTATTTACTACAGTGATTTTTTATCCTGAAGCGGATTTATGTACGTTAGGTTAAGTGGTTAGTGCTCGTGTTCACCGCGCATATTTGACATAAACACAAAGTAAGAAAAACGTAGCGTTTGTAGCTCAATGCGCATTTAAAAAAAAATTTAGTCAGTAAGAACGGTGAAAACTTTAAAGATAGATTGAGTGTCGAACTGTTATGTCTTTCTGTCTCTAAAATTGCAAATATTTTGGTACCCTTATCAAATAAATAATTACTTCTATGGTAATTAGAAGTTTGGTAAAGGTACGAAAAAATAAAAAACGAATTATTACTGGAATTGCAGTGACTATTTTTTGACTTGACTGTTGACTAGTGCTGCACGTAATTATAGTTATCTCTAATAACACGAATAAATTTTACTGAAAAACATGCAAGTTTGAAAGATAAGGAACTAAAGGAGCTACATTATGTTTCTGATGAAGATTTTCCTTTGGGCTCTGAAGATGAATCTGATGATTCTGATGTTGAGCCAACCATTTCCCTACATGAAGACGAATTTAATCTTTGTATTTTGGCATCGCAAACCCGAACTTTCTGATGATAGTGACGACAATAATATGCCTCTGATAAATTTTGCAACATCCGGATATCAAAAAGATCCTAAAGCCTCAACTTCTAAACTCCCTAATGATGTTGCTTCTGCATCATTAGGAACTACCGCTGATCAAAATAAGAGACAACACATAGATATTTTGACTTTAGCTACAGAACCGATTTAGGACCAGTCGCCAAGAGACAGCCTTTTTGTTTCCGATTTTAAAGATTTCGATTCCTGTGCATGGTGGTTACCTAAACTAACCACTTATTTTTCTTAAATTTGGGCAATACAATTTTTTTTTTAGATGAAATAATGTTATTACCCATATTTTTTTAAGCAAATAAACATGTTTTTGGTAAAATTTCACAATTTTATTTTTCAAATCTATTTCATGCCGAAAGGGTCTTAAAAATGTGCCATATCTTGTGCTTCAAAGAGTTAAGTAGAACATTCTGCTTACCTTTATTGTAATTCTTGGCAAGTTCTAACATATCTGCCACAGTTTTTTCATTGGTACAAGAATTCTCTGAATAATCTGCGAGGGTTAACCCATCCATCCATGATTTCTTATGTAAATTCAGCAGCATTTTTTGCTCAAGTTCATTTTTCCTGTAGTTTATACTGATTGAGTAATAGTGCCTGTTTAATCCATGAATGAGGGCTTGCACTGATGGTTTTTGAAGGTGGCCCAAGTTTGAGGTAGTTTGACGAGGTTCTTGTCCAAGAACCATCATATTGGGATTAATAAGTCTAAAAAAATATAATTTTTGCAAAAGTCAAAAGTCTGTAGTGTAAATAACATAAATTTTAAAATTCTTAAGAAAAAAATTACCTGAAAGCATCTATGACGACTTTGCCTTTAACTGATTGGATGGGGTCTACAACAACAGCCACAGCCCTTTCAGAAAGGGCTTCAAAAGACTGCTGAGTGTTGATATCGACCCCAGAAAGCCAGCAACCAAAACCAGGATGAGAATGGTACCAACCAACAACCATCTCCGGTCTGCCCGTTTGGCGAAGCATGTCCAACATTTTAGCCTACATAAAAAAATTGTTACATTAAGATGTATACTATATACTATTAAAAATAGGCAATTTATTGAATAATACCTGGAAAACTGGATCTACAGCTTCTACACTGACGCCTGTACCAGTTTGGGGCATAGCAAAAACATCAATCACCCGAACAGTATAATCATCTACAAATTCACCTAAAAGATATAGGAACATTTTAAAATAGTGCACAGCTTATTTTCAGTTCTCTTTGTTCAGATGCTATTTTTTTATTCTCTTACCCAACATTAGACCCATAACTTCCATAGGTACACCAGCTCGTCCGTGCTTTAACATCTTTAAAAGGGCCAAGGAGGAAATGTATACTTGCTCTGCGGTATCCACCACGGGGGCATCGCTTGGAGGCGGCGCCTGGCTCAAACCTGGCATACCACCGCCTAATCTCAAAAGTCTATCCATTTTTTGGGGTGCCCAGGTGTTATTTTACTTGAAAACAATTAAAATTTTACCGTACTTTTTGTAAAAAAACAAGTTTAAAATATTTCGGTCACTGTTTGGTGTACAAATTGCAAATCATGACGTTTTGTCGCGGTGACATGTCAAATTTTTGACAAGACAGTAAGGGTGGCCACTTTATAAATTAAAGACAAAACATGTGTTGCTAGTAGGTTGTCGCCAACTTGCCACGTGATTAATTGTGGTTTGCCTGACGTGTTCTTTAATGAGGCTATGCTATGTTAAATTTTTAAATATTTTTTCAGTTTAGGTTTTTCTGTTTGCAAAAATGTCTTGGATAGTAGATAATTCTTTAACAACCGTCCAAAAATTCTGTTTAAATGTATTAAAATGTGGCCCTATACCCCGACATTTAGCTTTTATCATGGATGGAAACAGAAGGTACGCGAAAAAACAGCAAGTAGAGAAAGCAGAAGGACATTCCAAAGGATTTGAAAAATTATCGGAATGTCTACGTTGGTGTTTAGAATTGGGTATTAAAGAAGTAACAGTGTATGCATTTAGCATAGAAAATTTCAAGAGGAGTGAGGAGGAGGTAGAGACTTTAATGCAATTGGCTAGAGAGAAGTTTACCAAGCTCTTTGAGGAAAAGGACAAACTTATGGAAAATGGGATATGTATTCGAGTAATAGGTAATTTATCTTTGTTACCAGAGGATATAAGAAAGCTTATTGCACAAGCCATGCTTCTCACAAGGGATAATAATAAAGCAGTACTGAATGTAGCTTTTTCTTATACATCAAGAGATGAAATTGCTAATAGTATTAAAACCATTGTCGAAGCAGCTAATGATGAGAAAATTATAGTTGAAGACATAAATGAGGACCTTATTTCCCATTGCTTGTATACAAATTTAAGTCCAGACCCTGATTTACTAATTCGCACCTCAGGAGAAGTGAGGCTTAGTGATTTTTTACTATGGCAAGCTTCTATTTCTCAAATATATTTTACTGAAGTATTATGGCCAGAATTTTCATTTTGGCATCTTATGGCATGTATTTTTAAATATCAAAGGAGTTATAGTGATAAAGTAGAGCATGACTGGCAGAGAAAAATGAGCAATGTAGCAAGTAATCCAAGAGTGCGGTCATTTTTGGATGAGTTGGGTGAAAAAAGAGTTAAACAATTGGAGGTTTATGCCAGTGCCTAGTTATTGTGTGTAAGTTGTGATATGCAGGTTTTAGGAAAGTTATTATATTTATTTTATTGATTCATTCCCACAAAAAACAGCTTGTTTCTGTATTTTGTGGTCATTCCATTAGTAATTACTGTTTTTTTTCTTGTATCCTAGTACATTGTTATTCTGGGTTAAATTTATAGGAATAAAAACTATTATTTTTGTTTAAATTCTGTTTTTATTTCAATGCTGCTATAAAGTTCAGTGAACAAAGTCAGGGTATATGTGGCTCAAGGCCACTGTTAAATGAGTTTTTGATACAATTTAATAGTATGTGTAGAGAAAAGGAACATTAAACTTTGGATAAAAAATTGTTTTTTTCCCATAGTAACTATTAAGTACTAAATTTATATTTATACAACCAAATATTTACCATTGTGTATTTCTGGCTGTCCGGTATTTATGATAAAACATTTATGTACAATGCGTATTATTTTTGTTTGATTGTCACTGTCATTGACTTTTAGGTTAATTTTTAATATGGTTTAAAGAAATAATAAACAAATAATTCTATAAAAATACAACAATATGTTCAGTAAAAAACTACTGTCCAAGGTAGGAAAAATCTACGATATTACCCTCAGAACTCTTTGTAAATTTATCTTGCTTTCAGAATGTTGTTCAGATCACTTGTAGATCAATGTGTACTTCAGAACTAACGAAGGTTGAGTTAACGAATGGAATCAAAAGAATTGTAATGTGTAATAAGCGAACCCGGTAAGAACTAAAACGGCTAAGATAAATAGAAACAATTATATACTAAATTAAGAATGTCCGTATTGTATTGCTTATCAAAAATATCTACATAATTTTAGCAATTCCCTATCAATAGCTATGATGAATAACATTATCGATACTATTAAGACCGATCAAAAAAATAGAGAAGTTAAAGTAATAGTGATTGCAGGAGAAGGGCCTGTTTTTTCAGCTGGACATAACTTAAAAGAATTGGTATGTGCACAAGAGGTTTTACATAAAAATTAGCCCTTATAGTTATTACTTTTTCTCTAGTTGACACTTTTTGTAGGCCGATAATCGTGAAAAACAAGAACACTGTTTCACATTAGCATCAAAACTTATGGGTACAATAATAGACTCGCCAGTACCAGTGATAGCCAGAGTAGATGGAGTAGCAGCAGCAGCTGGTTGCCAATTAGTAGCTCAATGCGATATAGCTATTTGTTCAGAGAAAAGTACATTTTCGACACCAGGGTATAATTTATTTTAAATATATCTTGTAATAATTAGTACCAAAATTAAGACACGTTAATCAACCTTGCGACTACCGCAGTTTGTGTTTTTTAGAGAGCTGATATTTATCTATACATTTATGAAAATAAGTTGCCCACTTTCAGGGCCAATTTTGGTATATTCTGTTCCACCCCTGGCGTAGCCCTAGCCCGCTCCATAAACAAAAAGGCAGCTCTCCATATGTTGCTCACCGGCCTCCCAATCTCAGCTTCACAGGCCATGCAGTTTGGCCTTGTAACAAAAGCATGTCCAAGTGAAAAGTTGGATGAAGAAATTAATATTATATGTGAGGCAATCAAGTCGAAAAGTAGGGATGTTATTCAATTGGGCAAAAGGTTTTATTACAAGCAAATCCAATATGAAATAAAGAAGGCCTATGAAATGGGGGGTCAAACTATGGTGGAGAATTTACAAATGGACGATTGTAAGGAGGGAATAAAGAGCTTTATTGAGAAGAGGAAGCCTCAATGGGGGAAAAATTGAGATGTTTAAGATTAATTATATGTAGACTGATTATATATTTTTTTTTTTTTATAAAAATATTTAAAGATGTTCTGTTTACACTAGCATGCCCTTATAGTTTGTCAAGAAATAATAGAACTAATGTTACTATCTCTAATATTTTTTTATTATTACAAAACACATATTATAACGTAACAGATAGAAATAATATGGCTTTACACAAAACTTTAGTCAAGATTCATAATTAGTAAAAATTGTAAATATCATTTAGTGAATACAGTATATTGCAAGGATAAAAGAGTCCATCTTATTATTATTACAGAATATAAAATAGGGCTTAGCATTGGTTTATTAAATTTTTTTTAAATACTTTATAATTGCAACAGAAATCAATGAAAAGTTATGGTAACACCCAAGACTACATATAATTATTGAAAAAAAACTGCATGAAATAACTTTAATAATCATATTTTGTAATAAAAATAAGATGAACCCTTGGAAAATACAGTGCAAAACCTATGAAGTAATTTTAATATTGTCTACTTCTTTCCTAACGCTTTTTGTGTCGCCGCAGTTTTAGCTTTAGCTGCATCTTCTTTTTCTACAACAAAAATATATTTGTTTAAAACCAGCAGACAATCCAAGAAAACAAAAACGTCATTTAAAAAAAAAATTAGACATAATCGCGATGTTTTGCCACTTGATATTTTATTTTCAATATTACCACCTTTTCTCTTAAATTTTTTTTTGATTCCATTCATTTTCATTTAACTTACCTTTTACTTCAGCTTCTCTACGTTTTTTAGCTTCTTCACGTTGTTGTTTGATTATGGCTAGCCTAGCTAAGTCAGCTCGTGCCTGCTCCGTTTTCCCTTCCGCGTGAAGTTTTTGATAGTGCGCCTGTGCTTTTTGTCTAAAAAAATAATATTTAAGGTGATTACCTACTTACAATAAAATTAGTATATTTTTCCTTACTTCTCAATTTCTTCTCTTTCCCTTCTAGATAACTGTGGTTTATCAGCCAAATCCTCCGTGTCTAGCTTTGATATTTTCTTAACTTTCTTTTGGATCCTATTGGGATTTTCTATTTCGATTAGATTTGAGACACCTTTGGCTTTCTAAAAGAAGTTTTAGGAAGGATTAAGTATTCATAGAATTTATTTATTAACATTTTAACCAATTTATACAGTTGTTAATACATTTAAAATTTTGCTAATTAGAATAAATTCTGCATTTGTGAAAAAAAAAAGTAGGTACCTAACAAATTGCCTCAAACAAAATCACTTACTCCCGGTTCATCTTCTTCACTACTACTCTCTTCTTCTTCGCTACCTGACTTCTCACTAATTTTTTTCTCTTCTTCGCTATCCTCACTGCTGCTCTCATCTCCATGCTGCTGTCTCCATTTCTTTTTCTGCTCTTCCTTTCTTCTTTCCTCTTCTAATTCTTCAGGATTGGTAAATCTACGATTGCGACCTTTGTGATTCGTGAATTTTCCTGGAAGAAAAAGAATGAATATGAGAAAGTTAAGCTGCCAAATTGTTATGTGATTAGTTTCATCATTTTAACTGGCCCTTTCTAGCAAATTTATTTTTCTAGTTTTAAGATGAGCTCTTGTGAAACAAATAAAATATACGAGTAGGCTCTTTAAAATGATGGAATTCGTACACTAAACTTATGAAAAGCGACTGTTGACAAAAAGCCTTATTTTTCTAGTATTTGTAGGCGTGGATTTGTAGAACAAAGATCTAACCTAGATAGTAAATTAATTAAATGGTACAAAAAAAAGTGTCTTACCTCGTGGCATAATGAACTGATGAAATTTACGAATACGGAAATTTAACTACCAATTTTTCCCTGATAATCTGCAAGAAAAGCAAAAAGATTTTTTTTGGGAATGATTTCGTCGTTTTGACAGTGACAGATAATTTTTTTGTTCATAGTTATTTATTCTAGACATACGTTCTTGTTGCTATTGGTCGTGAGATCATCAAAATTGATGAGTGGTGTTCATACGAAGGGTGCTACGTCCTTAAATCCTCCTGAACGGCAAGAAGATATCAATGTCTCAAGTCGTCGCTGTCGGTCTAACCCGGATAAACCCTTTTTTCTTCTGTGCTTGCCTGTAACCCTACTTTTTCTGATTATTTTGTGACGTTTTAATTGATATAAAATAATTAAACTAATAGTATATTAACACTTTTAATAGCTATGTGATGGCAGAAAGTACAAATACCTCGAAACAAAGGGATTCTACACCAAGACCTAAGAAACAGAACAGAAATCCTAGGCAAAACCATGTTTTTCGTAAGAGGCAGCCTCAGAAGCTCGAAACAGGAGACAATGTAATTTATGTTAGCACCAAGACAAGCATTAAAGTAAGTAATCATCGTTCCAACATTGAAATAAACCCAAACAATTTCTACAGTAACAGAGGTCAGCAGTACATTATACTTATAAATGCCTTGCCTCCGCCATTAACGTTAAAGTTAGGTGAAGACCTGTGGTTTTCTGATCCTAGTACTACCATCAAAAAAAAACAAGAAGCTTTCTTTTTCAGGGACTTCTAGAACGTTGTACAAAACTAATAAACAACAACGAGAGTGAAATTATTGTGTATTGCTTGGGAGCAGCAATTCAACGGGGTATATTACTAACGCTACAGTTGTGTGAAAGACACATTGCTTATCAATATCATACTAAGACATTTTCTACCTCCTTAATAGGTAAGTTTTAATTCTATATTAATTATTAATAAATTATATTAATTTACATGCAATTTATAAAATGAGTTAGGATATAGGCAACCTATTTTTTAGATGATCTTGAACCAGCAGCTGATGATGCTGACTTTGAAGTGCAAAGAAGGTTTAACTCAGCTCTAAGAATAAGAATATTTCGACCAGACCCTTTAGAAACTTCTTCCCAATCTCCAGACAAGTAAAAACAAGTGTTAAAAGTAAAGACAAAGTTACGGCAGTAAAGTAACTTAATAAGAAAACAGTTTTAAGGTTAAAAATGTTTTTTACAATAGGTGAAGTGGTAAAGTGGCTAGGTCTAACTGTTTTTGAAATATGGATAAATTTAATATCACTGCTTATATTTACATTGACTCTTGCTATAATTTATGATCCTGAAGTGGATACCTACACAAATGATTGGTGGACAATCTTCTTCCCTCTATTCACTGGTGATGCCCTAAACGCATACTTTTGTATAATCTTATTTATCCGGATGATTATGGAAACTGCTTTCAAGTTTTGCATAAAGAAACTCACATGGTCCGTTACTTTTTTAACTTTGGTTTTTGTATTTAAGTTTTTGCTATGTAAAAAACTGCTTGGGCAGATTTCGTTGGACTATTCTGAAGTTTTTGCCCCCCTGTATATATTGCTTCAATTGATAGCTGTAAGGGCTTGTCAGCAGAGTTAATTTAAGGCAAAATGTTTATTGTTTAATACTAGATATATCCAGGCCTGTTCCTGGAGGGGAACGTGCGTGCAAGATTTTTTCTCCGCCCCTTGATACTTGTCAAATATATAAATTTAGAAAAAATTAAACAAATGTTTTTTATTATGGTTCTACTCAAAAAATATGATTGATCTACCGCAGAAAGTAGTTGTCAAAAAAAAAGCTAATAAATAAAATAAAATAAAAAAATAAAATAATTTTATTGAAAGAACAAATACTTGTATTAACAAAAGGTGGTTAGACCGCACAGCGTGTATTAGTAACCACCTGTAGTAAATATGAGTATAAGTATACCTAGTTACTTATACAATAATTAAGAATATTTATAATGAAGACTGGGTGTCTAGTATGTATTTCTTGATCTTATTTTTAAAGTTAATGCTGCTAAAATCAAAATAAGCGGGAAAAAGGTTAAACACATGAGCAAAAATATATAAAAAACAAGATTGTGTTTAGGAATATCCAGTATTTGCTTATTACGTGTGTTTACCTGGTGGATCTCCTCGCGCCTGATCATTAAATCACATAGATAGGATGGATATGACTTTATGAATTAAACAGCTCATGTGTATAAACCTTCTTTGGCCCATACTAAACTTAAATGTATTAACATGTTGACTGACATGATCTCTACGCGATAAGTTATGTACAAATCTCACACAAGAGTTCTGGATTTTTTGAATTCTGTATTTATGGAAATTTGTTAGATAAGGTCCATATACTATATCTAAGTAACCAGGAATGGAAAGCACTAGTGATTCAGTCAGGGTTGTTTTAGCAGTGGTGGGCAATAAGTCCCTAAATTCATACAATGATTTAAGTCTCAGGTAAGACCTCTGGGATATCTGATTGACGTGTTTATTGAAGGTTAATTTTTTATCCATCGTGAGTCCTAAATTTCTCACTTCATCTTTCCACTGTATTTTGACATTGTTTAAGAAAATATGTAAATTGTCAACATTAACATCAGTCTTAGAAAACAATATACCTTGAGTCTTATTAGGGTTAATTACAAGAGAGTTTTTTGCTGCCCAGCGCGATATATTAACCAAGTCATCGTTTATGGCTAAGATGCAATTCAAAATATTTTCTGGGGATGCGTCTAAGTAAATTTGTAAGTCATCCGCGTAGATGTGATGTAAACAGTATTTTATGACACTAATTAAATCTGAGATAAAAATGGCAAAAAGGATTGGTCCGAGGATTGACCCTTGTGGGACCCCAGACTGCACTTCTTTCCAGCTTGATGTCTCCATCTCACCTTCCCTGCTTATCCTAACAGCCTGCTCTGCCCAATAGATAGCTCCGAAACCAACCATTACAATCTATTTTATAAAAAGCCAACTTAGATAATAACAATTCATAATTAATGGAATCAAATGCCTTGGTCATATCTATTAAAACTAGGGGACAATAGTTTCCTCGGTCCAAAAATTGAGTGATGTCACTTGTAATTTTTAGTAGCGCCGTTGTGCAGCTATAACTAGGCCTAAACCCAGATTGATATTTGGGTAAAATATTATGTAATGTGACAAACTCATTGAGTTGGTATTTAATGATTTTTTCAAGCACCTTAGATGCAGCAGGTAGAATACTGATAGGCCTAAGATCATTCAAAGTGGGATTTTTATATATATATATATTTTTATTTTAATTTTTAGCACTTAAAATCTGGCTACGCCAATGAGCGGACGCCAGAAGAGGGTTTATTTAACACGCTGTATACAGGGTGTCCCGAAATTAGGTGACAATATTTTAAGGGGATAAAGTACATCCAAAAATAGGACTAAAATCCTCTATTAATATACCTTCAAAAACGCTTCGTTATGGGGCTAAAGCCCCCCGAATGGAAGCTATGATAAGTGGTTTTTTCAGAATATCTCAGAAACTGTTTGAAGTATCAAAACAAAATTTGATACATGTTTTACCCATGACAAGACGCAATAAACGGTTTGTTTAGCTTAGGTGTATTTCTTCCAGTGGCGTCCCACTGGGTAGGTAGTGAGGAGAATATTGCCCTAACTTTTTTATTTGTAGAGTTTTAACGCCAGGTGCAATTTTTAAAAGCACTAAAGTCTTCTATTGAAAAAAGATACTCTTGCATCATTTTGGTAGGATTTACCATTTTTCAGTAAAATCTATTTAAAAATTTTCGGTTTTTTACAAGCCGTTGAAAAGGCTAAGGTGTTTTTTGCATATCTCAGCAAACACTTGATATTAAAACATGAAATTTATTAGAAGTTCTACTAGTGATAAGGCATATTTATTAAAGAAGCTTATAAAAAACCGAAAATTTTTAAATCGATTTTTCTGAAAAAACGGTGAATCCTACCGAAATGAAGCAAGAGGATCTTTTTTCAATAGAAGACTTTAGTGCTTTTAAAAATTGCACCTGGCGTTAAAAAATCCTACAAATAAAAAAGTTAGGGCAATATTCTCCTCACTACCTACCCAGTGAGATGCCACTGGAAGAAATACACCTCAGCTAAACAAACCGTTTATTGCGTCTTGTCATGGGTAAAACGTGTATCAAATTTTGTTTTGATACTTCAATCAGTTTCTGAGATATTTTGAAATAACCGCTTATCATAGCTTTCATTCGGGGGGCTCTAGCCCCATAACGAAGCGTTTTTGAAGGTATATTAATAGAGGATTTTAGTCCTATTTTTGGATGTACTTTATCCCCTTAAAATATTGTCACCTAATTTCGGGACACCCTGTATACCTTGTGAATAACACCCAGTAAAACAAATGTCAGTCTGTAGACTGACAATCAGAACTGTCAAATTAGTGAGAATAAAATAGTGAAAAAAAAGTGGCAAAAAACGACTATGGAACCCACGTACGATCGCAGTGCGTATGCCTTCCGTAGTGCATATGCCTTTCGTAGTGCATATGCCTTTCCCAGTGCATTTGCCTTTCCTCAGGCTTTTAATACTAATCTTTCTGTGACCCCCTCCCTAATCAACTATGTACCATCTTCCATTGGCGGTGGGTTTCAAAGCAGGTTTGAAGATAGTACCACTGATTTGTCTAGTTCAAAAAGTGTAAGTATAAATATAATCTTATTAAGGCATAATAATAAATAATTTTAGCTGGGTTAAAACACAATGTTCACAAGTAAAAATATAAAATACTGATTACATTTACTTTATTCTTTAAAACTTTTCTTTTAGTCTATAGCTAACAATTTAGAAGATGTAAGCGTCGATAGGTATGACGAGAGATGTGAGGAACTTTGGAGAGCCTTTAGGGATGAAGCTGGTAAGTGATCAATATAAAGGTTTACGATATCTCAAAATTATGTAAATAGGTGGAAATTATTAGTCGAATTAAACGATTTGCCATGATAACTATCAGAAAAAATGAGAATCCAAACAATTCATTCATTTTTCTTCATTTTATTATTAGGCTTTGAAACAATGATAACATTCCTATGACTCCTGTTGTCCTTTTTTAATACCTACCTATGTATTTTTTAAATACAATTTATATTTCGCGGAATTTTAAAGTAAAAGAAATATATTTATTTTATCAAAATAATATAATAATATTAATTAATTAAAAATAATAAGTTATTAAACCAATTTTTTATAATTTCATATAATTATAATTGATAATAATCAGTGGCGGATCCAGGATTTTGCTGAAGGGGGGGGGGGGCGACTTTACAAAATTCAATTATCTAGGCTCAAAGTGTAAACAAAACACCCATTTTGTAAGACAAACGGGCGCGGGGGGGGGGGGGGGGGGCACTGTATTAAGTTTTCTTTTTCATCAATGGAAAGGTGGTATCTATGTGGGTTTTGGGAAAGATATCTTCATTCAAAAAAAAAAATCAAAGAAATAGGTATGAAGCCAATCAGGGGCGGTTCTAGACCCAAAATATTGGGGGGGCACCACATTGGCGTAGCCAGAAAATAGCTCGGCGGGGGTATGTAGGACATTTTTTTTCTGAAGATAGGGATAGTCGGGACTATATGTATTCCATGGTATTGTATCTAGCGAAGAAGGCGCCGCAGGCGAAAAATTTTCAGGGCCACGCCCAAAGTTCGTTTAAAATTCACCTAACTACTATCAAATTTTGAAAATTAAATTATTACCTCTCCCCCTTTGCATGGTTGGATTAATTTTTTTTTTGATATTCCTAGCTGGCTCTTTATTTAAAAAAAAACATTTTTTATAATTGTGAAAAATATGAATATTGGTGTCAATCCAAAATTTTAACATAAGACGTATGTATGACTCTAACCAGCGTTTTCCGGGCTCGGTTTTTCATGATTAAAAAAAAAGTAAATATCGCTCACCACGCCAAAATAGATGATTTTTTCAGAAATCATGTATTTTAGAAGCGTAGATCTAAGAGCAGTTTTTGGTGCAAATGCTTAGATTTGGAAATACTCCTTCTTAAGTGCCGTATATTTATATTCCTAATAAAGCATTCTCATTTCATCCCGCACTATTTTTTTTATTATAAATTATCACACTTCTTCCAAAAAAAATGTTTTAATTAAAATGTTTACCTTAATTTTTCTCTTAAGAAATAAATACCTAATTGTTTTTGTTGTAAAAATATTTTATAGCATTGGGTTATATTTTTGTTGATTTAAAATAGCTCTAAAAAAGGGAAAACGGAACAGACAAGTATATAATAGAAAAATTCTATAAAATATTATTCTTTTTACTCGTTTTCCTTTAAAATTGCATCAAAAATCAATAACTAAAACGATATGCGTGTGAAACCTTAATCTCTATTTATAAAACAGGGGCGGGTGTTACACCTGGGGCCCCCCAGGCCCCCCCGTAGAACCGCCCCTGAAGCCAATGAAAACCCTAAAAATAATTACCAAAGTTCAATATAGTGTAAAAGATTGAGAATTATTTCTTTTTAATAACAACTTATACATTCTCCAATATCTGTAGAGTCCAAATTTAAAAAGTTTAAAAAAATATCTAGTATTAAACAAGGCCAGGATTCGGGCCAAGAGAACGCAATGTTTTTGGTCTAATTTCATATAGATACAAATATTGGTCGGATGGTTAGTAGCCTAACTTCTTGAGAGCTATTGACTGCCCAGCTGTGACTTTGGATAGGTATAGTAGTTACTCAAGAAATAAAAATAAAGTTGATCTTTTAATAAAAGGCTCTTTAGGTCCATGGGTGTCCCATAGATTCTCATTAGACGAATGGGATGGCCCCAAAAAGCCTAAAAGTCGAACGGCTGAAAAAGAAACAACCCAAACGGACACGCCAGACTTCGACGGTAGTTTGACCAAAGAAATTATTGCAGGGAGTTTATCGAAACTTGATAGATGTCCTGTGTTTTTCCATCATTCCTATACGAAATGCCAGTTAAATAAAAAGGTGGGTATAAATAACAGTAATAGTAAGTTATGAATGACATAAGAGTTGTGGTCAGTATTTGTTTTAAATCACAACGTTTCAACTGGTAAGTATCTTCAGACATCGTCAGATCTAATATCCATGCTTTTATCTCGCCTTTATATTTTTTTAATGAAATGTATTTTTTAATTTTTGTGGGTAAATAATCGTTTAAATAAAAACATAAATATTTGAAATTTTGTTGTTCTATGAACTTTGTTTATTTTAGGTTTTATCGTTATTTCATTTTTATGAGGTGTATTATGATTATGGTTTTTAAACTGTATAAGATTTTTATTTTTAAATATGTATATTAAGATGTTATAAATGTAAAGTTGTCTAATATTCATTTTTTTTTGTTTCAGAATATAATTTTATTGAAGGATAAAGATGATCTTTATTAAATATAATTTTTAGAAACCTTTTTTGTAATATTTCCAATTTTTAACTAAAGCTTTATTTATTTCTCCCCAACTTAAAATCCCGTAATTTAAATGAGTTTTAACTAATGCATAATATAATATTTTCATATGTTTAACGTTCAAAATTTTTTTAATGTTTCTAAAAATTGCTAGTAAACTTCTTAATTTTTAAATCAAATATTCTATGTGAAAATTCCAATTTAATTTACGGTCAAAGATTATTCCTAAACATTTTATTTGATTAACTTTCAAAATTTGAATGTCATCATTTATTTTAATACTATTCATATTTTGTTGGATGTTATTTGGATTTAAAGTAAAAGGAAGATAATTAGTTTTATCAAAATTAATTGTTAATAAATTTTTATGAAACCAACTTTTTATTATTTCAAAATCTCTTTAAATTTTGGGATTTAAAAGTGGTCCCAATTTGTATATGTATAAAAAATTGCAGTATCATCTGCGAAACTATGAATTTTTCCATCACCATTTACATTAAACAAATCATTAATATAGATATTAAAAAATAATTGTAAAATGATTTTATCATTCCAGAAACTCAGCAACATAGAAGCATTAAGCAGCTACCACTACATTCAGTGGCTGGATGTTTCGAGTAACAAACTGTCCACTCTGCAACCTCTGGGCAACCTTCCCTTTTTAAAATACCTGGACGCTTCGCATAACCAACTTATTAAGATCCTGGACTTTAAGGCGCCCCATTTTTTGACCACAGTAAACCTTGCTTATAACAAAATTAAAATTATGAAAGACCTTAGCGATTTTTGGTCTATTACGGACCTAAACTTGTCCCATAACGGTATTAGAGTGATTGATGGCTTAAGAAAACTAAGGTATATATTGTGCAGTCGGGAAGTTTACGATTGTTGTTGCCATTCATTTTTAGTCATCGTTTATAATATTCTTTTCAGATATTTGACCTCACTGAACCTGTCTTATAATCGTATTGAAAGCATTGAGAATTTGGCGCATCTAAGGATTCAGTTTTTGTTCCTCCAAAATAATCAAATTCAAGCATTTGATGATGATGACAAAGCCATGCTGAGTACTCTTAATAATATAAGGACTATTAATCTTGCTCGCAATCAGGTAAGTACCTGTGTTTTTTAAGTTTTTTAGCATGTTTTTTGTATGGCAAATCCCACACAATCATTGTCAAGGAAGTATTTATGCAAGGTGCTACAGATTTGTATTTATTTATTTAATACTCAACAGGTATAAAAATACCCAATTACAGAGTAGGAGACTTAATAGCTAAGAGTACATAATTATCAATATTATCAAAATGCAGCACTGTAATGCGGAGTTGCGACGATTTAAATCAACTGATTTTTTCAATTTTAATCGTGATTTAAATCAAATTATAAATTGCTGTGTTTTCCATTGGTGAAAACAGAAATTCAAAATCTTGTTTAGTTTTTTGTAATTCGGTTCAAAGAAACCCTTGAGAAATTTTAGCGCGTTTGGATACATTTAATCTAACTTTTCTTACCAATTTCCACGATGATAAAGAACCGTTAATAAAAGATTAATCGAAGCTGCATTCAGCATATCTCACTACGTTATGTATATGTATCTTAAGTGTATGTATGTATACCGATATTTCTGCAGCAGACCAACCCTCATCGTACCGATTTTCTGAATAATGCTCTGTAGCTTGTCCGGTAAGTGAGCCTGATATCTGTGTAGCTGCTAAAGCTTCGTACTAAAACCAACCGATTTACATAATATGGTAGTAGCATAATCCACATGTTTTAATGGTAAATGTGGATGTGGATTTTGACATGCAAAATTGTCCCAATTGAAACCATTTATTCGGAAAGGGCACAAAAACTACTATTCAAACGTGAAAAATAAAAAATATTAAATTTTGGGTCAAAAAATTTTTTTTGTCGTTTTTTGGAATTTTTTTTTGAAAACTGAAAAATTTTTCATCTTTTTAAGTACGAAAATTTCTCCAGTGTTTAGTTGTTAGCAAAATTCATCATTGTTTGTTCGGGTTTGTGCATTTTTAAATTGTATATTTTTGGTATAGTATCTTCCTATTTGTTGGAAGATAATTTATATTATTTATATATTAGTAGTTAATTTGTATTCCGTTCCACAAGAAGGTACACTTTACTTTAAACACCGTTAAAAAACTTATTTAAAAAATTATGGTTTCAGTTGGGGTACCAAAGCACGTTTATGAACTGGGTACAAAAATCATATTACGAACAAGATACGGAACGAAAAACTTATATATTTAAAATATTACACAGTACATAATTCTAAAAAATAAGTTATGTGGTGCCTTCAATAGGCATTTTATTTAAGGCAAGAGTAAAAAACACTTCATCGACTTAGAATCACACTATTAAATCAAGGATCTAGAAATTTCTTTGTGCGTCTTAGCCAGGGTTGCGACGAGTTTAATCGTGATTTAAATTAAATTATAAATTGCTGTAAAAACAAGTCGCCGAAGGAAATAACTTATCAGGAAATTTAAAAAAAGCAAGATAGTTTATTTAAAACGAAGTGTTTGGATACATTACATAAATTACGCCGCCGAAAATTTTCATGTCAATACAAGTTATTTTGTATGTTGCCGAGAAGATTTTCTAACTTTAAATCAAGACAACAAATATTTTTGGGCGAATAGAGACAAAATAATGAAAATAAGTGATTTTAAAGTATAAATTGAAAAAATCAAAAAAAAAACGATGTATTCGAAAAAATCAGATTTATTGAATTTTTCAAAGAAATCGTGATTTATTGCAACCCTGGTGTAATGTATTATGTTCTATAAATGGTTTGGGGGGATGCTCCTTTGCCCCCCCCCCCCCCCCCCAGCTACGCCGATGAGGCTGAGACTTTGGGTCTTTTTTTTTACAAAATATCAGGTCTCTTAGAGTAAAAATGGACTAATTCTTCAAATTACAATTTGATGGTTTAGTTTGGCTCTAAATGTTCAGGACCGTAATGATGTAAACAGATCATTTGAAAAATGCGTTATTAGATGACAAAACGTTAAAATAATGGCATCTTGTGGAATCCAAAAAACGACTATGGAAAAGTGTTTTTTGTTTTTGACTAAAATGAAGACGTAAAAAAAATTCGTTTTTTTTTGGATAACTCTGTAGGTATTTAAAATTTTCTTTCACTAAATTATTAAGCCCTCAAATACGGAATTTTTCCTCAATTTTACCATCTTCGTATCCCTTACCGTTTTTGAGATCCCTTTGTACGCGCACGAATTTTGTAGCACCCTGTATTTAGGTTATATTTCTTGGAAAATACCGGGGACGGATGGGCCATAAGGGAGACCGGGAAATTTCCCGGTGGGCCGGTCGGCCAGTTGGCAAAAAGTTACTACAAAATTGGTAAAAATATATTTTGGATAAAACCAAATATTTTCTTTTGTGTTCACCTACTTTTTAGCACATTAAATTGTCATAATTTATGTTTAATACTCGGTTTAAGCTGAAAAAAATCAAAGAAGCGATATTTATAACTTAGGATATTTATAAGTTTAGGTCGTTCTTCGTTCATTATATTACTTATACATGAATGATAGAAGTGTTTTGGCCTTGCATTGTCTTTATTTGTTTC
Organism: Polydrusus cervinus; assembly: GCA_935413205.1. Classification (NCBI taxonomy): domain Eukaryota; kingdom Metazoa; phylum Arthropoda; class Insecta; order Coleoptera; family Curculionidae; genus Polydrusus; species Polydrusus cervinus. The sequence goes on from OW284515.1 coordinate 60,258,994, forward strand.
ATATCACAACGTAAGTATCTCCAGCCGTCTTTAGGTGAATACTAAATAAGTAAAGAAACTACAGCTCTACACTGAAGCATGACTGAGATGGGTGCAGTCATGCGTTTAGTTCGTGTGCGGTATTTTAAGTTTACATCTGCTTAACAAAGGTTTCCAGATATTTCTTATATCTAATGATGGCTTACTAAAACAATCTGGTATATGGTAGCAGCTTCCCTGAACTTCCTCTTTCTCCAATGTGGTTCTTTATGCAGGATTTGGGCTTCTTTCCACTTGATGCGATGACGTGTGTCCAGGCATGGTCAGCTGCACCTGATTTTTCGGTTTCTCTTTTAAGCGTGTTGTTTCTATGTTCCTTGACCCTAGTTTCAAGTGGCCTTAGAGTCTCACCAATGTAAGATCGGCCACATTCGCAGGAAAAAGACAGGAAAAACTGTGTGTACCAGATCCCCTTTAGTTAGAGTTACTTTAATTATTTAGTATTCACTTGAAGACGGCTGGAGATACTTACCAGTTGAAACGTTGTGATATAAATCAAATAAAGACAATGCAAGTCCAAAACACTTCTATCAGTCAAGAAACATCATTGTCTCCGACCTTCAAACATTACTTGTATATATTATAATATTTTTATGTTTTGTTGAAAGTTGTTAAATTTAGGACTTTCCAAGTTTATGATTCACAGTTTTACAGGTTACAAAATATGAAGACCTTTGCTTGTGTTACATTTTCTTTGATTATTTAATATTTATAAATTTTAAAGGCGTTCACTTAAGTTTTAGCTTGGAATTCTTGTTATAATATATTGTTAATGTTCTCTAATATACGATTAGTTTTATCATTACTAAATAACATATTTATTTAGGTCGTACCATAATGATCTCTTTTAATAAGGAGCATACCTTTTACACACGAAATGCCAAGTGGGCCGCTTGACCCGAAATTTTCCCGGGCCGGTCTCACAGAGCCCATCCGTCCCTGGAAAATACCATATCATATCATTTGAAATATTTTGTTGTTACGTTAAAATTAATATATTTTTAAAATAGAGAAAATGTATTAGGTATCGTCTTTGAAGATATTTGAAAATGTGGAAAACTTAGAATGCTTAGAGATCCCCAGTAATCACATCGCTCAGCTTTTGGATATTTACTATTTGAGGAATTTAAAGTATTTGAACAAGTTGAATTTAGCCGGCAACGCAGTGACAAATTTGAGAAGGTAGCTTAAAGGATCGAACAGACCTGTACGACCAGCGCGATTCGATAGCGATAGCGTTTCTGTCGCGATTGCCGCTCAACGCGAATTCTCGCTGCCTCCGCACACTTGCGCGTCCGCGACGCGTTAATTTCACAAGTCATCAGCAGAGCCTTCTACCAACTACTTCCAGTAAATATACCATCTCGCCGTTTGGTCGCGTGAAAAATGGTGCACGTCGCGAATCGTCTATTAAACGCGGATGCCCACTGCTGCTGTCCCTCGTTTGACGCGCAGGTATGTACGGTCCAATAAGAAAGTATGGGCAGCGTCATTCGCGCGGCAGCCGCTTCGCTGACGCTTCCGCGTTCGTCGCGTAGGTGTGATGGATCCTTAAATTTTTATAATCTTTCTTAGCTCAGGTATGGATGATTTCTTGACCATTACTACGTTATTACCATTTTAATTTTATTTTCCTAAGTTTTCCTTTCCAAACTAAAATACTCTCCAGATTTTTGTGCTAAAAGTGAAGCTGCTTTAAATCTTTAATGCTTATATCTATTTTTTAAAAAGGTATGTCGAAGTATGCATAACAAACATAAGAAACTTGGTTTACCTTGATGGGCAACACATAAACTATGAGTTTTGGCTGCAAAAATTGAGCAATCGAGGTACTGCTGTCAACCAAGTAGCTGCCCATCAAAGACTGAAACTTTTAATATTAGAACAGGTAACAAAATCATATCTACTCTTCAGAAGGGTCATCATTAACTAAATGAGAAACCAAACTTGTGTTTCACCTTCTTTAATATATTATGAAAACAATTATTGCCTACGCGTTTCGGTAAAAAAAACCATCATCAGGTTTAAAAACTTAGTCACTAGACAATCAAGACGTAACACTGATACAGATCAACAAACAAACGACACCATATTTTAAAAACATACAATAAAACATCAAAATACCCATCAACAAAACAAGCACGAGCTGTTGATGAAGCATGTTGATAGTTAGAACAGGTATGATATAGTTATCTTAGTCTATACATACATACAGGATATTTATTTGAAAACTTCCCACCACGGATATATCGAAAACCACTGATTAAAAGGAAAAACGCCGAGACACGTCAAAAGATGTGCCAAAGGGGACAACTTTTTAACCAAAAACTACTTCACCTCCTTTTACCCTCTGCCCCCCGGGGTCATCCCCTTAAAAATTTTAAATGATAAGGGGTATCAAGTAATAGCTTGTTTGAAAGGTCTTTCAAAGTGCTTTATTTTGACGTTTGATTTTTTTAAATCGGTCGATTCGTTTTCGAGAAAATTGAAATTAGAAAAATCTTTATTATCTTAATTTGTTCAGATAAAAAAAAAACACACGAAAATATCACTTTTTATTTCAATAAGTGTTCAAAATGTTGCCCGTTATTGGCCAAACAATGATATAGGCGACGTTCAAATTCCTGACGGACATTTTCAAAAACATTGTAGGAGATCATGGCAGTTTTCGATGATGCTTTGACGAAGTTCATCCAAAGTTTCAGGTTGGGGAGTGAACACAATAGATTTCAAATGGCCCCATAGAAAAAAGTCCAATGGCGTCAAGTCAGGAGATCTAGCAGGCCATTCTGTAGGCCCTCTTCGCCCTATCCATTTATCTGGAAACTCATCGTCTAGCCATTGCCAAACCGGAAGAACATATATAGTGAGGAGGAGCGCCGTCTTGCTGGAAATATATTTCAGCCTCATCAAGTATAGGGTTTCCATCGTCTTCGATTTGGTGTTCAATGGTTTCAGTGATAAGCCGATTGATGGTATTTTCCAACATATCTAAATAAATGCCTGCATTTATATTCTCATTAATAAACAATGGCCCAATCACTTTGTTTCCTAAAATGCCTGCCCATACATTAAGTTTTTGGGGGTACTGAGTATGCCCTTCTACAAAAGCATGAGGATTTTCATTGCTCCAATACCTGCAGTTATGCTTATTAACAAATCAATTTAGATAAAATGTGCATTCATCACTAAAGCAGATATTCTTTTGAGATTGTCACAAAGGTAACTGACAGCATATTAAATTCTTTCTTTTCCTTAACAACTATAAAAAACTAAACAGGTATAAGAATAAATACAGTTCGCCCATGTTATCTGTGTTGATAAAAAGAAGGCGGAAAAAATTCTGATTGTTATTTGGTTGCTGCCACGTATAACCTTCCGAATTGCTGTTCATGTTGGTTTTTGAACACTTATTGAAATAAAAAGTGATATTTTCGTGTAATTTTTTTCTATCTGAACAAATTAAGATAAATAAAGATTTTTCTAATTTTCTCGAATCGACTGATTTAAAAAAAATCAAACGTCAAAATAAAGCACTTTGAAAGACCTTTCAAACAAGCTATAACTTGATACCCCTTGTCATTTAAATTTTTTAAGGGGATGACCCCGGTGCGCAGAGGGTAAAAGGGGGTGAAGTGCTTTTTGGTTAAAAAGTTGTCGCCTTTGGCACATCTTTTGACGTGTCTCGGCGTTTTTCCTTTTAATCAGTAGTTTTCGATAAATCCGTGGTGGGAAGTTTTCAAATGAACACCCTGTATATACACACAAAGCGATGCGTTCAAATGATCTTCTGTCAGATCTGTATAATTTTATGTTTTGTATATTTTATTAGCTAAATAAACCACAAATCTGGGAATGGATATTGCCATATGATAATCCACCATTGGCTATTATAGTTTTGGTAGGGTTGCAGGCCTCAAGAAGATCCCATATAGCAAAGAAATTCTGCAAAGAAAATGACGAGTAAGTGTAGTAATACAGGTAGAGGCTTAAATTATTGTTGAAGTTAATATTTTTATTGGTCCCAATTTAATCGACGTTATATTTCTGCATTATTGACTTAATCAGGTTGTTTCTAATGTTGCAGTATTGTTTTGGGGATACCCTATACGACGAGAACCAAACATGCAGGCGAAATTGAAGGTGACCTCTTCTATTATGTCACCGAAGACCAATTTAGGGCTATGCTGAAAGAAGGGAAATTTTTAACGTATCAGGAACATTTGGGATTTTATTATGGATTTGGTAAATGACAATTATAAAACGTTCTTCTGATTGGCCTAAAACGTCAGTTATATTCAGTGCATTAGAAGCAACTGGTATAGAATAAAGTTTTTAGAAGCAGATTTCTTTTATTTCGTCTGATCGATCCTTAGAGGCGTTTCGCCATATTATGGCTCATCATCAGTTGTCAGTAAGACTATATTATGATCTGACGAAAGAAGGTGGTAAACCTACAGAAGGACGTAGCATGTGGCGACATCTAGTTTTTAGCCAATCAGAAGTACTATATGTGTGTATAAAGGATGTTGGGGGAAGAAGGAAGTTATTTCTGCTAAAAAAAATATTTGTTCCAGCTCACAGCGAATTTAAAAAAGCTGAAAACGGAGTTTTGTTGTTCTACACCGATCTGACGATGGCGTTGTCGATAAAAAGTAGATTTCTCAACACGAAATTGATCTTAACTCTACCAAGTACTAGAAAAATACACCTGGAGAATTTGAGTAAATTGTACGCTATTCGTTTGGTGTAAGTATATAAATCTAGGCAGTGGCGGCTCGCGGTCTTAAAAAATATAGTGCGGAAACGTAAACAAATATTGACTAAAAACCCGTGTAACGAAACGTCTCTCGTATCCTCATCTGACCAACGGCAACGTCTGAATGGAGTTTCCAACAAATTACAAACTATGTCATTAATTGGGTTCATTTCTAAAACACACAACTAAGTAGGTACGTACACTACTGAATTAACTGAAAAAAAAACAACAAATCTTTTTAATTACACAGTAAATCACGTAAAAACGATATCTATAACCGTAAATTTCGCGAAGCCTCAAAATAAATACCATAAGGTTAGGAAAACAATGGTGCATACGACTGATCTATTTTTAAATTGCCCTTCATCATAATGCAAATTGTTACATGCTGTTTGCGTGACTGACGTCACCTAACCATAGCGACGGTGAATATCAAAGCCATGTTGGACGTTGGGTGTTCACTTGCTTTGAGCTAACGGACACGGCCGGCTGGGGCGCGCCAAAATGCACGAGTGTTTATAATTATTGTCCATCGGAGTTAACCGTGGCCCTATTATGCATAGCTACTACATTCGAATTAAATTATAATTATTAATTCGAACATAATTATTTTTTAATGGCTAAAATGGTAGCTGTATTGGTACATTAATATTTAATATTGTCGAAAAACTTTCCTCGTGGTTTTAATTTTTTTTTGGTGAAGAGCCCCTTCACCTACTTCATCTAACGCAGTTGAGAAAATGCAAATTTTAGTATTGTTTTCCAGGAATTTTAATATGCGTAGAGGGGGGGGGGGGTATATAAAATAACACCTCCAGGGGCTTTAAGTAGAAAACAATTTCGTCCCTCTCCTTCTCCTCCCTCACCAGCTAGTGAATGAAAAATGTTTCTGCATTTTTAGGGATTCGGGCACTATGAAAATCATCAGTTCCCCAGTGGCCGTCAAATACTGCGAGGCTGAATTTAAGAGAGAAAAATCGAGAGTCATAGAAAGCGACATAAAGGAAATTGTAGATCAATTGGTAGTTCGTGCCTCGATGCAAGATTTTTTTACGCCATCGGGAACCGCAATGCCGGACAGCGCCGGCATATTACATATTTGGAGTGCCACAAAAAAACAACTACGAATGTAATTTATGTTTTTTAAAATTTTATGAAAATATTGTTGTCTCTTCAACGCTGTGTTTTTTCTAATAGGTCTCGACGTATACATCCCATAGATCCGTTTTTCGATGAGCTCACAATACTTAGTAGTTCTCTTGATACCACGGTAAGTTTGCCTATTAAACATTATTCATATTATCAATTAACGTTAGACGTTTATGGGAAACGGGTAAGTAATACGATTCCTTTGAAAATTTGGTTGCTACTCAAACTACTCAAAACAGGTGACAAACAGGCCTTAGATGTACAATTTAAAATTATTTTAAATTATACAGGGTGTCGCAAATAGTCAGGACATATTCAACACACTTTTTTTTTTAAAAGGAACAAACACCCTATACAGGGTGATTCACGTTGAGTGGCCTATTAGAAGATCTCGGAAACGAGTTAACTTATCTTTCTAAAAATTTGAAAGCAGGCATAATTGGCTTTGAGCTTTTAAAACATTATCTTTTGAGGTTTTTGTTACTTCCGGTTATACCGGAAGTTAATGCCAACTTTGTTATTTGAAATGGAACACCCTGTATATTTTAGTATTTTTGATGACTTTATTAAAATCTAAATAACTTTTGTTAATATTAATATATTCCTATCTCTAACCGTTTTTGAGATATGAATTATAAAAGGATTTTTTTGTGTAAAAACGCTCCGAGAAGAAAGTTTAGTAACTCTGAAACTAATAAAGGTAAACATTTAAAATTTTGTAAGCTTTCAAGTAATACACAGATCTTTAGTTTAAATTACTTAGGTTTCACGTTATTTATACTGGGAGTTCTTAAAATTGTGCCAATGTTTCCATTTAAATAAATGTGCATAAGTCAGTTTTTGCAAATGGAACATCCTATTTTTTAGCTTACTAACGTGTAGAGAATTAAATTTCCTATCTAAATGCCTTATATGTTACAATCCACATTTTTATTCGTTTTGGAATTATGACCAATTTAAATAAAAAATCTTAAAATTTCTGTTTGTGTTAATGCGACATTATTTTTGAAAAGAAGGCTTCGACTGGGATTTTCGTTTGACTTTGAAAATTAGAAATAGCTAAGCAACGAACATAAGCGCTTAATAGCAAATGGTAACAAAGCTCAAAGTCGAACGAAAATCCCAGTCGAAGCCTTCTTTTCAAAAATAATGTAATGGGGGGGGGGGAGGAGGGGTGTAACAGCCGCCTTCTTATCTACCATCTACGTCCCTGAGTAAATAGGCCTTATTCTCTTGACAACTATCTTGAGCGAAATTTTAGGCAGAAGACTCGAAGATTGTATCGTTTGACGGTTCGCGAGATAACAGAATGGAAACCGTCAAGAATTCGCAAGAAAGTAGCGAACGAGAGATCACTTCAGAATCAGCGGATTACACTGATTCGCCAAGAGCCGGTGGACGTACAGCTAAACAGAACAAGTAAGTCGATGTGCCGAGATTTTGAGTCCGGCGTTTCGTCTGTGTCCTGTCATCGGGTACGTTGTATAAATAAGCACTTTGTTAATAATGCCATAAAAAGAAGCACCAACGATAATTTTCGGTCTTCTTCGGTATGTGGCGGCTCGCGGTCTTGAAAATGGTGAAGAGCTAGATATAGTGCGGGTACTTAAACAAACATTGACTAAAAACCCGCGTAACAAAACGTCTCTCTTATCTTCATCTGTCCAACGACTAAATGGAGTTTCCAACAAATTACAAACTATGTCATTAATTTGGTTCATTTTTAAAACACACAAACTAAGTAGGTACGTACACTACTGAATTAACTGAAAAATAAAAACAAAACTTTTTAATCACACAGTAAATCACGTAAAAACGATATCTATAACAGGCTCTTGAAGGTTAGGCGCACCAATGCTAAAACAATGGTGCATACCTATGACTGATCTATTTTAAATTGCCCTTCATCATAATGAAAATTGTTACATGCTGTTTGCGTAACTGACGTCACGTTACCATAGAAACGGTGAATATCAAAGCCATGTTGGGCGAGTTGCACGAGTGTTTATAATGATTGTCCATCGGAGTTAACCGTGCCCCTATTATGCATAGCTACATTCGGATTAAATTAATATTATTAATTCGAACATAATTATTTTTAAGAGCTAAAATGGTAGCTGTATTGGTACATTAATATTTAATATTGTCGAAAAGCTTTCCTCCAGGTTTTTTTTTTGGTGAAGAGCCCCTTCACCTACTTCACCTGACGAGCCGCCACTGCTTGAAAGACGAAACGTCATAATCAATTTCTGATAACAAAAGTTATAGGAAATAAAATATGGTCATGAAAATGTTGGCGATCTCTTTAAATAAAGCTAGGGAAAAATAAAAACAAAAATTAGAATTTTCTGTTTTTTCCGAATCCGGAACGTTCCAAATTTGTCAACGGCCTGAAACAGGTATTTATTTTCCTCTTCACTAGAATTTTCTCATCGACAACGAAAAACACGTCTTTTCTTTACTATATATAGTTACCTAACTACCAGATTATTTATAAAATAGTTACGAACCAGTCATCGATGGAGGCCTAGAAGACAAACCTTCAGAAAATGTGACTGATGCTGTCAGAACCACCGATGATCAGCCCCCACCAACGCACAGTTGGAGGGCAGGAACCACCGACGACGACCTGACAAGGGTGCGTTCTGCACCGAACAAATCTGGCGAGTTTTTCACGCGCCACTCGACGTATTATGACATTCGTAAGTTGGATTATCGCTCAGACCGATAACCATGGACAAAGTATTTCATTCATAAAGAAACTATACAGGGTGATTCCTAAGTTGATACTTCTGTTTTAGCTCTGTATAGAAGGCATTAAAATAAACAACATTTTCAATTACCATTTTTAAAAAAACTCAAAAATAAAATACTTACATTCATTTATTACACTATGGATCAAATATGGTTCTGCCCAACTGCCCGTTGATTAACATTTAGAAAACTTCCGGGTGTAGGATGAGCCCGCAAGGGAAAGCGTTCTCCGTATAATCTCGAAGCAGCAGCCGCACTCTGACCGACTCACCGTAAATTAGCACCATATTTACTAGTTCATTGTTTTCAAATTTTATTTTTTAGAAAAACACACCGCAGCGTATTGCCAAATAACTCACCACCGACCCGTAAATTGCATGACTAATAAGAAATAAGACAAACAACATAAAGTATAGCAGGCCACGTTTTGATGACCAGGCCTGCACTTAGATTTTTTACTTCTGTATCTCGCCTATTTTTAAGTTTTTTGAAAAAGGTATTTGAAAATGTTTTTTATTTTAGTGCCTTCTATACACAGTTAAAAAAGAAGTATCAACTTAGGAATCACCCTGTATAAGTAGCCTACCCTTAAAAAGAGGAAGGAAATGACATCTTTTAAACGTCAATATCTTAAAAACAGTTGAATTTAGACATATGATATTTTTTACAAAATATATAGGGTCGTCTAACGTCTAACGTTCCATCCACCGCGAAACACCCTGTACATTAGAAGTTTGATAACTTCAAACCTACCTGGCTTTCATGCATATTGATATAATTGTCAGTTGAACCGCGCCATTCTTTACCTACCCTGTATATTTGTTACGATCACAATCTTTCTATTACTACAGTGTGCTTAAATTCTTATTCTGTGAACATCGGAAGTCTTCATGGCCAAATTCAAATAGTCTTGTCCAGAGTAATTGGTCTGAGCCTTATCGAATTGAATTGGCAACAAAATAATAACTTATTGTTTTTTTTTTTTTAGTTTCCGACGATGAACGAATTCGGTCTATTTTCACCGGCGAACTGAATAGACGCGATGAACTTTTGGAATTACACTGGTCTACACCGGGATTATTTAGAGAGTTGGTAATGCTTGTACTTTTGTGTTTTGAAATTTAAAGTTCTTGTAAGATAATGTGCAAAAAAATGTTTAGGGTGAAAGGGGGGTTGCTTAGCTTTACTAGGCCCCCTTAACGCCATCAATTAAGTCAAGTAATAAATCGTTTAAAACTGTTGCTAGCAGTGGCGGTTGGTAAGGTAGGGCCACGGTGCCATTGCTCCGCCTGCCACATCAATAGTACCAATTGAAGCTGATCAGGAGTTCTATTCTTATAGCAATTGCTTTAATAATAAGAATAGAGACCGTTATAAGTTCCAATTAGTAAGGCAGGCATGGCACTGTCGCCTCACCTTACGAGCCGCCACTGGTTACTAGCAAAGAAGCGAGTAGCTGTCTTGTTTTTTTTTAAATTATTTTATTATTGTAAAAAATCTCTCGTTTTTAGCTGTTAACTGACTATGAACAGGAAACAATGGAGAAACTGCATCAATTATTGAAAGACATATCGAATTCTAGCGCGCCCCGGTCGAAGCCAATGTTCGATTACGACAACGATGAAGCCGTAAATGCGCTGATTCACTACAAGTTGAGAAAATGTTTCATCAATATTGAGAAGTAAGACATTTTTTTTTGAAATTATCTGGACCTTTGTCCAGTAACCGAGCAACATCGTCCTTATCCGTTTCATTGTTATCGCATCTTGTCTCGCCCTTCACTGGATCGTAGTTTATCGGAAGCGTGCGTGTTTCCTCTGAAGTCAATGTTTTTGGAAAAGACAATAGTAAAAATACAAATAATTATATATTTCAGGAAGCGTAGTACGCTTTTTCGCATGACGCAAAGCGCAATAAGGAGGCAAGCACGCCTACTACGCTTCAAACCGATAAGATTTTAAGAATTTAGGATTAGGTTCTGTTGTTGGATCGTTACACCTGTTACCGTTATGTTAGTGTAGGTTATGATTTTCTAATTTCATTATCCTCAGTATCGGGTGGTCAACTAAGAATGACCGCCGGCCATATCTCAGAAACTAGTAATCGTACAGCATCCGGGTAATTTTTTTTATGACAAAAGTGCCCAAGAGAAAATGCTGGAAATTATTTTTAAGTTCCGCATTTTGCCGCAAGAGGGCGTAATTGAAAAGTAAATTTTAAAATTATACATATCTCCGAAAATTCCACATTAAGGTATATCTTTGATAACACCATTACAAAGCTTTTACAATTATGCTATTGTCGTACCGACCTTAATAAGAGGGGGGAAGCTGTTGAAAGTGTAATCAGTTAAATCGCTGTAACTTATAAACGACTTATCCGATTTTAGCAAACTAAAGACTGTTTGGAAGAGAAATCTATGCACTTTGAAGGTGGTCATTTCCACCAATTTTTATAAAACAAAATTTTGTATTATCAATGTTAATAATAATAGTAGAACTAATTAAATTTAATTATTTTAATTAAGAACGGTGTGCCTGAGGAGAAAAACGCAAGATACCATTTTTATGCAGAATTGACCAGGCCTATCCGAAATAATATCCACATGGAAAAATATCAGTGGCGTATCACTTTTTTTCTAAAAAATATATAATCGCTTAGTTTTAAAAATTATTCTATTGGCGATAACGCTGAAACGAACGGAGATATCGAGCTGCGGTTTTAATATTTTTTCTAGCAAATTTCATCTACTTTTCGATTATGGTATCATAATTATACCGTATGATTTATTTTTTCGGAGTAAAATAAAAAAATGTGTTATTATTGCAAATTGCGCCCTCTAGCATTTATTTTGAGAACTATTAGGGTCAACTAAATACGATTGGTGAAAGTGCATAGATTTCTCTTCCAAACAGTCTTTAGTTTGCTAAAATCGGATAAGTCGTTTAAAAGTTACAGCGATTTAACTGATTACACTTTCAACAGCGTCCCTCCCTCTTATTAAAGTCGGTACGCCAATCAGCATAAGACCAAAATGATGCATAATTGTCCAAGCTTTTTAATGGTGTTATCAAAATATACCTTAATGTGGAATTTTCGGAGATATGTAAAATTTTAAAATTTACTTTTCAATTACGCCCTCTTGCGGCAAAATGCGGAACTTAAAAATAATTTCCAGCATTTTCTCTTGTACACTTTTGTCATAAAAAAATTTACCCGGATGCTGTACGATTACTAGTTTCTGAGATATGGTCGGCGGTCATTCTTAGTTGACCACCCGGTACAGTATATTCAATAAAAAGAGCACTAATGCGTCTGGCAGCTGGTCGTTACAATCCATGAATGAACGGAGGCCACTAGAAAAGGTAGGCAACAATCAGATCGCAAATACAGGGTGTGTCAGTAAGGTGTCTGTCTTAGATAGCACCTAAACTATCAAAGATAGGGAAAAAAGTCTAATACAAAAGTTAAAGGGTTTTTTAGGATGCATAATCTAAAAATATTTTCTAATCTACAGGGTGGTCCTAAAAAGTGGTACTGAATAATAAAAAAGAAATTTAAATGGGACACCCAGTATAATTTTCTAGAATATGATTTAATGGAATAAGGACTTTGCAACCCTATTAAAATTTTTGAAGTGAAATGCAACGTTGCCAAGTAATTAATTTTTTTCCGAAATTTTAGTAATTTTAAGGGTATCGTTAAAAAATCATAGCAACCTGTGGATTAACCCTAGGCAAATATAATTTACGTTGTAAGTACTTTAAGGTACGATATATTGATCTATAATAATGTTTTTTAAATCTCTTATACAAAGCGTTCATTACAAGTTGGACAACTCGAGAGTTTTAAAAATGCTTTATTACAATTTTTTTAAATGGGACCCCCCTAATTTTTTTAGGCAAAAGAATTTACCTTTCGAAAACCTTACTTTTTTGTTATACATGTCATATATCTAAATATCATAGTTTTTAAAATATTTTAGGATTTGTCTTAAATCAGGGTAAAAAAGGAAAGTTCTAATTAAACTATTTAGTCAAGATTGCTTTGGAACAAAAAATAAATAACTTTCTTTGTCACAGCTGTCATTGCAAACTTATTTCGTCAACATTTTGTGCTTTATTACTGTTTAAATTTTAGTTTCCTGAACTAACTCATATTTTTCTATTTCGATAAAGTTAGTTCGGGAAACTAAACTTTAAACAGTAATAGAGCACAAAATATTGGTGAAATTATTTTGCAATGACAGCTGTGACAAAGAAAATTATTTATTTTTTGTTCCAAAGCAATCTTGACTAAATAGTTTAATTAGAACTCTCCTTTTTTACCCTGATTTAAGACAAATCCTAAAATATTTCAAAAACTATGATATTTAGATATATGACATGTTTAACAAAAAAGTAAGGTTTTCGAAAGATAAATTCTTTTGCCTAAAAAAATTAGGGGGGTCCCATTTAAAAAAATTGAAATAAAGCATTTTTAAAACTATCGGGTTGTCCAACTTGTAATGAACGCTCTGTATAAGTGATTTAAAAAACATTATAATAGATCAATATAACGTACCTTAAAGTACTTACAACGTAAATTATATTTGCCTAGGGTTAATCCACAGGTTGTAATGATTTTTTAACGATACCCTTAAAATTACTAAAATTTCGGAAAAAAATTAATTACTTGGTAACGTTGCATTTCACTTCAAAAATTTTAATAGGGTTGCAAAGTCCTTATTCCATTAAATCATATTCTAGAAAATTATACTGGGTGTCCCATTTAAATTTGTTTTTTATTATTCAGTACCACTTTTTAGGACCACCCTGTAGATTAGAAAATATTTTTAGATTATGCATCCTAAAAAACCCTTTAACTTTTGTATTACACTTTTTCCCCTATCTTTGATAGTTTAGGTGCTATCTAAGACAGACACCTTACTGACACACCCTGTATAATAGACTCGACGTTGTCAAACTTGGAAAGTAATTAATAGTTTTTTTGCCATAAGGATAACAGTCTTTTGATAACAATTTATTTATAATATAATAGTATATTACATAACAAGTGATGAAAGTGATACTTTTCAAACGAGGAGATATTTAGCACGAGGCGTCAGCCGAGTGCGGAAATTCTCCCGAGTTTCAGAATAATCACTTTCACACGAGTAATGTACACTATTTTTCCTACGACCACAAAGAATTATTAAAAAAGCCTTTGATTTGTAAAAAAAAATGTTCAACTCTCAGCTTTTTGTTGGTAAGGCTGGTATTATTTACAGTACAGAGAAGAAATTCATCTTAACCTGGACTGTTTAGAAACTTCCGTACTATATGGCATGTTTGGAGGATGACGCTTTTCTGAATAAGTTGGTATAAATAACCTGAAAGGCCCAGTTTTTCCAAGTTGGGCTTGAAATTTTTCGTCATAGCTCCCTCCACCGATATTATGATCGGAATTATGTCGATTTTATCTAGCTTCCATATATTTTTTATCTCTATAGCTAAATTCGAGTACTTGGTCTTCTTCTCCGATTCGGTTTTAGAGAGGTTGTGTGTTAGTGGGCAACCTATATCGATTATGAAAGCTTTCTTGGTGGTTTTTTCGATGAGAAGAATATACGGACGGTTGTGGTCTACTGTTCTATCCGTTATTATTGGCCTGTCCCAGTATAAGAGATATTCAGGGGATTCAAGGACTGGCTCGGGTGAGTATTGGTAGTATGGTGGGAGGTTTTCCCTTAGCCCTAGTTTATGGGCCAGTTCCTTATGGATGATCTTAGCCACCTGATTATGTCTCCTCAGGTAAGCGTTGGGGGCCATAGCACCACAACCCGCCGTGATATGTTCTATCGTCTCTCCGGGGCAATTGCATTTTCTGCACACATCTTCCACATTCCTTTTCATGATGACCTTTTCATAGTTTCGAGTTCGAATGACACGGTCTAGGATAACAAAAAGAGTTGGAATTAGCATACCTAGGATTATGTTCCACTTAATATCTGGTTTTATATAGTTTGTCAATAGGCTTTTCCTTTATTTGTAGTTTAACATTTTTATTTTTTCATATTTTATATATCATAGGAAGACCTAATCCTGGATTGACTTCTAGATTAACCAGAATGAAAAATTTTAAATTTCAAGGAAATATACATTAAACCAAAATTTAAAAAATCCACCCAACAAGGAAGATTTCAATTCAAAATAATTCTATAAATTATTTAATGTTTTTATAAAAAAAAGTCAAATACTCCTGATGGGATTTGAACCTGTGACCTCGCGTTCTGTAGACAAGAGCTTTAGTGTCTACGCTATGGCGTCCATGGCTACCAGTTAACATTTGTTGTTTAAATATATGACATTTTCTTCAGCGCGACTTGTTTTTTCTTTTATTAACATTTTTTATAATTTCACATGGCGTATTTTCACACTCTAATTCTAAATCACTCGACAAATACATGAAAAATAATTTAAAACACTTTACAATTACTGATTTCTAAAATTTGTTCTTTTTAATAAATAGGGGTGGTCTGTCAAATTGACATCATATATTAAAATTAAATAGTGTGCCTTGTATTACCACTCTAGAGTTGAAATATTTTCTTTCAACACGCGTGTGATATTCGGCGCTTTCGAGCCAAGTTAACCGTGTTTTTTTTCTCATTTTCATAGGTGGTCGTAGGAAAACATATTATTTATTATAGGTTAAAGTTTACCTCACGGACATGTGCCTAAGTGATAGATTGCCCTTAAGCTGTTAATGTTTTTTTTAGAGAGCTGTCGATATCCGACAAGCAGGCCGCAGAATATTTCGTCGACTACGAGCAACACCAATGCGGGGGTTCCGTTTGTAACAACCCAGCGTGTCCTCCGTTTGAAATAAATGATCCATCCTCGTTTTAACCATTATTTTCAAATTTTTAGTAGATAGAATGCTTAGGGTGCCCTCTTAAGGGTGTTCTATTACCTTCCTACCCTCTGGGCATACAAAAATCAGTTTTTTAAAAGGATATCTAGTTCGGTTTTAAAATCAAAATTTAGCCAGTATTCATGTTTGAAGATAAATAGAAATGTTTTTGTCCAATCTACCTAAAAAATTATGGGTTCATATATAAATTAAAATTTTTGAAAAAAAAATGTTTTTTCTGTGACGGGAAAAAAGTTTGACATTTTATCTCTGTTGACAGGTAAAAAAATGTCGCTTTTTGTGAAATTACTTTTTTCCCCGGGAAAAAAGTGATGTGATTACTTTTTTCCCCGGGAAAAAAGTGATTACTTTTTTCCCGGATATAATATACACACATAAGTGAAGGTAGATATTTAATTTTAGAATATTTTATTATACAAAAAGTTACATTTTCTTTAAATCAAAAAGTACAATTATTAAATGTGCATTGCATGCATGACATGTTCATTTTACTATTCGGTACAGTCGAATTTTCTCGTGTTGTAATTATATTTTCTGCCATGGACACAACTGCCGTTTATGTACCTGGTCGCAAAGCGGGTGTTCTTTCAGCACTGCCACAGGTTCTAAAAACTTTATTAGCTATTTCTGTCCTGTGTGCTACCGATTCATCAACATACCCTTCAGCGACCGTTGATGACTTCCAACCGCCTTGTTTCTTGAGTGTCAACAAGTCTCCCCCAGATTCAACCAAAAGTGTAGCAGACGATCTTCGAAATGAATGACCCGTGTATAAGGTAACATTTTAAAGTTGAAGAAAATTAGCTACTGTTTGGGGTACCTTATAAAACTGATTTTTACCCACAACTTGATTGATACATTTTCCATTGTGATATGCATAAAATAGGCGGCGATCCTTTGCTGCTGTTGGACGAAGGGCTATGTACATTCGGTAAAATTTAATATATTTTTCAGTAACTACAAATCTCCTGTTGACATCATTCTTTGTTTGCTTAATTTTCACAATTAATAACGTTCCCGAATCTTCAATATCATCTTATGTTACCTGGCTGATTTCGCAAATTCGACAAGCTCCTGCAATCGCAAGTAAAACAACAACCTTGGCCATTAAATAAACTTCATCGGGAGCATTATTTAAAAAATCACTAATATTTGTACTCGTAAAAATCGCAGATTTCTTGGGTGTGTAACCTTTCCCATTTTGTTTGAATGTAATTAGTTTGAAATATTTTGAAATGTCTACATTATTATTGGATTGTAACATACTTTTAATCATTGAATAATTCGACCACACTGTTGATGGCTTTTGTTGTTGTGTCAGTTCCGAAAAATAGGCCAATAACACCGTCTCCGACAAAGAACTGCATGCCTTTTTCATCTTCCATTCCATAAATCTTGAAAACGCGTTTTCGTAAATTTTGCGCGATTTAGCTGGCAATAATTTTTGTGACGCTACTTTCGCTGCTTCTACTAATTCCGGTGGAGTCAGAGAAAACTCAGAATCAGACATTTTAAACTTTATATTATTTATTATAACTACTAATTAACCACTAAAGTTCTTACTTTTTATATTAAATCACGGAATTAAATTGACAGATATTTGATTATTTTAAAGGTTTCCTTAGAAACGCAGGTCCAATTGTCGCTATAAGTAAAACAGCCTACCTACTAGTTTAAAAAGTCAAATTTCACATCGATACTTTTCTGACTTTAATATATTGTAATAATATCGTCGTTTTTCCCGTCACAGAAAAAAATAGTGTATTATACACGGGAAAAATATTAGATTTTAGCTCTCGCTTTTTTGTCTCCCTCCGCTTCGCGTCGGGAGACAACACAACCTCGAGCTAAAATCTAATGCTTTTTTCCCTTGTATAATAACTATTTTCTCAATCTCAACTCAAAATCAAACTTTTATTATAACCTGTGGGCATGCAAGTAATAGATTATCGTTGATGGCATATTTTTATACATGTATCAGATTTATGCTTGTTCCTTTTTTTATAAATAAACTCCTGGATAGAATTAAGCTCATCCAACCAATATATCAACCGAATACAGGCCCGCGCCGTACAGTCGCGCCGATAAAAAACTGGGACAGGAAATTTTTCTATTTTCTCCTAGACTATTAAGAATAATTTTACATCAAGCCTGGTACCAGTAAAATGTCATGAAAATTTGCATGTCAATAAAGATTGTCACTTTATGATTGACTCGTCAAACATACAATCATATATTATTTGTAAATATGCCACAATTAACCCCCCAGCAGTCGGTTGCGAGATAGTGTTGCTATTAGGGATATTGCAGATGAACTGGGAGTAAGCAAGAATACCGTGCTATTGGCAAAACAAAAAATAGCAAGACATGGGACTATTATTAGGAATGCAGGTTCTGGTCCCCCTAAAATTTCTACTGATGATCATGATAGAAGACTGGTTAATTATCTAAGGGATCATCCCTTCGAAACTGCAATCAAGGCAAAAGAAGAGACGAATTTTCCAGGTTCTGCAAATACCGCTAGAGACAGGGTTCGAAATTCCGATATACGAAGCCGTTGTGCTGCCAATAAAAATTTTTAAACGGAAATAAATAAACAGGGCAGGTTAGAATTTGCACATGAATATATTAATCAAATAAATTTATGGGAAACAGTTATATTTTCTGACGAGAAAACTTTTCAGTCATGCAATAATGGGAGAATTCGGGTGTATAGGCCTTCCGGCATGCGGTATGATGAGAGATACACCCACAAAACCAACCAAAGTGGGCGTTTCTCCATAAATGTTTGGGGCTGGATTAGCGCTAGAGGACCAGGACTTTGCCAAATCGTCGAAGGAAGACTAACTGCAGCAGTATACGTTAATATACTAAACGAAGTGATGATACCATCGGTAAACGCTGTATACGGTCAAAATTACACATTTCAGCATGATAATGCTCCAATACACACAGCGCGCATTGTACAAAATTTTCTCCAAGAAAATAACATAGCAGTTCTTCCCTGGGCTTCGAAGAGTCCCGATTTGAACCCGATAGAAAACATTTGGGGTGCCATGGTCAAATCTATGTATAAACATGATTTTCAACCTAGAAACAGGGATGAATTACGTCATAGGATAAATCAAGCTTGGGATGAAATAACTGTCGAATTATGTAGAAACTTAGTTTTAAGTATGCCACAAAGGCTCCAAAAAGTAATAAACAGAAATGGTTCTATGACCAAATATTAATTTTGTGTTGTTTTGACAAACTTTGTGTTCGCAATTTTTTTCTTTTTATTAAATGTATTTTATTACCTGTATTAGCTTTATTTATTATTTTGTGGTAATGGTAAATATAATAATTTATAAAATATTTGACTTTAAAAAAATCTAATAAATTTACTTTATCCATATTATATGATGTCTCTCAAATTTAACCACCCCGTATCGAAAAATACAAAACATTCCATTATGTAACCTAGGTTACTTTTTAAATTTTAAATGTTTTTCCTTTTTAGCTCTAGACACCTTTTATAGTCTAGGGGATATGTATTTCTTACATTGTTTTTGTAAATCTCTTGTCCCAGTTTTTTATCGGCACAATAGTACATAAGGGCAAAGTCGTGTGGTGCACGACAGCGCCGAAAAGCCTTAAAACTCAAAAGTAAAAAAAAAAGATAAAGCAACAAACAACATTGTCAAAACAAAATTTATAATGATAAAAAAAAACAGTAAGGAATTGCTAGCTATTACATTGTTTTTTATTTTATTTTTTCTCTTTGAGACGAGGGAACCGAATTTCTCGAAAATAATATATTTTCCAAATGAGAGTACGCAATAATAGCATTTATTCGATCGAATACGTAGCATGATAACATGAATTGTGTAAACTCAAACAAATCTGATTTTATTCATGTTTGAGCTTGAAATTTGGCTTGCAACGAGCCAACGAGCGGACAAGCGTTTTTTTCCTGTCTGAGCTTGCAATGTACGAAACTTTATATATTAAGCGCTGCATCGGTCGCGATTTCATTTGTTGCCAGATGCTCGATCGATAATTAACTTAGCGAAGTGAAAAGGTGCATGGGGTAAAAGATATATGTTTTTGAAACTTTAGTTTTTTGTACTAGTAGCACGAAAAGCTCAATTCACTTAGCTAAAATATTAATAACAATACCTAATACCTCGATATTAACCTTAAAAAGGTGACATGTTGCATTATTAAAATAATATATTGTTTTATATTATAGGATACAGTAAAACAAAGTTGAACTTGTAAATTTCCACTATATTATTATATAGTGGAAATTTACAAGTTCAACTTTGTTTTACTGTATCCTATAATATAATAGTTATGGATTTCCACCTAGTATCGGCTGAATCAATTAATATATTGTTTTGTTTTTATTTGTCGATCAGTTTCGTCCTGTGATATATAAACGAGTATTTTTTATGTTTTAAATATTTTTTTTATTTCTTGTGCTTTTGTATCATATATTACATTTGAAACTAAAATACAAAAATTTTGAGTTGTAATACTGTTAGAATATATTTCTGTTTTCTATAAGTTTATAATTATGTTATGTATCTCAATGAGAAAATACTTGTATGGCTTGTACTTGTAAAATATAAAAATAAATGTATGAATATACTTTTTAAAATTATTGTTCAATTCAATAGTGGATAATAATACCTAACATAACCCGTATCTGTACTCACATATGAACGTTGAACGAATTTGGGGCGTTATTTTAAATTTGCACAAGGGCGCCAAAAGTGCTAGGCGCGGGCCTGTCCGAATATTTCCGTTTTTGTTTTTTCCTGGCTTTATTTCAGAGCTGGGCAGTGCTTGCCAGCATCAAGCACTTTGGAAGTAATTCGACGACATTAAGAGTCTTCCATCCGCCATGCAGAACATAAAAATACTTTCTTCCATTAAAATTACAAGCGATGCCCCGATATTATCTTTAAAATCTCCACTGCGCAGCAAAGATCTCGCTGTACATTAGCGTCCTATGCAAAAGTACAGCTTTTGTACGAGTGGAAGCAAGCGAGTGAGCCGGTAGGCAGTAGGGTAGAAAGAGATGTAACAAATAAATCCGTCGCAACCTTCGACCGTGGTTCATCAGCCCGCGCCAAGAAAACACGCGTTTGGTAAGTGCATTGGTGCCAATCTTCAAGTTTTACCGTAGTTTGGAAAATATTTCGCTTTCTCAGTATAAAATGTGAAACACGCCTCTATACGTTTTGTTTTTAATTATATATATTTTTAAAGGGATAGCGGATGAGGTATCATAAAATAAGAAGCACTTTTATGACAATTCAAGTAATTTTTGCTGATAGGTTCATAATATTTAATAATCAGCAAGCTTCACATAATAATTGACTTTGTTTTTGGCAACACTGTTCAATCAGGTGAATGATAGATTTTTAATTTATAATTAGCGTTTTCGCCCTTTTGCTGGACTTCCCGCCGTCGGGTTTCGGAAAAAAATAAATATGGAGGCGTTAATTGTTACTATCCCGGCTAGCAGCGCGACTACAGAACGATCCTTTTCTGGATCAAAAAACACACAAGGAGAGACACGCTTAAGTGAATTAACAATAATCTCTCTGGAGAGCGATCTTTTTGCAGGATTTGAAAAGCAAAACCAA
Source organism: Polydrusus cervinus (assembly GCA_935413205.1). Classification (NCBI taxonomy): domain Eukaryota; kingdom Metazoa; phylum Arthropoda; class Insecta; order Coleoptera; family Curculionidae; genus Polydrusus; species Polydrusus cervinus. The sequence continues at coordinate 60,280,249 of OW284515.1, forward strand.
TCTTTATGACGATGTTTTAAAATAATTTTTCTACTGACGTTTTATAATAACCTCTTTTTGATTGTCATTATGATTTTTTAATAACCTTTTAGGCGCAGCGTGCTTAAAAAATTTTTTAAGCACGTTACCAGGAACAACGTGCTTAAAAGTAACAAGTATAAACACAGACTATAGTTTTACCTATTTATTATAAATATTAACAGTACAGTTACTTATATTATTAAAATTAATGCTGGGGTAACCTAAAACAGTTCGTTGAGATATTTCTCTTTGTAAAATTGATGAGGAATTTGAACTTTGAATAGTAATAGAATCTGCAACAGCAATATCAATTAAACCCATGCCACTAGTAGAGCTGGTAGAAAACTCGGATTCATTACATTTAACACGTTTGTTGTTAGCGTCCAAAGATTTTTGACCAAGAATTTTTTCGGAAATTTTTCTTTTATTTTCTAAAGAATCTTCTATATACCCCTCAGCCTCAGCCACGGTATTTGACTGCCAACCTCCATGTCGCTTTAGCATCAATATATCCGCTCCAGAGTCAACTAAAAAAGTTGCTGAAGATCTTCGAAAGCAGTGGCCTGTATATTCTTTAGCGTTTGGAAGCCCCAAGAACTTAGCTATTTTCTTTGGTGTTGCTCCAATGGTATTAATACCCACTGGAAGTCTGGAACATTTGGAGTTTCTGTATGCGATAAAAAATCTTTCATGGGTTATGTGTGCTGGACGTAACTGCGCGTACTTTCGGAAAATATTCAAGAAGTTGATGCCGTCAATAGAGCCTTCGCTAATTACAAAGCTTCTTGCAATATTTGTTTTAGTGTTTGGAATGGATATTTTAATTAAAGACTCCGAAATTTCGATATTATTCATATTTAAATATGTGAATTCTTCTCTGCGACATGCTCCAGAGATTCCCACAATAAATATGACTTTGTCCAATAAATAGTTCTTATCGTCTGCTTCTTTGACAAACCTTTCTATTTGTTCTTTAGAAAAAACTTTCGACTTTTTGGGCTTATACCCCGTAGATTTTCTTTTCAAAAATGCGATTAGGTTTGTAAATGTCTTCATCTCAACATTTTTATTCAAATAAACCATCGTTCGAAGCATTGAGTAAGTACTCCACAAAGTTGATGGCTTATAGGCATCGGATAATAGTGAAAAATATGCCAAAAAGACTTTTTCTGATAAGTTTTTTACCTTTTTTTCTTCACACCATTTTTTGAATTTTTCGTATGTGCCCTCATACAAACTTCTTGATTTTTGGGGAACAATGTACACCATTGCGTCATTTGCGTCATTTTCAATGTCTGAGTCCTCTAAATCACTCATTTTTACTTTTATATTTGTCGCAGTTTTTGACAAAAAAATCGATTTTTTTTTTGACAACTGTCGATTTTTTTGACATGAAAGGTGTAAATGAAATATAGGTAATAAAATGTTAGTAAAATTAAGTTTTTTATTATAAAACCTCAGTAGAAAAAATATTGTATACAACTCGTTACGAAACAATGTCTCTTAGTCACTTTGACGTGTTGTCCAACTCGGTTTCGCCTCGTAGGACAATTCACGTCGCTTGCCTAAAAGACACTCATTTCGCAACTAATTGTATAAATAGCTATTTTACGTAGACGTCAGTGTTGAACTAATTTACAAATAATGTCGTTTTATTCCACTTCTGTTCTGCCTCAGTGTTCTTTTCACAAACTCAAAAACAAGACATTTTGTAAAATTTTTGTCCTAAATGCAATTTTTGCCTACCCTGGTTAAAACAGCATTGCACGCTACTATCATCAGGTATATATTTTTTTTAAATACAAACGTTTTGATCGAATTTGTGACACTGTGTAACTGTGTAGACAAATTGCAATCCCCTGAAAAGAAAATAAAAAACTTCCATTACAATAATTGTATTTATTTATCATAAGGGATACAGTATTACAATTATATCAGATTTCAGTCATTAAAAAAAAGATTCATTTAACTAACTACTAACAAACAATAGAAAAACGTATTACATAATTAATTTTTTATGTCAAAAAAGTACAAAACGCCTGTACCTTAAATAATTACCTAAATTTTTTCATACAGTCGCGAAAAAATATTGACGTTACACAAAAATTTACGTAACTCTGAATTGGAGACCTTAAAGATCAGTATTACAGGTCAGTACTGACATTATTATTGTAACCGTACATAGTAAGGAACTGTATTACTTTAAACAATATAGGATTTACATCAGTAACAATGGCAGTAATACCATAGACTAAGTAAATCTAGACATCCCACTTTCACGCTTGCTAGATGTTTACCCGCAACAACGTTCGACTTACTTACTTAAGCCTAGTTCTCAGAACTTCGTTTTGTCGCTGGCGACACGTGTGTAACCAATAGAAAATGAGTATTGGAGTCACATGTCAAAATACTCATTTTCTATTAGTCACAACACGTGTCGCCAGCGACAGAACGTAGTTCTGAGAACTAGGCTTTACAGTTTTGGATGCGCCTCCAAAATTATGAGAGGTAAAATTTTTTATATTGAATGGTTTTTCTTGGTTTAGTGTCTCTGTGGTAATACTGACCGCGCAGGATTCCAAAACAAGATTTAAAAAAGCAGTAAAAGCAATTTACTGAATACTGTCAAGTCACATAAATTAAAAAATTTAGGTATATTTTATTTTAAACTAAGTATATAATGATCTGGACATAGTTTCAAACGGAATGCATTACAAATTTGCTCGATTTATAAGTATTTACTTTAAAGGTATAAAATGTTTAATTTTTCTGTGTATAAAATTTGTTAAAACTTGAATGCAACTAAATAATTACCTAAAACGTTTATTTTTTCAGTTAAAAACTATGTTTTGGTTTAGCAAAATAATTTTTTTAGGCTTCGACTAAAAATTCATGTGGTATTGGATTACCAAAAAAATATCGGTTTTAATATAAAACAAGCGAGATTTGAGCCTAGTCCTTGAACACAAGAATAAAGGTGGATTTTCACATTGGGAACTTAAAAAACTATAAAACGTGTTATTCAGTGTGTGATATTAGTTCCTTGTTACTTAATGAGCTCATTACATCACTAGTGCGATAATACATCTCATTAAAAAACTGAAACAACCAAAAATAAATAACGTTTATACTTCTAAAAGTTCCCTCTCACCTCCAGGGCTCCGAAAAAAATCTTTAAAAGTTATTATACGAGTTACGATGAAATTCCTTGCTAAACGTAAATAAATAACTCCCTGCATCAGAAGTATAAATTAGCTTAGCTTAAACCTAACCTAGAAAAGAGTTACAAAGTGAAATGGCGTCATGAAGTTGCACTCAGTCTCTCGAGACGATGGCTGAGGTCCTGGGAAATGGGAGATGCGCACTGTTCCCTCTTTTGGGGTTGTGCATTGCATTCTCCGGACCATTTGGCTTTTCCGCTAGCATGAGACTGTAACAAAAAAAAATCACTTTATTTTTTTCATTTAACCAAGCTGCTTGGTTTACTACCAAGCTTCGCCAAGATTATTTTTTATATACACAATATTCTGTCTCGCTCAACTCACCATGCTTAAGTCTCTCTTCCACAAGGCGCCGCACGCCCCGTCGCACTTGGGACAGGGTCGCTCCATAGAGTAGCCTCCGCACTCGGAACAATCGAGAGACACGTGACTGGCGGCCCACGAGACCCCACAAGTGAAGCAACAGTTGAGCTGGTCGCGAAGCTCCTCGATCGTGAGGACGGCCTCGTGGTGGTGGCCGTAGCCCCAGGAAGCGATGTCTTCCAGGCTGTGGCTGAGGGTAGTCAGCGAACTGGAAAGAAGAGAAACTGAGGTTAGATGTATGTAGATTAATAATTACTAGCGAATTTGTTGTCTTAATAAAAATTTTCACAAGTAATAGCAGTCTGAGGCAGTACTGTCAGTAATCTGGAGTGGTATAATAGTACAGTCAGTAATACGGAGTGATATAAAAGTATTGTCAGTAATTCGGTGTGGTATATATAATAGTACTGTCAGTAGTCATCAGTATGCAATAGTGCTGTCAGTAGGTAGCAATACTGTGTTTGTCAGTCAACAGTGCTTATAAGTATACAAGAGTCTGATATTCTGTCAGTATGCAACATTGTTAGTAGTCAGTTATACTGTCAGTAGTGCTATTAGCAAAGATTAGTAGTCATAAAATAATCATTGATAAAATTGAACGCAATAATATACAACCTAAACTCTAAATCACTGACAATAACAGGAAAGTGACTAAACCAAATCTAGGAAACATGATTTCGAATCACCGGACAAACAACGGTGAAAAAATAACGGATGTTCTTATTTAAGTGGCGCCAAAGTTGACTTTAAACAAAGACAATGAAATCTATCATTGTCCTATTAATGTATGCTAGTTAGTAATTATAAAAAAAAATTAAAATTATTCAGGTCTTGACCTTGACCTTAGCCTCAGCCAAGTTTGAATGGCCCAAACAGTTTTTACATAAGGTTCTTGATAATAATTTGTACATCAAAGTTACAAGCAATCTGAACGGAGATGTCATATTATTATATTCTTTGCATAGTTGTCCTGGCAACCTTGTATTTAATTCTCTTTTAGGATTAGCAATTGAGTAATCTATTTTGGAATTTTTGGTGTACGTCAGTAGTATTTGTGAAATTTATTTCGATATTTTCTTGGTATCTCGGAATGTCATAATCCGTATGTTTTTACTTATCCATTCCAAGTATTTGAAAAAATATAGTGCCAAAATGGAACCGTTGCGCCGATTTAAATCAAATTATAAATTGCTGTAAAACAAGTCGCCGAAGCAAATAACTCATCGGGAAATTAAAAAAAAAGGAAGATAGTTTATTTAAAACGAAGTGTTCAGATACATTATGTAAGTGTAAAAACATAACTAATCGTCATCAGTCCAGCGTAAAAAATATTCATAAATTACGCCGCTGCCGAAAATTTTCATGTCAATACAAGTTATTTTGTATGTCGCCGAGGAGATTTTCTAACTGTAAATCGAGACAACAAATATTTTTGGGCGAATAGAGACAAAATAATGAAAATAAGTGATTTTAAATTTCATTAGGTATTGCCATATTTAGGAAAAAAATCGGTATAATTTGATAAAAATAAAAAAATCACGATTTAATCGAAAAAATCAGATTTATTGATTTTTTCAAAAAAATTGTGATTTATTGCAACCCTGGTACAAATGCATCATTTTTTTTTTTGAAATTTGTATCAGGTTTTCCCATTCAAAAAACGTATTTTTATTATTCAAAATTTTCCAGTCTTGTGACAAACGAAACTTAATATTTTTTAAATAATTTTAAAAGTTACTGAACAGGAAAGAACTTTTTAATTAAATCTTCTGAATTGGATACACAATAACGCGGCAATTGGTAAATTTATATACCTAAACGAAAATTGATGTTTATTAGTATGTAGAAAGTATACAAAATTGAAAGTCACTTTCATTTTATTTGATAATTGGCTTATAACAACTCGTCATCGTCAAATACCAAACGTTTAAGAATCGTTTTTACCTAATCCTTATGGTTATACAAAGATTTCCTATAAAGAAATAACAGGGGAAAGTTTTCCGACAGTTATATCAGAAGAGATAATATGCTATATTCATTTAAAATTGTTAAAAATAGGTGAAATATTTCCATCGCTCACCAAAGTAAATGTTTGTTAAACTACCTAAGCTACACAAAAACATTTTCCATAAATAAATATTAGAGTTGACAATAGGGCTTATCGCTTATAGATATTACATGATTACAATGTTGAGTATACTAAGTAATGTAATGAGGTAAATACGGCTTATTTTGATAAAACCGATCTCTGGCTAGCAAATCAGTTTTACAATTATTGACAAATCAGGATCTAAATTTATCAAAAATATGTAAGAAATGTCGTATTATCACTAACCAGCCTCAAAAAAACCAGTCGTATAGATTTATGAGGGTCATATTAAAATTCCATTAGCGTAATCATGTCAAAATTGATTGATTGTTCTTAAACAGTCGTCATAACTTCTTATTTTAAGTAAATTAATTCACAGTTAATTGCAATCAAGGTTTTTCCACAGATAAATTCTAAAAATTCTTTGATTTACCACAGTAAAAAAACCACTATAAAAAACCTAGGCATCTTGTGATTTTAAAATTGTGGTTCGGGTTATCTTTGTGTTTGTATAAATGTACTACTAAATCGTTTCCCTTATTTTGTTTAAATTATACTTCTGTGTAATTAAATTAATCTTACGTTACAGAAGTTTTTTAGCATATTTTCCATGTATAAAACATCAAGGACTTGTCACTATTTCAACATAGTGTTATTGATAAAAGGAATTTTCTTTTATATGTCCTCCAGACTCCAGAAAATTTGGTAGTTGATTTCTCCAGTAGTAACTGGTTTATTCTACAAATACATCTCGTACTTTTCAATTAATAACACCAAGAAAATAATCTTTCCGACGTGAATGCCAACATACGCTTTGCAAGTAACCTCATTGTTTAGAAATTAATTTATTTTAGCCAATGAAATGTTAATAATACGTAAGTTAAGTGTACATATTTATGTACTATATGCGTACAAACACATGTTTCCTTTCTTTCATCTCCCAACCAACCAGGATCTGTGATTCGAATTGTTTAGGCCTAGTCTAAATCCGGGGTCTATAGAAAATACTAAAAATAGGTTCAGTTATAAATAGAACAGTTTCTAACCGATTCACGGGTATGAAAAGTGCTTATTTTACGAAGTAATAATCATTATTACATAATTTTGATTGCATATTTATACGCGAGCTCGTATTACAATTTTATGCATAACGACGCGACGCTGAGCTTGCATTTATACATGTTAAATATAAAACGGTAGTTTGTTTGCAATTTGCATCGATGGAGTGCCGTCATAATAAATTCAAACCGTTTACGTCACAGTCCCATAAGAATATCTTTTTTGTATGCCTCCTTGGACGTTAATAAACGTTTATTTGCTTGCTTTTTCGGCTTTTTCCCTCTTCGTTCGCTGCGAGGGCCATTCCAGAAGGGACCTACAGCTTAAAGTGGGTTCCGAACCACGGTCCTCGGTCATGCGACACCCCCCAAGGGCTATCAACCCTTGGTTTCTTGCCATTGCATAACCTACCGATTGGGGAGTGTGTACCTTCTTCCGCACCCCACGAGATTTCCGATATCATCCGGCCTGGTTACCGGTGTGAATGGGGTGGGTTGGGATTGGGAGACGATACATTTTACACTCTTCCCTGCATTCTTAAATCTACTGAATTTCGGACATTTGTCTCTACATTAATATATTAAATAATAATATAGGACCGAAAAATTAATCCTATATCATTTCCACGAACGCACTCTTATCTTATTATATCGTAAACTAGATCCTTGTATAAGAATTCCGTAAGACCGTTCTAAAAGCAAAGATCTCGCTGTACATTAGCGTCCTATGCAAAAGCACTGCTTTGATACGAGTGGAAGCAAGCGAGAGAGCCGGTAGGCAGTAGAGTAGAAAGAGATGTAACAAGTAAACCCGTCGCAACCTTCGACCTTCCTTCATCTATAAGCCCGCGCCAAGAAAGCACGCGTTTAGTAAGTGCCACAGCCAATCTTTATAGAGGCGGCTGTGTAAGTGCATTAGTGCCAATCTTTAAGTTTTACCGTAGTTTGGAAAATACTTCGTTTTCTTAATATAAAATATGAAACACGCCTCTATAATTAGTGTTTTCGCCCTTTCGCTAGACTTCGCGCCGTCGGGTTTTGGGAAAAAAATAAATATGGAGGCGTTAATTGTTACTATTTCGGCTAACAGCGCGTCTGCAGAACTATCCTTTTCTAGATTTAGGTTAGGTTAGGTTAGGTAAGAGTGGCAGACCCTTGGTTCTGACCAAACGGTCTGACGTAGTCCTGATTAGGTCCGTTGTGATACCACACGTGTTCCGTAGAACCCACCTTCATCAGATCACTGATGGTTTATGCGACGTAACCGCGGAAGGATTTTAACAACTCATTCAAACCAGCCACTACTGTTCAGAAATCTGCTCAGCCGTCCAAGTTGTAAGTTGTTTAGTTCCTCCAGGCTATCGAAAGATGATTCACCCAGAGTAGTGAACCTCCTTCTTGCGAGGCCAGGGCATTCACACAGAAAATGTTGAATACTTTCTTCCTCTTCCTCATCACTGCAACTTCTGCAGAAGTCGTTAGTGGGTATTTGCATACGTTCGGCATGTCTACCGAAGAGGCAATGTCCGGTAACAACCGCAGTAATATTTCTCACGTCTTTTCGACTGTGTCTCAATAGCTCTGCGGTTCTCTTTTTATCGAATGTGGGCCACAGTTGCCTGGATGTACTACAGGTTGTCAACCCTGTCCATCTGTTCTGTGCAAGCTGCTTGGCCCTGTAGTCAATCTCCTCTTTGACGAATCCCAGTGGTTTGTTCACTGTATTGTCTGCTAGATCAGCTGGCATGCCTGCGCCCTCTCTTGCGAGCGCATCGGCAGCCTCGTTGCCATCTATTTTGGAGTGTCCAGGAACCCAGCACAGAATAACCCGATGTTGGTTGCCAAGTGTGCATAGATTGTTGCGGCATCGCTTTACGAGCTTTGATTTAACGCTGCTGGAACAGATTGCCTTAATCGCCGCCTGACTATCACTGAAGATGGTGATTGACGAGGCTACTCCCAAGCCAAGGTGTTCTTGCAGGATATTGACCGCCTTCTCTACTGCCAGTACTTCCGCTTGAAAAATACTACAATAGTTGGGGAGTCTATACGATTTCTGTATTTGTAAACTTTCGGAAAAGACCCCGGCTCCCACACCAACGTCCATCTTTGAACCGTCTGTGAAGATTGCGTGATCTGTTTTCGTTATATTCTGATTGCCTTCCCACTCTTCCCTACTCGGAATGAGTATAGAATACCTTCTATCGAAGCATGTTATTGGGACAGAGTAATCAGTCGGGTCTCGTAGATTATTCCCCGGGTGAATCTTTAGTATACTGCTGTGCCCGTAGTTAGTTTCCTTCCAGAATTTCGACTCTTTTAGTCGCAGGGCACTTTTTGCAGCTATACTTTTTCCATAGATATCCAAGGGGGGTATATATAACATGACCTCTAGCGCCGCTGTCGGGGTTGACTTAAGGGCTCCGGTTATTCCTAAACAAGCTGCCCTTTGTATCTTTGTTATTGACTTAGTGTGCACTGCTTTTTCCAAAGCGGTCCACCAAACCAGGACCCCGTATATTAATATAGGTCTTATAATAGCTGTATAGATCCAGTGTACTATGTGGGGTTTTAGTCCCCATTTTTTTCCAATTGCTTTTTTGCAGGCATATAATGCTACCGACTCTTTTTTAACTCGTTCTTGCAAGTTTATGCCCCAGTTTAGCTTGGAGTCAAGTACCAATCCTAAATACTTTGCTTTTTCCTTAAGCACTAAAGCATTATTGTCGAGTACTGGGAGTCTGAAGTTCTCGATCACCCTTCTGCGTGTGAATAGAACTACCTCCGTTTTTTCGGGGTTGATTTTTAACCCGCATTTCATGGCCCACTGTTGTAGTATTCGTAGCGCCATTCCTGTTTTCTAGATTTAGAATAATTCATATCTATTTACGAAACACACAGGGAAAGACACGCTTAAGTGAATTAACAATAATCTCTCTGGAAAGCGACCTTTTGCAGGATTTAAAAAGCAAAAATAATTTTTATGGCGATTTTGTAAAATAATTTTTACGTAAAGACCGCCGTGTTGAACTAATTTACAAATAATGCTGTTTTATTCTTCTTCTATCACAGTGTTCTTTCCACAAACTCAAAAACAAGACAGTTTCTGACAAAATTTGAAATTTCGATGCTTGAATGCTACGGAAGGTACATTTTTGTCTTAAATGCAATTTTTGTATACCCTGGTTAAAAAAGCGTTGCACGCCACTGTGAGATATAGTCTATTTTCCATTCATAACAAACTCGGAAGGAAAATAACAAACTGGATAATATCTGCTTGTATGTTTTGACATAAAGATTTAAGAAGATACGCCAAATCATTTTTTAAAGGTCAAATTCGATGTCAATGAATGTCTGAGTATTTTGATTGGATCACGTTTTGCAAACCCAATGTTTTTGACCTTACGCGAAAATGCGCGTCGGTACTTTTTGTTCTGGCGAACACGGAACGGTTGTGTGTGCTCGTTTTCGAAATTTGAAGCGTATTTTTTTAACCTAGTTTATATTATACGATAAGGTAAATGAACTGTTTGGTCTAATCTTATAACTTAAACTAATTTAGTTTAAAAAATCCGCCTTGTACCGTGTCACGTCTAACTGGCGTGATGTGAGGATTAGTCTTAGTTGATTATATTTTTTAATCCATTATTCTGTGTAAAAATTGCAAGAAAACCTGGGTTACTTTTATATTAAGCAAAAAACCAGGTAACCTCATACATATTTTACGCAATAGATAAGTTTACCGATTCAGAATAAAAATGGGAAAATACCGTATTATGAAACAATTGAAACAAACTATTAAAATAGATTTTCTTCAAGGTCTTCCATGTCGCAATGTATAATTGTTTCTAAAAACATTGCACGCGCGGGGCAAGGGCAAAATACCGAAGTCATTGCCCAATATCGATAAAGAAAGGTCTATTATATTTAGATAACATTGCTGAATGTTCATAGAAAATTAATTTCATTTAGCATTATTATTACGTTAGTTTTACCCAGTGGCGGTTCTTGGTCAATTTAGCAGGGTGGTCAATACAGAGAAAAGAAATGCGCCGCAGGCAAAAATTTTTGGGTGCCACGCCCTTTTTTGTTAATATTTCTTGTCTTTGAAAAGGAAAAATGTAAGCAGATAATCCGGAACTTACTATATATAATATTATATTAGAAAAAAAAAGAAAAAACTTACCCTCTAACATTTTGTGGGCCGGTACATGACAAGGCAAACAAAAATACTGGATTGGCCAAAATTATGAACCCGAGTATGAACCAATCGGCGTTTTAATAAAAAATGTTTTTTGTATTAGCGTTGTTGTCGTTTTGTCTTTGTGTATTTTTTGTTTTACATTTGTTTAAATTTTAAGTCAATTTTTCTGTCTTTTGAATTTGCGAAATAGTCTATAACTAGCTCGTTAAAATTTGGAATGTTTTTTATTAAAGATTTTTCCATACTTAACATCGCCAAAGCACATAATCTGTCCTGTGTCATAGTGTTCCCCAACAAAATTCCAGGATTTTCTGAAGATTCAGTCTCATTGTGACCCCTCAAAGCTAGTTCAAATGCCCCACAAAATTTAATGCAGTTTAATATTTTATATAAAATGTGCCGATTTTGAGTAACAGTTTCATTAAAAACTTGCACTGATTTTTTGTAGGCACTGTCAAGTGTCTACTCTGCCAAGTGCTGAAAAACTCACCATGCACTTGATATGTTTTGCAGCCATAGTATGTTTTTTAATTTTTTCCTTTAAATGTTTTAAATCATTTACCCCTGTTTTAGTCCAAAAATCGGATGAAGAGGAAAACAACACACATGGAAAGCAGAAAAACATGTTCTTGTCTTTGCAGCCACATATAAACTCACACAAATCATACATTGTTTTTTTAAAATACCTATTTACAATTTTATTTTTGTCCTGAGTGACTTGTTTTAACGTAAGTTCCGGCAATGGCCGACCAAGCTGTTTAAATTCCAGACGTTTTTCGAATGATAAACCATTGCTTTCTTTTAAATACACAATTTCACAAACAACGCAGCGGTCCGACATATTAACTGTTTAACACCAAATTAATTAAAAAACAAACTAATTAAATATTACCGAAATTACATTCCATTAGAGTAATTGGAACCACGCTCGACAAAACAGTCAAAACACAGTGTTATGTAAACACTGCCACCCACAATTTCCATATGAAATAATCAATATCACGGATTAATAATCGATAGACGTCAGCCTTTTGTCAATCTGCATCGGAGATCGAAGAGAGACACGCATGGGTGGTGCATAGGTCGGAGGTTAGACTAGACATGACATGTGACCTATCGCATGGAACCAGTGATCTCGCGGTCAATGCCTAGCGTAGTAGTTTCTCTCGATTTAACGCGTTGATTTCTTCTATGATTCTTTCTCGCTCTAATAAATCACGGGCCGCTATGCAAATAGAATTTTACATTTAAATAAGCCAGCTATATTTGGCAAAATTAAGTTTTGACCGGGGAATAATATGAACGAATTTTAAGATGTTGTAGCGTAAAAATTGAAGATTTCAGATGTTCAAGATACTATTTTAGATATTTTTGGATGGGTTAAATGTTAAATTTGGAGTGTTTAAATTATCATATTGACTTTTTATTTATGGGAGGTCAATGACCATTTGACCCTATCGTTAAGCCGCCACTGGTTTTACCCTAATTTCCAATATGAGACTGTGGCGAAGCGACATAACTTCTAGCTTTGGATCCAATGGTTATGAGTTTAAGCCTGGCAGCCTGTAATTTTTTTTTTAACATAAGATTCATAAGTTTGGTCGTAGAAAAAAATATACTGTTCAATTTGAGTGGATTGTCCATATCGCACTGGGAAGTTTAAGCAATTAATAAGTCAATTTACTTCATCGTGAGATACAGACATTATATCCACTCTTGTTGACCAAACTACTATTCAGTATGATGCATTGAAATTTACAAACCGTTTAAATAATAAATATTAAACTTTATATGATAACACTAGAAAAATCTAGTAAGAGACCATTACATTATTAACAGAGAGAGCCATTATCAGACTCACTAATAAAACATGACATACATTTGAAGCATGCATGCGAAAGACGCAGTAGCATGATAACTGATTAAATTTTTTAGTGAATGTAAGGTCGTACGTAATTATTATTAGTAATTTCATTCTTCAATTGTGAAATGATAAGGATGGAACAATGTATAAGTACCGTCTGGAGAGTTGTTTTAAGGTCGAAATATTGGATTTTTAGAATACCTATGTTGTTATTAATAACTGGAAATGTAACAGTGATGCATCCAGAGGGGGGGTTTTATGATAACCAAGACTATAGGTGGTACCCTGTTCTAAACTGCTGGACAATTCAAGCGGACCGAGCTAATTGTTAGGTGAACTTTGGAGTAAAATATTTTACGAACGAATAAAGCTATCGATGCGCGGTTTGCAAAATTTAAGAGAGAATTTAATTCTTAATATGCACATTTTTTCCGATTTTTTTTTACTTCTGACCTTTAACTGTCTACAGGGTTCAAAGAGAAATATGTTTTTTTTACCAAAGTTTCTAAGTACCGGATTTCCACAAAAATAATTTTAAATTATTTTGGATGGCATTTTCTTTATCTCCTATTTATAGAGAACAAAGTAAATTCTCAAATTTTTGATATCCCTCTTTGTTCATGAAATTTCGATTTTTTTCTTAACCCCTGTAAATTTCAGGTATTTTTGTCATTAGGCCTTACAATGTTTTGTAAGAACGGGTTTTGGTAAGTGATTATAACTTCTTAGGACCACCTCTTTTGCAACGAGTACATTTTAATTTCTTGCGTTTCGTCGTGAGCAGTTATCCTGGCACGAAACACACGATGTGTGGAATTGGAGGCATATAAAATGAAAAAAATAAAAAATAAAACCGATTATGGGTACGCCACTGGTCACGACGAACGCAAGAAATTAAAATGTACTCGTTGCAAAAGAGGTGGTCCTAAGAAGTTATAATCACTTACCAAAACCCGTTCTTACAAAACATTGTAAGGCCTAATGACAAAAAAAACCTGAAATTTACAGGGGTTGAGAAAAAAATCGAAATTTCATGAACAAAGAGGGATATCAAAAATTTGAGAATTTACTTTGTTCTCTATAAATAGGAGATAAAAAAAAATGCCATCCAAAATAATTTAAAATTATGTGTGGAAATCCGGTACTTAGAAACTTTGGAAAAAAACATACTTCTCTTTGAACCCTGTAGACAGTTAAAGGTTAAAAGTAAAAAAAAATCGGAAAAAATGTGCATATTAAGAATTAAATTCTCTTTTAAATTTTGCAAACCGCGCACCGATAGCTTTATTCGGTCGTAAAATATTTTACTCCAAAGTTCACCTAACAATTAGCTCGGTCCCCTTGAATTGTCCAGCAGTTTATTTTGTGTGGAAAAACTTACCTATGACTTGAGTGGATATCGGCTGGATGATGAATACCAGCTAGAGACATTTTTGTTGGTACTGAAACAACATAGAAAATGCAACCTTTAGTACAAAGTGATTTTATAAATGTTTAAAAAAAATCAAATTTACCATAACATTTGAAAAAAAGTTAATACGATTCTAAGGATTCTGTAATAACGCTAATTTAAAACCAGTTGCTTAGAAAACTAGTTGTAACTATAAACAAAATCAACCTTGAAATTATAAACGCAACACAAGTAATGCAATCAGTTCTCGCCTTGAACCCTTTTTTTATTTCCTTGTGTAACAACAGAGGACATATCCGTTTTATGATGATAATTCGTTTGTATACCAAGTTCTAAAAGAAACGCGACTCGTATTATAGAAAACTACTAAATATTCGGTACAAAAACTGTCTAAAAAATTAATATAAAGTACTAGTACTGTAACTTTAAGCCTTCTACGTAATCGAACGTTTGAAAGAGCATAAATCTACTATTATTCGTCTGACGTAAACACGCCCCGTAGTAATAAAAAAATGCTGGAATTATCCAAAGTGGCTTGTACTTATAGTGCGGACACTCTACCGACATCCTTCAAGACTAGTATATCCTCTTAAAAACGATTTTAAACAATTATTTATGGAAAATGAGTTTTTCTTAACGCATCGTTAAATTTCCTAATAATTTTACCTAACCGCCTTGCAAATTAAATCGAACCAATCGAAATATAACTGCGCCGTAACTTTAAAAAGTGCTGGTAATTCGGTCATGCAAAAAATCAAGGCCAATCGCTGAATTTGGTGTCAGGCAAAGGTCGCATTGACGTTATTGCATCCCAGTCATTTCCGTATTGCGTTCATTCAATATTAATTTTCCATTTATTTTCGGATTTTAATTAGAAATTACCTGAAGTTATATAAGCGGATCCAAACACGCTAAAATTTCTAATGTTAAATCGAGTTTTTTTAAAATCGAATTACAAAAAAAACTTAGCGAGATTTTGAATTTCTGTTTTCACCAAGTAAAGATGATAACTATGTAGGTGCGAGACAGTTAGTTTTATACAGAAAAAAAATCGAAAAAAAAAATGTAAATCCTAAAAAAAATTACTAAGTTGATTGTATTGTATTTTTTTTTGGGAATTAATATTTTTTAATAAAAATAACTGTCTCACATTCTCCAATATCTGTAGAGTCCAAATTTAAAAAGTTTAATACAACAACCATACAACTATTGCCATACTCGAAAGGCTCTTAAAAAGCTAAATTTTAATTTTGGTACTTAGAAACTTTTAGTTTTTTTTTTGTAATTTGAGTCAAATTTGAGCGCGTCGGCTCCGCTTAAACCAAGGAGGCGCGTAATTGTTTGTCAAAGGTCTTTAGCTTAGTCTCTACCTAAAGGCTGTGTTTAGCTGGAAAACAATGTTCAATTTATTGTAATTTCAAACATCTTTTCCATTACAAAACAATACAAAGGTTAAAAAATAATGAAAATTACGACCTTTAGACCTTGTTCCTTATTATAATATAAACAATGGTTAATTTTAATATATACCAAAATGCTAATTTTGAAACTTATACAAAAATAGAACCCCTGTCAAAAATTATTATCAATGGACTTCCAGGTACGTTAAAAAAACACCCCTAAACAAAAAAAATCCATTGAAGTTTGGTGAAAACTCAAGGATGTGAACAAAAATAACTTTTAATGAATATTTTACGAATATTGATTGAATTTGGTTAACGCGTGGCGCTGGGAAAAAAATAAGCCTATTTTTATAACAACCTTCATTTTTTTGAAGTAAATTCGAATAATTTTTTTCATCAACAATGACATTTTTGGCACTATGCAAGTGATGCTTACACGAAAACAATAACACTAGAATATTGATCCAAAATGGTGGAATATGGGATTTCAATTATTTTTTTTTGCAATTCCAATGACAATAAATTTACCCGCAGCACTGGGGGCCATTTTTTTTGCTCCCTGCCGACAACTAAACTATCAAATATGTAAACGCAAGTACTTGCCGCAAATAAGCCTTATCATCAATACAAAGTATAGAAAATAAAAGAAATAATTAAAACCTTTTTATAGACAAACCGTACACCACATAAGGTTTTCTAAGAACTTTTTTATGTTATACCATCGAAAAGGTACTGGAACCAATGATAATAGGCCCTATTAAAAAAGTAAACACGGTAATCAAGTCGTTTGTTATATCATATCGTGTAGTTTTCGCTGGAAAACTATCATCATTAAAAATAACGAGTGTTTTTTGATAAAAGTTACACGACAATGTGTACCAAGGTTGCTTATTAAATTTTTAATTAAGAGTAAGTACAGGTATTAAAAGCCTGTAAAACAAGCTATATAATATTACATATTATAATTGTATGTAATATTGTAAGGTGTCCAACTTTATTTGTTTCTTAATCGAAAGTACCTTAAAAATCTCTTTTGGTATTTCCAACGGTTACTAAGAAAAATCCCTGCCAACAAACCCGATCTAACAACTCTTGACTCTTTTTTCTGCCCTTTAAAGAGCACTTTACAGGGCTTGCAATTACTTTTTCCAAAGTGCTTGCCAGTTTTGCCCAGCGCCCTGATGTCAATAAATTGACTAAAGTAAAATCATTTGTTACCAGATAAATCACAGTAATAATGTAATTAATTTGTACTGGAGACCCTACATGATCTTTAAGATTAACAGTCTTCGTAATAAAATTACAGTAATACTTATGGTGAAGCGTAACTTAAAAAAATTGATGGGATGGACTGTCATGTACTGCTGATCGTATAGGGTCGGCATATTCAATCTAACTTACTTTTTTTTCAATCTAATAGAAAAAACAAACACCCAAAAGGCTTAGTAAAGTATCCACAGCAATCTAGATTGCACCAGGTATCAGTACCAGATAGTCTTTAGCAAAACAATCACTGTATAGTCCAAATAAACAGGAGACAGACAGAAAAAAAACTTTGTAATAGAAACAAACTGGAGCACACTGAAAACTGTGCACAGCTCGGAGAGATACCGTGTTTCGAGTTTCGTAACCGTCTAACATATAAAAACTTTGCGCAACTGGTAGCGTTTATATAGAGGTCGAGCGGGAGGTACGGAGAGAGGCGGGAGCGCTACGTCACACAAATACACGAGAACTTTTTGATGGTTTATTTATGATGAATCTGGCTTTTTAAAAATTCTACTTATCTTTGGGTGGCGCTATTTTTTTGAGTCGTGATCGATTGATGCATTCGGGTGAGTGGATTTGTTCCGACAAGCAGAAGCCAAGTTGCTATTTTTTCCACTCGCGCTTTGCAATTGATTTGAAGACACAGAGTTATATTAATATTTAAGAACCATTTTTTCTGTAAGTTTAAGAGTAAAAAAATTGATTATTTGATTAATAAGTGTGTAAATTAGTATTTTTTTGACAATTAAATCCTTCAAATCCACTTCCGGTCTAACCGGAAGTGAAGTCAATTTTTAAATTTTAAAAGGAAACCCTCCCATTTTGACACGATGCTTGAATTCTATAAAAAAATTTCTTTTCCGTTAGGGCTGGTACATTTACAGCCTGTTAAAAAAAAAAAAACGGAATTTCTCAAATTTTTCAAAGAGTAACCCATCTTTGTTTTATTAGAATAAAATTCTTCATTTAATTTTCTTTGACCCTATAGTCTATTTCAGAAAGGTGTAGAGTAATAAAAGCTCATTAGGTATGCAAAGGGACTATAGAGTGACCCAACAAATATTTAAGCCACTTTCATAATTTGGCATTGACTTCATAGCAAGATTCTTTATTTTCATCCAGTGCAGGTAGTACCACCCGGGTTTGGGTCAATTTATGGGTTTAGCCTATTTTTGTCCATTCACAAACACTGAAAATGGTGTTACAGAGGCGTGCATTATGTACACTTATTTTTTATTAAACATTATAAAAAAAATACTAAATACAAAAATACATTAAACAGAATCATAAATTAAAAAAATCAGAATATTCTTCGTCATCTGAGGAACTGTCATCTCCTCTTGACGTTATAATTAACGGGTCGACGGTCCGATCGATCAGGTGGTCAAGATCCCACATTTACTCCTCTTTTTAAAGACATGATGGACTGCTGTTCGCCAGTTCTCTGGTGTCACTTCCTTAATGGCTTGATCAAACAGTAGCTTAACGTCTTCATTTGAATGTCGTTGTGTATCTTGCTACAAATCCTTTCACTTGCGCCCATATAGGTTCTATAGGATTTAGTTCGCAATGATATGGCAGTGTGCGCAGCACAGTTACATTAGGTATGTTTTTTAGCTATATCTTCCACGGCATATTTCATAAAACGATGTTTGTGTAAATTTCCTATAGCTAATAGTTAGTTATCATAAATAATTTAATGCACAAAATTTACTGCCGCCTATGGCCGATACCGAAATTGAGCCGAACTGGACAGAATTTCCCATTTAAAAAAAACTTAAATTATTTTTTTAGGTAATAGTGGACATTAACAAATATATCATAGACCCGTATACAACTTTTCCATTGGTGAAAAAAACTGGAAACTAAGGATCCACTTATGCCCGTTTTCTCCATTTTTTCATACAGCGGTCTTAATTTAAGCTCCCTTAAATTTTAAAGCTTACTTAACTAAGCCTTATTTTAAGCTGGCAACGATGCGGTTATTCTCTTCTCTTTTTAAGAGTTAATGGCTGCAGCAACGAACGACAACTACTACCTATCTACTTTGTGTTATCGTTACTAACTTTGTGTTGTGAGTTTTTATCATTAGCTTTTAAAACATTTTCGAATTTCAACTGACATAAAATTTTCTTTCTTTCATAATTTTCCTTTTCCTGCTAAAATGGAGGAAAAAAGGTGCTGTAATTTAACATAATATTCAGAAAAATTATTCCTATTCAGATTAATCGCTGACAAATATGCGATAACTCTTGAGGACAAAAAACCGACCGTGCTTCCGTAAAAAACGGGAAGAAGTGTGGAAATTCGTTGAGGAAGACTTTAATGCGGTAAATCCTTCAAATAACTATCGGGATGTTAATCAGCTAAAAAAACTATACTGTAATAAGAAGAAAGAGCTACGTAAAAAAGTGGGAGAGGAGAAAAAAAAAACATTTTTTTGACTGGCGGTGGACCGCCCACAAAACCTACTTTTACAAGATGATGTTGATAATATACTTCTCGTTCGTAGATTCTTTTGGAAAATCCAAGATCTATAACATCCAAAATATCTTCATCGTTCTCAATAAATATTTCATCTTCTATTTCCATATTTAAATTCGAAAAATACGAATACGTATTACAAGACAGGAGCAAAGAAAAGTCCGCTTTATGAAAAAATGGAGAATACGGGCATTAAGGCTTAAAGTTAATTGAGCTTAAGTCTCCAAATAGCGACCGCGAATACGAAATCAGCAATTTAAGCTGTATTAAATTTTAAGCCGGCTTGAAGCGTTAAGGCCTTTTTACATTGGGTGCAATTGCAAGAAAAATGGCCTGGACGCATGCGCTTCGACGACGTTTTAATCAGCTGATGCACGTTTTCCCATTTAAAACCTGCATCAGCTGTTTAAAACGTCGATAAAGCGCATGCTTTCAGGCAATTTTTTCTTGCAATTGCACCCAATGTAAAAAGGCCTTTACGGAAAATACGGGCATTAATAGTGTGGCTTACGAAATAAACGTAGTCAATTGATAACTACACAAAAAACAACGTAAACAGATACAAATCTGGTTTGTGTTTACCATACAATCAAAACATAAACTTATTTTTAATTGTAACTAGAAATCCCGGTAATTCTTTAAATTTAACTAAAAACAAAATGTTATTTATTTTTCATTTTTCCGGGATACCATTGACTGGATTGGTTTACTCACATATGTGGGAGTCATCGTTGGAATCACTCAGACAATAAATGATCTCTTAATTATTGGTGCTACTGATTATTACACATATCCGTCATTTTTCCTACATAATCTTTAAATTGAGGATATACTTACTTGTAATACTAACTACTGCCGAGTGTCGGATTGTTGCACAAAGCTTTTAAAGTATTATTAACTAACCAGGCAATATTGGCAGAAATGATTATGTCACAATCAAAGTCCCCCGGTTCATCGGGCGTCAGAAGGGGGGGGGGGGGATAGCACTTACCCCCAGTGGCGTAACCAGAAAATATGCTCGAAGGGACAGTCGGGACTATATGTATTTTATGATATGGTACCTACTGAAAATTAAATTATTACCTCTCCTCCTCTACATGGTTGAATTAAATTTGATTTTGTAAATGTTTTTTTTTTAATATTTCTAGCTGGCTCTTTAAAGATTAAAAAAAAACATTTTTTATATTTAAAAAAATATGAATATTGGTGTCAATCCAAAATTTTAACATGAGACGTATGTATGACTCTAACCAGCGTTTTTCGGGCTCTTTTTATGATTAAAAATAAAGTAAACATCGCTCACCACACCAAAATTGATGATTTTTTCAGAAATCATGTATTTTAGGAGCGTAGATCTAAGAGCAGTTTTTGGTGCAAATGCTTAGGATTTGAAATACTCCTTAAGTGCCGTTTTATATATTCATGATAAAGCATTCTCGTTTCTTCCCGCACATTTTTTTTTTATTATAAACTATCACACTTCTTCAATTTTTACTTTAATTTTTCTGTTTAAAAATAAATACCTAGATGTTTTTTGTATTTTATTGCATTGGGTTATATTTTTGTTGATTTAAAATAGCTCTAAAAAAAGGAAAATGGCACAGACAAGTATATAATAGAAAGATACTATAAAATATTATTCTTATTACTCGTTTTCCGATAAAATTGCATCATAAATCAATAACTAAAACGACATGCGTCCGAAACCTTAATCTCTATATAAAACAGGACTTTTAGAAGGAAAAATTTAAAAACTAAACATTTCCTACAAGACCTTTGTACTCTAAGCCAAGAATACATTATTTAAAAATTTAAATTAAGAGTCCAAGCGTGAGATGAAAAATTAGGTTGCAATTAGACTTTTAGACCCAGAGCTCCAAGGCCCGGGGGGAGGGGGGGCTGCAACCCGGCAACCCCCTAAATACGTCACTGCTTGCCCCCTGGCTTACCAAAAAAATCTCATACAAAAATGAAGAACTTTGATTTTACTTTCCTAAAATTGTTCTAATGACAAAAGTAATAATTTTTAAAATGTTGCTCTGGATTCGACTGCGCTAAAATTTGCCGTGTTAAATTGCGGTTGTTCGTGGCCCGAATTACAAAAAAAAACTAAGCAAATTGTCGATTTTTTTTACCACTGGAGAGGTGGTATCTATGTGGGTGTGTGAAAGTTATATTCATGCAGAAAAAATAACCGAAGAGAAATGTATAAGCCAATGAAAACCATAAAAATAATTACTAAAGTTCATAGTAAGGAAAAAAATTACTTTCTGACCCTCCAATATATGTAGTTTTCAAATTTAAAAAGTTTTTAACAATCCATTAATAAATATGGCCAGGATTCCGGTGAAGAGAACGCGATGTTTTTGGTCCAATTTAATAGATCTAATTTCGCATGAAGCTGAACAATAATACAAAATAAATCATGATTTAATCAGTTCAGTACTACTATTGTTCACGATGGTACCACGACTTTTTGTGTCAGAGTACTCGCCAAAAAATGTCGTAAATCGACAAAAACCTAAGCGACTTGGAATTTAGAGGTCATTTTGAGATTAAACAGGGGAACCGATAATTTTGAAATATCAACAAAAACAAAATATTTCTGAAAATTATGAATGAAAAGCAAACAACTACGAGAGGGGAAGTCCGGTGAGCTAGAAAAATAACTGCAGGTCCAGATTGTTGTTTCATTTATATAAATATTTATCAAAAGACCAAAAAAATTACACGATTCGACAGCGGCGTGGCATACAATATGAGGAAAAAAGCATTGCCTACCCTGGGAACAATAAAAGAAACAGATACAATTTTTTTTTGTATTTTAGTTTTTATCTGTGTAATCCAACTTTGGCAATTTATTTCTACATTAATATAATAAATAATATTATGAGACCAAAAACTTAGTCCTATATCGTTTCCACGAACGCAATCATTGCTTATTTATATCGTCAACTAGATCCCTGTATAAGCATTCCGTAAGACTGTTTTAGAAGCAAAGATCTAGCTATACAGGATGATTCACAATGAGTGGCCTATTAGAAGATCTCAGAAACGAGTAAACTTATCTTTCTAAAAATTTAATAGCAAGCATAATTGGCCTTGATCTTTTAAAACATAACATTTTGAGGTTTTTGTTACTTCCGGTTATACCGGAAGTTAATGCCAACTTTGCTATTTCAAATAGAACATCCTGTATATTTTAGCATTTTTGATTACCATATTAAAATCTAAATAACTTTTGTTAATATTAATCTATTCCTATCTCTAACCGTTTTTGAGATATGAATTATAAAAGGATTTTTTTGTGTAAAAACGCTCCGAGAAGAAAGTTTAGTAACTCTGAAACTAATAAAGGTAAACATTTAAAATTTTGTAAGCTCTCAAGTAATACACAGATCTTTAGTTTAAATTACTTAGGTTTCACGTTTTTTACACAGGGAGTTCTTAAAATTGTGCCAATGTTTCCATTTAAATAAATGTGCATAAGTCAATTTTTGCAAATGGAACACCCTATATTTTAGCTCACTAACGTGTAGTGAATTAAATTTCCTATCTAAATGCCTAATATGTTATAATCCACATTTTTAGTCGTTTTGGAATTATGAGCAATTTAGATAAAAAATCTTAAAATTTCTGTTTGTGTTAATGCGACATTATTTTTCAAAAGAAGGCTTCGACTGGGATTTTCGATTGACTTTGAAAATTAGAAATAGCTAAGCAACGAACATCGGCGCTTAATAGCAAATGGTAACAAAGCTCAAAGTCAAACGAAAATCCCAGTCGAAGCCTTCTTTTGAAAAATAATGTCGCATTAACACAAACAGAAATTTTAAGATTTTTTATTTAAATTGCTCATAATTCCAAAACGACTAAAAATGTGTATTGTAACGTATAAGGCATTTAGATTGGAAATATAATTCTCTACAGGTTAGTAAGCTAAAAAATAGGGTGTCCCATTCTCAAAAATTGACTTATGCACCTTTATTTAAATGGAAACATTGGCACAATTTTAAGAACTCCCTGTATAAAAAACGTGAAACCTAACTAATTTAAACTAAAGATCTATGTATTACTTGAAAGCTTACAAAATTTTAAATGTTTACCTTTATTAGTTTCAGAGTTACTAAACTTTCTTCTCGGAGCGTTTTTACACAAAAAAATACTTTTATAATTCATATCTCAAAAACGGTTAAAGATAGGAATCATAATATTAACAAAGTTATTTAGATTTTCATAAGGTAATCAAAAATGCTAAAATATACAGGGTGTTCCATTTGAAATAGCAAAGTTGGCATTAACTTCCGGTATAACCGGAAGTAACAAAAACCTCAAAAGATAATGTTTTAAAAGCTCAAAGCCAATTATACCTGCTATCAAATTTTTAGAAAGATAAGGTTACTCGTTTCCGAGATTTTCTAATAGGCCACTCAACGTGAATCACCCTGTATATTAGCGTCTTATGCAAAAGCACTGTTTTTGTACGAGTGGAAGCAAGCTTGAGAGCCGGTAGGCAGTAGGGTAGAAAGAGATGTAACAAATAAACCCGGCGCAACATTCGACCTGCCTTCATCTATCAGCTCGCGCCAAAAAACCACGCGTTTGGTAACTGCATTGGTGCCAATCATCAAGTTTTACCGTAGTTTGGAAAATACTTCGCTTTCCCAATATAAAATATGAAACACGCCTGTATAAGTTTTGTTATTAATTAGTTTAGTTAGGGTGTTTTTAAAGGGATAACGGATAAGGTATCATAAAATAACAAGCACTTTTGTGACAATTAAAATAATTTTTGCTGTAAGGTTCAAAATATTTAATAATCAGTAAGCTTATCATCATATTTCACATATTAATTGACCTCGTTTTTGGCAACATTGGTTCAATCAGGTGGATGATTGATTTTTAATTTATAATTAGTGTTTTCGCCCTTTTGCTAGACTTCGCGCTGTCGGGTTTCGGGAAAAAAATGAATATGCAGGCGTTAATTGTTACTATTCCGGCTAGCAGCGCGCCTGCAAAACTATCCTTTTCTGGATTAAAGAGAATTTATACCTATTTACGAAACACACAGGGAGAGACACGCTTAAGTGAATTAACAATAATCAAAAGCAAAACCAATTTTTATTAGGGATGTTTTAAAAGAATATTTAGGTAGAGACCGCCTTGTTGAACTAATTTACAAATGATGCCGTTTTATTCTTCTTCTGCCACAGTGTTCTTTCCACAAACTCAAAAACAAGACATTTTGTGACAACATTTGAAATTTAGATCCTTGAATGCTACGGAAGGTACATTTTTGTCTACCCTGGTTAAAACAGCATTGCACGCCACTGCGATTCGATAACATTTTTCCTGTTCAAATTTAAAAAAATTCTAAAAAATCTATTAATAAACATGGCCAAAATTCGGGCCAAGAAAACGCAACATTTTTTGTCTAATTTAATATACAGGGTAGCCCACTCTCAACACAGGATTTCATAGCATCTAAACAAAATAATAGGGTGTTTCAAAAAAAAGGATGTTTGATATGCCTCGACTATTTGGGACACCCTGTATAATTTAAAATAATTTTAGATTGTAGAACTAATGTCTATCTATGAGTCTGTTTTTTAAAAATATTAAAAAGTTAAGTAAGATAAGATGCTAGTTTGGGTAATATTTACGTCTAATACGGTTTAATACCCTCATCACAAAAGGTAAAATTTATCTTATACTAAGTTATAATAGTACACTGACCTTTCCTGTGAATCACCTGTGAAAAATGTTTAAAAAAAAATGTCGGAGATTCGGTTGTTTACTACCTAAAATTCTTGAAGAGGTTCATGCACCACAAAAAACCATTATATCAATGTCAATAATAACCATATGGGTGTGGCAGTGGCTCATAGGTTGGTTACTCACATTCGACCGTGGCGGTACGAGTTCGATCCTCGGAGTGGGCATACCGCACAATAAAAAAGTATGTCCGAAATTTAGTAGGTTTAAGAATGCAGGGAAGAGTGTAAAATGTATCATCTCCCAACCCACCCCATTTAAGCCGGTAACCAGGCCAGATGAGATCGGATATCTCGTGGGGTGCGGAAGAATGTACACACCCCCCAATCGGTAGGTCATGCAATGGTAGGAAACTGAGGGTTGATAGCCCTTGGGAGGTGTCGCATGACTGAGGATCGTGGTTCGGAACCCACGTTAAGCTGTAAGTCCCCTCGGGAATGGCCCTGGCAGCGAACGAAGAGGAACAAATTAAAACTAGCAAGCAACCATATGGGTAATATTTTTTGTTGTTATGGGTCAGTTCTGTTATGCCCATGCACAATTTACCTTGTAGAATTATATTATTACTAATACACATTGAAAACATAAACAAAAAATAACAACAATATCTGGGCAGATATAAATAAAAAGTAATTATTTATATTTAATAACATATTCTGGAAAAGTTGTTATGGAAATTTTTGATACTTCTAAACATACTTAATGGGGTTTCAAAAACTCTTAAAAGGTTTTTTTCTGAATTTATTAATTTATTTGCGTCATGTAATCGACATTTGTAAATAATGGAATTTAATTTTTCCTAGAGTAAATTTTCGGACGAGAGCAAAGTTTTCCCCAGTTTAAATTAAAACATTATCGTTATAAATCCGTAGGTATTTCTAAAGTATATTTGTCAATGTATCTCTTTTTAATAAAATTCACATGATTTTGGATTTGGCACACAAACTATTTTTTTGAAATTGAGATGTCGATCACCATTTTGAAAAGGTCTTTTGGGATTGAAAATAAATATACTAGACAAGGACTCCTATCACCTGTCACAACTTATTATGAAATCTATGTTTTCAACACCTTGAATTTTAAGTACCCACCCAGTTTTTTTCTAAATTTACTTTTCCACCTTACAATTGGTTATTTTGAATGTTATTTTTGGATTCGCGAGCTGGTATTTTTTTAAATTACTTTCCTGTTTTGACGACAGATATTTTGCTTGTGGAGTATGAACTTACAAGTTGTATTAGAGTATGTTGGTTGGCAGAAAACTTTGCACAGATGCAATTGGAGAAGTTTATGTAAAAATTTTAAGGGTGGTTTGCAGGGGGGCCTAAAAAAGAACAGGATACATTCAGACACAAAAGGATCTACGATTCAATATGTAAGTTTATTTTCTTTAACCTTAAACAGCTCGTTATAAATTTATGTTAAACATCCACAGCCTTTGTTTTCCAGAAAAAAGGTCAAGTCGATTAGGTCGTATTTTTATTACCATCAACGTAGGGAATCACTAATCAACCAAGCACAATAATGACCTTTTGTACTTACTACATACAATGGTATGCACGAACCTTCGTTGCTAAAAAAGCTCTGTGTAAAAACAAAATGCGTACCGATTGGTTGCCCGACCTTAAAATCACCTTTGTTATGCGAAAAAAAAACATTATTTGGTATACATAGTTCTAATAAATGTATTCGGGCATACATATACGTTAAAGTAGTTAATTAGGTACAACAATTTAATTAATTAGAATATAATTAATGTCAAACGGAGGCAACATCACTCGTTTAGTTCTCGGTGTTTTTGCCAATTGCATCTGTCTATAAACATAATTAATTTGAACGTCACCGTTTTGTATGTAAATGTGATTATCCATGATGGATATGTTTTTGTTCTTTACTTCAATGACAAAAATTATACTCAATTACGCATATTGGTAATAAAACGAATGTGATTTCTAACAAAAATATACTTGACAGTTTTTTTATAGCATTTAGAATGAAAATATTTTTTAAACGATTAATTTTTTGGGTTCTTGCTGTGGGACTACCACGAGATGGCGGTAAGGGCTATATACAACCCAATAACGTTGATACCTTAGGCTTTAGTATAAAAACTTTCGTTTGGTATGGTATGAACACCCTTTTAAGACTAGACAACTATTTAAAACAGAAAAGTTGGTGATGGTTTTGAAAAAACGAAACGTCGAATTCAAAATCTAATTACACCGACTTGTAGAGGAGAAAATTTTGTAATGATAATGTAAACTTTACTTTAACATATCTCTTTAAATAGGGATATTGGAGTTTTTTTAAATTTGAAAACACAATGTTGCAGAATTTAGTAGGGATCAATTTTTTTTTTAATTTAACCATCTGTCTTATAGGGTTTAAAAGATCCCTGAAGAGTGCATCCTTTTCTGGGACACCCTGTATGCAGGGTGTTCCTTAATGACGTGCTAATATTTTAGGGTGTGATTTCTCAAGTCATTTTATGAAGAAAAGTTCATATAAACATAAATGTCCTAAACGGCTTAATGTTTTTGCTACAGGGTGTTGAATTTTATTTTTTTTAATGCGTTTTTTGTAATATCTCCGAAAGTACTTTAGATAATATTTTCAATTTTGGCATGTGCTAATAGGATATAAAACCACATGTTTTAGTTATAAAAATTATTTTTTTGGCCCACCAGTGGCGTCCTTCCAAACATATCCTTTGATATTTTTTAGAAAAAAAAGACATTTTTCCATGTTGATATTATTTCTGATTAGCCTGGTTAATTCTGCCTAAAAATAGTCTCTTGCGTTTTTCTCCTCAGGTAGACCGTTCTTAATTAAAATAATTAAATTAAATTAGCTCTACTATTTATTATTATTAACATTGATAATGCAAAATTTTGTTTTATAAAAATTGTTGGAAATGACCACCTTCATTTAATAGGCATGCATAAAGCTTGACTTGAGAAATCACACCCTAAAATATTAGCACGCCATTAAGGAACACCCTGTATAGATATAATGTCGCATGGAGCTAGTAACCATACAAGAAAAATTTAGAAATATGGAACAGATGCTTTTAAACAGTGATAATATCTCTCTAAAATTGTTTTTTCACGATAATAATATTTTCTTTTGTAAGGAAAGTAAAACGTAAAAAGAGATCTTTGTCTCATTCTATTTTCGACTTTTTGCGTTACACGTAAATTGTAGTAAAAAAACAACAGAATACTCAAAGGAATACGCACCATTTTTGCAATGCGCGTAATATTTCAAATCAACACTACGATTTTTATTTTTGAAACATTTGTCAGCGTTATGTGTATTAAAAAAAAACTCCGATTAGTTTTCACGAAAACCTAAATGAAAAAAAAATCATCGCATTTTGAAAAATTTCTAAAAAAAAATTCCAAAATTCGATTTCACCGAAGGTAGTCCATTCGATGAACGTAATAGTACAAATATTTTGACAAAAAATCCATCTATACTTCTTTAACGACCACACAAACCAGTATTTTATGGGAAATTGACGAAAAATAGTTTAATTTGAGATGTTTTATGGCTTCATGACATGGGTTTTCACAGGTTTTCAGAAATCCGAGTGGGAACAAGTCGGAAAAACGAAATTTAATTGTTGAATGCGTGGAAATTTGAATGAAAATTTGTATCGTCACAAGTTTTTTTCCGAAACAATTCTATTTTTGTGAGTGAACAATATGATAAACTAAAAAAAAATTAACACAGGTGGTACTTTACTATTTTGATGAAATGATAAAATATCTTCCAGCTGATTCAGTAGTAATTATGGATCACGCAAGCTATCATTTACGACGTACAAAGAAGACTCCAACTTCATCTTAGAGAAAACAATAAATTATCGACGGTTAACCACCAAAAGTATTGAATTTGAAGATACATTGATAAAGAAGGAACTATTAGCTATAGCAAATTTACATAAACATCGTTTTATGAAATATGCCGTGGAAGATATAGCTGAAAAACCTAGTGTAACTGTGCTACGGGCACAGCCATATCATTGCGAACTAAATCCTATAGAACTTATATGGGCGCAAGTGAAAGGATTTGTAGCAAGACACAACACGACATTCAAAATGAACGACGTTAAGCTACTGTTTGATCAAGCCAATAAGGAAGTGACCCCAGAGAAATGGCAAAAAGCAGTCCATCAAGTCATTAAAGAAGAGGAGAAAATATGGGATAATGGCCACCTGATCGATCGGACCGTCGACCTGTTAATTATAACGTCAAGAGGAGATGACAGTTCCTCAGATGACGAAGAATATTATGATTTTTTATAATTTAATTTCTGTATAATGTATTTTTTTTATAATGTTTAATAAAAAAATAAGTGTACCTAATACTAAGTACCTAATGTACGCCTTTGTCACACCATTCTCAGTGTTTGTGAATGGATAACAATAGGCAAAACCCATAAATTGACCCAAACCCGGGTGGTACTACCTGCACTTGATGAAAATAAAGAATTTTGCAATAAAACAAACCCGAACAAACCCAAACCCGGGTACCTGCACTTGATGAAAAGAAATCATTTTGCAGTGAAATCAATGCCAAATTATGAAAGTGGCTTAAATATTCGTTGGGCCACTCTCTAGTCCCTTTGCATACCTAATGAACTTTTATTACTCTACACCTTTCGGAAATAGACTATAGATATTGATGACGTTTTTGAATACGTAGTGAGTTTGAAAATCTTCAGTGTTGGTTATAGGCCTCCACTTTACACAGACGGGAAGAGGACGGTTGCCTTTTCTCAAAATTGTTAAGATAGAGGCAAGGAAATGGAAACGCTCTGTGCGATACCCGTGACAACATTTTAACCAAAACCGTGTATAATTTATTTATCGCAAAAAAAGCGTGTAACTTATGTTATGCAAAAACATGTCGTGGAAACAAAATAATAACGTATTTACGTCAATCTGCCATAGAAACCGTTATCGGTACTAATAAACATATGTTGTGGAATCCATTATTTTCCTAAAAATAACTTTGTTAACAATAAGTTATTTATTCAAATATTATTTTTAGGATTTTATGGCATAAAAGTAGTTTTTTTAAGGACACATATTTTTCTATTTGTTTTAATATAAATGTTTTCTTGCCTCATAGATAAACAGTTAGATTTGACATTGACATCATTTATTTACCAAATGTCCCCTTCTAAAATGCCATATTTTTGAAATACAAGTCAACAACTTCCATCATTCCCCATATTACAACTACATACAGTATTCGCAGTGAATGATTACCCCGTGCGTCATAACTTATACGTCATTAAAATCGTACGAATCAGGTCGAAGAAATATGGTCAAAACAAAGTATAATTTCATAATAATTATAATGGATGTGCCTAAGGTCCCGATGTACGGGTTTCTAAAAGTTTTAAGTCTAGTACAAAACGAATGTTTATCCATACATTAATTAGATCGTTCAAAATCACTTTGTACAATATTTTTATCAACAAAGTGTACTTGAATATTTAATTTTTCAGTATATCTTCATTCAGAGGACTTCAGCCACAGCCGTAATTTTTTTCGCGACATACCAATAAAAGTAAGAACTTTTTACAATAAATAAATACATATCATAAACTACTTATCGAAAACACAAAGCTCAGAAAAGAACTAATATTACAAATAAATACATTTTCCAGCCACAAAAATGTAAATATAAGTCAAAATAACAATAAAAAAACGATGTCGTCAATGGACGAACTTCAAAAAAAAAATTAAATAGTCAAATCAATTTTTTCTATGTCTAGCACGTCTCATTGGGCAACGACGTATTGGAGAATTGTAAATCACGTTGTCGCTTAATCGTTGAACAATGACGCACCACTGTAAATACTGTAAATCATTTTACATTTATTCTTTGGAAATACATACAGGGTGTTACAAATTCGACATACCAGCATTGGAATCTCGGAAACCATAAGAGTTAGAGAAACGGTTAAATGGGGGCAAAGTTGTGCAATTCGGTGCTGATTATAATGCCGCTTTAAAAGCTTTCAAATTCCGAATCATTCCGATTTTATTCGAAAAAAACCGAAATTTTGCAAAATCGTTTTTTTTTCCTGAGCTCATTTGACTAGCTATTTAAAAATAAATGACACTTTGTCATTGCCACTTTTTCTCCTCTACAAAATGACGTTACCAAACTAAAGATCCACCGTTTTGTCTCAGAGCGGCCATCACCAACTTTACTTTTTTAAATACGGACCTGGATTTTTTTTTAACCGATTTTTAAACCCTCCTATGAATTGTTCTAGCTTATTTTTTTAAATTCATATTTTTTACTCTCCTTGTCAGTCCGGTCCTGGCAAGATATTTCACCGCTGGATTTCTTTTTATGGGGGGCTTTAAAAAATGTTATTTATAAAAATGACGTAGATACCATGGAAGAACTCGAAGAACGCATACCCGGTTGCATTTGGTAGGATAAGGAGAAGATCGGTTGAAAGGGCTGTCGCCAAAATTGAAAGAAAAATCGATCGTTGTACTGAGCAAAACGGCAATCTCTTTGAATATTTAGAAAATTAGGATTTATAATTAGTAAATTTAGCATTAAGTATTAGAAAATTCTTATAAAATAAATTATATTGCTTATGTATGAATGTTTTAAATAAAATAAAGTTTTTATTTAATATTGTGATTCGTTGCCAGAACCAAACTGACAAGAAGTGTAAAAAATATGAATTTAAAAAAATAGACAAGAACAATTCATCATTATGAAAAAGTAATATCGTCATTACATTTTGAAGGTAGGAGGGTTTAAAAATCGGTTTAAAAAAATCCAGGTCCGTATTTAAAAAAGTAAAGTTGGTGATGGCCGCTCGGAGACGAAACGGCGGATCTTTGGTTTAGTAACGTCATTTTGCAGAGGAGAAAGAGTGGCAATGACAAAGTGTCATTAATTTTTAGATAGCTTGTCAAATGAGCTCAGGAAAAAATAAAAACGATTTTGCAAAATTTCGGTTTTTTTCGAATAAAATCGGAAGTATTTGAAATTTGAAATCTTTTAAAGCGGCATTATAATCAGCACCGAATTACACAACTTTGCCCCCATTTATCCGTTTCTGTAACTCCTATGGTTTCCGAGATTCCAATGCTGGTATGTCGAATTTGTAACACCCTGTATGTACATAATATCCAGAAATTATTCTATTTTTTTAACAAAACGAATGTATTATTTTTATCACCATATTGACGAAATACATTTTAAATTTGAATACATATATTATGTATGGTAACCTAGATCCTTTTGGTAACCATTTTGTTACTTGTCAAATTTATGCATTGATCCTCAGCATCAGTAAAGTTATACAAAACTTTATAAAAATTGAATTTTATGTGTTAATATTTTAAAAACCAAAAAAACATTAACAGTTTAACATCCTAAACCGGAACTTGTAACTTTTAGATAAAGAGTAAAAAATTAAGAACGTGAAGTGAAAACCAGCCTGTCAAAGTCTGAAAATGCCATGTTTTAAACGTCAATATCTTATAAACTATTGAATTTAGACATATGACATTTTATGCAAAATAAGCGTGGAATTTTGTGGGGAATCAGAAAATAATACAATATATAGGGTGTTCCATTAAAAAAAACCCAAGTTATACTCGCCGCGTTTTTTGGGCCACCCCGTATACTCCCGCATAATTTTACAATGTTCACATCAATGGTTTCTACAACTTTTGAATTTCGAATTTGTATCTAATTCCTAAGATAAAGGAGAAAATAAACTTAACTCCATTGTTGACTCACCCTGTACAGGTTGACTCACCCTGTAGAGACAATAGCTTCTTTATGAATGAAATACTTTTTCTATAGTAATTGGTCTGAGGTAAATGCACATATATACATACACTATATTGCCAATACAAGCAGCCGCACGAGGCAAGAAGACACCGATCGTGCGATTCAAAATAACCTGAGTTGGGGGCCGTCGCGCTTGCGCAGTAGGGAAAAATTAGGCAACCCACACGATTTCTAACAGAACGTAAACAGAACCCAAGGTCTCTAGAACAGAACCGGCTCGCCGTTATATTCTTATTAGTCGCCATCTTTTGTTTCGTTCATTCGTGTGTTGTTCTAATTTCCAAGTTTTGGGTGTTAATATTTATAAAACTTTACTTTAGACATTTTTTTTTGTTAGTTTATAAGTTGTTTCCATCTTTTTTACGTTGTATTCGTTCGGATGTTCCGTGTGTGATTGTGGATATTATTTTTAAGTTTTGAGTGCGAATTTAGGTATAAAACTTTACCAGACATTTTGTTATTGTTAGCGACTTGTGTCTCAAGATGGGTAGAAAAAAGTGCATGATCCTTTTTTGCACGAATCGCGGTTCAATACCAGGAATAAGGTATTACAGGTATGTAAAATATTGGTTACTTAGTTTTATTTGATAAACTGTACAGGGTGTCCCAAATTCGAGCCTCATCATGGGGATCTCGAACACTATAAGAGATACAGCATCGGTCAAATGGTGGCAAAGTTGCGGAATTTTGTGCCCAGTAATATCGTAAAAAAATATTTTAGCTATCTTTTTTAGTTTCAGAAATATTTGAAAAAAAACTAAAATATTGATATTTTGTTTTTTTAAATTGGCCGACTTATTTTATCCGCTATAAAAAAACAAACACAACATTGTTAAGGCAACTTTTCTTGCTCCATATCATGGTGTTTTTAGAATTTCGTTGCAACGTTTCGTTTTTGTGGAACCATGATCAACTTTAATTTTTTAAATACGGACCTGTATTTTTTATTTAGCGTCTTGATATAATTAAGTGTGATACATGGTTGAATTCAGGGCTTAAAAAGATTTCAAAAACAAAATAAAAAATACAGGTCTGTATTTAAAAAACTAAAGTTGATCATGGTTCCACAAAAACGAAACGTTGCAACGAAATTCTAAAAACACCACGTTATGGAGCAAGAAAAGTTGCCTTAACAATGTTGTGTTTGTTTTTTTTATAGCGGATAAAATAAGTCGGCCAATTTAAAAAAACAAAATCTCAATATTTTAGTTTTTTTTCAAATATTTCTGAAACTAAAAAAGATAGTGAAAATATTTTTTTACGATATTACTGGGCACAAAATTCCGCAACTTTGCCACCATTTGACCGATGCTGTATCTCTTATAGTTTCCGAGATCCCCATGATGAGGCTCGAATTTGGGACACCCTGTACACACCGAAACTAACGGGTGAATTTAAATAAAAGCTTGTAAAAATATTTTGAAAGTCGGCCCTGTCAAATGTTTACATCAAGAAGCAAATTTCCGATCTGCGCAAACTCAACGGCCCCTGATCATCTGCTTACAGTGGTGGCATCATTGAATTATGGTATTAGCAATATAGTGTACGTATATATGTGGGTAAATGTTCCTAATAAGCACTGCCCTCTTAACTTGAACGGGCCATAAGTAGTTCGGAATTATTAATAAAATGAAATTTTATCTAACGCGAGGTTTACGCCCTCATTTGAATGTGGTGCCTTGTACGAAAAATTATTGCCTCCTTTATTAGCTAATAAAAAGAACCAACGTACTTACTCATAAAAATGCAATATCGTATTTAAATCGTTGGTTTTCGTGTTGATTTCCATCAAGTAAATAAGTATAATTTACTTTCATAAAAAGGGAAAATTATCAATTTCCGTGATTTTCCTGTCCGCACGCGATGCGACTTTTGACTTGTTTGTCTGAATGCAAATCAAAAAAAAGAAAAATTTAGTCGCGGAGGTTTCCGCTTTGTGTCGTAATAAAATAACTGTTATTATTTTATTTTGATATTAAAAGATTTTTCCCATAAAATTATAATAAAAAGACAATTTTTCTAGTGACGCATTATATTGTATTTTTTGTTAAGTACTTACCTACAATAATATTTTCGAAATGCGTCGAGCGTCATAAACGAAACAAATATTAGGTAATCTATTGTACTTATTGGCTATTGTAGCATATTAATAAATTTTAAAAATTCCGCCTAACGTCGATTTTTTTTACTTTATTGGCGAGACGCATAGATAAAAAATACTATAATTTATAATTATTTCCAACGATTATTATATTTAAGACTTTAATCTTATTACTTATAGAATTGTCAATAAATGACGTATTTCGGGGATATTTGACAATATAATAACCGCGATAAATAGCTATTTATAAATAAGGACAAAATGACGAGTATACGCTCGTAGACATATACAGTGCACGCAGAAAAATCTGTACAATATGGAAAAAAAATTATTCGTGAAGTTAAAAAAAAAGAAAAATTTTAGTTTGCTTTTCTTAATTAGAAACCAAAAAAATAGTCTAAAATATTTGACATATGCTCACTTTAATAGTTATTTACGATATAAGTGTTGTAAAGATTCATATTACAACACGAGATGTTAAAGTTGTCAAACGAGGCGTCAGCCGAGTTTAATAAAACATCGAGTGTAGTAATATGAATTTACAACAAGAATATCGTACAAAATTTTATCTACTTTCATCTATGAATAAAAATATTGGGCAAAAGGCATTTTTAAAAATAAAAATGCACCTGCTATTAAGTTTTCTAATCAAGTTTTTTATGTTACCTTTCGCATAGTTACTGTTTCGCATGGTTACTTTCGAAACTTTGTCAAACAAATTCAAAAATATAAAAAGCGTTTTTCAAAATGAGCGATTCTGATGGAAGTTTACCCTCTGATATAGAAGCAGCGGCAAACGATGTGATCTCAAGTTTAGTTCCGACAAAATCCAAGGCGCGGTATGAGTTGGAGTATCAGAAGTTTGAAGATTGGTGCAAAGCTAACAAAATAAAGGAGGTGTCTGAGAAAATCCTTTTGGGTTATTTTTCCGTAAAGCAACGCTCCCATAAACCATCTACACTATGGACTCACTACTCAATGTTGAGAACTATGATTTCAATCAAGAAAAATCAAGATATAAGATATAATTCTTAATAATAAATCATTCTTCTAAAAAGTGTGGTTTTTTTTAAAAGCAAAATTTTAATAAAACCATTTTTTTTCTATTACAGCACTAGTGCTGTAAAGGCATCTCTTACAGCACTAGTACTGTAAATGCATCTATTACAGCACTAGTGCTGTAATAGATGTCCTTACACAACGATTTACAGAACTGTAAAATTTATATTACTAAATGAAAGTAGATAAAGCTTATTTAAATCCTGACAAAATTGAAAAAATGTACGATTTAATCAACGACATCCGGCCCTGATCACAGGACAGGTCGACAGTAGGCAATTAATCGAACTTTCGCATTTATAGTCGATATTAGGCAGTTTTTGCCAACTTTGAAAAAACGCCAATTATCATTATTTCTAGTGTACCGAACATCATATTTTAGGAGTTAGCGAATACCAAGATATTAGCGTCTGAAAATTTAACTACCTGATTGATAAAAACTGACCAAGATATTCGTACCGTACCCAGCCAATCATTGCATGGGAAAACCTCACTTTCACAATTGCGTACTAATAAAAAAAAAACAGGTTGGTTGCAAAAATAAATGTAAGTAACGAAAATTGAGGTCAAAAAAGAGGATCCCCCTGATAAAATAATACCACAATTAAGTTTATAATCTTAACTAGCAAATTAGGGGCTGTTCGCAAATTACGTAACGCAGTTTGGGGGGAAGAAATACATGATAGATGGGGGGAGCGGTCAAGGTTTGCGTTTGGTCACGTTTTAAAACTGCTAGAAATAGTAAACATTTTGATTGAAAACTAAAACCACCTTTCTTTCTTAAATTTACGTTCAAAACTTTTCACAGTAAATCAAGCACCAGTTACATAATGGGGTGGGGGGGGGGGGGATTCGGGCTGGCGCCACGGTCCTGGTACGTGGAGGAGAGGGGTAAAAAATTGGAAAATTTTACGTTACTTAATTTCTGAATGTCCCCTCAAACATCCATAAATAGATAATTTACTAGAATCCTCGAATAAATAGAAAAAATTAAAGATAAATAGCATTAAAAATGCCTACCTTGTTCGACTTTATATAGATTATTGATATAAGATTACGTAACTACCGGGATGCAATGTTAATTATCACATAAGTATTATTATATTTTCCAGTAATAATTAACTTTATATTAGCGGGTTGATTACTTTTTAGGGATCCCCAAAACCAAAAACCCTACATTACATTACTAATGGCATTTAAATATTTTAAACGCAAAAATAAGAATTTTTCCGAAGGAAATAGTTTGAGATTTGTGTAATCTGTAAGTAGTCTCAGGATAAAAAGCCAATATGTCGAAGTAGGAACATTATATGCAATATTATTTATAAACAAATAATGTATTTACTTATGCAAAATTCAAATATGACTTCCTGAAAAAATTATGAATATAATTGCTATTGATTTTTGTTGTGTATGACCTTAAAGGCGCTTTTGTTTGCCAATTTTTTCGGTGGGCATATTCAGAGGAACAATATGGGAAGGCGTAAATATTTCAAAATACTATTCAAATAAATAAAAAAAAATTGTATTAGTAATTACGTAAAAGTTTATTCAAGTTAAACAAAAAAAAACTGCGTTCGTTATTCTTGCATCTGTACAGGTACATAATATTTACTTGACAGGTCATACAGGGTGGAATTTTTAACTGGAATAAATTCAGTATTAGAAAGCCTCTTTATTTGCGAAGAAAATACGGAAATACGGGTGCCTTTATTTTTAGTTTGGTACACTTTTTTTCGTTCCGTCATGAAATGTACCCCTCTTTTGGGGTACAAACCGCCCCCAAATGTAAAGGTATGTAATGCGATAGCTCGTTGGAAAGGGCATAAAAAAAGGAATACGACCCACTTTTTACTATACTATAAACTTAAAAAAGCCTCTTTTCTCTCTAATTTTTGGTGCTATGTTTCCTCCAATGTTTTTTCATTCTTCTTCTTTTAACACAATCTAAATCAAACATGAGCTCTAACTACATTTTTTCAATTTATTAGTGTAGGAAGACTTAAGAGTTTTTTCCATTTAAATTTCCACTCCATTATTTTTAAATGATTTTTCACAGGTATATTAGACCAAAGACATTGCGTTTTTTTGGACCGAATCAATAAATCATGTTTCAATTGGGAGAAATTTGTGGATAGCTGAAGCAAAATGCGATAATCTATGCGGTGATGAGAACTGTCAAAAACAGTGGCGTAGCCAGAAAATATGCTCGGGGGGGGGGGGGGGGGCCCAGTGGGCGTAAGTACGACATTTTTTTTCTGGGGAGAGGGACAGTCGGGACTACATGTATTTCATGACATTGTACCTAGTAAAGAAGGCGGAAAAGCGCTGCAGGCGAAAAATTTTCAGGCCACACCCAATGTTCGTTTAAAATTCACCTAACTACCATCAAATTTCGCAAATTAAATTATTACCTCCCCCCACTCTGCATGGTTGGATTAAATTTGTTTTTGTAAATGTTTTTCTTTACTTTTTTTTTGATATTCCTAGCTGGCTCTTAAAAAAAAACATTTTTTATATTTGTGAAACTATGAATATTGTTGACAATCCAAAATTTTAATATAATAAGATGTATGTATGACTCTAACCAGCGTTTTTCGGGCTCAGTTTTTCATGATTAAAAATAAAGTAAATATAGCTCACCACGCCAAAACTGTTGATTTTTTTAAAAATCATGTATTTTAGGAGCGTAGATCGAACAGCAGTTTTTGGTGCAAATGCTTAGATTTTGAAATGCTCCTTCTTAAGTGCCGTTTTGTATATTCATAATAAAGCTTCTCGTTTCTACACGCACTATTTTTTTATTATAAATTATCACACTTCTTCCATAAAAAATGTTTTAATTAATTGTTTTTTGGTTTGTTGTGCAAACATTTTAGCCCGGCATAAATACGCCACTGGCCAACAATATATATTTTTCCAATCAAAAATAGTTATTTTTCCAATTCCAGGAGAACTGAAAACGCATTGTAACAATAAAAATGTTAAAATAATATTATTGTTTTTTCACAGTATGGCGCCTCGTCATATACAACCATTCGTCGCGTCGCCAGTATTATTTTCCCTATCAACCATGTGTTATTGCAGTGCTAGAAAAACGTTAATTTAATTTACAAATTAACCAATTTTTATTAAATTATGTGCGTAATTAAGTCATTATCTATAGAAGAAAATAAACCGAGCAGCAGGCAGGAATCTGTTACAATGATTGATAAATATTAAATATAAACTAAATATTACTATATTTTGTAAAAAAAAAAATATTTTGATTTAAATTCGATATGCAGATCTATTTTTTTACACGCTTTTTTCCTCTTCGTTCGCTGCCAGGGCCTTACCCGATGGGACCTACAGCTTAACGTGGGTTCCGAACCACGATCCTCGGTCATGCGACACCCTCAAGGGCTATCAACCCTTGGTCTCTTGCCATTGCATGACCTACCGATTGGGAAGGGTGTATCTTCCTTCGCATCCCACGAGATGTCCGATCTCATCCGGCCTGATTACCGGCGTGAATGGGGTGTAACTCACCTCTGAGCCACCGCCGCGGTATAGTCGTGATGAGGGACTGTCAGTAATACCATAAATTAAGTAAACCTAAACATCCCACGTAAATGGGCTTAAGCGTGACTCAAGGCCTCGAAGTAAATGCTGAGAAGCGAAGTGACTTTAGATGGATATTCGCGCTGCGTAACCCGTTACCGTTTGGACGTCGATAATTTATAAGCGGCAGCATCTTTACATTGGACCGTTCCTCTTGGTTTGATTTTTCTATAGGGTCTAGAGTCGGGAATGTTAAAACAAGAGAGACTGTCAGACCGAATGATCGTGTCGGGTTTGCAATAGATACCGTCGCAAAGCGCGAGTGGATAATACAGAAACGATGATAAATTAAAAAGTTGGCAAAAATTCTATTGCACGCTTGGGTTTTAAACGTATGTAGTTTCGAAATAAGAAATACAAACTAAGGAAACCAACGTTTTCCACTGATTTATGTCAAGCGGCCATATTAGGAGATACATACGCTAATTTCGAAATTCAATTCGATTGCACCAAAAAAAAATTGTATACAAAGTATTTGCTATGTAAAGCGCGGAAGTATATTGAAATGAAACAAAGTGCAGAATGCAAATGGATAAATTGATAGACAGTTTGAAAAAATTAAAGTGTGAAGGAACTAACCGGCAAACCGTAAATGGATAGATTTCGGTGCATGACATTGAGAAATTTGTAAAAATAACAGAATTTATTACAGTTTACGGTGTCAATTATTTTTTAATAGGTAGAATTAGATGAAACAAAAGCAAATGGTGGCAGAAAATATGGCTTTTGGGAAGTAAAGTAATACAGGTTGTTATGGAATTGATATTTAAATGAGTGTTTCCTTCTATACAGGGTGATTCCTAAGTTGATACTTCTTTTTTAGCTGTGTATAAAAGGCATTAAAATAAAAAACATTTTCAAATCCATTTTTTCAAAAAACTTAAAAATAGGCGAGATACAGAAGTAAAAATCTAAGTGCGGGCCTGTTCATCAAAACGTAACCTGCTATACTTTATGTTGTTTGTCTTATCTCTTATTAGTCATGCAATTTACGGGGAGTTACTTGGAAATCTGCTGCGGTGTGTTTTTCTGAAGCAAGTTAATTTTAAATTGGTGACACGTGAAAATGGTAAAATTTGAAAAAAAATGAACTAGTAGATATAATGCTAATTTACGGCGAGTGACGTCAAAGTGCGGCTGGTGCTTTGAGATTATACGCTTTCCCTTGAGGGCTCATCCTACACCCAGAAGTTTTCTTAATGTAATTCAACGGGCAAGTTAGGCAGAACCGTATTTGATCCATAGTGTAATAAATGAGTGTAAGTACCTCATTTTTGAGTTTTTTTAAAAAAGGTATTTGAAAATGTTTATTTTAATGCCTTCTATACAAAGCTACAAAAGAAGTATCAACTTAGGAATCACCCTGTATAAAAAAAGAAACAATCCATACTTATTTTTTTCAAAATACCCTCTAAAAAGTTGGGTAAGTACCCCTAAAACTACCCACGCCCATGGGAAAAAGGCCGCCTAGCGGAAACCGGATTTAAACGAGAACAAATGACGTGAAACCTCGCCTTTCCCAAATTCAATCTAAATAATGCCGTCGTTCGATATGTGGATTAGTTTTTAATGTCAAGTTGCTTAATAACATGTTATAAACACTTTTGGCACAGTTGTATTGTTTAAAAAATGTAATGTGATACTGTGAATTGCAGCAAAAAATTTAATCGTAGATTGAATTTATAGTTAGTCTTTATTATGGTCGTGCCAGTCTCGGATTTTTGAAGAGGCAGCTGAATGTTTGCAACTATTTTTGAAATATTTATCTTCGTTTATAGCACGAAAGTCAAAAATACTAATAAGGCAACTCAATGTGGGTTGATGGATCCTAACATTCAAAACAAAATATTGTTTAGGAAACTAAAATTTAAAAATCTATTTGGTTCTTCTACTACCAATTAAAAATTGTTTGTCGACGACGAATTGTCGTTTCAGACTGTATTTCCTTTAAAATTTATCGTTTCATTTCCATGATGTATTTCCGCGTAAGTACAGACCTTGAACTAAGTAAAATCATCTAAAATACATCATACATATTTTTCGTCGCGTACCACAATTATAATTACATAATTACGCAATCTTTGCTTCACGGCATACATACATACAGTGTCTGCTGACCTCAGGTTTCAAGTTCAGCCTTATAATTCAACAATACCGTGCTAAAAATTCTTTAGAAATAATTTTACACACTCATTTTTAATTTTTTTTTTTGATATTTTCTACTAAAATGAAAATATATCCACAAATTCTGAATTTTTATGCTATTCTAAACTAAAAATGTTGTTCCTGACGAACCCTGTATAGTAATCGCAAATCTGATATTCGAAATGTTGTTTCAGCACAAGCAGACGTTTTTATAAGGAATGACTTCTTCTTCTATACCTACTAATAAAAAAGTTTTTTCTCTTCCAAACTCTATCCGTGGACACACTGTATATTAAATTAGACGAAAAACATTGCGTTCTCTTGGCCCAAATCATGGCCATTATGGATGAATTTTTAAAAACTTGCTAAATATAGACTCTATAGATATTGGAGTGTCAGAAACTTATTTTCTTAAAAAAAAAAATTTCAATATTAAATTATCATAATCATCAATGGAGCATCCATCAGTGGCGTATTTAGGAGTGGGGGCTGCCAGGCTGCAGCCCCCCCCCTCCCCCCCCCCCGAGCCTAAGAGTTCGTGGTCTAAAAGTCTAATTGCAACCTAATTTTTCGTCTCACGCTTGGACTCTTAATTTAAATTTTTAAATAATGTATTCTTGGCTTAGATTACAAAGGTCTTGTGGGAAATGTTTAGTTTTTAAAATTTTCCTTCTAAAAGTCCTGTTTTATATATATTAAGATTTCGGACGTATATCGTTTTAGTTATTGATTTATGATGCAATTTTAAAGGAAAACGAGTAAAACGAATAATATTTTATAGTATTTTTTTATTATATACTTGTCTGTTCCGTTTTCCCTTTTTTAGAGCTATTTTAAATTAATAAAAATATAACCTATTGGAATAAAATATTTTTACAGCAAAAACAATTAGGTATTAAGTTTTAAAGAGAAAATTAAAGTAAAAATTTTAATTCAAACATTTTTTATGGAAGAAGTGTGATATTTTATAATAAAAAAAAGATCGGGAAGAAACGAGAATGCTTTATTATGAATATACAAAACGGCACTTAAGAAGGAGTATTTCAAAACCTAAGCATTTGCACCAAAAACTGCTCTTAGATCTACGCTCCTAAAATACATGATTTCTGAAAAAATCTCAATTTTGACGTGGTGAGCGATATTTACTATATTTTTAATCATGAAAAACGGAGTCCGAAAAACGCTGGTTAGAGTCATACATACGTCTTACGTTAAAATTTTGGATTGACACCAATATTCATATTTTTCACAAATATAAAAAATGTTTTTTTTTAATAAAGAGCCAGCTAGGAATATCAAAAAAATGTAAAAAAAAACATTTACACGCTTTTCCGCCCTCTTTCCTAGGTACAATATCATGAAATACATGTAGTCCCGACTGTCCCTTTCTCCAGAAAAAAAAATGTACTACTTACGCCCATTCAGCCCCCCCGAGCATATTTTCTGGCTCCGCCACTGGCATCCATAACTATAATTCCGTAACTCAGCTGTTGAGGGTGCAGCGAAATAAGACTTTATTGATCCGTCAAACTCACTCAAAAGTAGAAACGCGCGTCCGGTGCGTAAATGTGCAGTTTTATCGATTTTAAGGCCGGTTGATTTGACCCAGTTTTCAAATCAATTTTATAGCATTGTACAGAGTGTGCCAGATAAAAACGCAAACCCTTTGATAGTATATTACATAACAATTGATTAAAGTGACATTTTTCAAACGGGGAGATATTTAGCACGAGGCGTCAGCCGAGTGCGGAAATTCTCCGAGTTCTAGAATAATCACTTTCACACGAGTAATGTACACTATTTTTCCTACGACCACAAAGAATTATTAAAAAAAGTCTTTGATT
Organism: Polydrusus cervinus; assembly: GCA_935413205.1. NCBI lineage: Eukaryota > Metazoa > Arthropoda > Insecta > Coleoptera > Curculionidae > Polydrusus > Polydrusus cervinus. The sequence continues at coordinate 60,324,011 of OW284515.1, forward strand.
TGTGAAAAAAAATATTTCAACACTAGTGTTTAAAAAAAACATCAACACTAGTGTTGAAATTAGCATATTTAGGATTATGTTCCACTTAATATCTGCTTTCATAGTTTGTCAATAGGCTTTTCCTTTATTTGTAGTTTAACTTTTTCATATTTTATATATCATAGGAAGAACTAATCCTGGATTGACTTCTAGATTAATCAGAATGAACAATTTTAAATTTAATCAAGGAAAGATGCATTAAACATAAATTTAAAAATTCCACCCAACAAGGAATATTTCAATTAAAAATAATTCTATAAACTATTTATTGTTTTTATAAAAAAATGTCAAATACTCCTGATGAGATTTGAACCTGTGACCTCATTTTCCGCACTTGTTAGGTAAATAGCTATTCTAAAATTATGGTAATCAGAACGATCTATTTTCGTTCAACTTTATTTGTGGAAGATCAGTGACTTATCTTCAAGTTTTTATTTATCTATTTTATTCCGTACCATAATAATATTTTTTTGTTTAGTCTCGAATGTTTGAAATTACGATTCTATTTACTTGTAGTTCTTGTGATGAACTTGAGCGAGGTTTTCCCAGTTTTATGAAAAAATAAACATATTAAGACAAAATTCAGGATAAATAAGAAACAAATTAAAAATTTGTTTGATTGTTCTGGGTTACTGATGGCCCTTTCGAACATTCAGCCAGCTTGCTCTTGGACCTACAGCTTAACGTGGGTTCCGAACCACGATCCTCAGTCATGCGACCCCCCCAAGGGCTATCAACCCTTGGTTTATTGCCATTGCATGACCTACCGATTGGGGAATGTATACCTTCTTCCGCACCCCACGAAATGTCTCATCCGGCCTGGTTACCGGCGTGAATGAGGTGCGTTGGAAGATGTTACATTTTACACTCTTCCCTGCATTCTTACACCTACTAAAATTCAGACATATTTTTTTTATTGTGCGTATGCCCACTCCGAGGATCGAACTCGGACCGCCACGGTCGAATGCCAGTCACCTCTGACCCACTGTCGTGGTCCATTAAAAATGTCTTATATAAATCTTCTTTTTATTAAAGAAAAATTTCAAGCAGGTACCCCGTATCTACTTAGACTCATTCCCCATACCTTCCAGTGAATTTTTCTATGCACACATATTATGGTATATTTTTCCATTAAACAAAAAAATTTGTAATGCGTTTTTAATAGAAGAAATACATAATTAATATGTCATTAAGTGACTTTCGTTTTAGATTAATGAGATGTTACATATTATTATGTTTTCATCATACTCTACTCCCCACTTATCATCAAACCGCGATTAACAAACAAAAATGAGTTAAAGTTAACGTTAAAGGTCACAATTTTGTTGTTATATAAAAATAATTACTAGGTATACATTTTTTTTGTAATTTCTATAATATTACGATTTAATATTTCCTGAATGATTTTTAAAAAAACAAACCAAAGGAAAAAAAAAGATAACTTGATACAGAAGGAACTATTAGCTATAGCAAATTTATACAAACATCGTTTTATAAAATATGCCGTGGAGGATATAGCTGAAAAACATGGTTTAACTGTGCTGCGCACACCGCCGTATCATTGCGACTTAAATCCTATAGAACTTATATGGGTGCAAGTGAAACGATTTTTAGCAAGACCCAATACGACATTCAAAATGAAAGACGTTAAGCTGCTGTTTGATCAAGCCATTAAGGAAATGACACCAGCGAACTGGCGAAAAGCAGTCCATCTTGTCATTAAAGAAGAGGTGAAAATGTGGGATCTTGACCACCTGATCGATCGGACCGTCGACCTGTTAATTATAACGTCGAGAGGAGATGACAGTTCCTCGGATGACGAAGAATATTATGAATTTTTATAATTTAATTTCTGTATAATGTATTTTTTTTTGTAATGTTTAATAAAATATAAGTGTACCTAATACTATGTACGCCTTTGTCACACCATTTTCAATGTTTGTGAATGGATAACAATAGGCAAAACCCATAAATTGACCCAAACCCGGGTGGTACTACCTGCACTTGATAAAATTAAAGAATTTTGCAATGAAATCAATGCCAATATATGAAAGAGACTTAAATATTCGTTGGGTCACTCTGTAGTCTCTTTTCATACCTAATGAGCTTTTATTACTCTACACTTTTCTGAAATAGAGTATAATAGGGCCTACGTGTTAAGTTCTTAGACATGTATTTCCTTTTTTCGTCCAGGTACACGTGTTTATGCGTAAAATAAAATCGTGTGACTGGTTGTGTAAAACCCCTAAAGTTTAAAATGAACACAAATAGTGTTAGTAGTGTATTAAACGCCAAATTTTCAAGCCTTCTTTGAAAGACAGGCTAAATAAGAGTTAGGTAGGCCGTAGCCCGATCTAAAGTTGACACAATTTCAAGGAGACCAGAAAACAGGACCTTTTCTAAAAAATACTTATGCAAAAAAAACGCACGCACGTTACGGGATGATTGAATTTACTACGTTTAGGCCCGTATTATTAATCTCCTGGTAACTTTACCAGCCAGATAATTTCTATGGAGACAATTGTCTTAACAATGGTTTCTTTCGAAATTATCTGGCTGGTAAAGTTACCAGGAGATTAATAATACGGGCCTCATAAGCGAATCCGTTCGGAAAACCTTCGGGATAGTTTGGGATTTTTTAGCTATTTTAATCAGCCAGGATTATGAACAATCGACCCAAAATTAAACTGTGTCACTGCAACACCTTGACTGAAATAAAAATGTACAATTTCCGTCACGGACTGTATTTACAACCTGCCATAGCTCTAGATCATGCATTCTAAAAATGATTGAAATTTTGAAATGTGTGTATATAAAAGTACGTAATTTGCAAATAATAAATTTTTACGATAGTGTTCGGCTTGCCGTCACGAATTAGCGCTTTATTATGTCGCAAATACAATTCTAATTCTAAACAAACAGTTTTTAATAAAAAAATTATTTGGATTATCGTTTATAGTGCCAGTCTAGTGTTTGCAATGTTTCTTATGAAGAATGCGATGAACTTAATTCCGATTAACACGTTCCTATTATTTATTAGGGTCGTTATGTTGCAGTAAATTTATAATATGTGTAAATTAGTTGTCAATATTATAGAAATATGGTTATTTAAATTTATGTTCGCACTTTTTATCTGCAATGAATAAATGGCCACATCTTTGTTCTAGAGCATCGAACCAATATTTCTAAATTCTTCGCCAAGTTACCAGCTTCATGTCAAATTATATCTATACCGGGTGGCCCGCTTTAAACGCAAGATTCCATAGCATCTAAACTACTCAGTACTTACCCACCCTGAAAATAAGAGTGCCCACCCTGAAAATAAGAGTGCCCACCCTAAAAATAAAAGTGTCCACCCTGAAAATAAGAGTGCCCACCCTGAAAATAAGAGTGCCCACCCTGAAAATAAGAGTGCCCACCCTGAAAATAAGGGTGCCCACCCTAAAAATAAAAGTGCCCACCCTGAAAATGAGTGCCCACCTCGAAAATAAGAGTGTCCACCCTAAAAATAAGAGTGCCCACTCAAAATTGTCCAGCTTTCTTTCCTTTCTTAGAGTCGAGAGAGAAGTATTGGGGGGAAATACGTTTTATTTTTTAGAAGTTACCTATAGTCTATTTCAGAAAGGTGTAGTGTAGAGTAATAAAATGGGAAATTCCGTCCAGTTTGGCTAAATTTCGGCGTCGGACATAGGCGCACATGGAAGCGAAAAGGGATTTTTAAAAGAAGGTTTGCCAACCTTTCACTCGTTCAATACGGGAGATTACCACAAGAACACGAATTCGAATGTTTTTGAGGACTATTTTGGTGAAATGTTAAAATATCCTCCAGCCGATTCAGTAGTAGTAATGGATAACGCAAGATATCATTTACGACGCATAGAGAAGACTTCAAAACTTCACCTTGGAGAAAACAAGAAATTATCGACTGGTTAACCACCAAAAGTATTGAATTTGAAGATAATTTGATAGAGAAGGAACTATTAGCTATAACAAATTTAGACAAACATCGTTTTATGAAAAAATATGCCGTGGAAGATATAGCTGAAAAACCGCCATATCATTGCAAACTAAATCCTATATAACTTATATGGGCGCAAGTGAAAGGATTTAAAGCAAGACACAATACGATATTCAAAATGAAAGACGTTAAGTTACTGTTTGATCCAGCCATTAAGGAAGTGACACCAGAGAACTGGTGAAAAGCAGTCGATCATGTGATAAAAGAAGGGGAGAAAATGTGGGATCTTGACCACCTGATCGATCGGACCGTCGACCCGTTAATTATAAAGTCAAGAGGAGATGACAGGTCCTCAAATGACGAAAAATATTAGGATGTTTTATAATTAAATTTCTGTATAATGTATTTTGTATTTTTTTAAAAATGTTTAATAAAAATAAGTGTACAGTATACTATGTATATAATGCATGCCTTTGTCACACCATCAGTTTCAGTGTTTGTGAATGGATAACAATAGGCAAAACCCATAAATTCACCCAAACCCGGGTGGTACTACCTGCACTTGATGAAAATAAATACTTTTGCAATAAAATCAATACCAAATTATGAAAGTGGCTTAAATATTCGTTGGGTCACTCTGTAGTCCCTTTGCATACCTAATGAGCTTTAATTACTCTACACCTTTCCAAAATAGACTATAAAATAGTCGAGCCCGCTTGTGTCCACCCATTACAATTTTTTTAGCGCTGCCACTGTTGTCTTTATAGGTACACTTGTGCAGCGGGGAAAGGAGGGAAAAAGTAAATCCCAGCCGCAGCCGATAATTAATTTTATTCGTTTAAAAATTTAGCATCAATTATATTAAGCCAATTTTTTAGAGTAAACTCGCTAATCAAAATTCTGATCGCGCTTGTAACTATTTCACGTTGTGGATTAGTTTATTCACGTGCTAGAAACTAAAATGTTTGCTGATTTTATACAAAAAAAACGTGATTTATCGATTTTTCTAATCCATTCATTACATCCAGATTTTTTAGTAATTTAAAATGACAATATTCGCTTTAAATGTTGATCTTATACTTTTGGTGTTTGTTCTGGGGATACTTTACCACAGATACTGCATAATTTTTATGTTTGTCTTTCATATCTTGGTCATTAAAAAAAATACAACGGAATGTCGGGTGACTTAAAATCAATATTTGAACTTAATGAATAACGTTAGCTTTATGAGCACGCGACAGTCGTATAATGAACTCATGGACCCTTATAGATCGGCACATCTTATTGGATGAACAGACAAAAACTAAAATGTATAGATTAACAGCATCTGACCGATATTTTAAAATTCTTCTCCAAGATTAAGAGCTCCATGCGAAATTATATTTACAGTGTGTCCACGGATAGAGTTTGGAAGAGGAAAAACTTTTCTCCACGACCATTACTGAATGCAATAATTCCAAAATCATTTTTGATAATAGAATGTAAAAATTCTCGCTCTTGAGTTGGAATATTTATTCTGAAACACTTGCTTCTTATGCGTTTTGCGTGTATTTTCATTCCATAACAAGATACGGAATGAATATTCTGTAATTGATCTAAACGACATAGGTTGCCATGAATTTCGAAACTGTCAATGTCAGCAGACAAATTTTAGTGCAAGTCAAAATATGAGTGAAAAATCGGATGAATCAGATATGGAACTGGATAATACTCCACTTGAAAATACAAATATTACGAATAGTATTTTTGGTCGTGGAGAAAATATAGTCTGCTACTCGGTTAGAATGAAAATTCGATACTCGTGGTTCGCTACGCTCGCGTTCGGAATCTTCCACTCTGATCAAATTTTTATTCCAACCTCGTTACAGAATCTACTTTTTTATTAGTAGGTATAGAAGAAAAAGTCATTCTTTATAAAAAACGTGTGCTTGTGCTGAAAGTACAATTTCGATTATCAAATTTGCGATTACGATACAGGGTTCCTCAAAAAGAACATTTTTAGTTTTTTGGATTTTGTTTAAAATAAATTTACGTAAAAACACCTTCTTACTTTTATATCTGGCCGAATAACGAATTTGTTGTAAAAAAACTATTTTTCCTTGTCTACTTTTGACGTATTTTTATTAATACAATGACATATCATATTTCTTTAATTTATTCAATCATAAATTATAAAAAATTTAAAATGTTATTTCTGTCCAACCCTGTATAGTTATCGCTAATCTAATATTCGAAAATGCAGTTTCAGAACAAGCAAAATTGATTTAATAAATCAAGGAATTAAAAATTAGAATTGAAAAAAAATCCAAAAAACTAAAAATGTTGTTTCTGACGAACCCTGTATAGTAATCGCAAATTATATTATATTTTAATATTCGAAATTGTAGTTTCAGTACAAGCAGACGTTTTTATAAAGAATAACTTTTTCTTCTATACCTACTAATAAAAAGTTAAAGTTTATCCTCTTCCAAAGTCTATCCGTGGACACACTGTATATATTAAATTAGACCAAAAAACATTGCGTCTCTTGGCCCGAATCCCGGCCATAATTATTAATGGATTTTTAAAAAAATTTTAAAATCGAACTCTACAGATATGGAGAGTGTCAGAACGTTGTCGGCATCTTGGTTTACGTTTTGTATTGCGATATATTTGCACCAGAAACTAGATAAACAAATAAGCCCGGTCCTGTCCACCTTTCAAAATCTAAAAACAAATATTACTATTATTATTGTATCCTTGTTTCCTTTAGTCCACCCGGTAGATTGCATGGCCCCATTTCGCGTGCAGCCGAGCGGCGCCGTCGAGGCGCGTCTGGACGCTTTGCCGGGCGTCGGGTCGATACCCTAGGGCACATGGTCAACTAAGGCCCCTTAACATTTACAGGCCCACGTTATTTGACACATATTTGCCATAAATGCCCGGAAAAGGTCAATAATAAGTATTTTCTATGTGAATTCCAAAGAAAATTTGATGCCTTAACCACGCAATCAGTAGCGTAGCCAGAAAATATGCCTGGGGGGGGGTCAGTGGGAGTAAGTAGGAAAATTTTTTTCTGGAGAAAGGGACACAGTGACTATATGTATTTCATGATATTGTACGTAGTGAAGATGACAACACCCCCCCCCCCCCCTGGATCTGCGCTTGTATCAATTACTGCTGTCGTCGACTATAAACAGGGTATAACACTACAGAATATTGGTCGCTATTTATTCTGTTGGAACACTCGCTAGGACCGCTGTGGCAACGGTAGCCATGAGGCGACAACTACGGTGGCTACTGTACCCTTGTTATTACTTATTTTTATAGTAACGAGGGGAGTAGTCTTGGAGGAAGGAGAGTGACAGCCCCCTTATTAAGAAGGCAATGGGAGAGTGCCCACAGACCAGTAAAATAAAACAAAAAGAGGATAGTTTCGACCGATTTAATTAAAAGAGGATAGTTTAATATATATAAAAGTGTCTATACGAGTTTTATGAAGTTTTCATACCTGGACGGACATTATGGATAATTGAAATCGCGTGTTGAACTATTATTAAATGCAAAAAAAACTAATTATACCGTTCAAAAACCAGTTTTTACAATTCGGAATAGTTACCTGATCAATTTTCCTTAAAAATTGTCACGGGGGCCTGCATAATTGTTATTTTTGCACAATCACAATTTTTTTAACTGTTAATCAAAAGTATAAAAATTTTGTTACATCATACCCTGCGTCAGAATATATTTACGCAAATTTCACGTGTGCAAACAATGGTCAGAAAAATAATTATTACGTAAAGTGATAGTACAAAAATATTGTCAGACTAATAACAATGGGACATATTTAAAAAAAGTCTAGTAACAATATTTAAATAAAAGTTTTTGTAAAAAAAAGCACTAATATAAAATAAGAGAGTTTTTTTGATTGGTTATATACTCGGACCAATTATTATAGACAAAACTATTTACGTTTCCCCTTAAGGACGTCAAATGTTCACAGGATAAGAATTTACGCACTGTACAAATTATAATATTGTAATATACGCAAAAAAAATTGGAAAAAATATTCATCTGTAAAAATAATAATGTATGCAAGTAATGCTGTTATCATTATGTTACTGGTATTATCCAAGTGTGTCAACGTGACAACGTCGCATCTGTTATATGTATCTGCGATCTCATGGTTGTCTACCTTTTCTAGTGGTCTTCGTTCATTAACAAATTGTAACAACCAGCTGTCAGACAAGTAGATTGTTTTCAGCATGCATGATTTAAAGTATGATTTTTGTAATATGTATGTCTGAAATTCGTATATAGAAGCTATAAAAGCCTGAAGCACTATTACAGGACCCTGTATATGCTAAATTTCAGGATATCATCAGCTGTATTACAATATCTACTTTCAACTTACCTAGATCCAGGACGCCGGTAATTTTTCGATACAACTGTCAAAGTACGTATATTATTCGCCAAAATATATGATGAAACCTTATTCCAACGATTTATTTCACAAAAATTGCCTTGGCAACTTTTTTTTGCAAAACAAGCATGCGATTCACACTCGTACCCAATACAAACTGAACGTAGACGGTCTGCTACCCCTCAACGTTGAGTAACCAGTGAATGTGACGTCATCAGAGTAAATTTCCTGCCGTCATACTACGCATCCTCTGGGATAGAGAGGTCGGGGGGTGAAAGAGCAAAGGCCAAATAAAGTGTGGGCTGGAATCCTGCAAGAATCTGCTTGGATGGAACCCGGCAGGTGGAAATTTTATGGAATTACTAGGGGTGTTTTCACCTATAGTCAGTGGCATATTTAGGAGCTCGGGTCTAAAAGTCTAATTGCAACCTAATTTTTCGTCTCCCGCTTGGACTCCTAATTTAAATTTTTAAATAATGTATTATTGGCTAAGAGAACAAAGGTCCTGTAGGAAACGTTTAGTTTTTAAACTTTTCCTTCTGAAAGTCTTGTTTTATATAGAGATTAAGGTTTCGGACGCATATCGTTTTAGTTATTGATTTATGATGCAATTTTAAAGGAAAACGAGTAAAAATAATAATATTTTATAGTATTTTTCTATTATATACTTGTCTGTTCCGTTTTCGCTTTTTTACAGCTATTTTAAATCAACAAAAGTATAACCCAATGCAATAAAATATTGTTTTAACAAAAACAATATCTGTGGTATAAGAAAGTTATTTTTAAGCAAAAAAAATATAAGCTGATGAAAACTATTAAATTAATTTTTGTTTATGAAAATAAATTTATATAATCTGTAGAATCCAGATTATATAATTTGGTTATAGATATAATTTGGAGCTGGTAACCTTGGAGAAAATTTTAGAAGAACCTGTGGTTAGAAGGCAGACCTATATTTCTGTTGGTTATTTGATGTTAAAAATAGAAATTAAAATAATTTCACCTTTGAAAACGCAATAAAAAGCCACGGTTCAGTCGAACCATGTACTAATAGTATTAATGGGTAATTAAATTGAATTTAATTAACAAAAATTACATGGTTTTAAACGATTCAATGGAATTGTTAATTCAACATATGAAACTTTACTAATTAAGAAGTAGGCACACTTTTTGACATCACATAAACATGCTTTTCTTTAAATCGGTGGGCCGTGGCCAAGAAAGATGACGTTTTACTTTTACACACTTTTTAGTTGACGATGGATTAAGACAAAACTAAATATGCTACAACAGTGGCGTAGTCAGAAAATATGCTTGGGGGGGGGGGGGGAGGCTCTGTGAGCGTAAGTAGGACATTTTTTTTCTGGAGAAAGCGACAGTCAAGACTACATGTATTTTACCTAGTGAATATATATTACCTAGTGAAGCAGGCGGAAAAGCGCCGCAGACGAACAATTTTCGGGGCCCCGCCCAAAGTTCGTTTTAAATTCACCTAACTACTATTAAATTTCGGAAATTAAATTATTACCTCTCCCCCTTTGCATGGTTGGATTAAATTTGTTTTTGTAACTGTTCTGTTTTATTTCTTGTTTCAATTAAAATTTTTCTCTTTAAAAATAAATACCTAATTGTCTTTTGTTTTTGTTGTAAAATAATTTTATTGCATTGGGTTATATTTTTGTTGATTTAAAATAGCTCTAAAAAGGGAAAATGGAACAGACAAGTATATAATAGAAAAATACTATAAAATATTATTTTTTTTACTCGTTTTCCTTTAAAATTGCATCTTAAATCAATAACTAAAACGATATGCGTACCGAAACCTTAATCTCTATATAAAACAGGACTTTTAGAAGGAAAAGTTTAAAAACCAAACGTTTCCTACAAGACCTTTGTAATCTAAGCCTAGAATACATTATTTAAAAATTTAAATTAAGAGTCCAAGCGTGAGACGAAAAATTAGGTTGCAATTAGACTTTTAAGGCCTTTTTACATTGGGTGCAATTGCAAGAAAAAATTGCCTGAAAGCATGCGCTTTGTCGACGTTTTAAACAGCTGATGCAGGTTTTAAATGGAAAAACGTGCATCAGGTGATTAAAACGTCGTCGAAGCGCATGCTTCCAGGCCATTTTTCTTGCAATTGCACCCAATGTAAAAAGGCCTTTGGACCCGAGCTCCTAGGCAAGGGGGAGGAGGGGGCTGCAATTCAGCAGCCCCCCCCCCCCTTAAATACGCCACTGGGCTACAACACTTTAGACGCGAGTCCTACAAACATTTGACCATTATTTTTAGCATCCCTGAACTTGACATTCAACCTGGCGATATAAATAGGTACCGGACATTATTGTTTAAAAATTGATTGGCGCCCACAATTTCTTTTACCAGTAACCATGTGGGTTGGTTTCCTCTAAATTGATAGTCAAGGATTTCTCAGAAACTTGCCATAACCGTTTTCTTCGTATTATTACATATCGCCCCTTTCGAGCGATATGTATATCTCCCCTTTATTTTAAAAATGTGTGACCTCTGTCGTCGTCGTCGTCGTACCCGATTTTTGAAATCGCGATTTTTGACATTTTCGATTTTTTTTCTCTAAAGTGGTAAACGTCGAATTGATTTTGATTATTTGGTTTTATAGAGGAATAACGGGGGCACATTTTGTGAAAAATTTTAAATATACAGGGTGTACCGGAAAAAAGTTATTAAACGTCAAAGTCGGGAAATATGCGAATTCCGCTGTCTATCGTTTCAGGTCGCAAAAATTATTTTTTTCGATTTTTACTTTTGGAGGTTGGAGAGATCCGTCAAATAAAGAGCAAGTTCGTAGATGGAGGATATCGAAAGTTGAGAAGTAATTTTTTTGATTTTTTAAAAGTCGAAAAATGGTCATCGCAGGGTCGTCTTGGGTACCGAATAACTCGAATTGGGTACGTCGGACATATTTCCGGTTTAAACGATCAGATGGGCCGTCTCAAATACTATCTTTTCACAATACATCTTTCTATACCTAAAATGATTAGAAATTGTGAAAAATTGTGAAAATCTAGAAATTACGATTTTAGACCCAAAATTTTCACGGTTTTTAATTTTTTTCTCGAAAAATAATTTTTTTATTAAAATGTCGTACATCCTATCGGAAAGAGCTCGTCGAACTACGTTTAAAATATATTTTTTCGATTTTTAATCATTTTAATTTACAGAGGACGAAACGAATGAATTTTGATTTTTTTTTTGATTTTTTACAATTTTTTTTTTAGGTACTGGTCCGCTTAAACCCGTCTGTAAGCTATTGTAATTAACTTTTTCAACTTTTTTTTGGACTGTTGTTTAGAGGGATAAATAGACTTTAAAATTCATACTGTGCGCGCTCTTCGTTATGACGTTTAGTGGTTCAAAAAAAATATTATTTAATTTTTTTACGTTTTTTTTATGAAAAGTTTTTTATATTCGATTATAGCTTCTACTACAATATCCTTAGAGAGTTCATTTTAGGCTTATTTTATTCCTCAATCTTTTCTCAACACGCACGTATACATGAATATATTAATTTATTTTTTTAAATTAGAGTAAAATTGATATATTTAGAGCGAGAACAGAAAAATTTGTCAAATATCAAAATTCAACGTTTTTTAAATAGCTTGCCATGAAATCTCAAACAGGCTTCCATATTGAAATAATTACAGCTGTCAAAATTGGCCTAAAATGGGTGTTTTTGACTTCAGAAAGCGACGCTGTTTCGACGTTTTGACGTTAAAAATTGAATGTTATAGATTATTTGGGACTTTTACAATTTAATGAGATCAAAATTAAAGCTTCATATGTCAGATTAGTTATCGAATTTTTAATTTTAAAAATACCCTGCAATTTCCGTAAAAGTTTCATTTTAACAGAATTATGACTTTTCGAAGAGATTGCTTTGGATGGATAACGCGTCATCGTGGATATTAAAAATATGAAGTGTCAAAAAAGGCCAAAAATAGCCGAAAATGGCATATTTCATCGCAAGTTTTTAAAGTTATTCTAGCCGGTCGCGCTTTAAAATTTGGGATAAGAGATAGCTCGAAACTTCTACATTACAGTGCTATAAAACAGATAGCTCCAAATATAGTATTTATAGATGCATTTTTCATTTTAATGTCGGTCTGCAAGCCCTATATTTTCAATATCGGGTATATTTGGAACAGCTGAAAATTGCCGTCAAGATTTCTTTTCATTGTGACTTTATTTGAAAAGATAAAGAAAAGATAATTTAACTTTTGCATTGCCGTATTTTGTTTGCTATCATATAATGTCATCAGATTTCGAGTAAAACGTTTCGTCATCGAGATACCATCATCAAGTTTTCATTTTAAAATATAAACTGGTAATTTTTATTGCAGTTTCGTAAATCTTGCTTCTTCTAACGTATTTATGCAATATTGCTTTAAAAAAATATTAAAGTTTCGACCCAATAAACATCTTCCATCTTTATATTCTTATATTTGGATTTGTAACTTTCTTTGAAAAGATAAAGAAAAAATAATTTAACATTTTCATTGTAGTATTTTGTTTCTTATTATATGGTGTTGTCAGATTTCAAGTACAACGTTTCGTCATCGAGATACCATCATCAGGTTTTCATTTTTAAATATAAACTTGTAATTTTTATTGCAGTTTCGTAAATCTTGCTTTTTCTAACGTCTTTGTGCAATATTACTTTAACCAAATATCAACGTTTCGACCCTATAAAAAAACATCTTCAATCTTTATATTCTTACATTCGGATTTGTGACTTTATTGGTAAAGATAAAGAAAAACTAATTAAACTTTTACATTGCCGTATTTTGTTTCCTATCATATGATGGCGTCAGATTTCGAGTAAAACGTTTCGTCATCTAGATACCATCATCAGATTTTTATTTTTAACTATAAACTTGTAATTTTTATTGCAGTTTCGTAAATCTAGCTTCTTCTAATGTCTTTGTGCAATATTGCTTTAACCAAATATCAACGTTTCGACACTATAAAACATCTTCAATCTTTATATTCTTATATTTGGATTTGTGACTTTATTTGAAAAGATAAAGAAAAAATAATTTAACTTTTGCATTGCCGTATTTTGTTTCCTATCATATGATGTCATCAGATTTCGAGTAAAACGTTTCGTCATCTAGATACCAACATCAGGTTTTTATTTTTAAATATAAACTTGTAATTTTTATTTCAGTTTCGTAAATCTTGCTTCTTCTAACGTATTTATGCAATATTGCTTTAAAAAAATATTAAAGTTTCGACCCAATAAACATCTTCCATCTTTATATTCTTATATTTGGATTTGTGACTTTCTTTGAAAAGATAAAGAAAAAATAATTTAACATTTTCATTGTAGTATTTTGTTTCTTATTATATGGTGTTGTCAGATTTCAAGTACAACGTTTCGTCATCTAGATACCATCATCAGGTTTTCATTTTTAAATATAAACTTGTAATTTTTATTGCAGTTTCGTAAATCTTGCTTTTTCTAACGTCTTTGTGCAATATTACTTTAACCAAATATCAACGTTTCGACCCTATAAAAAAACATCTTCAATCTTTATATTCTTACATTCGGATTTGTGACTTTATTGGTAAAGATAAAGAAAAACTAATTAAACTTTTACATTGCCGTATTTTGTTTCCTATCATATGATGGTGTCAGATTTCGAGTAAAACGTTTCGTCATCTAGATACCATCATCAGATTTTTATTTTTAACTATAAACTTGTAATTTTTATTGCAGTTTCGTAAATCTAGCTTCTTCTAATGTCTTTGTGCAATATTGCTTTAACCAAATATCAACGTTTCGACACTATAAAACATCTTCAATCTTTATATTCTTATATTTGGATTTGTGACTTTATTTGAAAAGATAAAGAAAAAATAATTTAACTTTTGCATTGCCGTATTTTGTTTCCTATCATATGATGTCATCAGATTTCGAGTAAAACGTTTCGTCATCTAGATACCAACATCAGGTTTTTATTTTTAAATATAAACTTGTAATTTTTATTTCAGTTTCGTAAATCTTGCTTCTTCTAACGTATTTATGCAATATTGCTTTAAAAAAATATTAAAGTTTCGACCCAATAAACATCTTCCATCTTTATATTCTTATATTTGGATTTGTGACTTTCTTTGAAAAGATAAAGAAAAAATAATTTAACATTTTCATTGTAGTATTTTGTTTCTTATTATATGGTGTTGTCAGATTTCAAGTACAACGTTTCGTCATCTAGATACCATCATCAGGTTTTCATTTTTAAATATAAACTTGTAATTTTTATTGCAGTTTCGTAAATCTTGCTTTTTCTAACGTCTTTGTGCAATATTACTTTAACCAAATATCAACGTTTCGACCCTATAAAAAAACATCTTCAATCTTTATATTCTTACATTCGGATTTGTGACTTTATTGGTAAAGATAAAGAAAAACTAATTAAACTTTTGCATTGCCGTATTTTGTTTTCTATCACATAATGTCATCAGATTTCGAGTAAAACGTTTCGTCATCTAGATACCATCATCTGGTTTTTATTTTTAAATATAAACTTGTAATTTTTATTGAAGTTTCGTAAATCTGGCTTCTTCTAACGTATTTGTGCAATATTGCTTTAACCAAATATTAAAGTTTCGACCCTATAAAACATCTTCAATCTTTATATTCTTATATTTGGATTTGTGACTTTATTTGAAAAGATAAAGAAAAAATAATTTAACATTTTCATTGTAGTATTTTGTTTCTTATCATATGGTGTCGTCAGATTTCAAGTACAACGTTTCGTCATCGAGATACCATCATCAGGTTTTCATTTTTAAATATAAACCTGTCATTTTTATTGCAGTGTCGTAAATCTTGCTTCTTCTAACGTCTTTGTGCAATATTACTTTAACCAAATATCAACGTTTCAACCCTATAAAAAAACATCTTCAATCTTTATATTCTTACATTCGGTTTTGTGACTTTATTTGTAAAGATAAAGAAAAACTAATTAAACTTTTACATTGCCGTATTTTGTTTCCTATCATATAATGTTATTAGATTTGGAGTAAAACGTTTCGTCATCGAGATACCATCATCAAGTTTTCATTTTTAAATATAAACTGGTAATTTTTAATGCAGTTTCGTAAATATTGCTTCTTCTAACGTATTTGTGCAATATTGCTTTAACCAAATATCAACGTTTCGACCCTATAAAGAAACATCTTCAATCTTTATATTCTTACATTCGGATTTGTGACTTTATTGGTAAAGATAAAGAAAAACTAATTAAACTTTTGCATTGCCGTATTTTGTTTCCTATCAGATAATGTCATCAGATTTCGAGTAAAACGTTTCGTCATCTAGATACCATCATCAGGTTTTTATTTTTAAATATAAACTTGTAATTTTTATTGCAGTTTCGTAAATCTGGCTTCTTCTAACGTATTTGTGCAATATTGCTTTAACCAAATATTAACGTTTCGACCCTATAAAAAAACATCTTCAATCTTTATATTCTTATATTTGGATTTGTGACTTTATTTGAAAAGATAAAGAAAAAATAATTTAACATTTTCATTGTAGTATTTTGTTTCTTATCATATGGTGTCGTCAGATTTTAAGTACAACGTTTTGTCATCGAGATACCATCATCAGGTTTTCATTTTTAAATATGAACCTGTCATTTTTATTGCAGTGACGTAAATCTTGCTTCTTCTAACGTCTTTGTGCAATATTACTTTAACCAAATATCAACGTTTCGACCCTATAAAAAAACATCTTCAATCTTTATATTCTTATATTTGAATTTGTGACTTTATTTGAAAAGATAAAGAAAAAATAATTTAACTTTTACATTGCCGTATTTTGTTTTCTATTATATAATGTCATCAGATTTCGAGTAAAACGTTTCGTCATCTAGATACCATCATCAGGTTTTTATTTTTAAATATAAACTTGTAATTTTTATTGCAGTTTCGTAAATCTTGCTTCTTCTAACGTATTTGTGCAATATTGCTTTAACCAAATATTAACGTTTCGACCCTATAAAACATATTCAATCTTTATATTCTTATATTTGGATTTGTGACTTTATTTGAAAAGATAAAGAAAAAATAATTTAATTTTTACATTGCCGTATGTGTGAAATTTAAAATGGACTGCTATTATTGTCTTAGAAAAACGAATATATCCGAAAAAGTAAAAGCATAAATTGAAAACTACTTATCTGGTCTAAACAAAATTTGGCATACGAATGAAAAATGAGTTATTGTGTGGAACAAGGATTTTTTGTGTTGAAAAAGAGGTTGTTTTTTGCTAGCTGTCATTTTGACAATTTCAAAGTTCAACTATTTCAATTAAACCATTTAATATTAAGTGTTAATTTTGTGAAACATAAATAAAAGGAATAAAAATAAAATACACGCGTTACAGTATTATTGGTTATATATTGACAGCTGTCATTTCGACATTTTTTATGTGTAATAATCGCGTTTATAAAAAAATATTTTGTTGTTTTAGTGTAGTTCTCATATTAAGATTGAAATACTTAAATATCAAATGAAATATTTGTAAATATTTCTTGACAGGTGTTATATCGACAAATTAGGCGATATGTTTTCACATCACAGTCCGAAGGAGTGTGATACAAAAGTAAATAATATAGTAAAACAGAATATTTAAAAAAAAAATTATAAAAAATGAAAAAAAAATTAAAAAAATTAAAAATTCAAATTTTTTTAAATTCTTTTATGTAATGACTTTTACCTTTAGAGTCACGACAGTGACGATCAGGCGATATGCAGCTTTTTGTTATATAAGAGTTATACGAATTAAAGAATACGTATTTTTCATAAGATATTGTAAAGACAATAAACCCCTTCACTTACTGCCCTTTGAAACCGTGATGCAAGATGCAAGACGTGATCTTTTTGGCCAAGGCCTACCGAGTGAGCAAAATAAACCCGAATGTATCGTCAAAAAAATGCACTTTTTGGTCTTTTTTTCTAACCTCATATTTTTAGACAGTTGTCAAATATAATACGTCGGGAAATATCAATGATTTTGAAAAACTTGCTATCAACCTACAGAAAAAGTTTTCAAATAAAACATATCGTCGAATTTAAGGTTTCTAGAAAATTAAAATGTGCTATATCGATTGGGGGGAGTTTTATGGAATACGTAAGGGAAAAAGTGCCTTTTCTCGAAAATGAGGAAAACAAAATTGAAAAATATTGGCAAAATCTAACTTTGGAGCAAGTTTTGAAGCAAGCAGATCAGTTCTTCGAAGAAGAACGGTACATTGAAGTGTACGAAACGTTAAATAAAATAAAATACAGGTAAATGTTTTAAAAGGCTTATAAAATCCAGAAATAGACTATGTAATTCGTTCCAAAAATATCCGGATGCCCCAGATTACGAAACAAAAAGCCATGCATAGAGCTAGGACGAATTAATTATCTTACATACAAAATCCTATTTCGTTTCCAAAATTTTTACTCATCAAAATGCATGCCCAAAGTTGTAACAAGACGACCCTATATATTTTTCCAACAGCTCCCTAATTTTTAGCAAAAACATCGAAGTAATATGGAGATTGGCCAGGGCTCTGTTTAATTTGTCTTTAACCCCCGAAATTTTGCACGACATCAGGAAGCAAATGATCCAAGAAGCGTACGAAATTTTAGAAAAAAGCGGGGAGAAAGGTTTGCACATCAAAAATTTATAAATACCCATAGCTAACTTTTTATTTGTGTTGTTCACACGTGTTTGGTTTTGCTTTCTACGACTTCCATTTCGTTAAGATAAAGATAGTGAAAGCAATGATATGTAAATCTTTTAAAATTAGGAAGAGATAATTTATTCGCCTTAAGAACCAATCAGGTTCCTTTAAAAAAAATACTCATACTATTTGTATGAGTTATTACCTGAAGCGCTTACTACACGCCATATATCAATCCGTCTATAACCGAATTTATGTGCATAATTAAAACTACTACCTCCTATTCTTAACCCGAACGAAATATACGACTATTTTAGCCTCGTTTAAATGGAGCAACAGATTTCTCACTTGAGCATCTGGAAAATGTCGGTATAACTACGGGGGTGTGCCAAAATTGCGGATCCAGGGGGGGAGGCAGTTTCGCCCCCCGCCTGAGCTTACCAAATGGGTGTTTTTTACTGTCTTGAAAATTGTAGGGCATGTGAGTCAGCATTTTTTTTAGAAGTCACTTTTGAGAGTAAGAACATTTTTAGAGCCCGGATACGATTTCTTTTTGTAACCCCTCCCTTCCTCTCCTAACCTTTTTCATACTGTATAGAAAGGAAATTTTATAGTGAACTGATCGATATGTATTGTCATATATATCAAGTAATTTAATTACGTTTCGAAATTTACCGATATAAGAATCTAGAGAAAAAAACACCTGCGAAATCTTACAGATTAAAATTAGACTACATAATTTTAAAAATAATCCTATAGGTTTCTAAATTAAGTCGCCGTACCGTGACTATGACTAACTACTCGTAGGTCTATTTTGCTACTATCTAGTATAAACTTGTCTGGTCCCAGTTAAAATTATTTTATGGTTGACTGAAGTTTCTATGAATCACCACCATAAGATTGGGAGATCGAGTAAAATCTCAGTAATAAAACTGTATAGGAGTACATGGGCGCGCATGTACGAGTGTACACCAAAAAGTGTAACACTTTTATATTTCTATTTATATAATAATAAACGTATAGTCGACTTATCAATTCACTTCAATGTTAAGAAGTGAGCAAGAAATAAAACATCTCCTATAAAGAACAATAGACTCTAATATGTTGTCAGGTTTCGTTGCTAGAAATGAAGTTCTAGATTTATCTCTACGTGTAAACGGCAACGTTGTTCTACCGTCTACATGATTGTTTCTCTTCTAGGGGAAAATCAAGCCAATTATCATAAATGGATGGCCGTCATAACCAACAGAAAAAACGGTCTTGAAAGTTTGGAGGCCAAGATAAAAGGATATCCCACAATACGAGATCACCTTATACAAGCCAGTAACGACAATCCTAGGGACTTTACAGGTACCAGGACATCTTCATATTTATAGTCTATTTCAGAAAGGTGTAGAGTAATAAAATGGGAAATTCCGTCCAGTTCGGCTCAATTTCGGCATCGGCCATAGGCGCAGGTAAATTTTGTGCATTAAATTATTTATGATAACTAACCAAAGAAAAAAAAGAAGATAATTTTATAAAGAAGGATCTATTAGCTATAGCAAATTTACACAAACATCGTTTTATGAAATATGCCGTGGAAGATATAGCTGAAAAACATAGTGTACACCGCCATATCATTGCGAACTAAATCCTATTGAACTTATATAGGCACAAGTGAAAGGATTTGTAGCAAGACACAACACGACATTCAAAATGAAAGACGTTAAGCTACTGTTTGATCAAGCCAATAAGGAAGTGGCACCAGAGAACTGGCCAAAAGCAGTCCATCATGTCATTAAAGAAAAGGAGAAAATGTGGGATCTTGACCACCTGATCGATCGGACCGTCGACGCGTTAATTATATAACGTCAAGAGAAGTTGACAGTTCTTTAGATGACGAAGAGTATTATGATTTTTTATAATTTAATTTCTGTATAATGTATTTTTTGTAATTTGTATTTTTTTATAATGTTTAATAAAAAATAAGTGCACATTATGCACAAAACAATAGGCAAAACCCATAAATTGACTCAAACCCGGGTGGTACTACCTGCACTTGATGAAAATAAATAATTTTGTAATGCAATCAATACCAAATTATGAAAGTGGCTTAAATATTCGTTGGGTCACTATGTAGCCCCTTTGCATACCTAATGAGCTTTTATTACTCTACACCTTTCTAAAATAGACTATTGTAAAATTTACTTAAACCAGGATTTTTTTTACATTTGACATTAAATTAAAAAAAAATTAATAATATTTTTAGTTCAATATATGTTGGGTAGATGGCACTATGAAATGGCTAATTTGACGTGGCTTCAAAGAAAAATAGCAAAATACCTTTTTCACGAACCGCCAACGTCAACTTATAACGAAGCTTATAAACATCTGTGCAAAGCTGAAGAATTGAATCCTCGATCGTTTTTGCCCAATATCTATTTGTTGGGTTGTGTATGTATACATCTTGGGCAATATTACCGGTAACTAGAATTATTTATTATTATCCGTCTCTTTATAAAGTTTATTGTTTTTTTTTTAAGGGCAAAGTACTACTTGAATATGGCTTTGAATTTACCGTCTCATAGTGAATGTGAAAAATGCTGTGTGACAAAAGCAAATAGCCTGTTACAGAAATTGGAAAAATATGACTTGGGAATGGATCTGCTATTCGAGAATATGTCCTTTGTTCATGGTTTTGAAAGTTAATTTAAAACAATGAAAATATATTAAAATATTGGGTAAATATCTATTATACGCTCACCACTCCAAAAGTGATAATTTTTCCATGAACGATGCATTTTGGGAAGAATATATATAGAAAAAAGTCATCACTAGTGGAGTGATATGCATATACAGGGTGTTCTTTAATGACGTGCTAATATTTTAGGGTGTGATTCCTCAAGTCATTTTATGAATAAAAGTTCATATAAATATATGTCCTAAACGGCTTAAATTTTTTGCTACTGGGTGTTAAATTTTTTTTTCTTTAATTCGTTTTTTGTAATATCTTCGAAAGTACTTTAGATAATACTTTCAATTTTGGCATGTGCTAATAGGGCATAAAACCACATGTTTTAGGTATAAAAGTTATTTTTTGTCCCACCAGTGGCGTCCCTGCAAATATGTCTTCTGATATTTTTTAGAAAAAGTGGTACGCCACTGACATTTTTCCATGTGGATATTATTTCTAATTAGCCTGGTTAATTCTGCCTAAAAATGGTCTCTTGCGCTTTTCTTCCCAGGCACCCCATTTTTAATTAAAATAATTAAATTAGCTTCATTTTGCATACCTATTAAGTGAAGGTGGTCATTTCCAACATTTTTTATAAAACAAAATTTTGCATTATCAATGTAAATAATAATAAATAGCAGAGCTTTTGAAATTTGAGAACTCCCTATGGCTTACCAGTTGTAGATAATAAAAAACTTCTAAAAACCTTTATTGTACAAAATTTAATGCTTTACAACATTTGTAAAAAACTTTTTGCCATATTATTTTTCGTTTAAGAGTTATAGCCCAAAAATATATTTTAAACCCCATTTGGAGAGTTTCTGTAACTCTCTTCGGGACTCTCTTGCGTGGGTTGGATGCAAAATAGTACTGAAGTATTCTTTCAAACAAGAAAATGTACCTTCCACCCAAAAAGCCTCTTTCTAACTAAAATTCTTTGTTAAGTGTTTCCTTTATTGGACTATTTAATATTATTATTATTAACAGCAGTAAAAATAAAGGAAATCAATCAATAAATAATCAAATATAAAAAGTAATCTCAGCCTTTATTGCTGTATTAAGTTATTGAAATGTTTTATTGCAGTATAAATGGCAGTAAAATTCATGCAATATAATCAAATTGCAATATAAATATTTCAATATAAGCTATTATTAGTTTTATAAGTATTAAGCAATTGTAAGGTCAACCATTATGAAATTGCATTACTTATATGATTTCAGTTTGAAAAATTTAGCACAGCAAAAAAAATTATTTTCTAAGAAATGAGATAGATTGGGATAAATTGATGATATTAATGTCAGTTTCAGTTGCCTTTTGCTGGTAAACTTTACCAGTTTTGTAATATATTAAGCAAGTTTCCAAAGTCTATTGGTTCTGACCTTTAAAATTAAATATCCTGTTTCTAAAGTGAAACAAGGTACCTACTTAATAATGCAATTTTAATAACAGATAGTATACCAAGTACAACAAAGTTTGTATTTTAATTTTAATTGGACTGATTATTGTTATGATGATTTAACTAGAATAAACTTACCTCCAAACAACATGTCATGTAGGGAACCATCATCATCAAAATCTGGATCATCAGCATCAAAATGAATGTCATCCTCAAACTCTGTAAAGCCTTCGAGGTGATCTAGATTGGTGTTACTTTCTACCCTCAACATCTGATAAAATACAAAAAACAAATATATTAACTTTTTTACAACCTATTTAAAAAAATTGTGCCACTCTGTAACAGCCCAGACAGGTGACTGTTTTAAATTACTTTTCAACAAATAAAACCGTTTTATTGTGACCATGTGACCGTACAATCGGGTAATCTTTTGTTTTCAAACAAATCGACTGTTGATGACTTGATAAATGAGGGTTAAGGTCAAAGTAACTTTCTATAATTTTGGCTCACTATGTAAATAAATTCAATTAGCTTTTCGATTTCTATAAATATTTAGATTTGGGTGAAATGCCATGAAACCGCAAGGCTTTTCCAATGTATTTACAAAATTATCTTTCGTCTGTTAAAATTAAAAATGTTGAAATCAAAACAATGAACTTCTAACCTAGATACCAAGCATTATCAGTTTTTTTCTTTGCTTGTAGTAGTATTATATGTAAACTCTAGGACAAAACTCAATTGAAAGTACTTAACTTTAGCGTTTTTTTCAAGATTTACCTTAAAACTGCTTTATTATTAACTTTTTTTCAACAAAAAATAAAATATAACAATCACGAACACTGAAGTAACAGCTGACCACCAACGAACCAAACCAACTGTAAAAAATAGGAGGTAATTTTTATTGCTTCATTGTTCTTACAACATGCTATCCTTCCTTGGTTCTTCTGCCAGTGAATATGCTGGTTATGTAATAAACAGAGACAGAACTTGTATGTTCTTTTCTGGGCGATAAGAATATTTGTTAAGCGAACTAGCTTCTAGCTGGAATCAGACAAAGATAACAAATATCATGGGTTAAAGGCAGGAGAAAGAGCAACGCTCCTCAGAGATATGGGAAAAATTATATTAAACTAGCGCATTCGCCGTTTCTGTGACTGTCGTGAGCGACAGTGACGACCTATCATTCCTTTGTGCTGTGGTGTTATACGACCTATCAGTCCTCTGTGGTGTTAGTGTGTTCGATGCACAGAGGAATGATAGGTCGTAGCTGTCTGGTGCTGTTTGCTAATGGCCATTGGTCATTTCCAACATTCAGCCAGCTTAATGTAAGTACGGACATACAGTATATAGTATATAATAATATATACGCAGTGACAAGAACGACAGAATTGTGCGCTGGCATCATTCAGATATTTTAAATTAAGGGAATTAAGTTAACCAAATTGTTAATCATTCCTTAGAGTTCGTAGGGTTTGAATAATTCCTTAATCAGATAATTTGTATTACTGATTTAAAATACGGTTGGAAGCTGAAAAGCTAGAGGCAATTAAAAAAAGAGACAGAAGCACAGAGGAATGATAGGTCGTCTCTGTCGCTAAAGTGAAAGATTTTTAAATCAAGAAGGCCATTTAAAAAATTCTTTGTGTCGACATTTCAAATTTTAACCTAACCTAAAAGAAAACTTTAAAATGAATTTATATTCTAGCAAATTAAAAATTATTTTTCAACCCTCGATTCCAGAAAAATCCTTCAAAAGATGTCAGGACTGCAACTTTCACTTGGTATAATAAAACCACATATTATTAAAAATCCAATATCGTTGGAGGCCATTCGAAATATAATTATCAAAGAAAATTTCAAAATAGTCAGATCAAAAAGAAAACATATTACAGCAGCAGAGGCCCAGCACTTTTATGAAGAACATAAATTCAAGTTTTTTTACAATAGATTGGTTACTTTTATGGTAAGGTAGGTGTAATTTGTAGGAAAAATGCAACTAGTCATTATACTAGACTATTACAGTGGGCCTTCCGATCTCTACATTCTTGCCAAAGAAAATGCCATTAAAGACTGGAGACGTTTGATGGGGCCCACAAAGGTTTACCGAGCTCAGTATGAAGCACCCAATACCATCAGAGGACAATTTGGTTTGTCTGATACGAGAAATGCTACACATGGTTCAGGTATAACAAACAAGTTTTTATCATGTGTTTTAGAATACATTCTTAATAAAACGTTTTTTTCTAGATTCTCCAGATAGCGCCAAGCGGGAAATAGGCATTTTCTTTCCAGAATTTGAGTATGAGAAATGGTTTAAAACTGAAGAACCAAAGTTTCGATCTGATAATTGTAAATTTATTCCAGGAAAGTTCTTACATTTAGTAGCATCTTGATAATAGAATATTATTAGGTAAATCAAGTTTTTTTTAACCTTTCCAACTCAGCAGTCATCTATAGAAAGTTTATAGGAAAAAAAAATCTGTTTTATCTACAATAATTTATTTAATTTTTTTAACATGGTCATTGTATTTACAAATAAAGTTAAAAATCACAGACACACTTTCTAGGTCCCAATTTAAAAACATATTTAACAAAAATAATATTAGGCAACAATTTTATGGTCAATAGGCTGTTTTTCTAGTTTTTGCCATACCTAATTCTATTCCTAATAATTAATAATAATTTAAATGAGTTTTCTCAAAAATGTGAATGTATCACATTTCTGTAGTCTTTGTGCTGTTGTGATAACTTCCATTTTAAATTCCCAGTGTTAAAAATCCGTAAAATGTTTTATATAACTTTTAAATAAACAGTTCCTTTCTGAGAAAATGATAATTCTTTACTATATTTACACGCACGATTTTCCACAGAAAAATGTTGCTTGTTTCCATACCATTGGTTAAAATCAGTTGAACATTTTTTCACAACGAAATATAAAAAAAAATGTTAAAACCATACTCAGCACCACCACACAATTCTTTTATATGGAAAATGGTATAAAAAATTATCCCTATAATAGTTCAGGTTCAGAATATACTTCTACATAGAAAAATAACGAAGGCGACTCATATTTTAGGCATTTATTTTAACGAAAACCTTGGGTCTCTGAAAGACCTTGATACCCCCGTCGATTCTCTTTAATTCTTCCTCAATTTCCATTTTTCTTTTTCTCATTTTCAGCGTGTCGTTTCTCACTGGCATCATGTTTAATTCTTGTATCCTATCTGCATAACCTGCAAGACAACATAATGCTCAAAGAAAACATATTCACTGGAGAAACTACTAAGTCACTTACTTTGTCTTAAAACTCGTAAAGTTTCTTTCCTCTCCTCCTCAGGTAATAAAATATGCCCAGGGGGACAGTCTGAGTCCGGGGAATCTAGAACATCTTCTTT
The DNA here is from genome assembly GCA_935413205.1 of Polydrusus cervinus. Lineage (NCBI taxonomy): Eukaryota > Metazoa > Arthropoda > Insecta > Coleoptera > Curculionidae > Polydrusus > Polydrusus cervinus. Next base: position 60,349,637 of record OW284515.1, read on the forward strand.
CTTGTCCCTCAGGTATTTAGGCACAACTCCCCTTTGGTACGTCGCTGGAGCTTGGGATATAACTTTTACAGGGCTCTGCTTCGACGGTCTTGGCTTAATGTTATATTTGTTTTCTTTGATAAAATCCTTGTCATCTGTGGCTAAAAAATGTTTATTTATTATTTTCATTATATTTAATATTCTCAAAATATTAACTTACTTAAATTTTCCATGTTCTCTGTAATATCGAGAACTTGGTCGCCTTGTCCGTTGAGCAAAATTCTTGGACTAGACCTGTCCCCTTTAGTTTTTGACGTCAAAATTCCTGGACTGGGGTATTTTATGACGCCGGTGTCATATAAGTGGCACAAATTTTCTTCCCTCTCAGTCTGCATAGCACGATGTGTTACTTTGTTGTCTTCGTCTATAGTATGGGCGTTGGCGGTATCTCTTCTTTTGTTTGTGGCTTTACCTGTATTATAAAAATATATGGAAACAAACACTATATGATTGTACCTTCGCCATTTGGTCGCGAATAAAGAAAATGCATGTTTGTTGGCTTAGTTTTCAAGATTTTTTTAAAATTAGAATTGCGACTTTTAAACTAAAACATAACGCGGTCCGTATATTACAAGAAAACAAACCTTTCTGTTGTCCTGTCTCGTTATGCTTTTAATTACCTTTGTTAAGTTTCTTGGCTATGGTTGAATTTTTCGGGACCACTTTATCCTCTTCACCTTTTTGAAGCATATTAGCAGGTTCATTTCTTAAGTTTCCTGTGCTTCTACTTACATTACTTCCCCTGGATCCTGGTACATTTCTGTATTTTTCGAGATTTGTCCGTTTTCGGGGCTGGATCACCCCGGCCTCCTGAAGGATGCCTTGCATTTGCTTTATAGATTTAACGTTTTCTTTAATGAAATTTCGCCTGTAAACAGGTTCTGAAATTAAGGTTATAGTCAAGTCAACATAAAATTTGCGAAATGACAAGAAATTCGCCTTATTTTAAAAGATCAAAAATACTCAGTTAAAAATAACATTGTATTTAGTTATTTTTAACTGAAAAATCAATGAGATCTAACCTAAGATTGTAAAATAGGCTTCTTCTGGATAAAATCAGATTTATCGAGAAGTGAGGATAAATTTCCAGGTTAATATTTAAAAATTGTACTCACTTGGCTCGGGGAAAACGCCCCTCAAAGTTGTAGAATACATACTGATTCATGGAGTTATGAAATTTTGAAATTTAGCACTTCGTTTCAACCCCTTTTGACAATAAATAAAAAATTTGGCATCTCTTTTGAACACCAGCCGCTCAACTTTACCGACCATGAAACCACCAGCAAGCAACAATATGGATAACTTTACGAAGAAACACCTTTGCCGAAAAATAACCTTTTAATTAATAATGAAAGAACACTTTATTCTGCGTGTGAAAACATCAATAAACTGGTAATTTTGGAAAAATGTAAACATTTTTAAATCAAAACAAACTTTACGTTACCAAGGATACATCAGCTGTTTCTTGTTTATCTTACCCCCTTCACAGAACAGTAATAGTTTTCTTTGTTCAATGGCGTTGCTATTAATATCTGACCTAATTTGTGGCTTGGAAGTTAAGGCCATTAAATAAAGTGTCACAGATGATGCACAGAGGAGTGGTAGGTCTATACGATTGTACAAAGTAAATCGTATTTTTGTTTTCAACGTAGGGATTTTGTATGCTGCTGCAGAGAAATTATTTTAAAAGAACGCTGCTCGAGAACCTTTATAGAAATAATACAATAATAATTACATCTTGGGTTTGTTCGGTCCAGTTTGAATGTAAAAAGTAATGAAGAACAATGAATATTAATTTAATAATTTAAGAAATAATGTGAACTTCAATAGAACAAAAGTGATTTATATTCACAATATTATTTATTTATTTTTTTATTAGAAAAATGAAATTAATGTGCTTTCAAGTGATTGAAGTTCTGCAGCCTATAATATTAACTACAAAACTGTTTACAATATACCTACTGAACAGATTTAATTAATTTACTAGAACCTAGTAGAACCACGTTGTATGTATATATTATGCTAGTAGAACCTTAAATTATTTTACAAATACTATTCTTGACACCATGGCGAATGCACTACTGAAAATAAAACGGTTTAAATAAATCGCCTTCGCCTGTTCGTCAAGAATAAACTAATTTTATACAAAATCATTGATAATAAAGTTAAAACGTCTAAACCCCTAAGTACACACAGACAAAGGATTTACCAGGCAATTGGATTCGAAAAAGAACCTTAAAAATATCAAGGGTAAAAAAATTAACCAGCCAACCTACTAGAACTAGACCTAATTGAGTTAATTATGTATATAGAACATCCTGTTTGCCATGAAGGCTTTTAACTTATTAAAGGAAGACGCCGGAATTTACATGAAGAGGTTTTTAAAAGGTTCTTAACTAAATTACAACACTTATTAGGATAGAAAATAGAGATGAAAGGAATAGCCAAGGCAATTATTTAATTTGTTTATTAGTTCTATTTTTATATTCTTTAATACATAATGCAGGGTTGGGTTATTAAAAAAATATAGTAAATTTTGTCAATCAACTACTATTTTTTTTAACGAAATATTTTATTCTTTTAAGAAGTCTTTGATAATTTATTCTGCTAGAGTAGGCAATAGCTATCAGGGAACGGAAAACATTTGCTATATAGTGCGAAACCACTTGTGTAACCCCAGGCCATTAATTTTTTTTGGTTAAAAGCCATCCAGTTACCGATTCCAGGCCATTCCAAGTTATAAATTCCAAAAAGGCGGAATGGCCAGTGCAGGACTTACCCAGTTTAAAAAACACCTTATTTTTAAATATTAGCTAAAAGGAAGTATTCCATATGGAATCATTCACCGTGTCTGTCTGTCAGTTCATCTGTAATATATTTAATTATAAAAAGGACCATTTCAGGAGTTTCCATAAGCGCATTGACTACACTTTTACTTCAGTAAGTTGATATTCAAAGCTTCAATACAGTTTCTTAAGTGGGTGGACCCCCCCCCCCCAACGCCCCCCTCTTTCCGTATTCAAATGGGAACAATTTAATGGTACAACCATAATCTTTATATTGTATTTTTTTTAATGGGCAAAAATAAATTTTTCGTTTAATGATAACGCAACATGACAAAAAAAAACAAATACAAAAAACTTACTTTCTACTTAAAGTAATAAATTTATAGAACAAACAAAAAGGAGTTCAAAAAATATAAAGTATATTTTTGGTTTAATAATAACGCAACCTGACAAAAAAACAAATACAAAAAACTTACTTTCTACCTAAATTAATAAATTTATATTTCTTTTCTTGTTTTTGGCAAATCGGGGGGGGGGGGGGGGAGGTCTATGCCCGCTAAGATTGAAAAAGTTGTTTATATGCACTCTTGCAATATCATTGTCTAGTTTAGTTCATACAGTATCGTTATTATTTTTTTGTAAATACATATTTATTATGTACGTTCACCACGTCATCAAAATTGATGATTTTTTCAGTACGATGTCTATTTTGGGAGGAAACTACGAATCTGCAAGCCGGTTTTCCCGGCAACTCCAAATTTTGGAAATATTCCTTTCTATAGTGCCGTTTTCTAGAGGTTTATAAGTTCTTGGAAAATAATTTTTTTCGCGACTGCTATAATTTTTAAAGCGAGGCTAGTAAAACGCCAACCCTGGATTTTACTTCTAACCCCCCGGACCGTTGAAGGCTATAAATTCAAAAGAGGCGTGTAACTTTTTATTGTTCCCCGGTAAGACTTGGCGGCCTGTAAAAATAAATCGCGTCGAAAAAAGGTCGTAAACCAGCCCCACTTCCTATGGGTGCGTGTGCTGGAAAAAACGCCTCGTTCCACTTTGTGAAAATTACTTCGAGTGTTTTTCTCGTTAGGTTTTCATTAAGTTTTTTACTGGTTTTTGATGGCGGTGTTACGTTTTTCTTGTTATTGGGATTTTTTTTTGGCTGAAATTAGACTCTAAATCTGTGACGAATATTTTTAATTTTAAGAAAATAGTTCCCTTTTTAAAAAATTATTCATGATTATATTTTGTAAAAAATTATTTCAATTTATTAAATTTTAGCTACAATTGTGCCGTTTTTCCAAAAAAATATTATTCTTAATAACTTATGTTTATTTTTTCCACAGTCACATTACAGTACTTTTCAGCGAAATTAAATTTTAATATTGCCACTACCTTCCCACCCCCGCCGCTACTGTTTCAGAAAGTTTGAAATTGTCAGACAGCAAAGAATCCAGTGACGACTAATGTGATAAAATTTTGGGTACCTATGTCAGATCTGCAAATAAAAAATTATAACATAAATACCCACTCTTAACGCAGGATCATCTAAAGTATGTACTCAACCAGGGGCGCGCCAACGAAATTTGCCGCCCGGGTGCAAGATCTTATTTGCCGCCCCTATGTATGTCGACAATAAAACATTTAATTTTTTTTATATTCCTAGCTGGTTCTTTATTAAAAAAAAATTTATATTTGTGAAAAATATGAATATTGGTGTCAATCCAAAATTTTAACATAAGACGTATGTATGACTCTAACCAGCGTTTTCCGGGCTCGGTATTTCATGATTAAAAATAAAGTAAATATCGCTCACCACGCCAAAATTGATGATTTTTTCAGAAATCATGTATTTTAGGAGCGTAGATCTAAAAACAGTTTTTTGTGCAAATGCTTAGGTTTTGAAATACTCCTTCTTATAAATGTAGTTTTGTATATTCATAATAAAGCATTCTCGTTTCTTCCCGCACTATATTTTATATTATAAATTATCACACTTCATCCATAAATAATGTTTGAATTAACATTTTTTACTTTAATTTTTCTCTTTAAAAATAAATACCTAATTGTTTTTTGTTTTTGTTGTAAAACTATTTTATTGCATGGGTTATATTTTTGTTGATTTAAAATAGCTCTAAAAAAGGGAAAATGGAACAGACAAGTATATAATAGAAAAATACTATTATTCTTTTTACTCTTTTTCCTTTAAAATTGCATCATAAATCAACAACTAAAACGATATGAGTCCGAAACCTTAATCTCCATATAAAACAGGACTTTTAGAAGGAAAAGTTTAAAAACTAAACGTTTCCTATAAGAAGAGAGATATTTAAAGATTTAAATTAGAGTCCAAACGTGAGACGAAAAATTAGGTTTCAATTAGACTTTTAGACTCGAGTTCCTAGGCTTAAATACGCCACTGCTCGTTAGTGATGTGATGCGCAATATTTCACGCACTGTGATTTTTTCACTAATACAAAAACATGTTATATGATTATAATTATTATTATGAAAAAACGAGGCGGCTTTTGCCGCCCCAGAAATTTGGCGCCCGTGTGCGGTGCATTCCTTGCACCCTCGGCTTGGCGCGCTTCTATACTCAACTATTTAATATTCTTCAAAAACAGAGAATTATAAGGAGGATGCATTAGTTCTACAATCTACATTATTTTATATTATACCGGGTGTCCTAAATAGTCGGGACATATCAAACATACTATTTTTTAATTAATAATTTAATAATAATATTATGTTCTAATTCCCACCAAATGTTACGCTTATTGTTTATGAGAGACTATGGGTAGCCTTTCTTACAAAATATTAAATATCAAGCCTCTTGAGTAAAAATGGCCAGATTTTTCAAATCCGAAATCCTTTTTTTTAGTTTGGCTCTAAATATTCAGGACCGTAATGATGTAAAAAGATAACTTGAAAAAATGTGTCATTATATGACCAAACGTTAAATTTTCAAAATTCTTTAAATAATAATAAATTTCTAAAGCTTACAAGTCCCGAAAACTGTTTTTGAAATTCCAAATCCGTATTTAAAAAAATTTACTTAAGGTTGGTATCTAAAGAACGAAACGTCGAATTTAAAAACTAATATCGCCATCTTGTAGAACATAAAAAACGGCTTCCAGAAAATGTTTTTATTTTTTTTCCTAAATCAAAAATGAAGGCGTCAAAAATTAAAACCCAAAACTAAAAAATTCAGTTTTTTTTCGGATATCTCCGATGGTATTCGGAATATTGACAATTATCTTTTACCAAAATATTAAGGCCCCAATATATGCAACGTTGCCTCAATATAACCATCTACGTATCTCTTACCGTTTTCGAGATCCCCTTTTACGCACACGAATTTGTAGCATCCTGTATAAAAGTTACAACTTCGGGTTTAATATTTTAAAACGTAACTTTTTATAAAATAGTAGAATTTAGTGTCCGTTAAAATATATAAACAAAAGAAGCTTAGCGGCAAGCGGACAGAGTAGTGCGTCTATATTTTGCATTAAAGTACACAGGGACTCCAAAGGTAATGGAATCCCTGGGGCACAGGTAGACAATGACAGGCTATTTCGGTCTTGTTAGAACTCATCAGAAAGTCATAACCCGTAAGCGACCCCCAGTATAGCGAGCCTGTTCTTTCAAGGCGTTTTTAAGAACTAAAAACGCGATGAAAACCCAGTAACGCAATCATAAGGAATCAACTCAATACAAAAGATATAGCCATCTAACGTGAAAACGTAGAAATATAAATAAATCTAAATAAATCAAGGACGGAACGGCCACTTCACCAGTATAGGAAATATTTTTTCTCTTCTCCATACATCTCCAGCTTTGTGGATTCAGATCTAGATCGCGCTGTAGTCGCCCACCGGTTTGCAGCGCTATTCCGTAATGCCGTGTGTAAGTATAAATAAAATAGTAGAATTAAGTGTCCGTTAAAACATATAAACAAAAGAAGCTTAGCGGCAAGCGGACAGAGTAGTGCGTCTAGTCGCTTACGGGTTATGACTTTCTGATGAGTTCTAACAAGAACGAAACAGCCTGTCATTGTCTACCTGTGCCCCAGGGATTCCATTACCTTTGGAGTCCCTGTGTACTTTAATGCAAAAGATAGACGCACTACTCTGTCCGCTTGCCGCTAAGCTTCTTTTGTTTGTAAATTTTTATTTTTAAATACTAATTAAATAAGTCCTTCTTCAGCAAATTCCTGAACTACCCTGTCCGCTACTGGATGAATGTGTTTTTTGATTTAGAAAATCTGGATATATTTAATATTATCGAAAAGTTTATCACCAGGAAGAAATAATGTGAAATTTATCGTTGACGCATTTTTGGCAATAACATTAGTATTTTTAGCAACATTATATTGTATATGACAAGGTTAACATATAGCTTTGCTAAATGGACTATAGTAGGATTGAACAGAAGGCCACTAATGATAATCACAACACATGTTTTACGCCCCAGTAAAATATTTATTATTTAAAATAATATTTAAAAAAAGAATAAATGGTAATGTAAATGTTTTTTCAAATAATCAAAACCAATATCATATAAAGTCATTGTCATTATTAATTTATTTGGTCTTTGATGTTTTTTTAATTTGTAAATATTATACGTACATGCGGGCATTATACTTAAAAGTGTTGTTTACAACAACTAGGATATATCCGATACATCATTGATATTTTGCCAAGTCTAAATCGGACTGCACAATATTTTCAAGCATATGACATGACAAAGTGGCAATTTTTAGACTAACCAGCTTATATCCAGTGTCGGAACGTGCATCATGGTGTCTGGCAAGTGGTTATTGATAATGGCAACACAAAACATATCATGGGTCTGCTCAAAACCATACCCTTTTATTGTCACTGAAAATTAATCTAACGATGTCAACAATAATGATGATTTATCAACAACCATTTAATAACCGTCGCATAACAAGTACTTGATAGTAAGAGCATGCATAATGCAACAAGTGCAATTATAATTACTCATAATATAAACAAGACCTGTAATTAGGAATTCGTAATAACAATAATGTCATTTTAGTTTTAATATTTATGAAAAATCACAATCAACTTTAGTAATTAGTATACAGGGTGTTCCTTAATGATGTGATAATATTTTAGGGTGTAATTCCTAAAGTCATTTTATGAAGAAAAGTTTATATAAACATATGTCCTAAACGGCTTAAATTTTTTGCTACAGGGTGTTGAATTATTTTTTTTTAATGCGTTTTTTGTAATATCTCCGAAAGTACTTTAGATAATATTTTAAATTTTGCTAATAAAACATAAAACCACATGTTTTAGTTATAAAAGTTATTTTTTTGTCCTATCAGTGGCGTCCCTGCAAACATTTCCTAGGATATTTTTTAGTATAAAAGTGGTACGCCACTGACATTTTTCCATGTGGATATTATTTCTGATTAGCCTGGTCAATTCTGCATAAAAATGGTCTCTTGCGTTTCTCTCCTCAGGCACACCGTTCTTAACTAAAATAATTAAATTAATTAGACGGGCGGAAGCATGCCTATTAAATAATGAAAGTGGTAATTTCCAACAATTTTTATAAAACAAAATTTTGTATTATCAATGCTAATAATAATAAATAGTAGAGCTAAGTATACTAAAAATTTGTAATGGTTTTAGAAACTCGAATATGATTCTTGAGTTTAAAGAAGCTTCTTTTAGATGGCACTGGCATGTCTACACAAACGAGCGCCAAACGATTAAATTATTTGCTGCAATCGAAATTGGGGTACCTACCCAAAAAAAATTTTTTTGAGCAACTTTCTAAATTTTTTAAATAATTTTCATTAGAATACTATTTTAGCATGACAAGGGGTTTTTTCCGCATTTGCATATTTTTTCCACGGCACACGGCACTGCAAAGGGCAACGCATCAGTAATGTTTGCTGAACATACATATTTACATTTTAATGTTTTAAAATAGTTTAAAATAGTCGGATACTATAAATTAGGCCACGTGCATCAACAACTTCTGTTTATTGTCTGATCTCATTTTTTTTATATAAACATTTCGCATCGGTTATGCTATAGCTGAGCGTCCACAACGTCGTCGATGCATCGCGACGCCGGCGCCACAACCCTTTTTAAATATATAAAAGGTATGCACAATTTACCTCGTGAAGAAGGCAACAAAATTTCGGGGCCACGCCCAAAGTTCGTTTAAAATTCACCTAACTACTATCAAATTTCGAAAATTAAATTATAACCTCTCCCCCTCTGCATGGTTGGATTAAATCTGTTTTTGTAAATGTTTTTTTTTTACTTTTTTTTTGATATTCCTATTCTTTATTTAGAAAAAAAAACATTTTTTATATTTGTGAAAAATATGAATATTGGTGTCAATCCAAAATTTTAACATAAGACTTATGTATGACTCTAACCAGCGTTTTTCGGGCTCGGTTTTTCATGATTAAAAATAAAGTAAATATCGCTCACACGCCAAAATTGATGATGTTTCATAAATCATGTATTTTAGGAGCGTAGATCTAAGAGCAGTTATTGGTGCAAATGCTTAGGTTTTGAAATACTCCTTCTTAAGTGCCGTTTTGTATATTCATAATAAAGTATTCTCGTTTCTTCCCGCACTATTTTTTTTATCATAAATTATCACACTTCATCCATAAAAAATGTTTGAATTAAAATTTTTTACTTTAATTTTTCTCTTTAAAAATAAATACCTAATTGTTTTTTGTTTTTGTTGTAAAACTATTTTATTTTTGAATACTCCTTCTTTCGTGCCCTTTTGTGTATTCATAATAAAGCATTCTCGTTTCTTCCCACACTATTTTTTTAATTATAAATTATCACACTTCTTCCAAAAAAAATGTTTCAATTAAAATTTTAATTTAATTTTTCTCTTTAAAAATAAATACCTAATTGTTTTTTGTTTTTGTTGTAAAAATATTTTATTGCATTGGGTTATATTTTTGTTGATTAATAGCTCTAAAAAAGGAAAAACGGAACAGACAAATGAAACAGGACTCAAAATCTCGATACACCATCACTTTTATAGGAAATGGAAGGTAACAATCAACATTTAAAAATTTTTACGTGTCACCTTTATAAATAACGCCATATAAAAAAAAACACAAACGACAATTTTCGGTTTTTTAGTCTCCAAATGGCGCATCTTCGCCCTAATTTTAATTTCACCCTGTATACACATTATATTTTTATAGCAGATAACCAGCGTTCCTCGTAAAGATTTGGTATAACGCAACTAACTTTTTTCTTCAAAATAGCCTTGAAAAACTCGTAAAAAATATGCTTTGGCAATACATCGTTCAGATTTTATTTGAAGGGGGTAGTTTTATGAAAAATAAAAATCTTTTATTATCTAATAAAAAAGTGCGACGGTAAAAAAAATATTTTAAGCATAATAATTTACTTCTGTGGACGTCAATACAAACAAAACTTAAAATAAAAACTTCTTTTGGGGTTTAGAGTGGGTGGTGCAGTAGTGCAATGCCATTGACAGGTTTCTGTTTTTATTTTAAACAACAAATAATAAATGATCAAAATCATAATCCTGACGCGTTTCGCTGAAACCCAACACTTAAGAAAACCATCGTAAAAAAACATAGGCTGTAATCGCTACCAGAACCAGGTAACCTGACTCTCCACCCAAAAAAGCGACTGCGACTCCTCCGTATAAAAACGTATTATCAAACCCATCAATTTTGGGTAAAGTTTTTTTCTTTTATGACTTTTCTCGACAATGATGTTTTTTTATTAGTTTCTTTATTGTTTTCGTGGTATTAATTCCGGTAGTACTAAAACTGGTTCCGTCAGTGTATTATCGATGAACACGTTTGGTGGTTTGGTCATTGAATCTTGAACCAGAGGCGTAACCAGAGCTCTGTTACTGAGCACCTTGCAACACAGCTCGCGTCCCCGTAATCAGGCGAAAAAATAGACAATTTTTTCTTAATTTTTCGCTCGCAGTCCTGAAAATTACCAGATGTGCCTCTGGAGTACCTTTATACATGATAAAATTCCGTCTAATGAAATAAAAGTAGGAAAGTTATTTTTAAATTCCACGTATATTTTGAATACATTGTCATGTGTGTAAACTCCATTAATTTTGAGATATTGACGTTCTAAATATGACATTTTTAGAATAATGGTTTCACCTCACTATCTTCCCTCTTTATTCTCTATCCAAAGAGACAAACTCCCGGTTTAAGATGTTAAACCATAAAAATGTATACAAAATATACGTAGAATTTTATAGGAAATAAGAAAATAATATACCTATGGGGTGTTCTGTTAAAAAAAAAGTATGTTGGATATTCCCTGACTATTTGGACCTTCCAGTAAAATTTAAAATAATTTTAAATTTTGGCTCTAATGTCTCTTTATAACTCTATTTTTGAACAATATTAAAATGTTGAGTAGTTTAGATGAGATTCTGCGTTGAGAGCGGAACTTAACACTTCATTCTATATGAAAAACAAAAGCAAAGAGTATTTAAGAAGTAACGCAAATTTTTCGAAATAAAACTTGTACAAAAGTATGTAGTCAGTAAACTTCCAGGAGGTGGAGAAGTGTCTTTCCCCTCCCCAAAAACATGGCATTATACCATATAACATGATAACATGTACCGGGTGGTCAACTAAGAATGACCGCCGGCCATATCTCAGAAACTAGTAATCGTACATCATCCGGGTAAATTTGTTTATGACAAAAGTGTCTAAGAGAAAATGCTGGAAATTATTTTTAAGTTCCGCATTTTGCCGCAAGAGGGCGTAATTGAAAAGTAATTTTTGAAATTTTACATATCTCCGAAAATTCCACATTAAGGTATATCTTTGATAACACCATTAAAAAGCTTGGACAATTATGCATCATTTTGGTCTTATGCTCATTGGCGTACCGACTTTAATAAGAGGGGGGGAAGCTGTTTAAAGTGTAATCAGTAAAATCGCTGTAACTTTTAAACGACTTATCCTATTTTAGCAAACTAAAGACTGTTTGGAAGAGAAATGTATGCACTTTCACCAATCGTATTTAGTTGTCCATATAATAGTTTTCAAAAAAAAATGCTAGAGGGCGCAATTTGCAATAATAACACGATTTTTGATTTTACTCCGATAAAATAAATCATACGGTATATTTATGATACCATAATCGAAAAGAAGATGAAATTTGCTAGAAAAAATATTAAAACCGCATCTCGATATCTCCGTTCGTTTCAGCGTTATAGCCAATAGAATAATTTTTAAAACTAAGCGATTATTTATTTTTTAGAAAAAAGTGGTACGCCACTGATATTTTTCCATGTGGATATTATTTCTGATTAGCCTGGTCAATTCTGCATAAAAATGGTCTCTTGCGTTTTTCTCCTCAGGCACACCGTTCCTAATTAAAATAATTAAATTAAATTAGCTTCATGCATGCCTATTAAGTGAAGGTGGTCATTTCCACCAATTTTTATAAAACAAAATTTAGCATTATCAATGTTAATAATAATAGTCGAGCTAAGTTAATTTAATTATTTTAATTAAGAACGGTGTACCTGAGGAGAAAAACGCAAGATACCATTTTTATGCAGAATTGACTAGGGTAATCAGAAATAATATCCACATGGAAAAATATCAGTGGCGTACCACTTTTTTTATAAAAAATATATAATCGCTTAGTTTAAAAAATTATTCTATTGGCGATAACGCTGAAACGAACGGAGATATCGAGCTTCGGTTTTAATATTTTTTCCAGCAAATTTCATCTACTTTTTGATTATGGTATCATAATTATACCGTATGATTTATATTTTCGGAGTAATATCAAAAAATGTGTTATTATTGCAAATTTTGCCCTCTAGCATTTTTTTTTGAGAATTATTATGGACAACTAAATACGATTGGTGAAAGTGCATACATTTCTCTTCCAACCAGTCTTTAGTTTGCTAAAATCGGATAAGTCGTTTATAAGTTACAGCGATTTTACTGATTACACTTTCAACAGCTCCCCCCCTTCTTATTAAAGTCGGTACGCCAATGAGCATAAGACCAAAATGATGCATAATTGTTCAAGCTTTTTAATGGTGTTATCAAAGATATACTTTAATGTGGAATTTTCGGAGATATGTAAAATTTTAAAATTTACTTTTCAATTACGCCCTCTTGCGGCAAAATGCGGAACTTAAAAATAATTTCCAGCATTTTCTCTTGGGCATTTTTGTCATAAAAAAATTTACCCGGATGCTGTACGATAACTAGTTTCTAAGATATGGCCGGCGGTCATTCTTAGTTGACCACCCGGTACATAATTAATTATTCTGCTTATCTTCTTGTTTTATTCACAAGAAAAATATAAAAATTAATTTTCATTAGTTAGACAAAACCCATTATACATATATGACTACACCAAATGGATAAAAGCAATTTTCTTTATGGTTCTGTAGCTATTTTGATTGCCTTGTTTACTAACTCTCGGCATTGAATATTTATAGAACCAAAAAAAAAGTTAAGTAAATATTGTTTTCAAAGATCGATAGAAAGTTTTATATTTACCAGTTTATTACTATATCCTTGAGTTGAGAGTTAATTAAAATAAGTAAGTGCAAAATAACGTATTGTTTAAAAGAGCTAATTGTGAGTATTATTTCTAGAATAGCGTAAACAACTTGTCGAGGCACGAGAAATTTATATTAATACATATTTACAGTAAACCTTCTAGGCTCGATCGGGTTTGTTCGTCTGTGGCGCTATTTTAAAAATAAAAGGGCCTGGTACCCCCCCCCCCCCCTAGAATAACGTCTAGCTACGGCCCTGCCGTTATCCTTCCTTTTGGCGGGTATTTTTATCTAATAATATTTATAAATAAATAAGATAATTTTGAACAAATTGAATTTTTATTCTTGAACCAATTTAAATCGAAATAAAAACTCTTTCTAAAATAATTATTTTTATAAATATAAATATCATATTTTCCCAGAAACTATAAAAACGGACGGAAGCATGCCTATTAATAATGAAGGTGGTCATTCAGCGGCAGCGCCAGAGTGCCCACCCTGGTGCCCCCCAAAATTGATGGATTCGGTTTTGTAATGGAATTTCCAGGGGGTAAAGAGACTTGGCAATGAAAGCTTTTATGAAAAAAGAGTGATGTATGTTATTTTGAAGAGAACGATGACTTTTTTTTTTAGACGCCACTTTAGATTATAAGGAAGTTTTGTTCGTCCCCGCTTATGGCGTAATAGAGCTTGGCGGGCGACGGCGACCTTTTTTTTTTTTTTTAATAATAAATAGTAGAGCTAACACATTTTTTGATATTACTCCGAAAATATAAATAATACGGTATAATTATGATACCATAATCGAAAAGTAGATGAAATTTGCTAGAAAAAATATCAAAACTGCAGCTCGATATCTCCGTTCGTTTCAGCGTTATCGCCAATAGAATAATTTTTAAAACTAAGCGATTATATATTTTTTAGAAAAAAAGTGGTACGCCATTGATATTTTTCCATGTGGATATTATTTCTGATTAGCCTGATCAATTCTGCATAAAAATGGCCTCTTGCGTTTTTCTCCTCAGGTACACCGTTCTTAATTAAAATAATTAAATTAAATTAGCTCGACTATTATTATTAACTTTGATAATGCAAAATTTTGTTTTATAAAAATTGGTGGAAATGACCACCTTTACTTAATAGGTATGCATGAAGCTAATTTAATTTAATTATTTTAATTAAGAACGGTGTGCCTGAGGAGAAAAACGCAAGAGACCATTTTTATGCAGAAATGACGGGGCTAATCAGAAATAATATCCACATGGAAAATTGTCAGTAGCGTACCACTTTTTTTCTAAAAAATATCAGAGAAAATGTTTGCAGGGACGCCACTGGTGGGGCAAAAAAAACTTTAATTACTAAAAGATGTGGTTTTATGTCCTATTAGCACATGCCAAAATTGAAAATATTATCTAAAGTACTTTCGGAGATATTACAAAAAAAAAGCATTAAAAAAATAATTCAACACCCTGTAGCAAAAAATTTAAGCCGTTTAGGACATAATTATGTTTATATGAACTTTTCTTCATAAAATGACTTGAGCAATCACACCCTAAAATATTAGCACGTCATTAAGGAACACCCTGTATAATACCACACCCTAGCATCTATAGCTAACTTTCCTCGTGAGAAAAAAATCATTATTAACATACAAATATGTGCAAAAATAATAAGCCATCATTAGCAACACTGTCTTAACAAACTATTGACGCAAATAAAGAATTATCACATTTTTCGCAAATTCTAGTCGATACTATACAAGTAACCAAAAATACTCTAGTAATAAAAGATGCCTAACAAAAATATAATTTACGGTAAAATCACTTTATTTGTGTTTGATCGGCGATTTTCACCTATTAAAAAACACATCTGTTCATCTAAATATATTACACAAAACACGGTGCTAAATAGCGTGCAAATTTGATTGTCCTATTTCTATAATTATACGAAATCATGTGATAAAAGTAAATTTGCAAAGTGCCTTATAAAACATAATACTAATTGCGCTAAAATATTGTAATTTGTTAATAATTATCAGAATAATATTAATAAAAATTATTCAACAATAATATAGGTTTCATAACCTAGTTAATTTAATTTACCCCCACACGCCCCCTTTTCCCCTAGGGTCATGAATTTATATCGATGGCAACTTATTTTTAAGTATAAACGCGTATATTAAAAATACCCTGGAAATAAAAATACATTTCACAGAAATTGCGGAAAAGCAGTGGCTATCCTAACTAAAACTATCGAATATAAACTATTCGGTACGAAAATATCATAGGTCTACGACCGAAAGAATATTGTTGTGGTGAGTGAAACTCAGGCCAAAACGTTATGTAAAACATCGTTAGAATATAATCACTTAAAAAGATACAATGCATTGAAGCTGCCACAGATATATATGTATATATAACAACTCATAACAAGTCAATCATTAATATAAATAATATATTTTATTGCAGGTTTGTTTCCCAATAATTTTTCCTTATTGTTTGACTTAATTAATACTACTACAATAAAGAAAACGCGTCCAGTCACTCCAGTCTTTTACTGAAATTTTACAAAAAATAGCAAACGGCTTGTCATAGTTTATCTAGTTGTGCATGAACAATAAACAAATTGCGGGGTTAAGGAAGAGTTAAGAAAAATACTGTAGAACGAACTACCGGCCTTTTAAAATACTTCCTTCTATCTTTTTAAATTCGGACTATGGATATTGGATTGTCAAAAAGTTATTTTTATAAAAAAATTGTTTCAATATTTCTTACAATACACTGAACTTTAGTAGTATTTTGGCACCCCTACAGGAGCATTTGACTAGTGTTTCAAATCCTGCTTCGAGACTCAAAGCCAGTGGCGTACCCTAAAAAATTTGCTGGGGGGGGGGGCTCCGTGGCCGTAAGTAGGGCACGTATATAATAAAAAAGACTATAAAATATTATTCTTTTTACTCGTTTTACTATATAATTGCTTCATAAATCAATAACTAAAACGATATGCGTCTGAAACCTTAATCTCTATATAAAACAGGACTTTTAGAAAGAAAAAAACTGAACGTTTCCTACAAGACCTTTGTAATTTAAGCCAAGAATACATTATTTAAAAATTTTAATTAAGAATCCAAGCGTGAAACGAAAAATTAGGTCGCAATTAGACTTTTAGCCCCGAGCTCCTAGGCTCTGGGGGGGGGGGGATGGGCTGCCGGGCTGCTCCCCCTAAATACGCCACTGAACTGCTCAAAACTATTCTTCCTTTAGAAAAATAAAAATTATGAGTAATTCTAACTAATTATGTTTTGGTACGTAAATATTATCTGTTGTCATTGTAGATATATAAAGGCGAAACCGTGCGAGGCCGCGGCGCATCGTTAGTTGCCTAATACTTTGTGAAATAGGTTCATAAAATTTATCATAAATAACTTTATTTAGTACAGCTTGTTTTTTGTTTTGATCAAAACTATGGGCATAACAATAATCAATAATAAAAACCATCGAATCGTAAAAAACATAAAGAGGAAAAAAAACAAATTTCCGTAACCCATTTCCCACTTCTATAACTTTACTATCTACCTTCATATTTCGTTGTTTCTGCCGGTAATCAATTCTATGTATAACCAGTTGGTTCAGTGGAAATTTCCACTATTCGCCTGGCTGCAAAAGAGAAAAGGATGAAAGATCCCTAGTCAGGAAAAAACTTTCGTGACTGCATGTATAGTCTATTCCTTTAAAAATGCCCTAGTAATGATTTTTAACTATATGAAAAAAGGTTTACAGTAAAGAATAAATGATGATAAGTTTGATAAGTAAGTGGCATGTATAAATAGGATGGTATTCCCAGGGGCGTAACTAGCGTGACATATTTGGCGGCGGATTATGCTTTAATTGAAAGCATTTTTACGATTATAGTATATTTCAGAAAGGTGTAGAGTATTAAAAGCTCATTAGGTATGCAAAGGGACTACAGAGTGACCCAACGAATATTTAAGCCACTTTCATAATTTGGCATTGATTTCATTGCAAAATTCTTTACTTTCATCAAGTGCAGGTTTGGGGTTGGGTCAATTTATGGGGTTTGCCTATTATCCATTATCAAACACTAAAAATGGCGTGACAAAGGCATGCATTATCTACGTAGTATTAGGTACACTTATTTTTTTATTAAACATTATAAAAAAAAATACAAAATACAAAAAATAAATTATACAGAAATTAAATTATAAAAAATCATAATATTCTTCGTCATCTGCGCAACTGTCATCTCCTCTTGACGTTATAATTAACGGGTCGACGGTCCGATCGATCAAGCGGTCAAGATCCCACATTTTCTCTTCTTCTTTAATGACATGATGGACTGCTTTTCGCCAGTTTTCTGGTGTCACTTCCTTAATGGCTTGATCAAACAGTAGCTTAACGTCTTTCATTTTGAATGTCGTGTTGTGTCTTGCTACAAATCCTTTCACTTGCGCCCATATAAGTTCTCTATCTAGGATTTAGTTCGCAGTAATATGGCGGTGTGCGCGGCACAGTTACACAATGTTTTTCAGCTATATCTTCCACGGCATATTTCATAAAACGATGTTTGTGTAAATTTGTTATAGCTAATAGTTTCTTCTTTATCAAATTTTTTTTTTTTGGTTAGTTATCATACATAATTTAATGCACAAAATTTACCTGTGCCTATGGCCAACATCGAAATTGAGCCGAACTGGACGGAATTTCCCATTTTATTACTCTACATCTTTCTGAAATAGACTATAGTTAATTTAATAAAATGCACAGTTATACAATTCTAATTGTAGTACAATTAGCAACATTGCCAACACTGTTGGTTGCCATAAAATACTGTGTACCAACTTTAACAATTTGATTTTTGGTCTGAGCGTTCTTGACGAAAATTTTGTCGGTTGCCTTTGCAATGTCAAAATGAGCAGATTTTGGGGCTGCCCCTCCTAGTTACGTTTAGGTCGATGTATGTATTCATCTCATTACTTCTTTTATTCTCATGGAACGAAGTCTACCTCGATGGGTTTAGTTTGCCCGAGGCACAATCTAAAGAAAGAAGGAAAAAACATCTAATTACATAAAATGAGTCATTTAGCACTCTCGAATCGAAAAAGAGAATAAATAAAAAAAGACCATGCCCATTACATCTCTGTTACACTCGTTTCATTTAAACCGAGGAAAAAAAGAAGCAGAACAACTGAACAAAGGATTTTATAAGTGACAGGCGAATCATTATTTTTTAATTTACGGATTAAATTGTTATTTCAGGGAGAATAATCAGAGAAATTAATGAAATTAAGAATTATTTGTTATATATTTTTCTTTACGAATTAAGAATTCATCATGTAATCGATACATATGATGAAACCGCGGAATAAAAAAAACATTTTTTATATTTGTGAAAAATATGAATATTGGTGTCAATCCAAAATGTTAACATAAGACGTATGTATGACTCTCTAGCGTTTTTCGGGCTCGGCTTTTTATAATTAAAAATAAAGTAAATATCGCTCACCACGCCAAAATTGATGATTTTTTCAGAAATCATGTATTTTAGGAGCGTAGATCTAAGAGCAGTTTTTGGTGCAAATGCTTAGGTTTTGAAATACTCCTTCTTAACTGCTGTTTTGTATATTCATAATAAAGCATTCTCGATTCTTCCTGCACTATTTTTTTTTAAATTATAAATTATCACACTTCTTTCATAAAAAACGTTTTAATTGCAATTTTTACTTTAATTTTTCACTTTAAAAATAAATACCTAATTGTTTTTTTGTTTCTGTTATAAAAATCTTTGATTGCATTGGGTTATATTTTTGTTGATTTAAAATAGCTCTAAAAAAGGAAAAATGGAACAGACAAGTAGGATAAGAGACAAATACTATAAACTATTATTCTTTTTACTCGTTTTCCGTTAAAATTGAATCATAAATCAATAACTAAAACGATATGCGTCTGAAACCTTATTTTCTCTATAAAACAGGTCTTTTAGAAGAAAAAGTTTAAAAACTAAAAGTTTCCTACAAGACCTTTGTAATCTAAGCCAAGAATACATTATTTAAAGATTTAAATTAAGAATCCAAGAGCGTGAGGCGAAAAATTAGGTTGCAATTAGATTTTTAGACCAGAGCACTTCACTCATAAAAAAGTATGTCCGAAATTTAGCAAGTTTTTGGAATGCAGAGAAGAGTGTAAAATGTACCATCTCCCAACCCACCCCATTCACGCCGGTAACCAGGCTGGATGAGATCGGACATCTCGTGGGGTGCGGAAGAAGGTACATTTGATAGCCCTTGGGGGGTGTCGCATGACTGAGGATCGTGGTTCGGAACCCACGTTAAACTGTAGGTCCCCTCGGGAATGGCCTTGGCAGCGAACGAAGAGGAAAAAAGCCTAATTCGAAAAAAGGGCAGAACGGCAACGGCAAGAAAAAGATATGTCAATAAAAACTCTAAAAATAATGACTAAAGTTCATTGTATTTGTAAAAATTATTATTTTTTAATAAAAATAACTTATATTATATTGATCCGAGTACCTGCAGTACATTTTAAACACCTCTCAAAACTACGAAAATAAAATTTATCACATATAAACTCATAAAATCCTAAACCTCCAATCTTTCCGATAATCTAGCGCTCTAAAACCGACTCTAACAATAGAGCCGAGCTTAGATTTTACGACTTTTTTCCATTCAATTTGACAAAATTAGGTTTTGTGTGTCCCTGTTCGGATTTTATGTATTCTACTATGCAACCAACTATCACATGAGGGGTCAGTTCTTCTCGCTTTTATTAGAGGCCGTAAAAAGTTTTTAGTGAGGGAATAAATTTGAATTTTACGATCGGGAGCTGTTGGGGAGCTCAATCGAGTTAAGGGAGGAATTCTGTAAGGTACTCGTCCGTGGAGACACCGTAAACAAAGTTGTTTATCACGTTATTTAACTTTTGTTTGCTCATTTTTAACAAATAATATTTTATCTGCTGACACTCGCCAAAGAATTGTGTAAAAATAAAAAATAAAACATGTGTGTGATTCTCCCTAAAAACACATTACGAATTATTCCCTGGTGCCAGGTAGCCGGGTTGAAGCGATGGTTGGTTTAGATATTATTTATCTAAACTGGGACTCCCAAAAGTCACGAATAAAATTAATATCAATTAAAGGAAAAAGATCTAGGAAAAATGCTCGGACCCGTAAATTTTTATTTTTAATTGTGCATTTTTTGACATAAAAAAATATTATACAGGGTGTCTCATAGAACTGTCGTCACGTCTTTGACAATTTTTTTTTAAAGGAACACCCTATATATTGTATTATTTTCTGATTCCCCACAAAATTCTACGCTTATGTTGTAAATGTCATGTATACATACAATAGTTTTTGAGATATTGACGTTTAAAATATGGCATTTTTTGACTTTGACAGGCTGTAACATTGGAATGGTTCATCTTAGACAAAAATAGTTTTTACTTCCCTATCTTAATTGTTTTTCTCTATCCAAAGAAACCAATCTCTGATTTACCATGTTAAACCAAAAAACCGGTTTTAAAGGTAAATCGAAGGTTGGTTTCTTTGGATAGAGAATAAAAAACTAAGATAGGGAGGTGAAAACCATTCTTCTCTAAGATGAACCGTTCCAATGTTACAGCCTGTCAAAGTCAAAAAATGCCATATTTTAAACGTCAATATCTCAAAAACTATTAAATTTAGATACATGACATTTACAACAGAAGCGTAGAATTTTGTGGGGAATCAGAAAATAATACAATATATGATATGAAAGATGTGACGACAGTTCTATGAGACACCTTGTATAATATTTTTTTATGTCAAAAAATGCACAATTAAAAATAAAAATTTACGGGTCCGAGTGTTTTTCCTAGATCTTTTTCCTTTAATTGATATTAATTTTATGCGTGACTTTTGGAGACCCAAAATAATATATTAAATAACACCAAAAACATCTCGATCCTGATCCTGCTTTAATAATAGTGTCAGAAAGTTATTTATATTAAAAAATAATAATTTTCGTAATTTTTTACAATATAATGAAATTTAGTATTTTTAGGGTTTTGTTTGGCTAATATTTTTAAAACTTTCTTATACGACTGATACTGAAAAAGGGTTAATAAAATTATTTTATGAAGTTATAGAGTGCCCATCCTGAATTTCAAAAAGAAACTTGCCATAAAAACTTTTGTTGTGAGTTTATTTCTAAGTCACAGATGATGACAAGATTACAACTCGACAACGGAGAAGATTTAAAAGTTTGAAATTAGGTTATTAGCATGGGCATAAACGTTTTTCTCCTTATATGGTTTAAGTTGTACCGGGTGTCCCACTAAGAATGGCTCTCGGCCGTATCTCGGAAACTACTGGGCATAGAAACTCAGGAAAAAAAAATTATAACTAAAGTGATCATGAGAAAATCCTGGAAATAATTTTTAAGTTCCGCATTTTGCCACAAGAGGGCGTAATTGAAAAGTAAATTTTAAAAGTTTACATATCTCCGAAAATTCCACATTAAAGTATATCTTTGATAACACCATTGAAACGCTTGGACAATTATGCATCATTTTGGTCTTATGCTCATTGGCGTACCGACTTTAATAAAAGGGGGGGAAGCGGTTGAATGTGTAATCAGTTAAATCGCTGTAACTTATAAACGACTTATCCGATTTTAGCAAACTAAAGACTGTTTGGAAGAGAAATGTATGCACTTTCACCAATTGTATTTAGTTGTCCATAATAGTTCTAAAAAAAATGCTAGAGGGCGCAATTTGTAATAATAATACATTTTTTGATTTTACTCCGAAAAAATAAATCATACGGTATAATTATGATACCATAATCGAAAAGTAGATTAAATTTGCTAGAAAAAATATTAAAACCGCAGCTCGATATCTCCGTTCGTTTCAGCGTTATCGCCAATAGAATAATTTTTAAAAGTAAGCGATTATATATTTTTTAGAAAAAAAGTGGGACGCCACTGATATTTTTTCATGTGGATATTATTTCTGATTAGCCTGGTCAATTCTGCATAAAAATGGTCTTTTGCGTTTTTCTCCTCAGGCACACCGTTCTTAATTAAAATAAATTAGCTCTACTATTTATTATCTTTATTAACATTGATAATGAAAAATTTAGTTTTATAAAAAATGTTGGAAATGACCACCTTCACTACCGCCTGTCTAATTTAATTTAATTAAGAACGGTGTGCCTGAGGAGAAAAACGCAGAAGACCATTTTTATGCAAAATTTACCAGGCTAATCAGAAATAATATCCGCATGAAAAAATATCAGTGGCGTCCCACTTTTTTTCTAAAAAATATATAATCGCTTACTTTTAAAAATTATTCTATTGGCGATAACGCTGAAACGAACGGAGATATCGAGCTGCGGTTTTAATATTTGTTCTAGCAAATTTATACTACTTTTCGATTATGGTATCATAATTATACCGTATGATTTATTTTTTCGGAGTAAAATCAAAAAATGTGTTATTATTACAAATTGCGCCCTCTAGCATTTTTTTTGAGAACTATTATGGACAACTAAATACGATTGGTGAAAGTGCATACATTTCTCTTCCACACAGTCTTTAGTTTGCTAAAATCGGATAAATCGTTTATAAGTTACAGCGATTTAAATGATTACACATTCAACCGCTTCCCCCCCTTTTATTAAAGTCGGTACGCCAATGAGCATAAGACCAAAATGATGCATAATTGTCCAAGCTTTTCAATGGTGTTATCAAAGATATACCTTAATGTGGAATTTTCGGAGATCTGTAAACTTTTAAAATTTACTTTTCAATTACGCCCTCTTGCGGCAAAATGCGGTACTTAAAAATTATTTCCAGGATTTTCTCATGACCGCTTTAGTTATAATTTTTTTTCCTGAGTTTCTATGCCCAGTAGTTTCCGAGATACGGCCGAGAGCCATTCTTAGTGGGACACCCGGTACAAGGGGTATCTTTACCTTTGAAAAAAAAGTTGGGGGCACGACACGAAAAAAATATGCCAAACTAAAAATAAACGTAGCGGTAGTTCTGTATTTTTTCAGCAAATATCTACTGAATTTATTCCAGTTAAAAATTATTAAATATATAATTAAAGTAAACATTTTAATTGAAACATTTTTTATGGAAGAAGTGTAATAATTTATAATAAAAAAGTAGTGCGGAAAGAAACGAGAATGCTTTATTATGAATATACAAAACGGCACTTAAGGAGTATTTCAAAATCTAAGCATTTGCACCAAAAACTGCTCTTAGATTTACGCTCCTAAAATACATGATTTCTGAAAATATCATCATTTTTGGCGTGGTGAACGTTATTTACTTTATTTTTAATCAAAAAAAACCGAGCCCGAAAAACATATGTATACGTCTTATGTTAAAATTTTGGATTGACACCAATATTAGGAATAAGTATAAAAAAAAAAAAGTAAAAAAAAAACATTTACAAAAACAAATTTAATCCAACCTTGCAGAGGGAGGTAATAATTTAATTTTCGTAATTTGATAGTAGTTAGGTGAATTTTAAACGAACTTTGGGCGTGGCTCCGAACATTTTTCGCCTGCGGCGCTTTTCCGCCTTTTACAAAATCATGAAATACATGTAGCCACGACTGTCCCTTTTTCCAGAAAAAAAATGTCCTACTTACACCCACTGAGCCCCCCCCCCCGAGCATATTTTCTGGATAAGCCACTGGACACCCTGTATTAAATTGATTGACTTAAGCATTTGGGCTGAAACCTGTTCGGGTAATAATTTTCAAACTCTCTAAATTTCTCGATCTTATACGGCCTATCGAGCTAATTTTTACGACAAACGTGATGGGCAATAAAAAAATTACAGTTTTAGGTGCTCGTTAAATATCAGTTTTATAGACACAAAACGCGTTTCTGAAAGTGACTTTAATACGTTTGGATACACTAAAATTATGATTTAGTGCTCTACGTTTATTTAGTTTGCCGTGCTCGATAGTCTCACCACGATCATTGATGCGTTCGCCATTTTATATTTAATTCATGTTTCGTTCTGATCAGATCAAATCAGTTCAGATCAAACTAAGCAAATTTTTAAGTAAAGACGAAGATTTTCCTTTTCATTTCGCCAGATCCATCTCTAGACGCGTTTCGTCATATCATGACTCATCAGTAGAGCTAGGATCCGACGAAAAGAAAAGGGATCTCGAAGCTACTTAAGGCAGCACTTGGTGGGACACACCAGTAAGATGTGGCACGGAGCGCCATCTGTGTCGTTGTTAGACATAATAACCTTTGCCATATCGCCTTAATAATTTGATTATAAACACATACCTTTACGCAATAATTAGGAGGTATCATTTCATTTCATCTTTAAATATCTCGAAAACTGTCAATTTTAGTCATATGTTATGTTATACGAAATTTGGCTAGAATTGTGCGTAAAATCCAAAACAGCCAAAAAAACTAGGGAGTTCCATTAAAAAAACTAAAGTTG
Source organism: Polydrusus cervinus (assembly GCA_935413205.1). Lineage (NCBI taxonomy): Eukaryota > Metazoa > Arthropoda > Insecta > Coleoptera > Curculionidae > Polydrusus > Polydrusus cervinus. The sequence continues at coordinate 60,374,520 of OW284515.1, forward strand.
ACAGTTGTAGAGCTTTTGTGAGTGGTCCTGTATAATTCAAAATAATTTTACAGTCTGCGCAAAAGTAAAATTAAATCGACGTGTCCGAGGGTTTTAAGGTTGCTTTTTCAATTTTCGAGATATTGAATTGTTTCCTTAATTTATCCCCACCCTGTATCTTAAATTACACCAAAAACATCCCGATCCTGATCCTGCTTTAATAATAGTGTCAGAAAGTTATTTTTATTAAAAAAAATAATAATTTTCGATATTTTTAGACTTTGACAGGCTGTAACATTGGAACGGTTCATCTTAGACAAAAATAGTTTTTACCTCCCTATCTTAATTTTTTTCTCTATCCAAAGAAATCAACCTCCGATTTACCATGTGAAACCGTTAAAACCGGTTTTTTGGTTTAACATGGTAAATCGGAGGTTGGTTTCTTTGAATAGAGAAGAAAAATTAAGATAGGGAGGTAAAAACCATTTTTGTCTAAGATGAACCGTTGAGATATTTTATATAAAAATACTTCATATTATGATTTGGGCCCCCGGAAAAGTTTCATTTTGATTTACCCCCTCCCCCCCGGAAACGTTTCTTCGGACGCCCTTGCCCGCTTTAAGGAAGGGGCTCTAGCCATGGAGCTGCCAACCTGATCGGCTACTTTTCATGCCAAATTAAAAACGGACACCTACAGAACTAATTCAGCTTATCTGCTTTGTCTTAAGTGTTCTTTAAAACATTACATTAACAAATTATTCTTAAATCTTAAATATATTTCAAGTTTTTCTTTGTGCAGCATTTTTATTCGTACCCAAACTAATGATATTTTTTAAAGCTCCCGACATAAAGCCGTTTCTCTAATATATTTGCTCTAAAAAGAGATCACATTTGTAAGCTCTTGCTTTTATCGCATTAACGTTTTTATAATCCCATGCTTTATCTTTTAAATCTTTCATTCAATTTGTTCAAGTTAATCTCAAAGTTTTGTGCAAAAGCACATATACCCTTTAAAAATTTTATCCCAGCATTTCTTTGTGTTAAAATGATGCTAACTTAGGACCAGTTTTTTGAATTGAAATACGAACGGTGCTTCCATGCATCGCTTCAAATATCCACAACTAGCAGAGTTCGGGGTCACTGATAGAAATTGTACAGGAAATAACATCAATCCTCTAATTATATATAAATTAATAAGGAGAATATATTTATTCACCGAATAAAAACACAATACTTACAATTTATTTAATACAAACACGTTGATTTCGGTAGCTTGGAATTGATTGGCTCAGCTGTGAAACCCAAGCAACAGTCGACAAATCTCATGGAATATCATATTGCCATATTACGCAGTCCTACTGGGTATGATTAATTTTCCTAAAACACTACGCTATTATCTATATAAACAGGGTGATTCCTAAGTTGATACTTCTTTTTAGCTGTGTATAGAAGGCATTTATAAACAACATTTTCAAAAACCTTTTTTTTTTAATTTCAAAAATAGGCGAGATAGAGAAGTAAAAAATCTAAGTGCGGGCCTGGTCATCAAAACATAGCCCGCAATAATTTCTGTTGTTTTTCTTATCTCTTATTAGTGTGTTTTTCAGAAGCAAGTTAATTTTAAACTGATGAAAAGTGAAAGTGGTAAAATTTGAAAACAATGAACTAAACTGCTGGACAATTGCTTTCGAGCAAGAAAAATTTCGCCTAAATTTAACAGTTAATATTTTCTGAACCAGCTATGATATCGACCTACGGTTTTAAATGGTTGATAGATTTATTCCTTGGGAAACAATTGTCAATGTTGGATTTTTTTCAACTGTCAGAAAATTTTATATACAGGGTGTTAAAGAAAACGATGATTTTTGCTCCAATTTTAATGGCGTGTAACTTTCTCAATAATATTTTTAAATTTTATCACTCTACGTCAATTGAATCACTGGTTCATAGTTAAGAAAGTAATTTGTCAAATTTTTGATATCTGGTATATTTTAAGAAATACCGATTTTTTTGGAAAACCTTGCTTTATTTCAACTTATTGGTAGCTAGACCTCATTGTGCGTTGTATCGTGCAAACTTTGCGAGTGATTATAATACCATATGAAAAGCTTGATTATGTTCAGTAACAATAGGTTGTACCTAAATGTTATGATGTATAGTGGCGTACTTATAAACACCTATATGTCTATGGATTATGAGTATCTCACAATTTTTCACGATTGTTTTTTATTGGAAAGTACTCGCCCCTAGATAAGGTAAATTTTTTCTTATTTTTTAGTTTTTTATATCGCACTACAGGTATATTATGCAGTGTGTTTACAAAATTTTAACAACGATAATCTTTTTAATTTAATTTTTGGAAAATATGTATTTATTAATTTCCATTCCAAAAAAATCGGTATTTCTTAAAATATAGCAGATATCAAAAATTTGACAAATAACTTTCTTTGCTATGAACCAATGATTCAATTGACGTAGAGTAATAAAATTTAAAAATATTGTTGTAAAAGTTACACGCCATTAAAATTGGAGCAAAAATCATCGTCTTCTTTATATAAAATATAAACATTTTTTACAGTTAAAGAAAATCCAACATTGACATTTGTTTCCCAAGGAATGAATCTATCAACCATTCAAAACCGTAGGTCGATATCATATCTGGTTCAGAAAATATTAACTGTTAAATTTAGGCTAAATTTTTCTTGCTCGAAAGCAATTGTCCAGCAGTTTAGTTAGTAGAAATGGTGCTAATTTACGGTGAGCGTCGTAAAAGTGCGGATGTTTCTTCGAGATTATACGCAGAACGCTATCCCTTGCGGGCTCATCCTACACCCAGAAGTTTTTTTAATGTTATTCAACGGGCAAGTTAGGCAGAACCGTATTTGATTCGTAGTGTAATAAATGAATGTAAGTACTTTATTTTTGAGTTTTTTGAAAAAAGGTATTTCAAAATGTTGTTTATTTTAATGCCTTTTATACACAGCTAAAAAAGAAGTATCAACTTAGTAATCACCCCAGCGGCGGCGCCAGGGGGGGCAAGGTGGGCACTGGCCCACCCTAGGAACATGAGTGGCCACCCTGGTGCCCCCCCCCCTGTATATGATTTTCTTGTAATATACTGTAATCTTGGCTACCCTAGATATGATAATACATTTGGAAGGAAATACGAAAACGAATAACTAAGGTATCATTAATAAGGCCATAAGGTAAGTTACTTCTTGCCTAATATAAACGTCTATGCTAGCTTTTGCTGCTGGTTACTAAGCCGATCCTGTATTTTCAGCAGGAAGTAGTAACACTCCTCAATAAAAGTTACAAAAATATCATATTTTTATTTTGTTGCAACATAGTACATCATGAACAAGTGCTCCGAGATGACATTCATTATTTTAAATGAAATAATGAAACGAAGGCAGGCAAACAAAATGTTAAAATATGAAAATAAAACCAGAAGTAATGTTTTATTTTATTAAAATGACCCTGTTTCTGTGCGTTTGCATTTTATGTTTATGTTATAAAAACATGGCATAACGGTGGCGCAATAAAGTTTAGGAATACGGCAGAACAAATAATAAACTTTGAGTTGGCGGTAAAATTTTTTTAGGTTATGTTGGAATTTCATTAAAAACATGGATGACCTATAAATCGGATTTCATCCTAAATCTCTGTTAATGGTATACGTATACATTTGTCCTTCTGGAAGCATTTGATTTTCAGCAATAATTCTAAATTCCTCTCCTACAGAGGCGGCGCCAGGGTTTTTGAGAGGGGTGTTACCCAAATCAAGAATGACTTCTAGAAAAAAAAATAAGTCGCCGCCTCCCCCACGCTTTATAACGCTATTAGCGGGGTAGACCAAACTTATCTCTTGTCCAAACTGACGTCTAAAAATAAGGTAATAATACCACTCCTTTCTCATCTAAAATTTCATAGTCAAACCTTTCTTCCCCCCGCGGAACTTCCATTACAAAACCGAATCCCTTAATTTTAGGTGGGCACCCATGTTCTTTGTCACCAACGACTGGTTTTTGCCTAGAACGGCAACTTCAAGTTTTTATTTGGGTCAACTGAATACTCCTGTTAAATGGGGTCCTTTCTTTTATCCATTATTTCCTTAACTTTAAAATGCAGGTCCGTTCAGTGGCGTACGCAGAAAATATGCTCGGCGGGGGGGGGGGGGGGGGCTCAGTGGGTGTAAGTAGGACATTGTTTTTTCTGGAAAAAGGGACTACATGTATTTTATGATATTGTACCTAGGGGAGAAGGCGGAAAGGCGCCGCAGGCGAAAAATATTCGGGGCCTCGCCCAAAGTTCGTATAAAATTCAACTAACTAGGTACTATCAAATTTCGGAAATTAAATTATTACCTCTCCACCTCATGTTTTTTTTCTTTTTTTTTTTGATATTCCTAGCTGGCTCTTTACTTAAAAAAAAAACATTTTATATATTTGTGAAAAATATGAATATTGTTGTCAATCCAAAATTTTAACAATAAGACGTACCTACTCTAACCAGCGTTTTTCGGGCTCGGTTTTTCATGATTAAAAATAAAGCAAATATCGGTCACCACGCCAAAATTGATGATTTTTTCAGAAATCGTGTATTTTATGAGCGTGTATCTAAGAGCAGTTTTTGGTGCAAATGCTTAGGTTTTGCAATACTCCTTCTCAAGTGCCGTTTTATATTCATAATAAGGATTCTCGTTTCTTCCCGCACGATTTTTTTTTATTATAAATTATTACACTTCTTCCATAAAAATGTTTCTTCGAGGCTCGAGGGGGAAGGGGGGGGGCTGCAACCCGGTATCCCCCCCCCCTTAAATACGCCACTGGGTCAGTTTATTGCATAGAAATGAAATATTCTCCACAAAAGGCCCCTTCTTACTAATAAATAACAATGCTTTTTTACTTCAAAGAATGGAAAGTTTTAAAGATTATGGGGGCTTTTGATTCGGGAATTCGGGATTTACAAATAAAAGGGTTGGATGCCCTTTTTTTATTCGGTTCGTTAAGAAATTTGGGATTATTTCACCACGGAGTTATTTATGAAAATTATAAGAATTAACTGAACTGAATGGATAGAAAATTTAATATGCCATAACGCAATGCCTTTTTAAGTATACAAAAAATAATTTTGCATGACAAATAAAAGTTTAATTATGCTTATTATGGCTATCTTATCTGCCCACAATTCTGGCATACCATAACTATAAATTAAAATTAACCTTTTCTAATTACAATACCATTTGTGGCATAACGGGCCCTGTATGAACAATAAAACATAATGGTTATACCTAAACCCAAAAGATTAATGGTTGTATATCAGGCGAAATAGCGCGTTTATTACATTTTTAATAATATGCCTATAGTTACTTTGCGTTTAATTGCAAGAACTTTAGGATTTCTCGCAAATTTTGTAATTTTTGGCTTGGGTTTGTGCGACAGTAACCAAGTCGAATTTAATGTTAAGAAAACCCAGGCAGCAGTCTTCTCCAAAAAGGTTAACATTGCAGAACCGGATATAGTCATGGCAGGACACGCAATTCCCCTGGCACCGTCTATTAATTTGCTGGGGATCAATCTGGGAGGTAATATGTCTTGGCATGATCACGTTGCCGCAATTGCCAAGGCAGCTGCACAGAAACTTGGTGTACTTTTCCGCACCAAAAGGTTGTACACACGTCATCAACTTTTGACACTCTACAAAGCCCAGATTCGACCATCATTAGAATATTGCTCTCATGTCTGGAGCTCTGCACCCAAGCACACCCTTTGGCTACTGGATTCTATTCAAAGGAGAGCTGTTCGTCTGATCGGCGACCCCGAGCTGACCAAGACCCTCGATAGCCTGGAGTATCGAAGACAGGTTGGTGATTTGGCTCTCTTTTACAGATATTTCCGTGGCAGGTGTTCGACTGACATTGCCCACTTGATTCCACCTAGAGCAATGCAAAACAGAAATACACGGCGAACCGCTGCCGCTCATTCATATGTTGTTCTGCTTAGTACTCCTCGAACTTCATTGTTTAAGAATTCTTTCATCTGGAGAACGTCATCTTTGTGGAATGATCTTCCTGAGGTCGTGTTTCCCAATGAATACAATCTTCAACGTTTCAAGACCAACGTTAATCGCTTTTTTCGCACTCGCACCGCTCCCAGAGCGCCTTAAAGGATTTTTACTACAGTGCAGGTGTTTTATCATAAAAAAAAAAATTTCATTGGTATAATTTTCCTTTGCCTAAAATCTTTCCTTATTGCATTAGGACATTTTTATTACTACTTTATTCCTTGTTGCCTTCACTTAGCGTTACCATATGTAAAATCATTAAACTAGGACAAGAAGCTCGAAAACCCCGGATTGTTTAGCTTTAACCCCGGATATTACTGCTAGAAAATTTTCATCTTACACTAATACAATAAATTGAAATTCTTCTAATTTCACATCGTCATAAACTATTATTTTATAGAATATACCGTGGAGGAGAGTATACAGGGTGTTCCTTAATGACGTGCTAATATTTTAGGAACACCCTTCGTCGTTCCGTAACTGTCGGTAGACGGCAAGCGGTGACAACCCGGACTGTAAAGAACACTCCTCCCGGACGCTCCCCGGACACCCTCCAAACTAGGACAAATCCGAGGAAGCCCGGACGGATGGCAACCCTACCTTCACTCAGTGTCTGTGAATGTTTTTTTTCCATTTTTTCTTGATATTTCTAACTGGCTCCTTTATTTAAAAAAAAAATAAAAACAATAACATTTGTCAAAAATATCATTCAATTCAAAATTTTCACATAATACGTTGGCTCTAACCAGGGTTTTTCGGGCTCGGCTCTTAATGTTTAAAAATTAGGTAAATATCTTTTCTACGCTCACCACGACAAAATTGATTATTTTTCAGAAATTATGTATTTTTTGAGCGTAGAAAACGAATCTGAGAGAAGTTTTTGTAGCAAATGCTTAGGTTTTGAAATATTCCTTCTTAAAGGGCCGGGTAGTGTAAAGTTAGGTTCTTGATTCGTAATGAAGCATTGTCGTTTATTATTTTTTCAATAAAAAGTAGAAAAAAAAATATTTTTCTGTTCTTTCAATTTTTGTCTTTAAAAATAAATAAAGGAGACTGATAGTTGTAATTTTTGTTCGGTGTAAAAATATTTTATTGCATTTGGTTATACATACATAATTTTGTCGATTTAAGATAGACAGAACAGTTAATAATAGAAATATACTAAGATATATTATTCTTTTTACTCGTTTTCCTTTAAAATTGCTACATAAATCAATAACTAAAAACGATATACGTTCTATATAAAACAGAACTTGTGGAAGGAACATTTGAAAAACAAAGCGTTTCCAACAAAAATTGCTTCGTAAACTAAGCCGAAAATACATCATTCCTTATAAAATTATCAATTTTGGCGTGGTGAGCGTGTAATAAATGCCTATATAGGTAATAATAATAATAATAATAATAATAATAATAATAATAATAATAATAATAATAATAATAATAATAAACTCTTTATTTTGAAAGTATGCAGCATACAATAAAATAGTGTCACAAAAAAAACAAACAAAGGTATTATTTCTCAATTCAAATTTAAATGTCTATAAAATTCATCTACTGTATATGGTTCTACATCTACAATAAGCCTAAAGATAGACCTTTTCAGTTTCTTTAGATTATTAATTTGCTTTATATGGTTTGGTAGAGCATTATATAACTTAATACACTGATAATAGGCTCCCTTTTCATATAAAGTCAATCTATGCCTGGGATAGATATAATTTAGCGTTCGAGTAGGGTATTTCTTTTGTGCCTCGCTATTTTCAAAAATATTTTTATTTCTAAAAAAAAATAATACACACTCCTGTATGTAAATTCCAGACACAGTCAAGAGTCCCTGCTGTTTAAATTTACCTCTACATGAATCTCGCGGTCTTAAATTAAGAATAACCCTTAACGCCCTTTTTTGACAACAAAAGACTCTTGTTATGTCTTTGGCACTCCCATACATTACTAGCCCATATCTTATTCTAGATTCAAAGTTAGAGTAATATACCATTTTTCTAGTTTCTAAATTAACATATTTACTTAATATTCTAAGGGTGTAACATACAGCATTTAACTTTGTTACAACATATTGCACATGACTACCCCAGGACATTTTACTATCCAGAAACATACCTAAAACTTTAGTATTTTCCTTTAATTCAATATTACTGTTATTAATGGTTATGGTTTCCGGATTTTCCAGAGTGGATCGGTTAGTCTTAAACATGGTGATACCTGTCTTTGATTTGTTTAAAATCAGTTTATTTTTAACAAACCAATTATTTACTTCAAACATAAATTGTTGAACATTCCGCTCAAGAAACGGTATCAAAAGGTTTTGGATTCGAGCTCCTAGGATAGGGATGTTGAAGGGGGGGGGGGGGATGCCAGTGGCGGCTCGCGGTCTTAAAAAATGGTGAAGAGCTAGGCATAGTGGGGGTACTTAAACAAACATTGACTAAAAACCCGTGTAACAAAACGTCTCTCTTATCCTCATCTGTTCAACGACTGAATGGAGTTTCCAACAAATTACAAACTATGTCATTAATTGGGTTCATTTTTAAAACATACAACTAAGCAGGTACCCGTACACTACTGAATTAACTGAAATATAAAAACAAAACTTTTTAATCACACAGTAAATCAAGTCAAACGATATCTATAATCGTAAGTTTCGCGAAGCCTCAAAATAAATACCTTAAGGTTAGGCGAACCAATGCTAAAACAATGGTGCATACGACTGATCTGTTTTTAAATTGCCCTTCATCGTACATGCTGTTTGCTTGACTAACGTAACGTAACCATAGCTATTATGAATATCAAAGCCATGTTGGGTATTGGGTCTTCACTTGCTTTGAGCTAACAGACACGGTCGGCTGGGGCGCGCCAAAATGCACGAGTGTTTATAATTATTGTACATCGGAGTTAACAGTGGCCCTATTATGCATAGCTACATTCGGATTAAATTAATATTATTAATTCAAACATAATTATTTTTAAGGGCTAAAATGGTAGCTGTATTGGTACATTAATATTTAATAAAATAGTAGAATTTAGTGTCCGTTAAAATATATAAACAAAAGAAGCTTAGGAGCACGGCATTACGGAATAGCGCTGCAAACCAGTGGGCGACGCAGCGCGATCTAGATCTGAATCCACAAAGCTGGAGATGTATGGAGAAGCAAAAAAATGTTTCCTATACTGGTGAAGTGGCCGTTCCGTGCTTGATTTATTTAGATTTATATTTCTACGTTTTCACGTTAGATGGCTATATCTTTTGCATTGAGTTGATTCCTTATGATGGCTTTACTGGGTTTTCATCGCGTTTTTATTTCTTAAAAACGCCTTGAAAGAACAGGCTCGCTATACTGGGGGTCGCTTACGGGTTATGACTTTCTGATGAGTTCTAACAAGAACGAAACAGCCTGTCATTGTCTACCTGTACCTGTGCCCCAGGGATTCCATTACCTTTGGAGTCCCTGTGTACTTTAATGCAAAAGATAGACGCACTACTCTGTCCGCTTGCCGCTAAGCTTCTTTTGTTTATTAATATTTAATATTATCGAAAAACTGGGGGGTGCAGCCCCCCTGTTGAGCCACTGCCTTTACCTGCTAGCAATACGAATTATGTACAATTTTTATGTGCCCGATTTACTCTCGTTGTAGTGTTCCTGTTTTCGTAGTTGACGAATTTGATTTACGGGTAGAAAAAGACTATCACTGTTGAATTTTCGTAAGCATTTCATAGTTATAGTTGTTACTGGTAAATATTTGTGCAATTTTCCTTTGTATATTATGTGTTTACTACATATAATTATAACTTGATGAATGAATAAACTCTGTATATTTTATTATTTGCCGCTACTACTTACGTTTTACAAAAATAACTGGTCTCGACAAATACTATTTATTTATTTTAAGACCTTGGATAAAACATAAATAAAATGAACCGTACACCTTTATATTATAAATAAATTATTTTATTAAGCTTTATTTTATAAGTTTTTCTTGGCGCCTAGAATTATTAAAATGGCTGCATAATAAAATTGTTTTTCTCTTGACAGGACAGTGTAGAATCCTACGCGGAAGTATGAGAGATAAAATAATATTTATTATTTTTCTTTTTTTACATAAACAATAGCTACTTTTAAATGTAGAACAGGAAAAATAAAGAAAATTATGTGATTAAAACGTACCTACGTATTATTATTTTAAAACAGAATTAATATAGCATTTTAATATATATGGATTATATAGGGTGGAATTTTTAACTGGAATAAATTCAGTACTAGAAAGCTATCTTATTTGCCGAAAAAATACAGAACTATATTTAGTTTGGCATTTTTTTTTCGTGTCCATGCAATTTACCCCTCTTTTTGGGGTATAATAAACCTCCCCCAACTCTTTTTTCCAAAGGTAAAGGTATGTATCGTGAAAACTCGTTGGAAAAACTGAACAGTTTACCAAAAAGTACAATGACGTACGTCCCTACAGAGATATTGTTGCAACGATTGAAGCTTGTGTGACGTCATCAAAAACCAGTAATGAAATATTACTTAGACTTTACTTACAAATAAAATAATAATTATTTCAAGTTTTTCTTCAAAAAAAAAGCGCATAAGCAAACCACAGTTGACTCGAAAGACCGGATAGACACAAAAGTCCGGTAGGCCCAGCAGACCCTGCAAGCCCGTCAAGGCCGGTAGGCCTGTCAAGTCCGACAGTCCTTACAAGCCAAGAAAAAATTGATACGGCCCGAACACCTGAACCTTTATTGATTTAAGAGACCCGTACCGACTCAAGCTCGAGAGTCGGGTCGGACCGCGTTTAGGCCCGAGAAAAACACCAGGCCCTTGCAGGCCTCTATTGAACGTGAAACCGCTTATATTTCATAACATTGCATGTAAATAAAGTATATCTGCCTCACAACGTATCGTCACCTATATAAAACACATAAAAAATCTAAATTTGTACGTTTGCATCTAAAAAAAAACCTAAATACCAGGTCAGGAAACTAATTTTTTATATTACCAAAAATCGAATTTCTAATTCCAAATTTTTCAAATTTTCCCCAAGGCTAGTCTCCAGAGTTAAAAATACGGGTTCTATTATGAAATGCGGAAAAAAGTGTATTCAACGATTTATGTGGGAGTTGGCGTGTTAATCTTGTATATTTTTGGCGAATATTGAATATTTTATTTCAAGATATAAACGACGCAATAGTTTTATTAGTTTCATTTAAAAAAACATTCCGATTCGTTAGATTTACTAGGGATGAAACGTACAGCCAGTTTTTGCCAGCCAAATTTCGCTAAACGACATTTGAAACGTGAATTTCTCTGAAACTACGCAAACAATTTCGTAAAAATCTTTTTCACATGCAGCGACAATTCGATTCTGAACTTTGGCGAATCAATTTCCACTGATAAAAATTTAGAAAACCTTTATCCTGGAAAAAATGTATTTTCATACGTACTTGGCATGTACTAAAATTTAAAAAAAATACAAAGCGGTTTTAGAGATATTGGGAAAAAAATTATTTTTTTTAAACTTAAACACCCTGTATTACAAAAATAAATCAGTTGCGGACCTATGCTCAAATAAAGAATTATTCTTAAAATCATTATCGTAATATCGCCCTTTCGGATTAGCATTCAATTGTGAAACGCCCTGTATAAACCCTTAATATGTATCTACCCAACTGTTTACAAAGAGGATGCCTGAATTTCTATACAAATATAAAAGTAATAAAAAAAACAATGCGAAATTTTCGAATCAGAAAATATGGAGGAAATAATAATTGCAAGTTTTCAAATTTTTTTTTCTAATTTCGTTTCAGTTTGATTAAGTTCGCTATCAAATCGTGATGTTTCAATCTCGATCTTCGCCAATACAGAATTTATTATGCTTGACGATGTTACTAAATTGGAAAATGCTTAGGGATCTATCGCGAAATTACAACTATCCACCAAAAAAAAAACACATTAAACAATAAAAAAAACAACCTAAAAATACGTTCTTCGAAATATTGTTCTGCATTTCTTGTTCTATTATTTCTATTTCTTGTTATAGTTATCGTTGGCTAATATTTTAACGTCACAATAACTTCTCTTAAGATTGTCGCTTTCTTATTGTCTCTAGTATTATTGTTATAAAGTTATCATTGGCTTGGTTGTTACAGTTATCGCTTTTTAGAGTTATCGTTAGCGTTATCGTTTTCCTTAACCGTTAAGGTGCCCAACGATCCAATCGACCTTTCGTTCGTGGAGGAGTGGCTCCCTCTTACTTATTCATCACTTCCCAAATTTATCGAGGGTTTGGAAGAGGAATACTTTTGCTTAAGGCAAGATACCCACAAATTTGAAAACCACGCATCAAGCAAAGCTATGTTGCTATTATGCTTCGTTGGGATCTATACAGGGTGATTTCTAAGTTGATACATCTTTTTTAGCTGTGTATAGAAGGCATTAAAATAAACAACATTTTCAAATACCTTTTTTCAAAAAACCTAAAAATAGGCGAGATGCAGAAGTAAAAAATGTAAGTGCGGGCCTGGTCATTAAAACGTAGGCTCTACTTTGTGTTGTTTGTCTTATTAGTCATGCAATTTACGGGGTCGGTGGTCAGCTATTTGGCAATCCGCTGCAGTGTGTTTTTCTGATGCAAGTGAATTTTAAATTGCGGAAACGTGAAAATAGTAAAATCTGAAAACAATGAACTAGTAGATATGGTGCTAATTTACGGTGAGTGTCGTCAAAGTGCGGCTGCTGCTTCGAGATTATATTTAAGTTAGGCAGGACCATATTTGATTCATAGTGTAATAAATGAATGTACGTAAGTACCTTATTTTTGAGTTTTTTGAGAAATGGTATTTAAAAATGTTATTTATTTTAATGCTTTTATACACAGCTAAAAAAGAAGTATCAACTTAGTAATCACCCCAGCGGCGGCGCCAGGGGGAGCCAAGGTGGGCACTGGCCCACCCTAGGAACATGAGTGGCCACCCTGGTGCCCCCCCCCCCAAAATTGATGGATTTGGTTTTGCAATGAAATTTTCGGGGGAAGAGGAATTTGGCTATGAAACGATGACCCTTTTTTTTTAGATGGCACTTAGGACAAGAGGTAGTTTTGTTTTGTTTTTCGCTGCTTATGGCGTTATAGAAAGCGTTGGGAGGCCGGCGACCTTTTTTTTTCACTTTTAATTTGGGTAGTGCCCACTCAAAAATCATCGGGCCCATTTGTGCCCGCCCATCCCAAAAATCCTGGCGCCGCCACTGAATCACCCTGTATATAAATCGTTATGTAAAAAGAATTGTTATTTTTTTTTAGAAAATTGACCTTTTAAACGGTGTATCCCCTCTCATTACAGAGATAATGAAGTAAACCAAAAATGAAAATGGCAGGGAAAGATGAAGCTACAGTATTTTCAATGAATGATAGCCCCTCTGTCAGAACTTATACGTCATTAAAATCATACGAATCAAATCGAAGAAATATGGTCAAAACAAAGGGCTCTTTCAGACGAGGATACTGTATGCGGGATTCTGTATGCGAGATACCGAATCACAGCCGCATACTACCCCGATACTTCTTTGGGATACTCTTTTATTACACATTTCTTAACAAGCTTCAGTGCGGTGCAGTCGTTAATCATGAATATTGAAGAGTGCGTTATGTTATGGTATATCTAATAAAAAGAAAAAAATTAAAAGGAGACGAACTCTGTGGGTTCATCCTATGGTAGAATTAAGGGAAGCTAAGGGAACATATAATTTACTTTATCAAGATTTATTACAAGACACTACAAAGTTTTTTAATTATTATCGAATGTCTCCACAATCATTTGAAGAGCTGCACAACATTCAACTACTCACTATCACTTCTGAATAAATACTGGCCGCCTCTGAAATCGAACTTTATGCGTCGCAAAAGTATGCATGTCTGAACAGGTCCATAAGCCACCATGATAATTCTGTATCTCGGATACTCCTTCGCCGCCGGGCGGCTGATTTGTCTAAATTCAAAAATTCTGTCGCGCGATACTGTATGCGGCGTCGAATGCCGTGTGTAAGCTACAATTTAACTGCATGCTTTTTCTGTATCTGAGATACACGCGTCTGGGATACAACGTCCTCGTCTGAAAGAGGCCTTATGGTATATATCTAATAAAAAGAAAAAACTTAAAAGGAGACGAACTCTGTAGGTTCATCCTATGGTAGAATTAAGGGAAGCCGGGCGGCTGATTTCAAGATTCAAAAATTCTGTCGCGCGATACTGTATGCGGCGTCGAATGCCGTGTGTAAGCTACAATTTAACTGCATGCTTTTTCTGTATCTGAGATACACGCGTCTGGGATACAACGTCCTCGTCTGAAAGAGGCCTTATGGTATATATCTAATAAAAAGAAAAAACTTAAAAGGAGACGAACTCTGTAGGTTCATCCTATGGTAGAATTAAGGGAAGCCGGGCGGCTGATTTCAAGATTCAAAAATTCTGTCGCGCGATACTGTATGCGGCGTCGAATGCCGTGTGTAAGCTACAATTTAACTGCATGCTTTTTCTGTATCTGAGATACACGCGTCTGGGATACAGCGTCCTCGTCTGAAAGAGGTCAAAGTCTAATTTCAAAAATATTATAATAGATGTGCCAATACCAAAGGTCCCGATGTACGGGTTCCTAAGAGCTTTAGTTTTAAATCGACAATTTAAGTCTAGTACAACAACCAATGTTATCCATATATTTAATAGATAATATTTATCAATACACAAGTATATACAGACGCCTCCAAGACGCACACTGGTTGTGGAGCTGCGTATTATATCCCAAAATTAAAAATTGAATCAAAAATCAAGCTAAACACTAACTTTTCAATCTTTACATGTGAGTATAGCTATATTAGAAGCCTTAAAATGGCTTTATACGCAGAATATTGGAAACATCGTTATACTCTCCGATTCACTATCAGTACTTAGAGCGTTGGAAAAACTTAATGATTGGAAATACACAACGTCCCCTATTCTACTTGAAATTAAAAACATTACACGGAAAATTCAATTGAGACAACAAACAATCATTTATATGTGGATTAAGGCTCACACAGGTCTTACACACAATGAATATGTAGATAACCTGGCAAAACAAGCTATTCTTTCAAGTAATAATTTTAAATACCCCATATCGATCATAGATACATTTAATATCACCAAAAACAAATTGAGACAAAAATGGCAACAGCGTTGGTGCAACCATGGCAAATCCACCAACACAAGATTATTTCAAATAAGCCCTCAAATACCGACAGTACTATGGCATGATAGCTTTAATGTTTCCAGAAAATTTATAACTACAATAACTAGAATAAGATTTGGTCATGCAAGTTACCCCTACCACCTTCAAAGAATTAAGGTATTACCGACCAATATATGTGACCACTGCTATGAAGTCGCCGACCTAGACCACATTTTCTTTAAATGTGAAAAATATAGCAACTGTCTGTACTCCTCTCTCCAGGAAACAGGAAAAATCGATTCACCGATAAATTTATTGTATGTTTTAACTATAGAAAATAAGGATGCAATATACATGATTATGCGCTTTCTCAAAAAGAACAACATTAAGTTGTGACCACCTTATTATAGTACACACGCCGCCATTGAAAAAATGTAATTATAAATTTTAGTTAGAATGAGCTCCCTTTGTAATCCCTATGTTTTAGTATCCCCAATGGCCTACCTGTTTGTTATACAATGTTCTGATCGGCCCAGAACGAGAAGAGTGTGACCCTGTCTACTTTCCTTTCGTTTCTGTTTTTACAAATGGTCGTTAGCTTAGGAGAAACACTTGCTTTAGAAATTTTTTGGTTAAAAAGCAAAAGCGACTGGCTGAATAGCTGAACAGCTCAAGCCAAAAAAAAAAAAAAAAAAAAATATTTATCAAATCAAAATCACATATTTTTATTAACAAAGTATACATGAATATTTAATTTTTTAGCATATCCTTACTTAGAGGACTTTCGCCACAGCTGTAAGTCTTTTTACGACACACAGTCCTGGATTTATAATTAGGCCATAGAGGCCGCGGCCTAGGGGCGGCAGATTTTCAGAGGACGGTCACTCGATTTCAGACGATAAAAGTCAAACACGTTCACTGGTTTTATCATGGTTTTTTATACTTTAAATAAATCCTCATAGAAGAAACTCATTCCTATCGAAAGCTAGTGAGTGATAGAGAGGCAGAGGCTCAATGCGAACGTAACACACCCCGTGTCTAATCTATCTATCTATTATCTATCTACCTTCTAATCTTCTTCTTCCGAATCTCTAGTAGAGTTTACAATAGCAGAACGAGAAAACTTAAGCAATATCAAGGTGAAATAAAAAGACAACCTAAAAGAAAAAAAATGACGGATGAAACAGCGAATGAAGAACCTGAAATAGCCTCCGGCTCCAGAGATTATTTCAGAGTGAACACCTTTTTGGTCATCCTTGATAGGAGAGCTGAAATACAGAGAAGACATAATGCCTACTGAACTTTAAAGAAAAATTTTCATTTTTAACCAAAATGACTGAACTTTCAACACAAAGAGTTATAGAAAAAGCCTAGTTTCTCGTGAAATATTATACCAATGATTTTGAGGACGATTTGATTCAAGAATGTGTAACATTTCCTCTGATAAAACTGCCGAGTGTGCAGTGAAGCCTGGATCAAACTCACTACTCAGTCTCTCAACGTTTTTGAGAAATCAATCTCTGTCCAATGTTTATCCTAACTTGGATATAGCTCCCCGCATTGCACTTTCCACTCCGGCTACAAATTGTTCTGGAGAAAGGAGTTTTTCCTGTTTAAAACGCGTGAAAAATTATCAAAGGTCTTCACTGTCTCAAGAAAAAATGAATTCTCTAGCTCTTCTCTACATAGAAGCAGATATAATGAATACCATAAACTATGATGATATTATAGATGATTTTACTATTAAAAAGTCCCGTAAAAAATTGTAAATCTTGTTTCTTTTTTGCACTCTTTCTTAATGACTAATTCATTCGTTTATTTAACTTTAAGGCATTCTAAATGTAGTAAACTACAAATGGAAAATTATTATTTTAGAAAGGTATGTACATGAGGCGGCGGAAAAAAGTGGCCTACACTCATAAAAAATATAGATCCGGCACTGATAACACACCATTAAAATTTAGAACTTTTTACAATAAATAAATACGTGTCATGAACTACTTACCAGAAACACTAGGGAGCTATAATAAAAGCTCCGAAAAGAAATTATTTTTTACGAATAAATAATAAAGTACAAAAATGTCAAAAAAAATATAAGCCAAAATGGCAACAAAAAAAAAACGATGACGTCAGAAGTCAATGGACAAACTTCAAAAAATGATATATTCAAATAAATCTGCAACTCTTTTTTACAATGTTTTCTCTGTCTAGCACGTTTCATTGGCAACGACGTATTGCGCCATAGAAGTGTGCCCGGAACTCTCGAAATACTTTGGTTATGTTTTTATTCGCGTTTATTATAATAAATAAAGATGGAGAATTTTAAATCACTTTGTCGCTTAATTGTTGAGTATGCACTTTGCACTATTAAGGAACCACTATGAATACTGCACAGTCTAATTTCAACTGTTCTATGTTATGGTTTGAAAATCTCGAAAAAGAAACTTCAAATTTCTATTACACCATGTATAAAAAAAAAATCAACTTTTTATCATAAATGGAAAAAATATGACATTGTCAAATGTCACTTTTTTTGAGTTTTAGTTTGTTGGTCATTTTAACAAAATATGGCAACGTACGCAGGATTGCGACTGTCAAGACGTAGACGCTAGTAAGAAAAACAGCCTCTAGTATGTCAGAAAAAGCGAGAGAATTGCGAGAGCTACTACTACAGGGGATTCACCGATTTTTTATGTAAATAAAATACGATCGGATGCATTAAATATACGAGGGGGGATTTAAAGTATTCACGTGGGCTTATTTGGATAAATATTTTACTAGAAACCGTTTTGAGTTGGTTGAAGGGGCCTCCTTGTATCGGGAAAGTAAAGAAATTCAGTTAAATAGGGTTTCCTGCTGTTTTGTTAGCCGCTTCTGCAAGTCGCCGCTTAAAAGGACGTTAGATCGGTGCTATTGGGTACCTGCATTCTACTCTTGCATTTCTAAGTGAATCGGACCGCTCTAAAAAAAGTCCTCTAAATGTGATTTTTCAAATATCCAAATATCTCAATAACTATTCAGTTTAGACTCGTGACCTGTTGTAAAAATTTTGTTTAGAATCTTTAGCAATATTAAAAAATATTATAAATAATATCATATTTGTGGCTGCGAGGCTTTAAGCAAACACCTAATGTGCCTATATTCTATTTCAGAAAGGTGTAGGTAGAGTAACAAAAGCTCATTAGGTATGTAAAGGGACTACAGAGTGACCCAACGAATATTTAAGCCACTTTCATAATTTGGCATTGACTTTATTACAAAATTCTTTATTACAAAATTCTTTATTTTCATCAAGTGCAGGTAGTGCCATCCGGGTTTGGGTCAATTTATCGATTATGCTTATTGTTATCCATTTACAAACACTGAAAATGGTGAGACAATAGCGTGCATTATGTACATAGAATTAGGTACACGTATTTTTTATTAAACATCATAAAAAAAATACAATATACAAAAATTAAATTATAAAAAATCATAATATTCTTAGTCATCTGAGAAACTGTCATCTCCTCTGGACGTTATAATTAACGGGTCGACGGTCCGATCGATCAGGTGGTCAAGCTCCCACATTTTCTCCTCTTCTTTAATGACATGATAGACTGCTTTCCGCCATTTCTCTGGTGTCACTTTCTTAATGGCTTGATCAATCAGTTCTTTAACGTCTTTCATTTTGAATGTCGTGTTGTGTATTGCTACAAATTCTTTAACTTGCGCCTATATTATAAGTTCTATAGGATTTAGTTCGCAATGATATGGCGGTATGCGCAGCACAGTTACACTATATGTTTTTCAGCTATATCTTCCACGGTATATTTCATAAAACATGTTTGTGTAAATTTGTTATAGCTAATAGTTCCTTCTTTATCAAATCATAAATAATTTAATGCACAAAATTTACCTGCGTCCTATGGCCGACACCGAAATTGAGCCGAATTGGACTGAATTTCTCATTTTATTATTCTACACCTTTCTGAAATAGACTATAGTATGTCTTAGTGGTATAAATGCCATATACATTAAAATTTCTTAAAACTGCCTTCTGACCAAACTATCATATATATTTGATGTGCTATCTTCTTTCGATGTTTTTCTTTAATTTCCCAAGTACATCCTCAGTATCCCTTTTCCTCCATAAATCCAGGGCATTGCCCGATAAATTAAAACATAACCTATTGATTTTATGTCAGGATTACCCAAGGCATGTCATATTTAATATGAAGCCTAACCGACCATAAAATGTTAATACAGCCCCGTTATCAAATTTATCAATAAATTTGTTTACTTTAATAACACCAAGACAAACAAGCGTTCTAAGTGGTGTGCAAACTATTACATTGTCAATTTTGAGCCCAAGAAAATTAGTAGTAATACTATGAAAATTTGATTATTATTTTCTTTTAATAATATGATTTAGCGGCCAGGGTCTATTTTTGGTTATATAATCATGGGCTCCTGATTGGAGCCTCCCATAGAGCCAATTCCAGGCGAGGAGGGGGAAGGTAGGTCTAAAAAATAATGTTGAAAACAGGTATTTAAACATAAAATCAAAAAGAATTTAAAAAAATTCTCAAATAAATATGGCATACAAAGAAGCCGACATTTATAGATCAAAGAACAATTTAAGCTTTCCGCCTCTCGCCAGCTAGACTAGTAAGCGGTACAATGCTTGCCGAGTCCTTTGAAACCGTTCGCCTTTTTTTTGTAGTTATTTTTATGTAATAGTATGCTTCAATGAATTTAAATCCAAATAAAAACTCTTCCTAAAATATTTATTTAAAAAAATATAAATTCATATTTTCCCAGAAACGATAAAGAAGCCGCCACCGTCGTCGAGGCGTGTGATTGAACAAACACCATCAGCAAGTGTACGTCGGTGACGGCTTTATTATTATCTTAAAAGAATATTATTAACATTTCTTAAAATAATAAATTCAAAATA
This sequence comes from Polydrusus cervinus, assembly GCA_935413205.1. Taxonomy (NCBI): domain Eukaryota; kingdom Metazoa; phylum Arthropoda; class Insecta; order Coleoptera; family Curculionidae; genus Polydrusus; species Polydrusus cervinus. Next base: position 60,394,721 of record OW284515.1, read on the forward strand.
ATTTTGTAGACCGCTGGGCCCCGGTGACAGTGGGGCCTAGGACTGGGGAGCCTATTGGAAAAATAGGCCCCGATTGGCGCGCTTATCTCCATGCTTATAAGAAGTATATACCTAAATCTCCCTATATATGTAAAGTCTTTATTTTACTACTGGAATTTATATCTTTCCTCCAAATGCTCCCCCATAAGGGGGCTCAAATAAAACAAGCTATTGTTGGGAAATATTCGCTGTTTCTGCCACGTAAATAATTTACAAAACCCATTAAGTGTTTCTTATTGGAATTCCGCTTTCTTGTGTACTTCAAAAACCTATACATTTGTTTCGAGAAGACTATTGTATTTTGTAGAGAAGTAAAACATATACGGATTTTCCGCGGTATTGAAACAAAGTTTTATCACAGTGGCGGCTTGCGGTCTTAAAAAATGGGAAGAGCTAGGTATAGTGCGGGGACTTAAACAAACATTGACTAAAAACCCGTGTAACAAAACGTCTCTCTTATCCTCATCTGTCCAACGACTGAATGGAGTTTCCAACAAATTACAAACTATGTCATTAATTGGGTTCATTTTTAAAACACACAACTAAGTAGGTACGTACACTACTAAATTAACTGAAAAATAAAAACAGAACTTTTTATTCACACAGTAAATCACGTAAAACGATATCTACAACCGTAAGTTTCGCGAAGCCTCAAAATAAACACCTTAAGATTAGGCGAACCAATGCTAAAACAATGGTGCATACGACTGATCTATTTTTAAACTGCCCTTCATCATAATGCAAGTTGTTATAAGCCGTTTGCGTGACTGACGTCACGTAACCATAGCAACGGTGAATATCAAAGCCATGTTGGGCGTTGGGTCTTCACTTGCTTTGAGGTAACGGACACACTGTTGGCTGGGGCGCGCCAAAATGCACGAGTGTTTATAATTATTGTCCATCGGAGTTAACCGTGGCCCTACATAGCTACATTCGGATTAAATTAATATTTTAATTCGAACATAATAATTTTTTAAGGACTAAAATGGTATAGCTGTATTGGTACATTAATATTTAATTTAGTCGAAAAACTTTCCGTCTGGTTTTATTTTATTTTTTTTCACCTACTTCACCTGACGAGCCGTCACTGTTACCTGTGAGATACTTGAGTAGTTTTACTTTTCCGCGCTCAAATGCATGCACCCTCACAGAAAAAGTAAATTCCATAACGCTAGTCGTTCTTGAGTAAATAATATAAAATGTATTGCGCGAGTGGAAACAACGATGATACAAATTTATTATAAATTTCCCAATTTACCGAAACTCTTCCAATTTCCATGATCGAAGATCGATGCAAAGGGAAGAGAAAATTTCAATTTCAACTACACCAAAGGAAACTTGAGGTTCGCTTTTTTGTTAAAAGTTCAGACGGGAGTTGTTAAGTATTCGCAAGATATAAAGTTTAGGGGTTGTTGCGGTGTATGTATTGAAGCCGAAGGTTTAGGATCTCTCGGTTCGGGGAAGAACCCGACTTAAGTTTGTAAGCTAATATAAATTGTGTAGGCTGAAAAGTTGAAGAAGAAATTTAACTGGAATAATTAAAAATACGTTGTTCTTTTCTTTTTAGGGGTTTGTATCAACAGGGGAAAAAATGGAATTAACTTATTGTCTATAATAAATCAGCATTCATCACAAACTGATATTTCGATGGTAATAATATTATATACACCCAGTGGCATAGCCAGAAAATATGATCAGGGGGCAGAGCTGTAAGTAACTTAAGTAACTAGATACTTTTTAGTAACTAAGTTACTTTTAAAGTAACTAAGTTACTTTTAAAGTTCCTCTAGGATACCAATAATGCACACGTGCCGTCCATCAGATGATGAGCAAGGGACGATCGGCGGCCGTTAATCAGATTTTCACGAAGGGACGAGCGGCGAGTCGCGAGCGTCAAACAGCCAACTGGTTGGAACGCGAAATTTCTTGGAAAGCATTTTATTCTACACACTTCTTAGTTTAGTTTTCTGATGGTAATAGTGGTAGTGTGTACAGGAAAATGAGTTATCACTACCTGGTAAATTTATGGTATCTAGTTCAAAAGCATCTTAATAACTTTTAGAGTTTCGTAGTTACAATTAAAATAACTAGTTACTCAAAGGTATCTTAGTTACTTTTAGTAACTAGTTACAATCGAAGTAACTAGTTACTTTAAAAGTATCTTAGTTACCTTTAAATTATCGTAGTTACAATCAATGTAACTAGTTACTGTAAAAGTATCTTAGTTACTATAACTAGTTACTTTAACTAAGTAACTAAGAACTAAGTTACTTTTAGGTAAAAGTAACTATTCCTTATAAGCATCTAGATACATTTGTGCAAAAGTATCGAAAAAGTAACTAGTTACATTTCTGAAGTAACTTTCACAGCTCTGTCAGGGGGGCTCATATTTTCTAACCAGGTTTTTTTAGGGTTTGAGGTTTTAAGTTAAAAATAAAACCATATGAATATGTTTATACATAATATATGTATTTAATAATGTCGGGTTGCATACAGATTTTTTACAATAATATACTAACCAGGATCTTTGACTGTGGCATAAATAACATTGGCAGAAATAGTTTTCTTACAACCAAGGTGGCCCGGTTGGCTTAATTCTTGATTTACTAATCAGACAACTTTGATTTTGAGAAAATAATGCCTGCCAATGTCATAATTGCCACAGTCAAAGTTGCTGGTTAGTTAATTATTGTTAAAAATCCTTATAATACCTACTTCTTTGTCCACCGAATTAACCGAATTTTATAGTAACAACTTTCAAGGTAAGCTAAATGCAGTCATGTTAGTATAGAATGGACTATCCAAAATTCGTTTATAAAGGTTGCCGGCATCAAACAGCTTAGCCGGCATCTACCTGGCCAAAAAATGGGTTATTATGGTTATTATTCTAAAAGAAATTCTGTTTTACTGATCGAAAAGCCAGGAAAAACGTTAAAATATATTGGGGGCTGCAGCCTGACATTCCCTACCGGTATATTATCCTATAGATTTCCAAAAACCATATCGAAAATTTTAATTCTGCATTGTTCTTCCTTTTCTAATTCAAAGCATAGCTTCCGCCATCAAAACTACCGTCCTAGATAAGGCGTTACAGGTAAATAGATAATTTAAACAAATTACCATACCAAAGAGTATAAATAAGAGATAGTATCTCTCCAAATCGTGGTTGGATTCCATAAACCACAGGAAAAAAAGCAGATTTTGAAGCGACATGCAAATGAGACCTAATTAAGAAAAACTCAGAACAAAAAACTCTTTGTCCATGCTGGGTTTATCATGCAAATGATATTAGTTTCGCAATGTTGATTATTTCATGGCGTATTAAAGGTTCTAGAGACGTTTTTCTAAAATAATAAAACAACTGAATCTCAATTAAACTAAGTAGACCAAGTTTGATATGTTCCGTTGCCCCTAACCGAAGGGACTAAACATCCCATTCCTCTTTTTTAATAGCACTCCTTATAAGACCCATCCTTACCTCTTCGTTCGCTGCTAGGGCCATTCCCGAGGTGGACCTATAGCTTAACGTGGGTTTTGAACCACGATCCTCAATCATGTGACCCCCTCCTCCCCCGCCCCTACTACCGATTGGGTAGTGTGTACCTTATTTCGTACTCCACCAGATGTCCAAACTCATTCGGCCTGGTTACCGGCGTGAATGGAGTGGGTTAGGAGATGATACATTTTACCCTTTTCCCCGCATTCTTATTAAACCTACTAAATTTCGGACATACTTTTTTTATTGTGCGTATGCCCATCAGAGGCGGCTCGTACAGTAGGGCCACAGTGCCATGGCCCTACATACCTGTACACCAAGTTATTTTTTTATTCACACTCATTGCTTTGCATCTTTAGGTACGCTCCATTTTTTTTGTAACTGTGAATAATTTAAAATTTAGGACGTTGCGTTCATTTAATATCTGATAACGCCTAACGGTGCAAAAACTCCCCGAGGCCGCGAAAATTCCTTCGCGCTATCCAACGCCGGCGATTTCTATGTATGGCCATGCTGTTCATCGCTTACGAACGAGATAATGATATATCGCCCTCTCTTACTGACGCATAAGGAATTCAGAAATTTTGTGGCGGGCCAGATCCTCAGATCCGTCCAGGATTGGAGGATTTACACGTGCTTTATTTTGTCGTTCGAATCGGACCACGCCCTCGTCTTTGTTGCCACTACTTGATACTAGATAGCAGCTGTTTTGAATACGGTTTGCCCTGTCGAGATATTAATTTTAAAATAGTTTTATTTTAAACAGTTTTTACTGTTTAACATAAATTATTCTTGTAGGTTAGGTTTAGGTCAGTCCGTCGGTGGATTATAATAATATTCCTGATTCCGATTTATCAATTTTAAAATGACTAAAATAAAAGAGGAAAGACTCTACTTACACGCTTTAGGTATGTAGCCTGCCGAAAAACATTTTGTGAACAATATTGATGACTTCAAGAACAAAAGTGATTGAATCATTTTCAAATAACAAAAAGACGTACCCATAGAGTTTTCTTATAAGACAATTTGAGTGTTTTGTGAATATTTTTTGTTACAACTGTTGCAAATGCTCCATTTAATTAGTCGGTAAGTTTTTGGATTTTTTTTTATATACAGGGTTCTACAAATCCGATGCACTAGCATTGCTATTTCGGTAACTACAAGAGATAGAGAGTTTGGTAAATGAAGGCAAAGTTGCATATTTTAATGCTGAACAATTTGTTAAAAAGAAATTTAATCAAATTTCAATGATTTCCAGAGATATCCGAAAAAATATACGAAAAACTTGTTTTTACTTTTTTATGACAAAAGTACTTATTATTTTTAAAAACCAAGAGCACTTTCTTAAGTATTTTACAAGATAATAATTTTAAGAGGTCAAAAGCTACTCAAAAATTTTAAAAAAATTTAGGTTCGAATTTGAAAAAATTGAGTTGATATAAGTATCTAAAAAACGAACATCGTATCTGAAAAATAAGATTATTTTCTTGAAGTGCATAAAAAATTGTCTTAAGAAAGTGCCCTTGGTTTGTCCAAAAAATCAATATTTTGTCGTAAAGACAATAAAAACACAAATTAATTTTTTCTAGTGTTTTTCTCGCATGCTCCGGAAGTCATCGGATTTTTTTAACAAATAATTCATCATTAAAATGTGCAACTGTGCCTCCATTTAACCAAATTTATATCTCTTATAGTTACTGAGATAGCAATGTCAATGTTTTGAATTTCTAACACCCTGTACTCTCATTAAAGATTTTTGACTTGATATTTTGGCCCCACCTGTATCGACTATCACGAGCCGCCACTAATGTCCACTCCAAGGATCGAACTCAAAACGCCACGGTCGAATACCAGTGACTCACCGCTGACCCACCGCCACAATTTTTGAGAAGTGGTAAAACTAACATACTTGAATTTTTAAACATTATATTCTTTATATTAGTGTTGGTTTTTTTTCGTGTAACGCATCTTTTCTATAACATTCAATGATCTAATACCGAACATTAATAACAATCTACCTATAACCAAAACCACTTCCCAACCACTAAAAATATGTCAGTAAAAAGTAATTTAAATAAATTAACTGGCATTATGTTTATTGTTATGCGTATAGAGAGTTCTACGTTGCGTGAAGCAACACGAACAAAATAATAGACCAAGTGAATAAATTTTCTACTCTTACGCCCACATCGAACACATTATATTATACCTAACAGCTTTAAAAACAATGGACTATTTAATATGTACAGGGGGACCGGTATAAGCGAGGAGCAATTTCGACAGGGAGGAGACATGTTTTTTTAGACCCCCCCCCAAAAGAAAAATAACCCTGTATGTGTACCCTCGGGTGGTGGAAATACGTTTTTTTGGGAAAAAATTAATCAACTTCGATTAGACTCAATGGAACTTATCAAAGTTGGTCTCGTTTAAAAGAGATTTGGTTGTTTTATCATTTGCATTAATTATGTGTTTTTTGTTTTTGTGGTGGTTTAGCCTACTTGTCTGTTTTACAATTTTTCTTTCAAGGCCTACCCTTATTATTTAATCATTAGTTGCAATGGTTTATCTCCGTCATACTATTAATTAACATAAATTAAGTTTACTTTGAAACAGTGGCGACTCGTCAGGTGAAGTAAGTAAAGGAGCTCTTCATCAAAAAATAAATAAAACCAGGAGGAAAGTTTTTCGACAATAGTACATATATACAGCTACCATTTTAGCCCTTAGAAAATAATTATGTTCGAATTAATAATATTAATTTAATCCGAATGTAACTATGCATAATAGGGCCACGGTTAACTCCGATGGACAATAATTATAAAGCGACCGTGTCCGTTAGCTCAAAGCAAGTGAATACCCAACGTCCAACATGACTTTGATATTTACCGTTGCTATGGTTACGTGACGTCAGTCACGCAAACAGCATGTAACAATTTGCATTATGATGAAGGGCATTGGTTCGCCTAACCTTAAGGTATTTATTTTAAGGCTTCGCGAGACTTACGGTTATAGATATCGTTTTTACGTAATTTACTGTGTGATTAAAAAGTTTTGTTTTTATTTTTCAATTAATTCAGTAGTGTACGTACCTACTTAGTTGTGTGTTTTAACAATGAACCCAATTAATGACAGTTTGTAATTTGTTGGAAACACTATTCAGTCGTTGGACAAATGAGGATAAGAGAGACGTTTTGTTACACAGATTTTTAGTCAATGTTTATTTAAGTACCCGCACTATACCTAGCTCTTCACCATTTTTTAAGACCGCGAGCCGCCACTGCTTTAAGAGTGACAAAAATCTATAATATTGTTTTATGAGTAACAACTAGTTGACATTCCATGATAGTTATAGGATTTGGGTATTAAAACTTTAAATACCAGTATTAACATTTTTTTATTTTAATTTTTTAATAATAACTTCAGCTAGGAAAGAGATATTAACTTAAGCAATTTTAGATTATCTTTGGCTGTAAATTCCTATACAGAATCACTGGCGGCGCCAGAATTTTTGGGATGGGTGGGCACAAGTGGGCATGATGATTTTAGGGTGGGCACTACCCAAATTAAAAATGACTTCTCAAAAAAAAAAGGTCGCCGCCTCCTCCACGCTCTGTAACGTCATAAGTGGGGTAAGCAAGACTCCCGTCTTGTCCAAGCTGACGCCTAAAAAAAGATCATCATCATTTATCTCTTATTACATTATTACATCCTTCTATAATGCCACTACTTTCTCATCAAAACTTTTAGGGTCAAATCTCCCTTCCCTCACGAAAATTCTATTATAAAACCGAATACCTCAATTTTGAGTGGCCACCCATATTTTTAGGATGGGCCGGTGCCCACTCTGGCCCCCCTGGCGTCGTGCTGTACAGCATTCTCGCTCCGCTTCGTATTTTATTATTGATTTTAGAGAAAATTTTACTCTTGGTAAAAGTTTCCGTGTTCTTTTAAACTAAGAAAGCGCTTATTAAAATTGAAATAACTGTAGTGTATACGAGGGAGATTCAATATTTTCAAAGTTGTTCTAGAAAAGTACTCGTTTTAGATACAATTTCAATTTGAAAAAGTTATTTTCGAATACGAAGTCACGGCCTACTATTCAAAAACGAAAATAATACTTATCTTTTGTCTTTCCCTGTATAGAGAAATAATAAATATTTTAAAGGTTTTTATTGGTTTATATATTTTTCTTCGATTTTTTTTGCAGGAAACTAACTTTCCCACACCAACTACTATGGGTGAAAAAAATAATTGGCTTAGTTTTTTTTGTAATACGGGTCAAGAAAGACCGATATTTAACAAGGCAAATTTTTGAAAAAAATAGACGACATTCTCAAGTTCCAGTAATAATTATCCGATTCATTTCTACGAAAAGACGCTAATACGTCTAAATCCCGAATATAACATCTAAAAAAAAACTCTATTCGGAATAACTCTTCGAGCTTTAAGCTGTTCCCTTCTAATCAATAGAACAGCTGCTTGTAATGCGCACGCGTCGAGGATTTACCCAGCTAACCTTGGCCTTGGCAATGAAACGCCTCTTTTGCCCTTGCGTTTTGTTTAGGTCGATGATGTAACCGGGGCCTCGCTTTTTTTTTGGTAGGAGAAACCCGGGCATTTAATATCGTTGCATTTTTTAAATCTTCTTTGTTTTAAGTGAGCAGTGACAATATTTCGACAACTTATTCAAAGACCGATTCATGGTCATGGATCTTACGAAGTGCAACCTGTTTTTTTATGACAATACACTAAAATTAGGGGTTTCTACCAGAGTTGCGACGATTTAAATCAACTGATTTTTTCAATTTTAATGGTGATTTAAATCAAATTATAAATTGCTGTAAAAACAAGTCGCCGAAGCAAATAACTCATCAGGAAATTCAAAAAAAAGGAAGATAGTTTATTTAAAACGAAGTGTTTAGATACATTATGTAAGTGTAAAAACATCTAATCGTCATCAGTCCAGCGTAAAAAATATTCATAAATTACGCTGCCGAAAATTTTTATGTCAATACAAGTTATTTTGTATGTCGCCGAGGAGATTTTCTAACTGTAAATCTAGACAACAAATATTTTTCGGTGAATAGAGACAAAATAATGAAAATAAGTGATCTTAAAGTTCATTATTGCCATATTTAAGGAAAATATCAGTATAAATTTAAAAAAAAAATCAGATTTATAGATTTTTTCAAAAAAATCGTGATTTATTGCAACCCTGGTTTTTACACCCCTTGCGAAACTTTTGAAAACCTACGGGATAGAATTACAAATAAATTTCGGGAGATTAACCCTTCCCCCCAAGTACTCACCAATGTTTTCGATTCGATAGAAGGAAAAATGGGAACATGTCACAATGACAGTAATGTAATTTTCACTTATAATCTCCCTAGAGCATGATTTATTCAATCCTAATAAAAATGTTAAATTTTGGTGTAATATTTTACTATTGCGAAATTTTCTTACGGAATCTCTTTCGAAAGTAAATTATAAATCCGGAAATTTTTCCTCATCCCAAATTCTTTTAAAAAATTTTTAAATAATTCAAAAAAATGTCCGGAAAAAATTCATGCTTTGGTATATAAGTGAGAATAAAAACTTAAGAACTTGACAGTCTTATTTTTCACTCATCTTACCTTTAGCGTAGGTTATACGGGATCGATTATTATACTTTGAGGACTTTTTTAAATTTTACTTTACATTAGTATTCTTTTCGTTCAGTATAAATATGATGTTTTGCCCAACTATCCCCTACTTGCCTAAAATTACTTTGTAAAATTCTCCTGGCTTTTCGATGATAAAACAAGATTAGAAAAATTGTTTTGCGTAAAAAATTGAGGCTAGATAATAGGCGATTCTTATCGCCATTGATTATTGTGATAATGTTGTTAACACTTCCTTTTTTTTATAGCGAATTATAAAAGCAATTAATTGGACTTAGTTCCAATGGAAACCATATCGAATCAAGCGTCACAACTAGAACAAAAACCCTTAAGTGCCAGTTGAAGTCTTTTGCTTGGTTTCAAGAATCCTCCAGAAATAGGCAAGCGCACCAGTCATTTTCAATTATCAGTTCCTTCTTTGGAAAGCGTCTTCTGCTAGCATTTAGAATCGTCCCATCGGCGTCATTGCTTTATTTCTTTGTTTACGTTTTGCGTTGAGATATATTTGCAATGACAATTCTATATATTCTGCATGGCGGATGATATAAATTGAACCTACAGTGTGTCCACGGATAGAGTTTGGAAGAGGAAAAACTTTTTATTAGTAGGTACAGAAGAAAAAGTCATTCTTTATAAGAACGTCTGCTTGTGCTGAAACTACAATTTCGAATATCAGATTTGCGATTACTATACAGGGTTCGTCAGAAACAACATTTTTAGTTTTTTTTTAAATTCTAATTTTAAATTCCTTGATTTACTAAATCAATTTTGCTTATTCTGAAACTACAATTTCGAATATCAGATATGCGATAACTATACAGGGTTGGACAGAAAACACATTTTTAATTTTCTATAATTTATGATTGAATAAATTAAAGAAATATTATATGTATTAATAAAAATACTTCCAAAGTAGACAAAGAAAAATAGTTTTCTTACAACAAAATCGTTATTCGGCCAGATATAAAATCATATTCCAAGTAAGAAGGCAACAATAGCTGTTTGAAATCCAAAAAACTAAAAATGTTTTTTCTGACGAACCCTGTATAGTAAATCTTATATTCGAAATTGTAGTTTCAGCACAAGCAGACGTTTTTATAAAGAATTACTTTTTCTTCTATACCTACTAATAAAAAAGTTGTTCCTCTTCCAAACCCTAGCCGTGGACACACTGTATATAATTTAAACTTAAGAAAATTAGGTATCATCTGCCAAACGAGGTAAAATTTTTGTAGTAAATTTTCAATTAGATAAGCCAGGAAATAGGTAATAGTTATTTACGATATAAGTATTGTAACGATTCATATTACAACACGAGATGTTAAAGTTGTCAAACGAGGCGTCAGCCGAGTTTAATAAAACATCGAGTGTAGTAATATGAATTTACAACAAGAATATTGTACAAAATTTTATCTACTTTCATCTATGAATAAAAATATTTGGCAAAAGGCATTTTTAAAAATAAAAATGCACCTGCTATTAAGTTTACTAATCAAGTTTTTTATGTTACCTTTCGCATAGTTACTGTTTCGCATGGTTACTGTCGAAACTTTGTCAAACAAATTCAAAAATATAAAAAGCGTTTTTCAAAATGAGCGATTCTGATGGAACTTTACCCTCTGATATAGAATCAGCGGCAAACGAAGCGATCTCAAGTATAGTTCCGACAAAATACAAGGCGCGGTATGAGTTGGAGTATCAGAAGTTTGAAGATTGGTGCCAAGCTAACAAAATAAAGGAGGTGTCTGAGAAAATCCTTTTGGGTTATTTTTCCGTAAAGCAACGCTCCCAGAAACCATCTACACTATGGACTCACTACTCAATGTTGAGAACTATGATTTCAGTCAAGAAAAATCAAGATATAAGCAGATTTTCTCAACTAATTGCATTTTGAAAAGAAGTTCAGAGGGTTACAAGGCCAAAAAGTCCAAAGTTTTCACAATGGAAGACGTATGTAAGTAAGTTGCTTAGTACTGCAGATGATGAAACATATTTACTTATGAAGGTTGTTATGATAATCGGCATTTTTAAATTGTTAATAATAAATCATTATTCTAAAAAGTGTGGTTTTATTTAACAGCAAAATTTAAATAAAACCGTTTTATTCCATTACAGCACTAGTGCTGTAATATATGCCCTTACAAAACGATTTACAGAACGGTAAAATTCATATTACTAAATGAAAGTAGATAAATATGTTTAAATCCTAAAATTTATTATTCGCCCACTAGAATAATCCAAGTAAACTCTATGTGTAAGGCAATTTATTTTATTATTACCTAATTTTTTTCAAAAGCTTTCAAAGCTTGACACTTTTATGACAGTTTTTCCGACGACATGCTTACAAACAAGGCAATAAAGACTTAAGTAACTCAACAAAGCCGTAGGTATGTATATATCTAATCCAAGTAAACCGTTTGGCTTTGATGTCGACCCAATGAGAATTTTATTAAATCAAACAAAATAAAAGTGTGTCGCGAACAGTCCTAACGCACGTTATATGAAAATAAATTAGTACTGGTGGAGTTTTAGAATGTACTTTTGTATGTACATATTGAAACGAATCACAAAAAAACATAGCAAATTATTAATTTTTTTTTCACCAGTGGAAAGGTAAGTGGGTTTGGGAAAGTGATTTTCATGCAGAAAAAAGAATCAAAAAATTAGATATAAGTCAATAAAAACACAGTTCAAAGGTTGGAGACAATGACGTTTCTTGAACGGCAGTGGAGTTTTGGACTTGTATTGTCTTTATTTGTTTAGAATCACTATGTTTCAACTGGTAAGTATCTCCAGTCGAAGACGACTGAAGACTTACCAGTTGAAAAACACAGTTCATCAGTGGTCTAGCCAGAAAATATGCTCGGGGGGTAGGGGGGGGGGGCGCAGTGGGCGTAAGTTGGACATTTTTTTCTGGAGAAAGGGACAGTTATGACTACATGTATTTTATGATATTGCACCTAGTAAAGAGGGCAGAAAAGCGCCGCAGGCGAAAAATTTTCGGGCCACGTCCAAAGTTTATTTTAAAATTCACCTAACTATATCAAATTTCGAAAATTAAATTAATACCTCTCCCTCTCTGCATGGTTGGATTAAATTTGTTTTTGTAAATATTTTTTTTTGATATTCCTATTTTTAATTAAAAAAAAAACATTTTTTATAATTGTGAAAAATGTGATATATATATATATGAATGGAGACTTTGACTGCAGATTATGTAAACAAGTCAGGAAAACAGTACAGCACATAGTTTGCCATTGCGAGTCACTAGATCGAAAGAGGTAACAAATACTCGGGCAATCAAAACTAGAACCGGAGGACATCCTGACCCTCTCCCCAGTTGATCTACACAAAGTAGTGCAAGGAACTGGGATCACTGAGTGGGTGTGAAAATCAAACAGGGTAAGCACAATGTGCCAAAACAGGCAAAAAAAATTAAATAAACTTCTGATATTCTCCAACATCTGTAAGTAGAGTCAAAGTTTTACAAAATCCATTAACACAACAAGTAAAAGCGTAGATTTATGTTTTTAAATTATTATTGTTGATACCTATGCTCTGCAGCACTGTCTCTTATTTAATAAATTACGAGCCTCCCTTAGGGTTTGTGCGCCACTGACAGCGGTGGTGAATTAAAATGTTACCGAAGAAAAAGTTATCGTTGTTTCAGTAACGTTACGGGAGATACTCCATTACTCCCTCTTGTTGCTAAGCGGTAGTGTGCTAAAATGGGCTTCTGTATTACACCAACCGGCTTAATTTTTTAATTTAAAACTTGTTTTAATTTTAGAAACCACATGCTGCGAAAAAGAGACGCGAGAAGCAATATTTTGATACTCCACGAAACCTACATAGAGAGTTTAGGTATACAAAAAGGAATTCCATATTGTGATTTTTATTTCTTATGCATTAACGGAGCTAGTGATGAATTTGTCATGTCAATGTGTTTTTTGGCCGATACTTCGTTATATCCGAAAAACAGCCAAATACTCTTTGTTACAGCACAATCACGTATAGTTTCATAAAACCAAATATTGATCACAAAATAATTTTTCACTTTATTATAAGAACCCTAACAATATTTCTAAATTCTTCTCCAAAATTATCAGCTTCATGCGAAATTATATCTATACTGGGTCTCCCAAAAGTCCCGCATAAAATTAATATCAATTAAAGGAAAAAGATCTAGGAAAAACGCTCGGAACCGTAAATTTTTATTTTTAATTGTGCATTTTTTGACATAAAAAAATATTATACAGGGTGTCTCATAAAATTGTCGTCACGTCTTTGACAATTTTTTTTAATGGACCACCCATTATTTTCTGATTCCCCACAAAATTCTACGCTTAAAGTAAAGTAAAATTTTTGTGTTAAATTTTCAATTAGTCAAGCCAGAAAAATGATGCCACGTTTCACGCTGGTATGAAAGGCTCAGTAGACGTTTTTTACCTTATAGAAGCGCGTCTTTCTCGGTCATATCATGATAAAAAAAAATAATAACAACACCATTACTTCATGATAATAACAAAATTATATAAGAAAAAAATATTTATTGCTTTTTTTCTAATTAAAAAGATATAACGATTGTCCATTATTATTATCATCATTATCAAGTTGGTTGTTAAAATGATATACGGCCAACTAATTGTTGAGTTTTATTGGTATGATTGGTAGTATTAAACTGTAATATACTAAAAATAAAGTGATAAAAACAATTGCAATCGTTAGAATGTAGGTTACATACTGGTAAATATAGGGTGTGTGTAAAAAGATAGTTACTTTTTAACAAATCAGCAAATTTCATTATTACTTTCACAAAGAATCCTGCAAGAACTTCTTCTACTCACATAATTGACGCATTAAGATGAGGAGGGGGGGGGGGGGGGGCTAATTTTATCTCCTATTTACCCTCTTTTCATGCATACCTTCTATAGTCTATTTCAGAAAGGTGTATTGTAATAATAAAAGCTTATTAGGTATACAAAGGGACTACAGAGTGACCCAACGAATCTTTGGGCCACTTTCATAATTTGGTATTGATTTCATTGCAGAATTCTTTATTTTCATCAAGTGCAGGTAGTACCACTCGGGTTTGGGTCAATTTATGGGTTTTGTCTATTGTTATCCATTCGCAAACAGGTACACTAATTTTTTTATTAAACATTATAGGAAAAATACAAGATACAAAAATACGTTATACAGAAATTAAATTATAAAAAAATCATAATATTCTTCGTCATCTGAGGAACTGTCATCTCCTCTTAATGTTATAATTAACGGGTCGACGGTCCGATCGATCAGGTGGTCAAGATCCCACGTTTTATCCTCTTCTTTAAAGACATGATGGACTGCTTTTCGCCAGTTCTCTGGTGTCACTTCCTTAATGGCTTGATCAAACAGTAGCTTAACGTGTTTTTTTTTAATGTCTTGTTGTGTCTTACTACAAATCCTTTCACTTGCGCCCATATAAGTTCTATAGGATTTAGTTCGCAATGATATGGCGGCGTGCGCAGCATAGTTACACTATGTTGATCAGCTATATCTTCCACCGCATATTTCATAAAACGATGTTTGTGTAAATTTGCTATCGCTAATAGTTTCTTCTTTATCAAATTATCTTCTTTTTTTTCTTTGGTTAGTTATCATAAATAATTTAATGTACAAGATTTACCTACGCCTATGGCCGACACCGAAATTTATACGAACTGGACGGAATTTCTCACTTTATTACTCTACACTTTTCTGAAATAGACTATAGTTGCGCCTTTACAGAATAAATATGACCAAATAAAAAAAATAATGGATGCCAGGAAATTTACTATTGGTCCTCAAACTAATTTCTCTTGGTAACTGACTAATGAATGATATAAACGTTTTACTCTAATAGATTTAGCAAAAAATCTAGTTTAGTGTAATGTCAACAACCAAGAGAACCACAGAACAAAAAGGACCATTAAATACAAAAGTTGATGGATTAACTCTACGTGAAGCGGTACTACATAACCGTTTTGTTATTACCAATGTCGTGTTGCAATATTCTTGGCCGAGGAATTACCTGGTTTTGATTTTTTAAATATTCATATAAGAAGAAAAGATCCAAATAAAAGGTTACCAGATATTATTATTGAACAATCTGGTGTAAGTACAGGGAAAAGTTAGAAACAAAAATTTAACAGAGACATTTACACAGCCCCCTTCACTGTGACATTTATCTAAATATTAATGGATTTGCGCATGTAACCAAAAAAGGCTTTATACGGTTTTTCCTGGTTACTTTTTGGTGGAGATAAAGCTTGGACGGAAAAAGGGGTCACCAAACTAGAGCCAGTGGCGGCTCGCGGTCTTAAAGAATGGTGAAGAGCTAGGTATAGTGCGGGTACTTAAACAAGCATTGACTAAAAACCCGCGTAACAAAACGTCTCTCTTATCCTCATCAGTCCAACGACTGAATGGAGTTTCCAACAAATTACAAACTATGTCATTAATTGGGTTCATTGTTAAAACACACAACTAAGTAGGTACACCTAGTTTCACGGTTAACTTCCAGGTGGAAATATTGAAATTTGGTGGATTGTTCATATGATACGCACTATATATACAGCCGAGTAAAACCGAATACTAATATAATTCTGGGAAGAAGAGAATGGAATGCAGCCAGCCAATGACGTTTTTAATATTGATAAGTGTTGCCAGATCTTTAGTTTTAGCGGTGGATCTACCGTTTTGATGTCTTTCTGTCTATCGCTAAGCTACCGCTAAACATTACACGTGAATTAATTTATACTTTCAAACTAGGCATGCTAATAAATACTAAAATAGTTTCCGTAATAATAATTTTTAATTTAATTTACAACAAAAGACATATGTCAATATTGGAGCAAAATCATTATTGCCGGGTCGGCACCACACTTCATACTCCGATTAGGATTAGGTTTAACTTTTCGGATTCAGCAAATCCCCCAGTTCGAGATGATCTCGTACTCATATACCTACCCATCTTAAGTCGATTAGCATTATTTTTCAAATTATCGTCCGTATACCTACGAAACTTTAATGCATTTAGCAGATTTTTGGAAGCCTATTTGCAGAGCTGCAGAATTATTTCGTAATTTGCAGATTTTTAAAGAATTTTTAATAAAAATGGAATACTTTAACAATAGATTAAAAAACACCATATACAATGAAAATATTCAGAATTTTGTTTTTTCTGAAACTATTGATAAGGACAAAGTAAGGGCAAGGGGCCAATAAAAATATATCTGATAATACAACCTTGATACACAATTGCTGAATTGTGCTGCCGAGATGATCTACTCCGCAGAATAATTCGTTGACCAGTCTGGCAACACTGCCCCGATGTTTGCGCTAGTCCACTAAATAGTGTCGGCCTGCCTAAGCGTTGTTGCGCGATCGTTAGCGTTGTTGCGCGATCGTTAAAATTAAATAATAATTTGTCTGTTGATTGACTGTGACAAAGATCGAAAGTAAGGTATATACCATAGCCTATTTTCGACAATAGGGAGGTAGAGTTTAAAAGTTGAGATTTATTATGTATACTGATTACTTCTTAGGAGGCCAAGACAAGATAATATTCGAGTAAGTCTGGCATTTTTTGACATACTAATGAGAGCTGTAAATTTCAAGATGACAGCTGGGTCCGCTTTTGGAATATTTTTTTAAATGGAAATGAGGTTCTCCAAATAACATTTTTTTTTTAATTTAAAAAAAAATTAAAATTTTTTATTGCAAATGTTTTTTACCTATTAGATGTCTATTGATTGTTGCTGTCATAATATTTTTAAATGTCTGATTGAGACAGCAAATATTCTTAGCCCTAAATTGTCTTAAATGGCTTGTTCTTTACAAAATACATTTGAAGCGGTTAGGTATTATTTTTGCGAAGCTAGTCAAAATTACCAAGCTGCTGTTCGTATGTTAATGAATGAATGATATCCGGAACGCAAAATATGCAGACATTTTTTGTAAAAACTAATTTTAATTGTTTTTTATTAATTTTTTTTTATTTTTAAATTAGAGAATGTCTCATGCATTAAAATACCTTTAAAATGAGGTATCAGTAGAAGAATGTATTCCAAAAGCGGACCCAGCTGTCATCTAGAAAGTTACAGCTGTCATTGGTATGTCAAAAAATGCAAGACTTATGTCGGGTTGCACAAAGAATAATAATTATTTAACCAGCAAGTTTGACTGTGACAGACGTAACATTGGCAGAAATAATTTTCTCACAATCATACTGGCCCGGTTACCTTAATTTTTAATTTAGTAATCACGCACCTTTGAATGTGAGCACCTATCTAATGCCTGTCACAGTCAAACTTGATGGTTAAATAATTATTACTAAAATTCTTTGTGCAACCCGACGTTACTCAAATATTATTGTTCTAAATTTCAATAAAATATACCGAACGATGTAGAAGTTAGAGGGGGGGGGGGGGGGCGGCTTTAGGACCTCACTGTATAACACAGTTTTATAATTTTAGTTTTATGTCCCAGAGAGCAAGAATTATCCTAATTTTCTTATTAGAACAGCTTGTTGTTTTGGACACAACTTACACAACATTATCCCGTTAATCACTGTTTATGCAGTTTTTTTTTGATTTACTGCATAATTTGGTTTATTTCCTAAAAAGAAAACTAATAACAATGGGTAATACGAAACTAAACTAAGTGTTGTGATTGGTGAAACGGCAACAAAACTATTTATCGAACTTTGTGATGAGCAGTTTAGTTGGATTCATGCTATTCATCAACAAATCGTTGATTGTTACAATTTGACATTGACAGCACCTGTCGAATTTTGATAATAATTTTTTTTAATATATATCCCTAAAGGTTAGTTTATATAGACGCGAATCACGAATTATTGCGGATATACGCAAAAAAAATCGCGTTTTTTTCCTATTTCATATAGACACGAATATTCGCGAAATATTGACAGAGTGACAAATATTTATTTTTACCTATAAGTAATTCCGTTTTAAGTTTTCATACTTTAATTATCAAACGTCGAAATGAACAATGCAAATTTGTTATGTTGGCATTGGTGACGAAGACGAGCAATCGCGGCCTATTTATTGTTAAAAAATAGAGCACAAAAAATACATAGGTCAGTAGAGACCTGCGAGATTTTTCAATTTAAAGAGAAACAGGGTGCCTATCATAATTTAAATCAGAAAATGAGTCTAAAGGATCACAATATTAATCTTCCCGCCACTAATTTTAAATCGGCCAATAAGAAATACCTTCAAGATTCTCGTCGTCTAAAATAAAATTTTGCAAAATAACTTAAAAACGTCTTATCATTTTTACCGCCACTAAATTTAATTTGGAAATCGACCAATGAGAATGCAATTCGCGATTCGCCTTTCGTGATTCGCGTCTATATGAACTAACTTTTAATCACTAATTCACCTTTGTCACCTTGTCTTTGCGTCCGCATAGTTCATTGTATCAATATCGTCGATTATTACAATAATTTGATAAAAAGACAAATTTTGATAATAGAGTTTTTTTGTAACATATTATTTGGTTTAAATAATTATAATCGCAATTTATTAAATTTAATAATAATATTCAAACAGCGAACAATTAAACCCTTATATCCCCCCTCCCCCACTCTTGTGACCTAATTAACGGCAACCTATTGCCAGCGGGTCTCTTAAATTCATTGCAAAGCATTAAATCACATTATCTTGTTTAATAGTGATCAAAGGCATTTCTTTCTCTGTCTTACGCATACTATTGATTTGTAAAGACGAAGTTTCACGACCCGAAAATATATAGGCTGTTGCAGCAAAAAATTGCAGCAAATTTAAAATTATTTTATTCACCTGGAAGTTAGCCGTGAAACTAGGTGTACGTACACTACTGAATTAACTGAAATATAAAAACAAAACTTTTTAATCACACAGTAAATCACGTAAAAACGATATCAATAACCGTAAGTTTCGCGAAGCCTTAATATATAATAATAGCTTAAGGTTAGGCTAACCAATGCTAAAACAATGGTGTATTCGACTGATCTATTTTTAAATTGCCCTTCATCATATTGTAAATTGTTACATGCTGTTTGAGTGACTAACGTCACGTAACCATAGCAACCGTGAATATCAAAGCCATGTTGGGCCGTTGGGTCTTCACTTGCTTCGAGCTAACGGACACGGTCGGCTGGGGCGCGCCAAAATTCACGATTGTTTATATTTATTGTCCATCGGAGTTAACCGTGGCCCTATTATGCATAGCTACATTCGGATTAAATTAATATTATTAATTCGAACATAATTATTTTTTAAGGGCTAAAATGGTAGCTACATCGGTACATAAACATAAAACTTTCCCCCTGGTTTTATTTATTTTTTTGGTAAAGAGCCCCTTCACCTACTTCACCTGACGAGCCGTCACTGACTAGAGCACTCGAGTTTGAAGATAAAAAGACACGAAAACTCTAAAAGACACCTTCATAATTGTTAATAAAAGTTAATCTCTAAAATAGACATCTTTAATAGCGAAGTGATTACAAAATTTTGGAACAGAAAAGAATATAATTTATAAAAATAGGTCTAATAGGTGTCTAACAACCACACAGATGTCGCTCCGTGCAACATCTTGCTGGTGTGCCCCACCAAATACTGTATAAGTAGTTTTTAGTTGCTCCTTTCTTTCGTCGGATCGTAGATCTACTGATGAGCCATGATATGGCGAAACGCGTCTAGGGATGGATCTGACGAAATGAAATTATTTTTCTGTAAAAATAGGTAAGTTTTTTTTGCAAAAATTGCAGAACACTGTATGTAGCAATAATTGCAACGCAAGTTTTAATTGCACTTGACAGCTCTTCGGTGTGGCGTGATCGCACTTTTGCATGGTACCACCCCGTACCTAATTTACTCAGCTGACTTTCTCCGTTGTATAACAATTAACTGATTGTACTGTATTATTTGGTGTGTCTCAGAGGTCAGGACTCATATTTACCAGCGCGCCTTCCATTGTTTCCTTGCTTTTTCTGTCAACTGAAAAAAATTGACGACTCCCTGCTTTAGGGCATGATTAATGGGAGCGGTCGACTCGACAGTTCTAATTTTTTAATGGAAATTATATAAACAGGTTTAAATTTTAGATTGGAGGTAATTTACAAGCAGGGCAGCGCGGTTAGATTTAAAGTATGGGAGGCAATTTATAATCATGGGCTTTCCACAATAATAAAAATCTTTCTAGAGTATCACAAACCCTTTCTAGAAACAATCGAAAACACTGCGCGAAAGCAGGAAGTTTAAAAATATACGATGAGAAGAGGTGTACGATGTACGTCATCTTATTAACCGCGAAATTCATTTATTTGCCATTACTATAGTCTATTTCAGAAAGGTGTAGAGTAATAAAATGGAAAATTCCGTCTAGTTCGGCTTAATTTCGGTGTCGGCAATAGGCGTAGGTAAATTTTGTGCATTACATTACTTATGATAACTAACCAAAGAAAATAAGGAAGATAATTTGATAAAGAAGGAACTATTAGCTACAGCAAATTTACACAAACATCGTTTTAAGAAATATGCCGTGGAAGATATAGCTGAAAAACATAGTGTAACTGTGCTGCGCACACCGCCATATCATTGCGAACTAAATCCTATAGAATTTATATGGGCACAAGTGAAAGGATTTGTAGCAAGGCACCACACGACATTCAAATTGAAAGGCTTTAAGCTACTGTTTGATCAAGCCATTAAGGAAGTGACACCAGAGAATTGGCGAAAAGCAGTCCATCATGTCATTAAACAAGAGGAGAAAATGTGGAATCTTGACCACCTGATCGATCGGACCATCGACCCGATAACTATAACGTCAAGAGGAGATTCACAAACCCTTTCTAGAAACAATCAAAAACAATTCGCGAAAGCAGAAAGTTTAAAAATATACGATGAGAAGAGATGTGCATCATCTTATTAACCGCGCAATTCATTTATTTGCCAGCCGTACGACCAATTATATTGTTATCTTTGTATCGCTAACTGAAATAGACAAGGAAAGTTTAGAAACAGGAAACCAGACTCGAGACGTCAGTCAGATAGGAGTGCGTCCTTTACAGAGCGATAGGCGGTTGCTATTGCTTGGAATTGTAGTTTCGCGGTGTTTTTATTAGAGAGCGTATTTTGTTTAATTATTTTCTCAGTAAATAATCGAAAAATTCTGAAACCGTAGAAACTTTAATTCTTTTTCGCTCTATGCGATAGAGCTGAAAAAGCCCATTTTTTTTTTTTTTTTTTTTTTATATATATGATAAAACACCTGCACTGTAGGAAAAATCCCTTAAGGCGCTCTGGGAGCGGTGCGAGTGCGAAAAAAGCGATTAACGTTGGTCTTGAAACGTTGAAGATTGTATTCATTGGGAAACACGACCTCAGGAAGATCATTCCACAAAGATGATGTTCTCCAGATGAAAGAATTCTTGAACAATGAAGTTCGAGGAGTACTAAGCTGAACAACATATGGATGAGCGGCAGTGGTTCGCCGTGTATTTCTGATTTGCATTGCTCTAGGTGGAATCAAGTGGGCAATGTCAGTCGAACACCTGCCATGGAAATATCTGTAAAAGAGAGCCAAATCACCAACCTGTCTTCGATGCTCCAGGCTATCGAGGGTCTTGGTCAGCTCGGGGTCGCCGATCAGACGAACGGCTCTCCTTTGAATGGAATCCAGTAGCCGAAGGGTGTGCTTGGGTGCAGAGCTCCAGACATGAGAGCAATATTCTAATGATGGTCGAATCTGCGCTTTGTAGAGTGTCAAAAGTTGATGAGGTGTGTACAACTTTTTGGTGCGGAAAAGTACACCAAGTTTCTGTGCAGCTGTCTTGGCAATTGCGGCAACGTGATCATGCCAAGACATATTACCTCCCAGATTGACCCCCAGCAAATTAATAGACGGTGCCAGGGGAATTGCGTGTCCTGCCATGACTATATCCGGTTCTGCAATGTTAACCTTTTTGGAGAAGACTGCTGCCTGGGTTTTCTTAGCATTAAATTCGACTTGGTTACTGTCACCCCAAGCCAAAATTTCTTCCAGGTCATTGTTAAGGCGCAATACTTCATGCTGCCTGCGAAGATGTGCGTCGGCAGCGGATGTTTGGGGAGTCAAGGTAAAAGATGAGACAAGTGTGCTGTCATCAGCAAAGCTATAAATTGGATTTTGGGTTTTCACTAGAAGGTCGTTAATATACAGTAAAAAGAGGGTAGGCGACAATATGGACCCTTGAGGAACACCGGCATTGATGGTGAAGGTGTCTGAGAGAAACCCGTCAATCGCCACCTGCAGAGAACGGTTCTTAAGGAAGCTGGTTAACCATAAACAAAATCCATTAGGCATACCGTAGGATCGCAATTTACTTAGAAGCCCATCGTGCCAAACACGATCAAAAGCCCTAGAGATGTCCAGTGCAACAGCCCGGGATTCTCCATGATGTTCGATGGTGTTGCTCCAAAGATGGGTGACATATGCCAGAAGGTCACCTGTTGATCTGGACTTACGAAAACCGTATTGATGGTCGCTGATAATGTTAAGCCCTTCCAGGTACTTTAGGAGTTGTTGGTTAATAGCTTTCTCCATTACTTTTGAAATTACTGAAAGCAATGCGACGGGTCGGTAGTTGCTTGGCAGGGTCTTTTTACCTTTCTTTGGAATGGGCTGGACACGCGCCGACTTCCAGCAGGATGGAAATATTCCTTTTTTGTAGGATAAGTTGAAAAGTCTACAAAATACTGGTGTAAGTTCATCGGCGCATGTCTTGAGAACAATGATAGGAATTTCGTCTGGACCAGAAGCTTTATTGACGTCGAGTCCTTTAAGAATCCGTTTAACAAGACGCTGACGGAACACGATTTCAGACATTTGCGATTGAACTGAGGGAATGTTGGGTGGTTGTTTTCCCTGAAAGTCTACAGTGGAATGCGAGGAAAACAGTTCAGCAAGTAGGTTTGCTTTATCTCCGGCTGTGGTTGCTATTGTGCCGTCGGAACGTGTTAGAGGTGGAATAGTTGACTTTGTAAAGTTTTGGCTGACGGCCTTAGCGACTGACCAAAAGGACCTTGATCCGTTAGGACTGTTATAAACTTATCTATTTTTCAGGTGAAAAATTTTAAATATTTGTACCTACATTTTTCATAGATCGTTTTTGCCCTAATAAAATTGTTTATATTATAAATAACTAACCAGCAACTTAGATTGTGACATAAATGACATTCCTTTAGTTGAATGAAATCAAAGGAAAGAGTGCCTCCCTTGCTTCCATAGAACGCAAGCTCCGTATCTGCAAAATATGCCCGAATGAACTGTATTCTTAGCATGAACGACTTATACGTAACTAGTAACTATAGATTGTGAACATGGTTAAAAAAAATAAAGAGTTAGCGAAGAAAACCGGTAAAACCTCTTATCATCTTATACCAATCAATTTTTCTCCTCGTAGATTATTATGTTCCTTATATGACCTGCGCGGCCTGCGCCCACATGTACTATGGAAACTATATTAAAGCTCTTCATGCACTAACAAATTTTCCCTTATGTAATATACCGAATTTCAGGATTATTGCAAGGAATAAACTTTAAATTTCGAGATTGGTGAACAGTAGTAACTTAACCTGGGTTTCTAACGCCTCGCATAACTAAAAAATTATATATTTCAGAATAAACGGCTTGATATCTGACGGTGTATGGTCGCTTTATGGTTGCAGTTAAGACCGAGCGATCTGAAACAGCATCCTATACAACAGCTGATTACTTGAAAGTTCATTGTACGTGATTTTGAAATCATATGGTCCAATCATGTCGATAAAATCGTAAGATGCGACGAGTAGATTATTTTCGTATATTTTTCCGGATATGTCAAAAAAATCCTTTAGACATTGTCAAGTCACATTGTTGTTCAAATATATTGAGACATTGTCAAGTTAAAAACGTATATCACAACCTAAGACCATGTTAAGAACATCTTAAGGTCTCCGGAGCATTGCTGTACCGGGTGAGTCAACGATTGCGCGGAGTAATTTTATGCCTTGAAGATAAAATTTGTCGACAATAAACTTTTATGTTAAGGTATGGTTGGATATCAGGCACATTTTAAAAATATTTTGAATTATACAGGGTGCGCCCAAAAAGTAAGGTGTCAAAAAGGTACATTTTTTTAAATGGGACACCCTATATATTGTATTATTTTCTGATTCCTCACAAAATTCTACGCTTATTTTGTGAATGTCATATGTCTAAATTCAATAGTTTTTGAGATATTGACGGTTAAAATATGGCATTTTTAGACTTTGACAGGCTGTAGCATTGGAACGGTTCATCTTAGAGAAACATGATTTTCCCCTCCCTATCTTAGTTTTTTATTCTCTATCCAAAGAAACCAACCTCCGGTTTACCATGTTAAACCAAAAAACCGGTTTTAACGGTTTAACATGTTAAACCAGAAATAGAAACGTTTAGATAGAGAATATAAAATTAAGATAGGGAGGTGAAAAACATTTTTCTCTACGATGAACCGTTCCAATGTTACAGCCTGTCAAAGTCTGAAAATGCCATATTTTAAACTTCAATATCTCAAAAACTACTGACTCTAGACATTTCACATTTACGAAATAAGAGTAAAACTTTGTGGGGAATCAGAAAATAATACAATATATAGGGTGTTCCATTTAAAAAAATGTACCTTTTTGACACCCTACTTTTTGGGCGCACCCTGTATAATTCAAAATATTTTTAAAATGTGCCTGATATCCAACCATACCTTAACACAAAAGCTTATTGTCGACAAATTTTATCTTCAAGCCATAAAATTGCTCCGCGCAATCGTTGACTCACCCGGTACAAGGTTGCCAAGTCTAAAAAATGAAAATTTTCCAAAATTGCCGGAATTTGAAATTTTTACATATTTCCATACGTTCATATTTAATATAACAACGAACAACAACTTATTATTTTTCCTATAATTATCAAAAAAAAACTACTTTATATTTTGACCGTTATTATACCAAAAAAGGATACAAAATATGCTTCAGAATACGAAAGTGATTCTTTCTAAAGAATCATAAGAAATAGGTATGTGTTTTATTTACAAAACTTGTGTCAAAAAACCCCTACATATTATAAGATCTTTTAAAGAAGGTTTCACTAGATCTCGTGAATTTTCACTTAACCTGGCAACATTGTAATTGTAAAATTGCTGGGTTTTTGCTGTTTTGATCTCGGGTCTCTCTCATCAAAAAAAAAATAAATTAGAAAAACATGTGTTTAATTTTATCAACATGGTCAGACTAGAACTAGTCGACCCCAAACTGTTCCATATTCTTCTATTCTTAATCTTCAACAGAACTGGTTCTCTACTAACATCCATCCGTATTCGCATGATTACTTTTATTTCTATCGGCCATTTTCTGCTTTAATGACCGCCATTAGCGTCAGTGGTTTATAACGTATCTCGGCTATATCTTATTTAAAATGAAGTCCTAAAAAATTTTTCACATGAACGCAGATATTCATTATTATAGACAAAGAAAAAGAGAATATGGGCAAATGAAATGGTATTGTTATTATTTTTATTGCTAGTTGTTAAGTAGAAAAAATTAACTATTGTGTTATTTTTTTCTATGTAAGGTTTAATAACGGATAGGTTTGTTCTATCCGACGAGAGATTGTAGGGTACGTTCGTGGATGCGGTAGGTGCTCGTTGTTATATTGTAGTTTAAGAGCATCCGCATCCATACAGGGTGTCCCAGATCAGGATGTACTCTACAGAGATCTCGTAAGCCATAGAAGTTACAGAGATGATTAAATTAGAAAAAGTTGGGTCCTACTAAATTCTGCAACATTGAGTCTTTAAATTTAAAAACTTCCGAATCCTTCCGAAGATATTTGGTCACACCCGAATTTTCCAAGTAACAATTTCTATATCTCAAAAGGAATTCTATCAAGGCAAAATTACCATTTCCAAAAACTGTATTATCTACTTCATAAGAGAGTAGGTACTCTTAGGGCAAACACTCTTAGGCTAATCTTTTACATAATAAAATCTAAAAAGTTATGTTCTCCTACCTCAATTTCTTTCCTTTTGGGGCCTTAGTAGTAAGTATTGTAAAATTATCCAACTATTGAGCTCCCTCTCTGTACCATGACCGTAACGCCCGGCCGGACTTCCCCATCACCATTCCATTACTATAGTTTAATTCAGAAAGGTGTAGAGTAATAAAAGCTTAGGTATGCATAGGGACTACAGACTGACCCAACGAATATTTAAGCCACTTTAATACTTTGGCATTGATGTCATTGCAAAATTCTTTCTTTTCACCAAGTGCAGGTAGTACCACCCAGGCTTGGGTCAATTTATGGGTTTTGCCTATTGTTATTCATTCACAAACACTGAAAATTGTGTGACAAGGGCGTGCATTATGTACATAGTATTAGGTACACTTATTTTTTATTAAAAATTATAAAAAAATACAAAAAATACATTGTACAAAAATTAAATTATAAAAAATCAAAATATTCTTCGTCATCTGAGGAGCTGTCATCTCCTCTTGACGTTATAATTAACGGTACGACGGTCCGATCGATCAGGTAGTCAAGATCCTACATTTTCTCCTCTTGTTTAATGACATGTTGGACTTATTTTCGCCCGTTCTCTGGTGTCACTTCCTTAATGGCTTATTATGGATTATCAAATTATCTTCTTTTTCTTTCTTTGGTTAGTTATCATAAATACTTTAATGCACAAAAATTACCCGCGCCTATGGCCAACACTGAAATTTAGCCGAACTGGACGGAATTTCTCATTTTATTACTCTACACCTTTTTAAAATAGACTATAACGGGTGTGTTATTGTGACAAGTTTTGGGCTTATAATCAGGAGAAAAAGATTTTTTTCAGGTCCCAATAAAAATGTCTTGCTATTGCTGGCCATTCTAAAATCGTGACGTAACGGAAACAGTAACGTTTCACTCCCCCCCCTCGAACCGTAACACCTGACGGGACCCCCTTAAATTGCGTTATATAATTTGTGGACGACCCCTTTTAACTACATGGAATGTGGAAAATGTATATTCATTTATTACCGTGTGGATTCTAATTACATCCAAAATATCCTACCCCCTGCCGCCAAATAACTGATAAAAACATCATGCCACTTTCAAATTAACCAAATAGAAAATTATTAATTGACCCCTCTATCTAAATATAGGCTTCTTGATTACGTTGATATCTGTGACGTGGTGTTTATTAGAGCTAATCATATCAAATAGTATTATATCATATTAAGGCTAAAAATAGACCTTTATAATATCAAAACAAGCCAAATAGGTATTATTTATTAGTTTTATTGTTTCTATTGTTAAAAGGTCATTTGTTTCGGGCATTTTGTTGTCGAAATTTGAAGGTTTAATTAGCTTCAATGCGAAAAAGGCAATAAATTGTAGTACGGTTAAAGTTTTGGAAGGGAATTTTCATTTTTGGACAGCTAAATGCCATTAGAGCTTGTAATTACAAAGATAATTAACTCTACACCGAAAAAAAATCATACACATATAATATAAAAATATATAGTTATATTAACAATAGGTACCGCCTGATTATGCACAGCCATACATATTAATTGTTATCAGATCTACGAATATAGTTTTTGATTAAATATTTTTTGCTACTATTTACAATAAGGTCTATTGTTAAGGAAGCAACGAGATATTGCCAAGTGAACCAAACTAAGTAGTATTAAATTTAAGTTAAAATAGCCATGCAGTATGGTTAAAATAGTATATTAAAACATAAGTTTTATAAGACAAATTTTAGAGCACGCGTTGGTTTAGGACACGAGCCGCGTAGCGGGGAGTGTCCTAATTAGACGAGTGCTCTAAAATTTGTCTTATGGAACGAATATTTTATAATACTTTTTCTATTTGGGTCTGTTTTAAGGAAATTCAAATAAAAATGTAGTTAATAGTTTCCAGTCAAAATTTTTATTTTTTTTGAGATTGGCAACACTAACAGAAACAGAAAGTTGGTGTGGTCACAGAAGAGAAAAGGGATTAGTATGGTGCACAAAACACGGACTTTTAGTATGGTGTGCCACAAGAACCATAAATAAGAAGGATAGCTTAGTTCGCTCGATTTGTTAGCCGAAGGTCAAACGGCGGTGACGTCACCGTGGGTACACTTTCAGACTGGCCTCGTTTAAAATGTATGGTAACGCATAGCATTTTTTTAAATTAAGCAGTGTAATTAATTTGTTTAAGTATGAACTAAAAAGTATTTTAGATTTTTGAAATAAGCTTATAACCAGGCAGAAAATAAAACACTTCTAAAGTCTGTAATATTTATATAGAATTGGTACTGAATTAATAGAATTTTCGTTTTACTCAAAACGACTGTATAATTATAAGTGTAATGTAATATGTTTAATCATATCTATTTCCTAATGAGAAATTAAAGTAAAATAAAATATATTTATTTAAGAAATCCGATCTATTTGTTTGTAAAAATATGACCAAATATACATATTTAATATTAAGGCGAATCTGAAAAAAGTACAATAAAAGGGCTCCTTTATATTTACTTAAAAAGAGTAAAAGAAGTACATAAATAAATATTTTAATAACCATGCCAGGCCATTTAGAGATGACAAAAAATTGAAAATACACAAATCACAAATATAAACTAGGTAAAATAAAATACATATGGGCGATTCCCATGTAAGATATCAGTATCGGAACATCGAACAGGTAACTGGAATAAAAATATCCCAAATCTGCACAAAGTTGGGAGGTAGGTACTCCTTCATTTTAAATCTTATTTCGGCACATATAGGCTACGGCGTCCATAGGCTAATATCCCCTGACTTATATCTAAACGAGATGCCCAACGTCTTAGGCTGGAGAGTGCTGGCAATGGATAATTTAGACTGTTACGAAGATACAAGTAACATTTTTTGCTGTAGTAGCGTAAAGTAAATGCTACTGAAATTTCTTGATTTGTCCAATGAACAATTTTTTTCCTCCTTGAAAGTAAAGAAATCTGGTTATTAGTAAGCACCATATTTAAAAGTTTCTCAGCCATAACGGACTTAGCACATTTACTAATGGATTGATTAAAGCATTTTACTTTATAGTACTTAAATTAAGCATGTCATTTAACTCTTTCATCTTTTTATCAGTATTGGACTTTAGTTTATTATACCTACTTCACCAATAAATCTTCATACTTTTCCTTATAAGCATCTGGGGTGGGTATGGGCTCGGGTATGGGTAAAGTAGGTACTTGGCTTGTCTAATATTTCAGTATCAGATGAAGATCCAGCTATGGATGTACTTGGGACACTATCACTTTTGTAAGTAAGGATTGGACCAGATCCTTGTTTATCTTTTTCCCAGCTCTCTTAGCACGCGGTGTATCTTGAATTATTGATTATTTCTCGGGTCTTTCTAAGTGATTTTCTTTTCTTAATAATATCTTACAGCCTAAAGTGGGAACTGCAGTTTTTTTAAAGAACTCGTCGCAAACGTAAACCTAAAATATAATATTTATTTTGAACTTGTTTTTTAATTAGTATATGAACATATTATTACCTAGAAGCTCATTTTGTGTCTCTTTCATATCATTCGAGGTAAAATGTAGGGAGCATATTCTGGACGTACTTATAGATTAAATTTATCCTTTCATTTATACCTATTTATCCATTCTTTCCTCATGGTGGATGAGACTAAATCACAAGCTTTTGGAAACGAATGGAATATTAGGTGTACATTCTCTTTTTTCAGGGTTAGCCTGTTGCTTTTACATGAAGCAACAGCACAAATCTGCCCAGGCATTTGAATCTATAACAACAAAATAGTATTTTAGATATTTGTTTTCTGTATTTCATTGAAAAAACTTACCACAACTGTTAAAATACTGATTAGAATGCAAAATGTCCAAAAATACTTTATTATACACCAAGTCCGTGTAAACACAAAAAACACACAGAATCAAGCTTAAGGCACCAAATTTTTAGTGCACGATGTTCTTAAATGTTTATTCTCACTTAAAATCAATTAAAAATTAACAAATAATCACAAAAAACTCAAAAGAAACACAAGAAATCAGAACGTAAACACACTGAATTTCATCGATCTAAACGAATTCTGTACCCATGCCTACGTCACATGCGTTCAGGCAAAATCTAACGTTGCTCTTATGGAAGTAAGCTATCCTTCTTATTTATAGTCGTTGTGGTGTGCCATGAATTTCAAAACGGTATTGTGTTGTTACCAACAGGAAGAAAATAAAAAATGCGTGTTTAAAATGAATAAAATAATTGCTTATGCAACCCAATGGAAACCCATAATGAAGACTTTATGGTTCCCAAATAGAAAAAATAATTTTGAAACCACCCGCAAGTTCCATTTACTATACAGCGTGATCAGTTAAGGGTACGGAGCGGCCATATCTCGGAAATTACTGGTCATAGAAATTCAGGAAAAAAAATGATAACTAAAGTGGCCATGAGAAAATCCTGGAAATAATTTTTAAGTTCCGCATTTTGCCGCAAGAGGGCGTAATTGAGAAGTAGATTTTAAAATTTTACATATCTCCGAAAATCCCATTTTAAGGTATATCTTTGATAACACCATTAAAAAGCTTGGACAATTATCCATAATTTTGGTCTTATGCTCATTGGCGTACCAACTTTAATAAGAGGGGGGGGGGGGAAGCTGTTGAAAGTGTAATCATTTAAATCGCTGTAAGTTATAAACGACTTATCCAATTTTAGCAAACTAAAGATTGGTGGGAAGAGAAATTTATGCCATTTCACCAATCGTATTTAGTTGTCCATAATAGTTCTCAAAAAAAATGCTAGAGGGCGCAATTTGTAATGATCACACATTTTTTGATTTTACTATAAAAAATAAATCATATGGTATAATTATGATACCATAATCGCAAAGTAGATTAAATTTGCTAGAAAAAAATATTAAAACCGCAGCTCGATATCTAGAATAATTTTTAAAACTTTAAATGAAGAAGCGAGTGGGACGCCACTGATATTTTTCCATGTAGATATTATTTCTGTTTAGCCTGGTCAATTCTGCATAAAAATGGTCTCTTGCGTTTTTCTCCTCAGGCACACCGTTCTTAATTAAAATAATTAAATGGGCGCAAGCATGCTTATTAAATGAAGGTGGTCTTTTCCAACAATTTTTATAAAACAACATTTTTCATTATGAATGTTAATAATAATAAATAGTAGAGCTAATTTAATTTAATTAAGAACGGTGTGCATGAGGAGAAAAACGCAAGAGACCATTTTTATGCAGAATTGACCAGGCTAATCAGAAATAATATCTATATAAAAAAATATCAGTGGCGTCCCACTTTTTTTCTAAAAAATATATACCTAACCATTTAAAGTTTTAAAAATGATTCTATTAGCGTTAACGCTGAAACGAACGGAGATATCGAGCTGCGGTTTAAATATTTTTCCTAGCTAATTTCATCTACTTTTCGATTATGGTATCATAATTATACCTTATGATTTATTTTTTCGGAGTAAAATCAAAAAATGTGTTATTATTACAAATTGCGCCCTCTAGCAATTTTTTTGAGAACTATTATGGACAACTAAATACGATTGGTGAAAGTACATAAACTTCTCTTCCAACCAATCTTTAGTTTGCTATAATCGGATAAGTCGTTTATAAGTTACAGCGATTTAATTGATTACACTTTCAACAACTTCCCCCCTCTTATTAAAGTCGGTACGCCAATGAGCATAACATATAAATGATGGAGAATTGTCCAAGCTTTTTATCGGTGTTACCAAAGACAACCTTAATGTGGAATTTTCGGAGATATGTAAAATTTTAAAATTTACTTCTCAATTACGCCCTCTTGCGGCAAAATGCGGAACTTAAAAATAATTTCCAGGATTTTCTCATGGCCACTTTATTTATCATTTTTTTCCCCCCGAGTTTCTATGCGCAGTAGTTTCCGAGATATAGCCGGCTACCTTTCTTATTGAATCACCCGGTACATAATATATAAAATACAAGCATTTTGTTTTTTTTAATATATATTTTGTGAGTGCAGTTGTTTGCTCGGTTGTTTGTTAATTTTATTTATAATTTAATATATGTTTTTGAGTTAATGTGTTTTTATGCATATTTTTCACAAAAACTTTTAAAATTTACTAAAAAAATGTGTTTGAAAAATATTCCCTAACTATATTTTACTTTATTTTACGTGCGTCACGGTGAGTCCGGGGCTTCAGGCGAAATGTCCGGGGATTTAGCGATTCAGGTTATAGTTTCGTAAATTCTAAGATGGCAACCCTACTCTAAGACCCAGTATGTATTGTCTTTTTATAAATATGTATTAGGTATTTGACACCCAGTAATCTACAGACCTGAGTTATGGATTTCGGTTACCATATCCTGTTTTCAGCAGGAAATAATTCACATGCAGATCGAAAAATTGTCAAAGCAACTCGTATAACCAGGAACCAGAACGAGAAAAGAGCATTTTATAACGAATTCCAGAAAACTTATTTCCTTAATAAATATGTAACTGAACTAGATACGAACTTTAATTTGTCGTTTCCCGTTTAGGAAGCATTCTAGAAATTAATTGCTAAATGTTTATAGAATTGTTGCGTAGTTACGAAACGAAAAATTGGAAAACGTTTTTAATGACTAATTTAACATTATAATAGGATAATAAATAACGGCCATTTTTAAAATATATTAATTACCATTTAAATAGCGTTAATATAACCGGTTAATAATAGGTATTATTGTTTATAGAAATTGGCGACATTTTGCAAACAAACAAAATCCCGGCTGATCGATTTTTCAGGCGCTAAGATCTCGGCAGTGGCTTTCGATTCGCTGAAAATAATTATACTTGCCGCTGAATATGAAACAGGTTTTTACAAAAAATGTCGTTTAAAAAAAATCATTTTAAAAAAATGCGTTTAGCGGGAGTTTGTTGTTTGGCAAAATGTCACTATAGTCTATTTTAGAAAGGTGTAGAGTAATAAAGTGTGAAATTCCGTCCAGTTCGACTCAATTTAGGTGTCGACCATAGGCACAGGTTCTTGTGCATTAAATTATTTATGATAACTAACCACTAGAAAAAAAAAGATAATTTGATAAAGAAGGAACTATTAAGTAGCTATAATGTAACTGTGCTGCGGACACCGACATTGCAAACTAAATCCTATAAAACTTATATGGGCGCAAGTGAAATGATTTGTAGTAAGACACAACACAACATTCAAAATGAACGACGTTAAGCTACTGTTTGATCAAGCCATTAAGGAAGTGACACCAGAGAACTGGCAAAAAGCAGTCCATCATGTATTTAAAGAAGAGAAGAAAATGTGGGATCTGGACAACCTGATCGATCGGAACGTCAAGAGGAGATGACATTTCCTCAGAAGACCAAGAATATTATGATTTTTTATAATTTAATTTCTGTATAATGTATTTCAAGTATTTTGTATCTTTTTATAATGTTTAATAAAAAATAGGTGTAACTAATACTATGTACATAATGCACGCCTTTGTCACAACATGTTGTACATAGTGAAGTAGGCGGAAAAGCCCCGCAAGCGAAAATTTTTTGGGACCACGCCCGAAGTTCGTTAAAAATTCACTTAACTATTATCACATTTCGAAAATTAAATTATTACCTCTCCTCCTCTGCATGGTTGGGTTAAATTTATTTTTGTAAATATTTTTCTTTTACTTCCTAGCTGGCTCCGACATTTTTTATATTTGTGAAAAATATGAATATTAGTGTCAATCCAAAATTTTAACAAGACGTATGGAGGACTCTAACCAGCGTGTTTCGGGCTAGGTTTTTCATGATTAAAAGTAAAGTAAATATCGCTCACCACGCCAAAATTGATGATTTTTTCAGACATCATGTATTTTAGGAGCGGAGATCTAAGAGCAGTTTTTGGTGCAAATGTTTAGGTTTTGAAATAATCCTTCTTAAGTGCCGTTTTGTATATTCATAATAAAGCATTCTCCTTTTTTCCCGTACTATTTTTTTTTTTCATTATAAATTATCACACTTCTTTCATAAAAAATGTTTTAATTAAACTTTTTGGTTTAATTTTTCCCTTTAAAAATAAATAGCCCGGCAGCCCCCCCTAAATATGCCACTGAGTCAATATCATATCCACTCTTATTGTAAAAACTGCTATACCTTTTAGGACACTCTGTATCTTTTAAATCTGAAAAGTTCTGAAAGAGGACACCGAAACGTTGATATTTCGTTATAAATTACCCAAATTAAGTGTGTTTCCTCTAGTATCTAAAAACTGCAGTCATAAATTAACCCAAGAAACTAATTAAGTCAAAAATAGCAATTTAATAATATCTCACCCCAAGTGATGGATATATACAGCACAGTGTCGTCCAATTTAAAAAATATATACACGGTAAAAACAAAGCATAATTATTTTATTTCTCAAAAAAATTTCCTTTTTCCTATAAACACTAATTGAAATTTATCCATGATAAATGTAAAGTAGTAATATTTTTTCATTTGCCAAATTTACTCCAAGAATAATATAATTTAAGACATTAATAAAATTTGTGCACATAAAAACAAGTTCTCTAGGAAACGGCGCGGTTTTTATATCGCGACAAAAAACGCCGCATAATAGAGCCCTTAAGGATCTATGCCATAGACGGCCGAAGAAACATTTTCATGGGGTGGACAAACCTTTTTTTATCCGATAGGAAAATGGTTTAAAAAATTAGAAAAATATATAAAAATGTTATTAGGTTAAATTTATTGGTAAAAAAAATTGTGATTTTTCAACACTCTAAAAAGGAAAATTTTGTAAAGCCATTGATAAAGTTTTGATAAGGTCCAGTAGCCTAGTCACAAAATTGGTCGGGGGAGAGGGTAAAAGAAAAATCAGAGTCGTAAAGTTACTTTAAAAAATAACGCAAACATCTACTGCAGTTTCAAAAGCGTAATATTTCTCCTGACAACAAAACGCCTTGGATACGTCTATGCGTTTTTAGTCACCCATGTGCCCCGTTCTGTTTTGCCTTACTTCTTCTTCATGGTAATTTTGTATTTTAAAATTCCATCTTTATGTTTACAAGCCAAATACACCACATTTCACTGTCAAAATGTTCGTTATTTATGTACTCTAGCAAATGAATTTTTTCGGCTCTAAGGATTTGGCTGAAAGATTATGTTCGTGCCTTTGTTTGGACTGGAATAATTAGGATTTTGGTAAAAGGAACAAATTGTTTTTGTGATTTCCGACAAAAATGTATTATTAGCAACGCTGGCACAAGATATTATCACGCACATTCGTTCTCTTATCACCGCGTTTTAGGGCCCACCTTTCAGAGGGGCCCCGCTCTCGGTCGGAGCTACACTATTCACAAAGAAGCCGTCACTGATGACGTTCAATCACACGCCTCGACGACGGTGACGGCTCTAGTTTCTGGAAAAGTATCATATTTATATTTATAAAAATAATTTTTTTAGAGACACTATGAAGTTGTGAGGGGCATGAGCGCTTATGGAGGAGGGGCTGGATCCTGGGGTTTTTTAGAAGTCACTTTTAATAGGAGAAGTTATTGATACCGACTACCGCGGGCCGTTTTTTTTGCTGGTTACCCTCTCTCTCCCCGTCTCTCCGTCCTAGGGCCCCCTATAATCAGAAATAGGCCCTGCAGCTTTTTGTTGATACACTGTAGGTGCAATGTATTTTACAATGGCAAATTTAAGGGAGGAATGGAATAGAGGTAATTACTCCCCCCCACCCTTACTAGGTTTTAAAATGATATATGATAAAAAATGCTATATTCACCTACACCCAGGGATACCAAGCTACATATGCACTTGCCATTTAAAGTACAGTCTCTCTTAATTGAGTGATTGATTTATTATTCCGTAAATAACAATTTATTTTACACATATAATTATTTTATAATTTTAAAAACCGCCTGTGGGCTGATACCTTATTGGATAAAACACTTTTTTTCCTATTGTTTACACGAATCCGACACACCCTTTTGATACTGCATATTAATGTAATACTATACCTGTGCTGCGCATTTCAAAGATAACTTGATATATGCTGGCATTAAAATGCATCTGTGCAACCACTCACAATCAGTATAAAAAACGAACATGTGCAATAAATAAACAAAATTACATAATAAATCCAATACACGTAAAAGATATGTTGGGGTATATTCTCGAACAGGGAAAGTCCAAACAGAGCTGTGATAGTTACTTCAGAAAAGTAACTACCTAGTTACTCTTTCTATACTTTTGCACAAATGTATCTAGATACTTATAAGGAATAGTTACTTTTACCTAAAAGTAACTTAGTTCTTAGTTACTTAGTTAAAGTAACTAGTTATAGTAACTAAGATAATTTTACAGTAACTAGTTATCTTGATTGTAACTACGATAATTTAAGAGTAACTAAGATACTTTTGAGTAACTAATTATTTTAATTGATAATTTCGCGTTCCAACCAGTTTGCTGTTTGACGCTCGCGACTCGCCGCTCGCCCCTTCGTGAAAATCTGATTAACGGCCGCCGATCGTCCCTTGGTCATCATCTGATGGACGGCACGTGTGCATAATTGGTATCCTAGAGGAACTTTGAAAGTTACTTTAAAAGTAACTTAGTTACTTTAAAAGTAACTAAGTTACTTTTAAAGTAACTAAGCTACTTTTAAAGTAACTTAGTTACTTTAAAAGTAACTTAGTTACTTTAAAAGTATCTAGTTACGTTTTAAGTGTATAGTTACTCCTAAAAAGTAACTAGATACAAGTTACTTTTCAAAAGTAACGAAGTTACAGTTACTTTTGGCATGATTCAAAAAAGAACTAAGTTGCTAAGTATCTAGTTACTTAAGTTACTCACAAATCTGAGTCCAAATTAAATGTTGGTAGAGTGCAAGAAAATAAGATATGATCGATCGTAGTAACTTTTAGATTAAGACCAAAAAACATAAATAGGAAGGTGAAAACCATTTTTCTCTAAGATGTGCCGTTCCAATGCTACAGCCTGTCAAACGCTGAAAATGCTATATTTTAAACGTCAATATCTCAAAAATAATTGTATTTAGACATATGATGTCATTTTATAGAAAATATATATGTGAAATTTTATAGGTAATTAGAAAATATCATGATATTATTTAAGAAAAAATATGTTGAATATGTCCTGGCTATTTGGAACAGTGGCGTATTTAAGGGGGGGGGGGGGGCACCCGGGCTGCGGCGCTTTTCCGCATTCTTCACTAGGTGCAATATCATGTAGTCCCTCTCTCCAGAAAAAAAATGTCCTTCTTACGCCCACTGAGTCGTCCCCCCCCCCCCCCCCCCCCGAGCTTATTTTTAGTCATGGATTTCGAGCAGTTTCGTCAAGTGGTAAGTAGGCTTTGTTACTCTTAATTCGACTCGATAACGTGATACAATCTAATAAAAAAAAAATCATAAGAATTTCTAGAATAGCCCCCCTGAACAAGTATACGGCAGCTCCAGAATAGTAATAAACAACAGGTTTTTGAACCTTTAAGAAAACACTACACGAGGTGCTAAACAGTTGAAAAAATATTTGTGAAGTGTTGACAAAGTTAAAAATAAGAATCTCTCCTTTTGGAAATTAATACACGACAAATGGTTGTTCAAATATACAAGCGTCAAGAATAAGTACCATAATTACTACTTCCTGGTTATGTTCAAAATATGAGGTTGCGCCTTTGGCAAGGCTATCTCTGCTGTTCCTCTATCTTCGATACCCCGTCAGGCGCGGATGAGCCTCACAAAATGAGTGCTTTTTACCTTGAGCCTTGGCGGGCAAAATCCTCACTTCGAGTCCTCCCCGCGGGCGCCCGCTGGTAATGACGAAAGTCAGCTAAGACTGAGTCTGGCACATCAATTGCCTTCGCTCAGTCGTGTTGTGAGGTACCTAAATCCGAGGTGGTGTGAGCAACCGTGCCTAGGATGGAAGGCTGAGGGTGAAATCAGCCTTTAACGAGCTCCTGTGGTGGACCAGGCAATCACCGCAGTATTAGCGCCTTGTCCTGGTATGCCGGCTCTGCCAGGATCGACCTTTATTTCCGAGCTTACTCGTGGGACCTACATGGAAAACGAAAAAGAAAAAACAAAAGAGAACGCTGAAGATAATCAGCTCAAGCTACCAGGCGGTGATTCGGTCACCGAGGGTAGCCCATACAGTATTAATGAAAGCGAGGAGGAAAAGCTGCTACGATCACCTGACACAAAGCAGGCGGATCCTAAGGACAGCAAACCTCACAGAAAGGTATCAGCTGGTACAAGAAAGATGCGACAGTGCCAAAGGGCTAGGCATCTTCTAGTAAAACTGGAAAGCAAACAGCCAGCTGAACTCTCAAGTAGGGACAATGGGACGATAAAGTGGGCAAGAGAACTCTTGGCCCAAGACTTATTCCACGTCCCCTATACGTATCAAAAACCGGGTGCAACCTTCGAGAGAAGTGTCGCTGGAAAGAGGACACGTTCTACAGACGATGAGAGCACCCCAAAAGAACTAAAGAAAAGGAAGTCCTTTCCACAGCAAGGCAAAGCTGGAATGTCTTCTAGGGGACTTACTGCGGAGACCAAGAAAGTCTCTGCGGTAGCTTCAAAAACGAAGAGTTCCGCTGCGCTTAGTAGTGGAGGGGGCCAGAAAGAGTCTGCTTTCAGGGAGCGGTCCGACAGTAGAACAATGTCGGAAGTGACCCGCAGCAGCCTCCAAGTGGCCGTGATTGATGCCGGCAATAAATGCTGGAAGATCACAGCAGACCGCTGGATCCTGGTTGAAAGGAGGCTAACGGAAATCCTTATGGAGTTTCTAATAGCCAATCCTGCCGGCAGGATCCCTCAGTACGACACCTCAGGATGGACTAGAGGAATAAAGATCATCAATTGCACTGATGATTTTTCCTTAGCATTTCTGAAAGAGAGTGTCAAAAAGATCGGACAACCTTGGGAACTTGCCCAATTACAGGTCATCCCCCGCTCGGAACTTCCAGAGTGTCCGAGAGCTAGAATTTGGTTGCCAGTGCCAACCATTCCAGAGAAGTCCTTGCTGCCACTCTTGGCAGCCCAGAACCCGAAGATTCCTTGCAAGGAATGGAAGGTTCTAAAGATGGAGGACCCAAAACCCACAGGGAGGAGCGTAATCCTCCAGCTCACAGACGAGTCGCTACCAGCCCTAGAGGAAGCTCAGTTTAAGCTTCACTGCGGCTTTAATGCGATCGCTGTGAATATATATAAGGGCATCCCCAAACACAAGGGGATTGACCAGAAAGTTAATCTTGCCAAACCCAAGCAGGATGTCGGAAGGAAGGAGGAGACAGTGACATCTGCCACGGTAATGGAAGATGAACAGAGTGCGGCTCCAGAGAAGGAGACGACTCAAGAAATGGAAGTTGAACCACAACAGACGCCCAGCGATGTTGCGAGTGGTCCAAATCAACCTCCACCACAGTAAAATGGCCTCTAGCCATCTGGCTCTTCTCATGGAGGAGAAGGGCCTCGACATCGCCTTGATCCAGGAACCTTGGGTCAGAAATGACGCCATATGTGGATTAAGGCTAAGAAACTACTCTCTCTATTACGCCAGGGGCAATGGTAAGCCAAGAACTTGTATTTTAGCTAAAAATAAAGTATTCCTAATGCCTAATTTTAGTAACCAGGACATAACAACGGTCAAACTGGAGCGCAAAGGAGGGACACCAATAATACTGTCATCCGTATACATGGCGCATGACGTTCCAACTCCATCGGTAGATGTCCAAAATATTGTGGAATCTACCAGGATTTCTAAGCAAAGCCTAGTCTTGGGATGTGATGCCAACGCCCATCACACAATATGGGGTAGCACGGACATCAATGACCGAGGTGAGTGTCTTTTTAATTTTATTATAAATACTAACCTTAGCTTATGCAATAACGGTAATACACCTACATTTGTTACTGCGAACAGACAGGAAGTTCTGGACGTCACGCTTACAAATGAATCCAACGATCTAAAGGTACAAAACTGGAGAGTATCCAGCGAGGATTCGTTCTCGGACCATCGTTGGATTCTATTTGATATCAGTGAGTCCACGTACTTGCCTACACCATTTCGTAACCCTAAAAGAACAGATTGGGAAAAATTTTGCGGAATCATCTCTGGAGAACTGGCAAATCCTCCCAATAATCTCTTACCAAATAAGGCTTCAATTGATGAAGCAGTTAATAAACTAACAAATACCCTGGAAGCAGCATTTTTCAAAAGCTGTCCGATAAGCAGACCAGCGAAAAAGCCATACCCACCATGGTGGAACGCAGAGCTGGGTCAGCTAAGAAGGGACATGCGAAGGCTATTTAACAAAGCAAAGAGCAAACGTACTGAAGATGAGAGCTCTTATAGAGAGGCTCTAAAGACGTACAAGAAAGCGATTAGAAAATCTCAAAGAAGCGCTTGGCACAATTACAGCGAGCGGATTGAGAGTACAAACGAAGCCGCTAGACTTAGAAAAGTTCTATCAAAGGAGCCTAGTGCTCCCTCTTTTCTAAAAAAAGATGATGGGACATACACAGAGAGTAGTGGGGAAACCCTTGAACTGCTGATGGATTCCCACTTTCCTGGTAATACATCGGCCATAGAGCCCCTTATCGATCAAGGAGACGTTCCGGATTTGAATAGCATCAAATCAGTAGTCACTTACGATAAGCTAGAATGGGCGATTGACTCATTTGAACCTTACAAATCACCAGGATTAGACGGGATAATGCCCGCCATGCTACAAAGAGGGAAGAGAATACTGATCCCTTGGCTCTTGGTGATATACAGAAGCAGCTTGCATTTTACTTACATGCCGGCTGACTGGAATAAGATAAAAATAGTCTTCATCCCTAAGGCTGGTAAGAGCAGTCATGTAACCGTCAAAGACTTCAGACCAATAAGCCTGTCTTCGTTCCTTGTCAAAACATTGGAGAGGTTACTGGATCTGCATATCAAGAACTCGGTGAGAGAGCGAGAATTAAGCCGTCTCAACACGCTTATACCAAAGGGAAATCAGTGGAAACGGCGCTACACGAAGTAGTAGGCACTATTGAGAAATCCCTTAACAATAAAGAGTACACCCTAGGTACCTTCTTGGATATTGAAGGAGCCTTTAATAACGTCACGACCGAGGCAGTGTGCGACGCTCTAATAGAAACAGGGGTCGATAACTACATCTGCCGTTGGATTAGGAGGATGTTGAAAGGCCGTCAAATCTGCTCCAGTTTGGGAAGTAGCGAGATGGTCAGATTTGCTGGAAGAGGAACTCCGCAAGGCGGGGTTCTGTCACCAACACTCTGGCTGAGAGTTTTAAATAAAGTTCTCATAGCGTTGGAGAAGGCTGGAATAAAAGTGATTGCATACGCTGACGATATAGTTATACTAGTGTCAGGTAAATTTGTAAACACAATCAGCGACCTAACAGGAATGGCGCTACGAATACTACAACAGTGGGCCATGAAATGCGGGTTAAAAATCAACCCCGAAAAAACGGAGGTAGTTCTATTCACACGCAGAAGGGTGATCGAGAACTTCAGACTCCCAGTACTCGACAATAATGCTTTAGTGCTTAAGGAAAAAGCAAAGTATTTAGGATTGGTACTTGACT
This sequence comes from Polydrusus cervinus, assembly GCA_935413205.1. Classification (NCBI taxonomy): domain Eukaryota; kingdom Metazoa; phylum Arthropoda; class Insecta; order Coleoptera; family Curculionidae; genus Polydrusus; species Polydrusus cervinus. The sequence continues at coordinate 60,436,624 of OW284515.1, forward strand.
CCAAGCTAAACTGGGGCATAAACTTGCAAGAACGAGTTAAAAAAAGCGTCGGTAGCATTATATGCCTGCAAAAAAGCAATTGGAAAAAAATGGGGACTAAAACCCCACATAGTACACTGGATCTATACAGCTATTATAAGACCTATATTAATATACGGGGTCCTGGTTTGGTGGACCGCTTTGGAAAAAGCAGTGCACACTAAGTCAATAACAAAGATACAAAGGGCAGCTTGTTTAGGAATAACCGGAGCCCTTAAGTCAACCCCGACAGCGGCGCTAGAGGTCATGTTATATATACCCCCCTTGGATATCTATGGAAAAAGTATAGCTGCAAAAAGTGCCCTGCGACTAAAAGAGTCGAAATTCTGGAAGGAAACTAACTACGGGCACAGCAGTATACTAAAGATTCACCCGGGGAATAATCTACGAGACCCGACTGATTACTCTGTCCCAATAACATGCTTCGATAGAAGGTATTCTATACTCATTCCGAGTAGGGAAGAGTGGGAAGGCAATCAGAATATAACGAAAACAGATCACGCAATCTTCACAGACGGTTCAAAGATGGACGTCGGTGTGGGAGCCGGGGTCTTTTCCGAAAGTTTACAAATACAGAAATCGTATAGACTCCCCAACTATTGTAGTATTTTTCAAGCGGAAGTACTGGCAGTAGAGAAGGCGGTCAATATCCTGCAGGAACACCTTGGCTTGGGAGTAGCCTCGTCAATCACCATCTTCAGTGATAGTCAGGCGGCGATTAAGGCAATCTGTTCCAGCAGCGTCAAATCAAAGCTCGTAAAGCGATGCCGCAACAATCTATGCACACTTGGCAACCAACATCGGGTTATTCTGTGCTGGGTTCCTGGACACTCCAAAATAGATGGCAACGAGGCTGCCGATGCGCTCGCAAGAGAGGGCGCAGGCATGCCAGCTGATCTAGCAGACAATACAGTGAACAAACCACTGGGATTGGTCAAAGAGGAGATTGACTACACGGCCAAGCAGCTTGCACAGAACAGATGGACAGGGTTGATAACCTGTAGTACATCCAGGCAACTGTGGCCCACATTCGATAAAAAGAGAACCGCAGAGCTATTGAGACACAGTCGAAAAGACGTGAGAAATATTACTGCGGTTGTTACCGGACATTGCCTCTTCGGTAGACATGCCGAACGTATGCAAATACCCACTAACGACTTCTGCAGAAGCTGCAGAGATGAGGAAGAGGAAGAAAGTATTCAACATTTTCTGTGTGAATGCCCTGGCCTCGCAAGAAGGAGGTTCACTACTCTGGGTGAATCATCTTTCGATAGCCTGGAGGAACTAAACAACTTACAACTTGGACGGCTGAGCAGATTTCTGAACAGTAGTGGCTGGTTTGAATGAGTTGTTAAAATCCTTCCGCGGTTACGTCGCATAAACCATCAGTGATCTGATGAAGGTGGGTTCTACGGAACACGTGTGGTATCACAACGGACCTAATCAGGACTACGTGAGACCGTTTGGTCAGAACCAAGGGTCTGCCACTCTTACCTAACCTAACCTAACCTACCTTGAGCCTTGAAATTTGTAGGACCTGTAAAGGGTCAGAAGTTTTTTTACAGGTCACGTTTGAGAGTAGGAAGATTTTTAAGGCCGGGATACACTCTTTTTTTTAGAAGTATTTTTTTTAAAGTCGCCCTCCCCTCAACAAAATCCTGGATCCGCTACTGTACCCCGTACCTGAGCATCATCAGATCTGACTCTAAAACAATGATAAAAACATCGAGCATTATTTTAGAGTTAGCTATACAGGGTGATTCCTTCCTAAGTTGATACGTTTTTTTTTAGCTGTGTATAGAAGGCATTAATATAAACAACATTTTCAAATATCTTTTTTTTAACTTAAAAATAAGGTATTTACATTCATTTATTACACTATGGATCAGATACGGTTTTGCCTAACTTGCCTGTTGAATAACATTAAGAAAACTTCTGGGTGTAGGATGAGCCCGCAAGGGAAAGGGTTCTGCGTATAATCTCCAAGCAGCAGCCACATTTTGACGACACTCACGCTAAATTAGCACCATATCTACTAGTTCATTGTTTTCAAATTTTACCATTTTCACGTGTCACCAATTTAAAATTAACTTGCTTCAGAAAAACACACCGCAGCGGATTGCTTAACACCGCCCGTAAATTGCACGACTAATAAGAGATAAGAAAAACAACATAAAGTATAGCGGGCTACGTTTTGATGACCAGGCCCGCACTTAGATGTTTTACTTCTGTATCTCGCCTATTTTAAATTAAAAAAAAGGTGTTTGAAAATGCTGTTTATTTTAATGCCTTCTATACACAGCTAAAAAAGAAGTATCACCCTGTATATATTAAGTTTAAGACTAAGAATATTTCGTTCTCTTGGTCCGAATCTTGGTTACGTTTACTAATAACTTTTATAAACTTTTTAGATTTGGACTCTACACATATTGAAAAGTGTCAGAAAGTTATTTTTATTAAAGAAAATAATTATATTTTTTCAATACAGTGAACTTTATTAATTTTTTTAAAGATTTTCATTGGCTTATATTTTTTTCTTAAAATTTTTTCTGCACAAAAATAATTTTCTAAATAATTTGTACTAAAAATGTGTTCAAACAAAAAACCGATGGTAATTCAGGTCAGGTCGGCACCGGCACTGGTGACATTTTAGTTTTATTAATTGTATTAAATCTTAGAAAAAAATGATCATCTTATTTTTTTCCATCTGTTTGACGCCGACGGTTTCCTATATAAATATAAAAAAAATTGCCAATAAAAGACCATGTTGATTTCACATCAATTGATAAAACACACCTAGATTACGTCCCGTTTCCAAAATAGATAGTTTCAAAAGTAGAAAAATAAAAAAATAACATAAATCATCAACTCGCGGATCGAAAAACAAGTTTTATACTGGTGCCTATAAAAATACAATAATAAATAACGTCAAATAACGTCATTCATTTTTAACCTTATAAAAATTATTACCAAATTTCATCAGTAAATTTTATGTTCATTTTGTGGGAGCTCTGTTTGGTTAGAGGCGATTCTTTGGAACAAGGAGTTTTTTGAACGGCAGTAGAGTTTTGGACTTGCATTGTCTTTATTTGTTTAGAATCACTACGTTTCAACTGGTGAGCATCTCCAGTCGTCTTCAGGTGAATACTGAATGAAGGAGTTTTTTGTTACACCAATCTTAAGCTACAATCTGTACTCCACAATCAATTTTATTCTTTTTTAATTTCTCAATCAATGGCGGCTGATGTAGGTGAAGGGGCTCATCACCAAAAAAAAAATAAAACTAGGAGGAAACTTTTTCGACAATATTAAATATTAATGTACCAATACAGCTACCATTTTAACCCTTAAAAAATAATTATGTTCGAATTAATAATATTAATTTAATCCGAATGTAGCTATGCATAATAGGGCCACGGTTAACTCCGATGGACAATCATTATAAACACTCGTGCATTTTGGCGCGCCCCAGCGACCGTGTCCGTTAGCTTAAAGCAAGTGAAGACTCAACGTCCAACATGGCTTTGATATTAACCGTTGCTATGGTTACGTGACGTCAGTCACACAAACAGCATGTAACAATTTGCATTATGATGAAGGTTAATTTAAAACTAGATCAGTCGTATGCACCGTTGTTTTAGCATTGGTTCGCCTAACCTTAAGGCTGTTATTTTGAGGCTTCGCGAAACTTACGGTTATAGATATAGTTTGTACGTGATTTACTGTGTGATTAAAAAGTTTTGTTTTTATTTTTCAGTTTCAGTGTACGTACCTACTTAGTTGTGTGTTTTAAAAATGAACCCAATTAATGACATACAGGGCCGTTCCTGGCGAGCGTGCAGGGCGTGCATGCACGCAGGCGCAAACTTTTAGGGGCGCAAAATCGACGGTCATTCAGGATTCTTTATTACAAATTTAAAAAAAATCATATATTTTATCATTTTAATATGTCTAAAAATTTTACCAAGCGTTTGCCTTAATAATAGCCAGTGGCGGCTCGTCAGGTGAAGTAGGTGAGATAAAAATAAAACCAGGAGGAAAGTTTTTCGACAATATTAAATATTAATGTACCAATACAGCTACCATTTTAGCCCTTAAAAAATAATTATGTTCGAATTAATAATATTAATTTAATTGTAGTAAAAGAGTAATGTAGCTATGCATAATAGGGCCACGGTTAACTCAGATGGACAATAATTATAAACACTCGTGCATTTTGACGCGCCCCAGTCGACCGCGTCAGTTAGCTCAAAGCAAGTGAAGACTCAAAGCCCAACATGGCTTTGATATTCATCGTTGCCTTGATTACGTGACGTCAGTCACGCAAACAGCATCTATCAATTTGCATTATGATGAAGGGCAATTTAAAGATAGATCAGTCGTATGCACTACAGCATTGGTTCGCCTAACCTTAAGGTATTTATTTTGAGGCTTCGCGAAACCTACGGTTATAGGTATCGTTTTTACCTGATTTACTGTGTGATTAAAAAGGTTTGTTTTTATTTTTCAGTTAATTCAGTAGTGTACCTACTTAGTTGTGTGTTTTAAAAATGAACCCAATTAATAACATAGTTTGTAATTTGTTGGAAACTCCATTTAGTCGTTGGACAGATGAGGATGAGAGAGACGTTTTGGTACCCGCACTATACCTAGCTCTTCACCATTTTATGAGAACGCGAGCCGCCACTGATAATAGCACAAAAAATGTGTTCTCTCTGTAGTTTCCTTGTTGGATACTTTGACATTTAAGACTTTTAAATTTATTTGTTCGATTTTAATCTGGCATGATATTTTAGAAAAAATTAATTAAGTAAAATACTACAAGATCCGAATAGAAACTTAAATGACTGCCATAAAAAAAATTGAAAATCTTAATCTTTATTTTGACGAAAAACGATCAGACAAAAATTTTGATTTGCTCATCAATAAAGCTAAAGAAAAGCAGTTAAAAAACGATGTAGAGCAGGTATTCCCAATAGTACGGCAACGAAAATTTAAGCAACAATTTTCATATGAAAGTAAGAATGAATTTGTAGCAGATCTGAAGCAATTATTTTTTAATCTTAGATACAACCATTCAGTCTTTATCAAGGCGGTTTGAGGATTTAAACAAATTTCAAAATTTATTTGGGTTCTTATGTAATTTTCAAAATTTAGAATCTGACTTAATTAAAGAATCATGTGTAAATTTAGATACCGTATTGCAAGTTGAGATCGATAGAGTAATATCTACAGACATTGACGGCTTAGATTTACATAATGAAATTTTAACATATAAAATTCTTAATCCCAAAAATACTACTGATTCATTTTTTCCCACAGACATTTTAAATTATATAACTAAAAAAATCTACAGTCTCTTTTTCCAGATTTATTCATAGTCTTACGGAAATACTTACCTTACATTACCCATTTCAGTAGCTTCAGGTGAAATAAGTTTTTCTAAGTTAAAACTAATCTATGAGTCAAGAACGCCTATCAGATTTGGCCATTATTTCGATCGAAAATGATATTTCTGAGGCTCTTTATCCTTTATCATAATCAGATGATCAACGAGCTTGCATCCGTGAAAGCCAGACGTGTATCATTTTAGGTATATCGTTCCTTTTTTGTTTTGTTTTAGGTATATCGTTCCTTTTTGTTTTGTTTATTACAAAAATAGTATTTTTTTTAATTTTTGAAACGTTTATTTTTTTTGTCATTAAAATATTATTGCTGTTAGGTACCTACCATATATAAATACTAAGTATAATATTGTTTTATATTTTTGTTGTTTATTTTATTCTCCTTTAATCTTCTTGTAAATATACTTACCAATTATTTTTTGTGATTTTGTTTGTTATAGTAATTTAATAAATATTTTTCTAATTATTTTTTATCATACATTTCAAAACATTACCAGTTTTTCCCGAAATATATTTTCAAAAATAGGACCATTTTTTTTTTAACTAGGGCGCACCAAAGAAACCTGCACGTAGGCGCCAAACACCCCAGGAACGGGCCTGATGACATAGTTTGTAATTTGTTGAAAACTCCATTTAGTCGCTGGACAGATAAGGATAAAAGAGACGTTTTGTTACACGGGTTTTTAGTCAATGTTTGTTTAAGTACCCGCACTATACCTAGCTCGTCACCATTTTTTAAGACCGCGAGCCTCCACTGTTCTCAATAGTACTTGAGACCTTTCACACAAATTTGACATAAACCACTTGAATGCAAGGTTCCTTAACATTTTTGATCAGCAAAATCAAAAGCTTTGAAATGATCACAAAGTATTGCTGAAGCCAAAATCTCCTTTATTATGATTTAAATAAAGAGTGTAGTGACGAATCTAGGGGGCTATGGGGCTATAAGGCTATGTGGCTATTGGACTTATGACCTCAGCCCCCTCCCCCCTGACCAAAATTCTTTATTCGTTATTTTTAGTTATTTGAAATAAATGCATTTTAAAAAACATTTTATTGGAAATACATGCACATTGGAAATATACCATCTTTAAAAGAAATCTCTTTTTCCTTGGCTAAAACCACTAAAGCTTTTGAAGCAGGAACCTCTCTAATAAATCATTCAATGGTTCTTTTTTGCGTTTTCTAGAGAAGTGGCCATCTATTAGTTAATTGATTTAATCAAAACATGTTATATCATTTAATTTTGTCACGTATTCATCTCGTTTAACATTGAGCCTACTCCTACCTACATAGTCCAATGCTATATTACAATAGTTTTAATAGTAAGTCGTTTGCTAACATAACAAAGCTCTTTTGCATTTTTATACCGATTTATACAAATACGAATCTTATAAATATTAATGTTGTAAAAACCACACAAAATGAATTAATCTAATCTGGTTGCATCAGCAGCAGACACAATTGTTTGGCCTGAGAAGCAGACTATTCCATGTGCTTTAAAAAAAAATCATCAGAGCATTTGAAAGCGTTACAGGGGTATACAGTGTGGCCGGAAAGCATGCCTGATACGACCTGAATATTCCCATATAATTACTTCTCTATAGTACCTCTGACGGAGATATCGGATCCTCCTGGTACTACCTACTTGTTCTGGTTTTATTGTAGCCCCCCATCCTCCATCCAGTGGCGTAGCCAGAATATATGCTCGGGGGGGGGGGGGGGGGGGGGGGGGGGGGGGACGGGACACTCAGTGGGCGTAAGTAGGACATTTTCGGGACAACGCCCAATGTTCGTTTAAAATTCACCTAACTACTATCAAATTTTGAAAATTAAATTATTACCTCTTGGATTAAATTTGTTTGTGTAAATGTTTTTTTTCCTTTTTTCTTGATATTCCTGGCTAGTTCTTTATTTGGAAAAAAAACATTTTTTATATTTGTGAAAAATATGAATATTGGTGGCAATCCAAAATTTTAACATAAGACGTATGTATGACTCTAACCAGCGTTTTTCGAACTCTGCTTTTTATGATTAAAAATAAAGTAAATATCGCTCACCACGCCAAAATTTTTTTTCAGAAATCATGTATTTTAGGAGCGTAGATCTAAGAACAGTTTTTGGTTCAAATGCTTAGGATTTGAAATACTCCTACTTAAGTGCCGTTTTGTATATTCATAATAAAGCATTCTCGTTTCTTCCCGCACAATTTTTTTTTATTATAGATTATCACACTTCTTCCATAAATAACGTTTCAATTAAAATATTTACTTTAATTTTTTTATTTAAAAATAAATACCTAATTGTTTTTTGTTTTTGTTGTAAAAATATTTTTTTGCATTGGGTTACATTTTTGTTGATTTAAAATAGCTCTAAAAAAGGTAAAACGGAACAGACAAATATATAATAAAAAAATACTATAAACTCTATTATTCTTTTTACTAGTTTTCCTAAACAGGAGTTTTAGAAGGAAAAGTTTAAAAACTAAACTTTTTCTACAAGACCTTTGTAATCTAAGCCAAGAATATATTATATAAATATTTAAAATTAATAGTCTAAGCGTAAGATAAAAAATTAGGTTGCAATTAGACTTTAAGGCCCGAGATCCGAGGGGGGGGGGGGCTGCAGCCCGTCAGCTTCCGCTGACAAAAATTATGGAGTTTTTTTTGTTGTCCATCTGCTTGATGCCTCCATAACACTTGACTTTCATTCACAATATTCTCCCATACTTTAAGGATGCTTGGAATCAAAAATAAAAAATTCAGTTCGGTATTTGTAGCCTTTGCAATATCCAATCTGTTTAGATATGAAATAAACGGTGTAAGTAACTAATACTAACATAAAACATGTGTATTTTTGATAATGATGGCTGTTTTGTCGGACCAGTAGCGTAGGGTATACAATGTTTAGTCTTTATTTTAGATCCTCTACAAGCCTGTATTTAACAAGAATTGTATTGAACGATTGGATACACATTTCTAATGTTGATGGATTGTTGTTTATGATAATTACCTTACTAGGATGCTGTCTAAACTAAGCCAATTAATTTTGATTTGTGTTTAAATTTACGTTATATTCTTAAATATCTGTAATTATTTTTATTAATGGAAATATGTGGGATTTGTTACGCCACTGGTCCAAGCACACATTGCACGCAGGTTTTAGACGCGGTTTATTCTTTACGCGCCTATTGTTTATTTTTTCTATCTCGGATTAGATGAATTTATTTTTGTTCACCTCCGAAAAGTAACAACTTATCTTGTGAAAGAGTTTTGGTTTCGATTGCGGTCAATGGAATGGAAATTTTTCGTGTTTAAATAACACGATCGAAGGAGAGTCTCAATAATTTATTAACGGCGGAAATGAACAAATTTTAAGGATCATCAGGTGATAATTGATCAAGAAAAGCAATCTTGTGTGATTGGGGAAGGGGTAAGGGAAAAAGAAGGGGGAAGGGAAAAAAAATGGGGATGGGAAAAAAAGTAAGAAGGGAAAATGAAAGAAAAGAAGAACGGAAGGGGAAGGGGAAGGGGAAGGGGAAGGGGAAGGGGAAGGGGAAGGGGAAGGGGAAGGGGAAGGGGAAGGGGAAGGGGAAGGGGAAGGGGAAGGGGAAGGGGAAGGGGAAGGGGAAGGGGAAGGGGAAGGGGAAGGGGAAGGGGAAGGGGAAGGGGAAGAGAAAAACACTTTTAGGGAAATCTAAGTAAATGTTTTGAAAATTTTAGGTTTTTCCTCCCCTCAAATCGATTTTGAAGCTGCGTTTCTGGGCTTTATGTCTACAATTTTATAAATGAAGGTACCAAATTTTCCTTTTTAGAGTGCTCTTGGAATTAATTAAAAAAATTAATAATTTTTAGCGGAGAACATTTTAAGCTCATTGAAATATTTCATATATGTAAGTAAGAATAATTTTTCTGTGATAAAAAAAGATCCCTCCTTATTAATCAATGTTTACAAGTTCATAAAATTACCTATTACTGCTTACCTACTATGGCCATATGATAAATTGATATTTCTATTTTTTTACGCCCATTCCCTATCCCTTAGTTTTAACAAACTCTAGGTTATTTTTAGATGATTTACGATACTGAGCGATAAATCGAACATCAATTATCCAAGGATATTCGTTTCCTAACTACGTTTAACAGAGAAAACATTTTCTAAGGTCAGTTTATAGTAACCAATCAACTGAAAATAATTGACTTGTGTAGAGATGGAAAACTATTTTTGATAAAGTTATTTATCGATAGTTTATATAATTTTATGTGCATCTATTGTTAAGTTAATGGTAGCATTGTATAAATGATATAATAACAGGATTTCTGACTTTTATTATAAAAAGTTCCACTTTTTGAATTAAATCGGACTTTTTCATTACCGTGTCTTCTGTTCTATCAGATGGCAGTTTTCAAATTTTACATTTCGTTCTTTAGATACCAACCTCAAGTCTATTTCTTAAATTTAAATACGAACCTGGAATTTTAAATACAGTTTTAGGAACTTCTAAGCTTTAGAAATTTAATACAATTTAATAGTTTTTAAAATGTTGTCATCAAATAACACATCATCAGTATGTCTAATTATCCTTTCTTTACTATTACGGCCCTGGTAATTATTTTTAGGATTACTTATATTAAATTTTAATTGTCTTAAATTTTTAAAGCTTAGAAGGCCCTAAAACTGTAGGTAAAGTTCCAGGTCCGTATTTAAAAAAAAATTGACTTGAAGTTGTTATCTAAAGAACGAAACGTCGAATTTGAAAACTAATAACGCCATCTTGTAGAACAAAAAAATATGTTTTTAATTTTTTTCGCAAGTCAAAAATAAAAGCGCAAAAAATTAAAAACCAAAACTGAAAATTTCGGTTTTTTCAGATATCTCCTAAGGAATTCAAAATATTTACGATTTTCTTTTAACCAATTATTAAGCCTCAAAATACGCAACTTTGTATCTCTTACCGTTGTTAATTTTACACTAATATGAAATACTAGACATTTTTCTTAATAATATCGATAGTTTCTCATTCCTAGTTGGCAAATGAAAGAACCCGATATCCATTATAACAACGTTGTTTGTACAGAGGAAATTGGTAATGAGCAAAAACGTACACCATTATATCTTAATTACATTTCACGATTTTTTTAAAAATTTATTTTGCAGCTTTCCTTGATGATTATAACGAATCTATCAAATATCAACCGGAATACATGGTAATTTATTAATAAAGAGATATTTCCATCTACATCTCGAAAAAATTTAACAAACAAAAAAAAAAACATTATTATTATTCGATAATCATTTTAAAATTCTGATGTCTACACCAACATTAATATAAAATTATAAAAAAGAACATACATGTTTTAATAAATTCTATATTTATTCAACGAGCTCGACATACACTTCACCGATTGAATTATTTCACCCCAAAAAATTCCACAAACAGTCATTTTATTGTAAAATAAAACACAGCAAAATGCGTTACTAATTATGTGACGCATTTTTTATCGTACAAAAAATGTGAATTTTTTGCTTCGATTTTTATATTTTCGAGGTAAAGTCGAATTTCTTTGTTGACTTTATACCTGTATTCTGTGCTTTATAGACAATAATTTTACTAATCGCAATATCTCCGATCGATTTTTGGAAAAGCCTATTTTCTTTTGTGTTAACGGCACCCGATACTCTTCTCGACTCCACCACTGCAACCAAGATAAGATTTATTCTTACCTGTCAAATTTTACCTTTGTTTTTTAAACGCATGGAAATAATTAATAGTGCCAGTGTAGTTCTTATCAGATTCCCCATCAAGAGCGGTGCGTGTTGCCACTGTAATGCGTCGAAACACTTATCTTGTAACTCGCAAGAAAAATTAGGAACCGTGAACGGGTTATCGAATCTTAACATCTCTCGGAAACGATTGACCTGGTTGGATTCTTTTTCTTTCTTGTTTTATCTTTGTTTCGTTTCTTGTTATTGATTTAAATAGATTGAAAGATTGATGGAACCGAGCGTTCTTTGAGTGGATTTTCCACTTGACAGCGTTTTCTGAAAATTTACTTTATATTTGTTTAAAGACAAGAGGAATGGGTTTATTGCGAATTTGAACCGGATTTTCATTAATATCGGTTTGAAAAAATTAATGGTATGACCTACAGTATTTAGGGGGCGGGGGGCTACCGGGCTGCACCCCCCCGGCTCGGAGCTCGGGTCTAAAAGAATACTATTTTTCTTTATATACTTGTCTGTTCCGTTTTCCCTTTTTTATAGCTATTTTAAATCAACCAAAATAAAACCCAATGCAATAAAATATTGTTACAACAAAAACAAAAAACAATTAGGTATTTATTTTTAAAGAGTAAACATTTTAATTGAAACATTTTTTATGGAAGAAGTGTGATAATTTATAATTAAAGAAATAGTGCTGGAAAAAACGGAGAATGCTTTATTATGAATATACAAAAAAAAGGCACTTAAGAAGGAGTATTTCAAAACCTAAGCATTTCCACCATAAACTGCTCTTAGATCTACGCTCCTAAAATACATGATTTATGAGCATATCATCAATTTTGGCGTGGTGAGCGATATTTACTTTATTTTTAATTATGAAAAACCGAGCCCGAAAAACGCCGGTTAGAGTCATACATAACGTGACCATACGTCCCGTTTTGAACGGGACAGTCCCGTTATTTGACACTCAGTCCCGTTGTCCCCAAAAAAAGCTTCGGGACGCCAAAATGTCCCGTTTTCGGGAAGTGGGCGAAGTCGGTATATATAAAACTCAATTGCAAGTATCAGTTCTTAAAGCGATGTTAATTATAAAGGTGAATGTGAATAAAACCTGTTAAGAATACCATTCTTTTCTAAATTCGTCACCTAATACCTATATTTAAAAAAATTCTTCATCTGAGAAATACCAAACTTAATTAAGCCGCCTATTATAATGTTGCTTAAAAATACATTTTTCTACTCCCACATGGAAATTTGCTGTTTCCTTTACACTTAAGTGGCGAGTAAAGTAGGCTATTCCAGTTAACTGTGCGGCAAAATTTCATAACAATCTTAGATAGGTAATGAAACTGACCAATCACAGTAGTCAATTACACAGAAGCCATTGTTGTTCCTAAAAGTACTGACCAATCACAGTATATTATTTTTACTGAGGCTCCGCCTTCTTTTTCAAGACACTAAATTATATAATTTAAATGCATATGGTACAATTTGTTATTACTTTGTTCAAAATAATAAAACCTATACGCATTTATAATAGATAATGCAACCTGCTGAATGTGCGTAGAAAATTAATTTCATCTAGCATCATTTATCAGTTGGTTTTCCCATAATTAGTTTAACGTTTCGATAGTCGAGCGTTTTACTATGGAACCAATGGCGTGAGTTCGAGCCCGGCAACCTGCAAACTTTTTTTTTACATTTTTTAGCATAAGGTTTGTTAGTTTGTTCGTAGAAAAAATATACTGTTCAACTCGAGTGGATTGTTCATATTGCCTCGGAAGTGCGATATGGACATCATATCCACTCTTGTTGTACAAACTACTATTTCAATTATGTTGTGCTTTACTTTAACAAACCAAACAGATATTGCAGGGTCCCGTTTTGAGGAGAAAAATAAATGGTCACGTTAGTCATACACATAGATACGTCTTATTTTAAAATTTTGGATTGACACTAATATTCATATTTTTCACAAATATAAAGTTTTTTTTTAAATAAAAAGGAGTATCAAAAAAAAAGTAAAAAAAAACATTTATAAAAACAAATTTATTCTAACGATGCAGAGGTAATAATTTAATTTTCGAAATTTGATAGTAGTTAGGTATATTTTAATCGAACTTTGGGCGAAAATTTTTCGCCTGCGGCGCTTTTCCCCTTCTTCGCTAGGTATATATATCATAAAATACATGTAATCCCGTTACGCCCACTGAGCCCCACAAAGGTATTACAATAAAGGCGCGGTCGGGGGGGGGGGGGGGGGGGGGGTGTAGAGGAGAGGTAATAAATTTTAAGCGCCGTCGGGGGCAAAGGTATTAAATTTTAAGCGCTGTCGGGGGAGGGGGGGGGGGCAAAAGTATTAAATTTTAAGCGCGGTCGGGGGAAGGGGCAAATGTATTAAATTTCCGAGTATGCATAAGTTTTCTCTCTTAATATCGTTTTATATTTCGAAACCCAATATTTAAGTTACAAAAACAATTTCTCCATAAAAAATCAAAGACCAATAAAAAAAACGCCCAGACATATGAACCGTGATATAAGCCGGCACACAAGCCGGGTAAACAGCATAAAAACTAAAGTTTATTCCTGCTACGTACAGCAGAAAGCAATAAAAAAGTCACAGAGATGTTGAGTGGATATATGTATCATTAACATCTCTCCCGAACCAACCGGTTTAGTTGGAAACTTGTTTTTGTTTGTTGTTCTTTCGTTCACTTCTTTTATATTGGCCAAAGTCCATCCGCAGCAACAGCAGGAAACTATCAAGTTTGCCTGCTACTGACAAATATGTTTAGACAATACAAAACTAGAACGGTAGTGGCGTGGCCAGAAAATATGGTCGTGGTGGGGGGCTGAATGAGCGTAAGTAGGAATTTTTTTTTCTGGAGAAAGGGACAGTCAAGACTACATGTATTTTATGATATTGCACCTAGCGAAGTAAGCGGAAAAGCGCCGCAGGCGAAACATTTTCGGGGCCACGCCAAAAGTTCGTTTAAAATTATTCACCTAACTACTTTCAAATTTCGAAAATTAAATTATTACCTCTCCCATCTCTGCATGGTTGGATTAGATTTGTTAGTTTTTGTAAATGTTTTTTTTTGATATTTCTAGCGGTCTCTTTATTTAAAAAAAACTTTTTTTATATTTGTGAAAAATATGAATATTGGTGTCAATCCAAAATTTTAACATAAGCCAGCGTTTTTCGGGCTCGGTTTTTCATGATTAAAAATAAAGTAAATATCGCTCACCACGCCAAAATTGATGATTTTTTCATAAATCATGGGTTTTAGCAGCGTAGATCTAAGAGCAGTCTTTGGTGCAAATGCTTAGGTTTTGTAATACTCCTTCTTAAGTGTCGTCTTGTATATTCATAATAAAGCATTCTCGTTTCTTTTCGCACTATTTTTTTTAATTATAAATTATTACACTTCTTCCTGCTTCAATTAAAATTTTTATAAGTAGCTAATTGCTTCTTGTTTTCTGCTACCGGGCTGCAGCCCCCCCCCCCCCCGCCCCTTAATACGCCACTGCTAGAACACACATGCAAAAGATGGGTAACGTGGGACGTAAAAGGTAAAAGTGAATGATCATCAGAACTGTCAAATCTTCAGGTTTTTGTTATTTAGAAAATTAAATACGCTAATCCCTGCAACACAAAGCAGCTTTTATTTTAGAAATTGTAGAAGGGGTTAATGGCGAATCTATTCATTTAACACCCTTCAGAATTTTTGAATAGAATTTTTGCACATTCCTTGAAGACAACAAAAATTAACGGCTTACTGAATCATGTTATTCTTAATAATATCAATTTTTTGGAAGAATTTCTCGAAGACCGAGGCCAATTTTTCTGACTATAAGCGACCCAATAAAATTTAATTTTTTAATATTTTCTTTAAGTCGTATTCAAGATACTTTCGAAATAAACGATCTGATTGGTGCAGGTGCCTGGGCCCAAAATGTAGTTATAGGTCCAGGCCATTACTTACATTATAAGTTATAACATTTATAATTATAACTGGTTGGTTAAGTAAAATATGAACAGTCGTATTGAAAAACAACTCTGTGTCGTACGTGCCCCCAGACGTATTCAAATTTTACACTATTTAGCAAAGTTTATTTTAAGCAAATTAACATTGGGCTCTGAAACACCATTTTAGACACGTTTGTAAGTCGAAGGATACATCTGAGTGTGAAATATTATTTGAAAATATTTAAAAAAAATACAATTTCAGAAATTTATTTTATACAACTAGATCATAAATATAAGGTTTTAAAACCTTTTTTTGTAGAAAATGTGCCCTAAAGTGGTAAAAAATAAACACTTGTACACGTTATTATTTTACAAGACGTTTCATTATTATTTGGAATGTAATGTTGATCTCTATAATAAGAAAGTTAGCAATAGAGCCGACCTCATTTTCAACACAGGGTTTCCATATAAAAAAATTATATTTTTCTTCCATTTTATTTCCATCCTGCTGGAAGTCGGCGCGTGTCCAGCCCATTCCAAAGAAAGGTAAAAAGACCCTGCCAAGCAACTACCGACCCGTCGCATTGCTTTCAGTAATTTCCAAAGTAATGGAGAAAGCTATTAACCAACAACTACTAAAGTATCTGGAAGGGCTTAACATTATCAGCGACCATCAATACGGTTTTCGTAAGTCCAGATCAACAGGTGACCTTCTGGCATATGTCACCCATCTTTGGAGCAACACCATCGAACATCATGGAGAATCCCGGGCTGTTGCACTGGACATCTCTAGGGCTTTTGATCGTGTTTGGCACGATGGGCTTTTAAGTAAACTGCGATCCTACGGTATGCCTAATGGATTTTGTTTATGGTTAACCAGCTTCCTTAAGAACCGTTCTCTGCAAGTGGCGATTGACGGGTTTCTCTCAGACACCTTCACCATCAATGCCGGTGTTCCTCAAGGGTCCATATTGTCGCCTACCCTCTTTTTACTGTATATTAACGACCTTTTAGTGAAAACCCAAAATCCAATTTATAGCTTTGCTGATGACAGCACACTTGTCTCATCTTTTACCTTGACTCCCCAAACATCCGCTGCCGACGCACATCTTCGCAGGCAGCATGAAGTATTGCGCCTCAACAAGGACCTGGAAGAAATTTTGGCTTGGGGTGACAGTAACCAAGTCGAATTTAATGCTAAGAAAACCCAGGCAGCAGTCTTCTCCAAAAAGGTTAACATTGCAGAACCGGATATAGTCATGGCAGGACACGCAATTCCCCTGGCACCGTCTATTAATTTGCTGGGGGTCAATCTGGGAGGTAATATGTCTTGGCATGATCACGTTGCCGCAATTGCCAAAACAGCTGCACAGAAACTTGGTGTACTTTTCCGCACCAAAAGGTTGTACACACCTCATCAACTTTTGACACTCTACAAAGCCCAGATTCGACCATCATTAGAATATTGCTCTCATGTCTGGAGCTCTGCACCCAAGCACACCCTTCGGCTACTGGATTCCATTCAAAGGAGAGCCGTTCGTCTGATCGGCGACCCCGAGCTGACCAAGACCCTCGATAGCCTGGAGCATCGAAGACAGGTTGGTGATTTGGCTCTCTTTTACAGATATTTCCATGGCAGGTGTTCGACTGACATTGCCCCCTTGATTCCACCTAGAGCAATGCAAAACAGAAATACACGGCAAACCACTGCCGCTCATCCATATGTTGTTCAGCTTAGTACTCCTCGAACTTCATTGTTCAAGAATTCTTTCATCTGGAGAACGTCATCTTTGTGGAATGATCTTCCTGAGGTCGTGTTTCCCAATGAATACAATCTTCAACGTTTCAAGACCAACGTTAATCGCTTTTTTCGCACTCGCACCGCTCCCAGAGCGCCTTAAAGGATTTTTCCTACAGTGCAGGTGTTTTATCATAAAAAAAAAAAAATCTCCAACAGTGGCGTATTTAGGGGGGGCTGCCCCCTGTGTTGAAAAATGAAGTCGGCTCTATTGCTAACTTTCTTATTATATATTATATAGGGGTCTAAAAGTCTAATTGCAACCTAATTTCTTGTCTCACGCTTGGAATCTTAATTTAAATTTTTAAATAATGTATTCTTGGCTTAGATTACAAAGGTCTTGTAGGAAATGTTTAATGTTTAAACGTTTCCTTCTAAAAGTCCTGTTTTATATAGATATTAAGGTTTCGGACGCATATCGTTTTCGTTATTGATTTATTATGCAATTTTAAAGGAAAACGAGTAAAAAATAATATTTTATAGTATTTTCTACTATGTACTTGTTTGTTCCGTTTTCCCTTTTTTAGAGCTATTTTAAATAAATCAACAAAAATATAACCCAATGCAATAAAATATTTCTACAACAAAAACTAAAAACAATTTGCTAGGTATTTATTTTTAAAGAAAAAAATTAATGTAAAAATTTTAATTGAAACCTTTTTTATTGAAGAAGTGTGATGATTTATAATAAAAAAAATAGTGCGGGAAGAAACGAGAATATTTTATTATGAACATACGAAACGGCACTTAAGAAGGAGTATTTCAAAACCTAAGCATTTGCACCAAAAACTGCTCTTAGAACTACATAGAAATACATGATTTCTGAAAAAATCATCAATTTTGGCGTGGTGAGCGATATTTACTTTATTTTTCATTATGAAAAACCGAGCTCGAAAAACACGTGTTAGAGTCATACATACGTCTTATGTTAAAATTTTGGATTGACACCAATATTCATATCTTTCACAAATATAAAAAATGTTTTTTTTTAATAAAGAGCCAGCTAGGAAAATCAAAAGGAAAAGTAAAAAAAATACATTTACAAAAACAAATTTTAATAATTTTGATGAAATTTGTTAGTAGTTAGGTGAATTTTAAACGAACCTTGGGCGTGGCCTCGAATATTTTTCGTCTGCGGCGCTTTTCCGCCTTCTTCTTTAGGTACAGGGAGTCCCGACTGTTCCTCTCTCCAGAAAAAAAGTCCTACTTACGCCCATTCAGCCCCCCGAAGCATATTTTCTGGCTACGTCACTGATGTTGATATTGTTTTACTCTTTGTCTCTTTGAACGTTTACCTAAAAATAATTTTACACACAATTTAGTATCTGATTTAAAAAAGTGTTACATGTTTCTTTCCAAGTTTAACTCCTAGTCCGTCTATATTAATATTATGTACCGTCACAAAAATATCATTATTGTTCCCTGCTACATTTAACCAGTCTTTTAATCTCGACCTCTCGTTAAACTCTATAATTAACTTTGTAATTGTGCACATCCTTTTTTAGAACATCTTTATCGCAGTTCGTTACAATGTTGTTGGATTGTTTTTTGTACAGCGCCTGTGGTACGAGTAATTTATTTTTCTTGTGTTTTAGACGAGAAGGGGGTTAATGAAGGACGCTGATAGAGGGAGGCGGGGATAACCAGCCAAAAATCGTAGGTTAATTTTGAAAATAATTTTAATTATAAAAAGTCGCAGTGAGTTCTGCTGTATTTTCCATGGTTTTATGAAATAATTCGACTATGATCGGCACCCTTTCTCCTGCTTTTCGGTGGGGGGGTACTAAAAGTGTTCAATCTATCATAAAAAAATTATGGAAACAATCTACAATATGTTGGGATGTCACGTTGAGGTCATAGGTTAAGGGTATAGGTAACGTGACCATTTATTTTTCTCCTCAAAACGGGACCCTGCAAAATCTGTTTGGTTTGTTAAAGTAAAGCACAACATAATTGAAATAGTAGTTTGTACAACAAGAGTGGATATGATGTCCATATCGCACGAGGAAGTAAATTGAGCACGACGCTGTAGGCGGAGTGCTCAAACTTCCGAGGGCAATATGAACAATCCACTCGAGTTGAACAGTATATTTTTTCTACGAACAAACTTACAAACCTTATGCTAAAAAATGTAAAAAAAAGTTTTCAGGTTGCCGGGCTCGAACTCACGCCATTGGTTCCATAGTAAAACGCTCTATCTCCCGACTATCGAAACGTTAAACTAATTATGGGAAACCCAACTGATAAATGATGCTAGATGAAATTAATTTTCTACGCACATTCAGCAGGTTTCATTATCTATTATAAATGCGTCTAGATTTTATTAAGTATATTGAACAAATTAATAACAAATTGTACCATATGCATTTACATTATATAATTTAGTGTCTTGAAAAAGAAGGCGGAGCCTCAGTAAAAATAATATACTGTGATTGGTCACTACTTTTAGGAACAACAATGGCTTCTGTGTAATTGACTACTGTGATTGGTCAGTTTCATTACCTATCTAAGATTGTTATGAAATTTTGCCGCACAGTTAACTGGAATAGCCTACTTTACTCGCCACTTAAGTGTAAAGGAAACACCATGTGGAAGTAGAAAAATGTATTTTTAAGCAACATTAGAATAGGCGGCTTAATTAAGTTTGGTATTTCTCAGATGAAGAATTTTTTAAAATATATTAGGTGACGAATTTAGAAAAGAATGGTATTCTTGACAGGTTTTATTCACATTCACCTTTATAATCAACATCGCTTTAAGAACTGATACTTGCAATTGAGTTTTATATATACCGACTTCGCCCACTTCCCGAAAACGGGACATTTTGGCGTCCCGAAGCTTTTTTTGGGGACAACGGGACTGAGTGTCAAATAACGGGACTGTCCCGTTCAAAACGGGACGTATGGTCACGTTAGGTATAGGTCAAATGTTTATATTGGATCTAAATGTACAATACCTATAAAAAATAAGTATTGCTAGACCAGGCAACAAAGAATGTCCCAATAAAAATAACATTTTTTCATAGGCCCTCATCCCCTCGTACCTTTTTTCCATAACACTAAAAGGAGAAAATAAAATATTTAAGGACAATTATTATTTAACAGGTACCAATTAAGTAAAAAAAATAACTCATTGACATTAAGGATAACTTGAAACACCCATAATATTATAATTTTGTAAATCAAATGGTAAAAGTTACGAAATCGCACCTTACCATGTAACGAAACGATATTGCAGCAACTGTTTTTTTTTCTACACACATTAAAATGGCGAGTTGAAAGACCTCGCGCGGTCAACAAACTCGGAGAAAAAAATCAATTTTACAAATGAATATTGTTTATAAAACGTACAGAGAAACAAGGGAGAAAGTCCATTCTTGGCTAAAAACTAATACAATAAACGAGTGGGGAAGGGGGGGGGGGGGGGATTTGCTTGGTATACAATTTAAAAAAAGGGTAAATCTATTTACAAAATAAATATAATTTTAAACGTTAAAAACAATTAAATTTAGACATATGATTTTTTATACAAAGTATACGCGGAATTTTATAGGATTATTGTAATTAGAAAGTAATATAATATATAAAATATTCTAATGGACGGTCACCGTGAGATACCCTGTATATAACAGCACGGTAGGCAAAATTTTATTTAAAATAGTGAAACATTTATTTTTTATCTAGTAATGAAAATAACATTTTGAAAATATTCACTCGGGTTTCTTGAAAAAAATGCGCCACAGGCGAAAAGTTTAGGAAAAGAATAGTTCTATCATTATTGGGACTGTTCTTAGGTTTCTGAGATAAATTGTGTTACCTTCGGGGACTGTTAATGATCTAGCTTTACCTTGTGTATAACTAATGAAATACTCTGTTGCAAAATGACATTTAAATTTATAATATGAATAACAATTAAGAAACATTATACATTTTATTTTTCAATCCGGTTCGTACCAGTTATCGTAGATAATAGTATTGTTGTGCTCCCGTTATTAAAAAGTTAAATCATTTGATAAAAGTATTAACTATGTCGGTAAAAATATAATCAAGTACATATTTTTCATTTTATACATACAATGTAGTTCTTATAAATTAATCTGATATTATTTATTTATCCTTAACAATTATGTACAGTATGTATGTATACAGGGTGTCCCGTAACTTATGGGCCGTAGAGTAACTGGAGATACTAGACATCAAACTAAGCCGATTATGTCATATAAGTTTTTTCGGATTGTCACTCGTTCTAGAGATACAGGGTGTTGAAAGTAAAAGTTTATTCTCGAGAATAAGCCATAATTTTAAAACGGTTTAAAGAATCGAATTGAAAGTTGGCAATATTATGTTTTTATGAGCAAGGAATAAGAATTTGTAGAAATTTTTAAGTTCAAACTAGAGGGCGCTAGTTGCATACACTGGGCTTCATAAATCTATGATTTTTTTTCTAACCTGTGATATTAGGTGTTTTTCAATTATAGATTCTTAAAAAGGGAATTTTCTAAGTCAAAAATGTGTACTTGATTGATCTTAATATCTTTAACGGTTTTCGAGATATTTCCCTTTAAACATCCCAAAGCATAAAAAAACATAGTAAATAATTAAATTAACAAAAAACAAAAGTGACAATCCGAAAAAACTTATATGACATATTCGGCTTAGTTTGATGTCTAGTATCTCCAGTTACTCTACGGCCCATAAGTTACGGGACAACCTGTATATATAAAAAAAAGAGCGCATCCCGGCTCTAAAAACTTTAAACGTGACTTTTAAAAAAAATACTGAGTTTCATACACCCTTAAAACTTTCAAGGATCAAAGTAAACAAAGTATCCACTTTATAAGGATCAGTGGCCGCGGCGGCACAAGGAAGGAGGGCAGGGTGGGTGCCATCCCACCCTAAAAAGGTATGTGCTCATCCAAAATTGAAGGATTCGGTTTTGTAATGGCGTTTCTAGGGGATAAGGGGATTTGGCTGTGAAATTTTTGATGAGAAAGGAGGGGTATTTTATAATAATATTATATACAATAACTGAAACTGTCTTCGCCCCCCCCCCTCCCTGTATCAGCCACTGTTTCTGTTTGACGTGGCATCCATTGTCATTCATTAACATTTTTTGGATTCCTTTGTAATTTCTTCACACTCTTTCTTATTCTTTAGCATCCCTTTGGCATTTTTTATTAAAGTTTCTATATCAAGAGCATTCAACCAGCTCTGTGCGAAATTATATCTATATATACAGGGTGTTACTTAATGATATGTACCTTTTTTAATGGGTGATTCCTGGATCAATTTTAGGCCGAAAAATTCAACTATTCCACCTCTAACACGTTCCGACGGCACAATAGCAACCACAGCCGGGGATAAAGCAAACCTACTTGATGAATTGTTTTCCTCGCATTCCACTGTAGACTTCCAGGGAAAATCACCACCCAACATTCCCTCAGTTCAATCGCAAATGTCTGAAATCGTGTTCCGTCAGCGTCTTGTTAAACGGATTCTTAAAGGACTCGACGTCAATAAAGCTTCTGGTCCAGACGAAATTCCTATCATTGTTCTCAAGACATGCGCCAATGAACTTACACCAGTATTTTGTAGACTTTTCAACTTATCCTACAAAAAAGGAATATTTCCATCCTGCTGGAAGTCGGCGCGTGTCCAGCCCATTCCAAAGAAAGGTAAAAAGACCCTGCCAAGCAACTACCGACCCGTCGCATTGCTTTCAGTAATTTCAAAAGTAATGGAGAAAGCTATTAACCAACAACTCCTAAAGTATCTGGAAGGGCTTAACATTATCAGCGACCATCAATACGGTTTTTGAAAGTCCAGATCAACAGGTGACCTTCTGGCATATGTCACCCATCTTTGGAGCAACACCATCGAACATCATGGAGAATCCCGAGCTGTTGCACTGGACATCTCTAGGGCTTTTGATCGTGTTTGGCACGATGGGCTTCTAAGTAAATTGCGATCCTACGGTATGCCTAATGGATTTTGTTTATGGTTAACCAGCTTCCTTAAGAACCGTTCTCTGCAAGTGGCGATTGACGGGTTTCTCTCAGATACCTTCACCATCAATGCCGGTGTTCCTCAAGGGTCCATATTGTCGCCTACCCTCTTTTTACTCTATATTAACGACCTTCTAGTGAAAACCCAAAATCCAATTTATAGCTTTGCTGATGACAGCACACTTGTCTCATCTTTTACCTTGACTCCCCAAACATCCGCTGCCGACGCACATCTTCGCAGGCAGCATGAAGTATTGCGCCTCAACAATGACCTGGAAGAAATTTTGGCTTGGGGTGACAGTAACCAAGTCGAATTTAATGCTAAGAAAACCCAGGCAGCAGTCTTCTCCAAAAAGGTTAACATTGCAGAACCGGATATAGTCATGGCAGGACACGCAATTCCCCTGGCACCGTCTATTAATTTGCTGGGGGTCAATCTGGGAGGTAATATGTCTTGGCATGATCACGTTGCCGCAATTGCCAGGGCAGCTGCACAGAAACTTGGTGTAGTACTTTTCCGCACCAAAAGGTTGTACACACCTCATCAACTTTTGACACTCTACAAAGCCCAGATTCGACCATCATTAGAATATTGCTCTCATGTCTGGAGCTCTGCACCCAAGCACACCCTTCGGCTACTGGATTCCATTCAAAGGAGAGCCGTTCGTCTGATCGGCGACCCCGAGCTGACCAAGACCCTCGATAGCCTGGAGCATCGAAGACAGGTTGGTGATTTGGCTCTCTTTTACAGATATTTCCATGGCAGGTGTTCGACTGACATTGCCCACTTGATTCCACCTAGCCTAGAGCAATGCAAAACAGAAATACACGGCGAACCACTGCCGCTCATCCATATGTTGTTCAGCTTAGTACTCCTCGAACTTCATTGTTCAAGAATTCTTTTATCTGGAGAACGTCATCATTGTGGAATGATCTTCCTGAGGTCGTGTTTCCCAATGAATACAATCTTCAACGTTCCAAGACCAACGTTAATCGCTTTTTTCGCACTCGCACCGCTCCCAGAGCGCCCTGAAGGATTTTTCCTACAGTGCAGGTGTTTTATCATAAAAAAACAAAAAAAAAAAATATATGCATATGTCCTAAAATGCTTTGTTTTCGATATACATTTATATGAACTTTTTAACTTAAAATTGATCAAGGAAATACACACCACAAAGAAACACCCCGTATATTGAGGGATAAATAAAACCCAATATGGTTGCAAATGGGACTTTTAAAAAGTAAAATCCAAAATCGGGATAAAAAATATTCCACTTTGGAGCGTTAATTATTTCACGCAATGTACGTACGTACTACTATAAAGCATGTAAATACTGTGAACGCCAGAAATTACAAATCCTAATCACAAGAGATATTTCAGCAATAATACCAATAAAAACTCATTCAATCGTGACAAGTTTATCAGTTTTGTTAGTGGTCAGGTTATCGCGGGCAAATATTTAAGAAAAAAATAAATCCAGAAAAATTATATATTAAACCAGATTTTTCTTGTTTTATTGTCTTTCATACAATATGCAATGGAAATAGCCATGTTGATATTATAAATATGATGCAGGTGTACCTTAGAATTGTACATTTTTTTATAACGCATGGTGCAAGGACTATTTCCCTTTAAATTTTTTTTTTTTTGTACTTACAGAATTTTATGATTGAAATGTTTTCCAGACAATGCTCCACATGTTGTAAACGTGATTCAGTCAATGAAATATGATTGTTTGAATGGATTTATCTAAAAATATTATCATTTATTTAACAAGGAGTCTTGTTTTAAAAATACATGTCTGAGTAGGTACATTAAGTACCTACCGTGACAGCGGAAAATTGATTAGATTTTTTTTCCTTTACCAAAGTTTAAAAAAAAAGTATTTTAATTAGTATTATAGTGATGTAAATGAAAAAAAACGTTGATGTTTTTTTTCAAAACTCGACGGTTTTTTTTGGAAAAAAAAAACATAGGGGTATGTTTTTTTTCTAAATTACTAATTAAAAATCTGTATTATATTGTTGAGTTTTTTAAAATAAAGTGCAATCAACACGAAAATATTTTTACATTTGTTAATAAACATATTTTTAAAGAAAAAAACGAACATAAACCATCAACTTATAAAGAAAAATAACACAAAAACCTTGTAGTTGCACTATGCAAACAATGTAAAAAGGAAAAGGGTAACCTATAACATACAGTAACAACAGTAAAATACTCTTTATATGCTCTATACTCTTTAGTTTACTGAACAGGAACATAAAATAGAACCTATCATTCTATCAAAGTTATCAAAAAACGGGATTTTTAAATGATGTCTTTATGAGAAAAAACGGGGATTGGTTGAAGCGTGTAAAAAAACATGTTTTTTTTCATGCTTTTTTTCAGGTGGTCAAAAAACGGTTTTTTTAGATCACTAGTGGATTATAAAAATCCTATACATGTATCAATTTTAAATTTTTTACATTCTACAGGCTGTAGTATTGGAACGGAGCATCTAAGAGAAAAACAGTCTTAGTTTTTTACTCTCTATCCAAAAATACCAACTTCCGGTTTAACATGTTAAATCGAAAAATGTAACATTTAGATAGAGAATAAAAACTCAGATAGGAAGGTGAAAACCATTTTTATCTAAGATGCGCCGTTTCAGTGCTACAGCCTGTCAAAGTCTGAAAAAGCCGTCAGTATTTCAAAAACAATTGAATTTGGACATATGACATTTTATACAAAATATGCGCGGAATTGTAAATGGAATTAGAAAATTATATAATATATAGGGTGTTCCATTTAAATTAACGATGTTGCCACCTGTTTCGGACAGAAGCGGCTACGCCGCATTGCTGAAAATATTTTTAAACGATAGATCATGATTGTTTATCCAAGCAACCAAATTTTTGAAGAAAACGTCTCACCCATTTGCCATAAACGTCTAACGTTCCATCTACCGTGAAACAGGGGCGGTTCTACGGGGGGGCCTGGGGGGCCCAGGACCCCCCAACATTTCTGAAAAAAACTATAAAATTCATGCCACTGATAAAAAAAAATTCCGGGTGCTTTATTATTTACATAATTTGATACAATTTCAGCATGATCCTAAAAAATTTTGGGCTGTGGCGTTATTTGCTTGCGAAGGCTACCAAAGATTGTGGCTTCGCTCAGTGGCGTATATAAGGGGGGGGGGGGGGGCTACCGGGCTGCATTTTCATCTCACGCATGGACTCTTAATTTAAATCTTTAAATTTAATGTATTCCTGGCTTAGATTACAAAGGTCTTGTAGGAAACGTTTAATTTTTAAACTTTTCTCTCTAAAAATCCTGTTTTATATAGAGGTTAAGATTTCACACGCATATCGTTTTAGTTATGGATTTTTGATGCAATTTTAAAGAAAAACTAGTAAAAAGAATAATATTTTATAGAGTTTTTCTATTATATACTTGTCTGTTCCGTTTCCCTTTTTTAGAGTTATTTTAAATTAACAAAAATATAACCCAATGCAATAAAATATTTTTACAACAAAAACAATTAGGTATTTATTTCTTAAGAGAAAAATTAAGGTAAACATTTTAATTGAAACATTTTTTATGGAAGAAGTGTGATAATTTATAATAAAAAAAATAGTGCGGGATGAAGTGAGAATGCTTTGTTGGGAATATAAATATACGGCACTTAAGAAGGAGTATTTCCAAATCTAAGCATTTGCACCAAAAACTGCTCTTAGTTCTACGCTCCTAAAATACATACTTTCCGAAAAAAACATCAATTTTGGCGTGGTGAGCGATATTTACTTTTATTTTAATCATGAAAAACCGAGCCCGGAAAACGCTGGTTAGAGTCATACATATGTCTTATGTTAAAATTTTGGATTGACACCAATATTCATATTTTTTACAATTATAAAAAGTGTTTTTTTTTTAAATAAAGAGGCAGCTAGGAATATCAAAAAAAAAACATTAAAAAAAAATTAATCCAATCATGCAAAGGGGGAGAGGTAATAATTTAATTTTCGAAATTTGATAATAGTTAGGTGAATTTTAAACGAACTATAACCATGGAATACATATAGTCCCGACTATCCCTCTCTTCAGAAAAAAAAAATGTCCTACTTACGCCCCCCCGAGCATATTTTCTGGCTACGCCAATGTGGTGCCCCCCCCCCCAATATTTTGGGTCTAGAACCGCCCCTGCCGTGAAACCCCTGTATAAAAGGCTGATCCAACTCTTTACCATAACCCTGAATATAAAACGCAAAAATTCTGAAACCTCAATAGTTGTTAAGTAATTTCTTTATTAGTTTACACAGTTCAGTTACCCAAAATCATAATGAATCCGTTACCAAATAGATATGTTAGATTATCTGAAATATTTGAGTGTTCAATGCTTATACTCACTCATCAGTGAACAAAGCTAGAACTTGCCTTACCTGTTTGACAAACATTTCTGTTTGTTTGTGTCTTTGAGTTTAGTATGATAATAAATTTTAAAAGTTGTCTATTTTTATATCCTAGGATTTAAGAGTTTTATTACCTGGTACAGATAACAGTTTTTAGGCTTGTCTGTACATTAAAGTCAAATGGACTGAGATAACGTAGGTTGTTCCTAGACAATAATTTTTATCTTTTAAACATTGTTACGAAATTTTATAATGACTTTACATTATCCCAAAAAAGGTGTTTGTCTTATTTACTTACGGTTCCGTATTTTGGGCTGGTGTTGATTATTTTTTTCAATATGGACTGAATTAAACATTTGTTTATTGTCGGCTCTTTTTCTCAAGGGTTGCTTGACATGGAGAACTGAAATTTGTCATAACGAACACAGAAAGTTAAAAACATATTTTTACGGATCAATATATTTTTTATAAACGAACGTTACTAATTATTTTTTATTTTTATTTGCTTATATTTATTTCTCCGATAAACATCTGTAGCTATTACGGAATCCTTACTAGATGATACATGTTTCATGTATTCTCCAAAACTAGCTTATACAGGGTGTCCCTTAACTTATGGGGTAGAGTAACTGGAAATACTAGACATCAAACTAAGCCGATTATGTCATATAAGTTTTTTCGGATTGTTACTCGTTCTAGAGATACAGGGTGTTGAAAGTATAAGTTTATTCTCGAGAATAAGCCATAATTTTAAAACGGTTTAATGAATCGAATTGAAAGTTGGCAATATTATGTTTTTATGAGCAAGGAATAAGAATTTGTAGAAATTTTTAAGTTTCAAACTAGA
The DNA here is from genome assembly GCA_935413205.1 of Polydrusus cervinus. Classification (NCBI taxonomy): domain Eukaryota; kingdom Metazoa; phylum Arthropoda; class Insecta; order Coleoptera; family Curculionidae; genus Polydrusus; species Polydrusus cervinus. The sequence continues at coordinate 60,464,806 of OW284515.1, forward strand.
GGGCGCTAGTTGCATACACTGGGCTTTATGAATCTATGATTTTTATTCTTACCTGTTATATTAGGCGTTTTTCGATTATAGTTTCTTAAAGAAGGGCATTTTCTGAGTCAAAAAGGTGTACTTGATTGATCTTAATATCTTTAACGGTTTTCGAGATATTTCCCTTTAAACATCCCAAAGCATAAAAAAACATAGTACATAATTAAATTAATATTTTAATTATCAAAAAAAATAACTTATATGTGACATAATCGGCTTAGTTTGATGTCGAGTATCTCCAGTTACTCTACGGCCCATAAGTTATGGGACACCCCGTGTAGAGAATTTCCATTACATATTTTCCTTTATTCAACCACTTTACCATATCCGAAATTTTATTAGTTTTCATAATTTCTTCATTCGTGTTTATTTGCTGCGCAGGCAGGGTTATCTTGAGTTGTTGAGAAATTTCCTGAATATAGAATTATTATTGACAATACGACCATTGTTGTGGATGAAAAGCTTAGCTTGTATAATGTGGAAATCTTTTTTTTATTATTAATTTTAGCGAAAAAAAAAGTTATTCTTAATAGAAAGAAAAGTTAGCGACAAGCATTTAAAGTGGTGCATCAATCTTTTGAGGAACTGTCATCTCCTCTTGACGTTGTAATTAACGGGTCGACGCGACGGTCCGATCGATCCGGTAGTCAAGATCCCATATTTTCTCCTCTTCTTTAATTATTACTTGATGGACTGCTTTTCGCCAGTTCTCTGGTGTCACCTTAATGGCTTGATCAAACAGTAGCTTAACGTCTTTCATTTTGAATGTCGTGTTGTGTCTTGCTACAAATCCTTTCACTTGCGCCCATATAAGTTCTATAGGATTTAGTTCGCAATGATATGACGGTGTGCGCAGCACAGTTACACTATGTTTTTCAGCTACATATATCTTCCACGGCATATTTCATAAAACGATGTTTGTGTAAATTTGCTATAGCTAATAGTTCCTTTTTATCAAATTATCTTCTTTTTTTTTCCTTTGGTTAGTTATCATAAATAATTTAATGCACAAAATTTACCTGCGTCTATGGCCGACACCGAAATTGAGCCGAACTGGTCGGAATTTCCCATTTTATTCTCTACACCTTTCTGAAATAGACTATAGATATAGTTCCGCATGGAGCTGGTAACTTTGGAAAATAATTTAGAAATAATGTTCAGTTGCTCTTAATAATAACAAAGCTTTCCATTTGGTTCCAACTTAAGTGGACACACTGTATATCGCATTTTCCATTAGAAAAGCTGATGTGAGAAATAGAAATAGTTATTTCCTTGATGCGTGCGAAAAATGATATTTATTCGCACGCGACTGCTACAACGTCAACGTATAATAAATGAACAGTAAGAAATTGCTTCCCGTACTTTCCCCATAATATACTGAATATTGGATTTTGACCGGACACATACTACTTCAGGGTGTGTAAGCTTCAATGGGCTCTTTCATTATTCTCATATTTGATAGTTTTGGCACTTAAATTGTTAAGTCGGTGCTATAATATGAGTTTTCCTACGACCACCTATGAAAATAAGAAAAAAAAACACGGTTAACTTGGCTCGAAAGCGCCGATTATCACACGCGTGTTGAAAGAAAATATTTCAACTCTAGAGTGGAAATACAATTTGACAGACCACATCTATTTATTAAAAAGAATAAATTTTAGAAAGCAGTTTATTGTCTAACTTATTTATCATGTATTTGTCGATTGATTTCGAATTAGAGCGTGAAAATACGCCATCTGAAATTATAAAAAAGTTAAGAATATATTAGAAAATCTATTACCAGTCAAAACAAGCCCCGCTGAAGAAAATGTCATATATTAAACATAAAATTTTTATGTGTTGCCATAGCGTAGAGACTAGAGCTATGACCTACAGATCGAAAGGTCACAGGTTCAAATCCCATCAGGAGTATTTGACTTTTTTTTATAAAAACATTAAACAATTTGTAGAATTAGGTATTTTGAATTGAAATCTTCCTTGTTGGATGAATTTTTTAAATTTATATTTAATGCATCTTTCCTTGATTAAATTCTAAAAATTCATCCAACAAGGAAGATGTCAATTCAAAATACCTAATTCTATAAATTATTTAACGTTTTTATAAAAAAAAGTCAAATACTCCTGATGGGATTTGAACCTGGACCTTTCGATCTGTAGGCCATAGCTCTACGCTATGGCAACACATAAAAATTTTATGTTTAATATATGACATTTTCTTCAGCGGGGCTTGTTTTGACTGGTAATAGATTTTCTAGTATATTCTTAACTTTTTTATAATTTCAGATGGCGTATTTTTACACTCTAATTTGAAATCACGCGAAAAATACATGATAAATAAGTTAAACACTAAACTACTCTAAAATTTGTTCTTTTTAATAAATAGGGGTGGTCTGTCAAATTGGCATCATATGTTTAAATTAATAGTGTGCCTTGTATTTCCACTCTAAAGTTGAAATATTTTTTTCACAAATCAAAGGTTTTTTTAATAATTCTTTGTGGTCGTAGGAAAAATAGTGTACATTACTCGTGTGAAAGTGATTATTCTAAAACTCGGAGAATTTCCGCACTCGGCTAACGCCTCGTGCTAAATATATCCTCGTTTGAAAAGTATCACTTTCATCACTTGTTATGTAATATACTATTCTAATCAATAAAACTAATAAGTTATACCATGAATTTTTTGCAGCTCATTGAAAATATGCACAATTTCCACAAATTTTAAAAACGCCAAACATAAACAAAATAAGAAAAATACGGTGAGCATCGTTACCGATCTTTCACTTGTCATGTCTGTGTTTTTCTTTACATCCTACTTACATCCGAATAATTGTGGAATTTTAATATTATGCAGAACTGATCCTCAGGAAAAGATTTTTCGGTACTCGGCTAATAAATTTTTTTTCCCATACCTTATACAGAGTCAAAGAAGCCTTACTTTGGATTTTTGTTAAGCCTATTAACGGCGACATTTGTGTATCAGATTACTCTCCGATTTTTTGTTCCGCTAATCCTTGATTCGGTGAAAAGTATTGCACAGGTCTTTGCACCTGTTTTTTTTATCCTGTTAACTTTTTGCTAGGGATTCCGCAAAAAAAGTTTTATTCGTCGTTGCCAAAAGAGGATTATCTTATATATTCCGCACCCTTTACATTATGTATCCACGTAATCGCTTTCAAGAAGTCTGCAAAAGGTTGTTATTTTTATCTATATTTTTTAATAGCTGACATAAAGCCCCTTTTTAGTTTATTGGAACAACATAATATAATAACGTTAAGCTGCACTTTAAAAAATGTCTGTGCATAATTTACGAACCAACTCACAATGTACACGAGCCATGGTGGTAATATATTGGTTGAGTTACTGGCGATCGATGGCGGAGGTCAGAGTTCGATCCTCTGAAGGACCATACTTTATGGTCGGAACTTAAATGGATTAAATAGTGAAGTAAGTAACAAGTCGTTCCTAATACAGAGAGGGGCACCGTGAAACTTTGGGGAAGCTGTAGCTTCCATCTGGCTGACATTACCCAAACAATAGAGGATACAATGAGACTCTTAAGTCTAAATATAGTGGCTTTTCCGCCAACCCCTACTATAACGAAAAAAAACGTACACAAATAGAAAGAGGACATTTTATACTAACCACAGGTTCTACCGGTTCTAAATTTAAGCCCATAGTTGATCTAGAAATTAAAAAAAAAGGAACTTCACTTTTACTGAATTTTGTATCATAATCTTGTAGGAAGTGATATACATTTTTTTGAATTTTTCGCAATTTTTTAAACTATGACATACATTTCTTTATAAGGTTAAATTTCAAAGGTAGGTTTGTAGATCGATCCAGAAGACTGGCTGCTTAATCAAGGGGTACAGACTTGTATTCATTCCTCATAATAATTCAAAAACAACTATCAATAGATCTTTAAATCCCAGAATTGGTAAATTTTCGTTTGGATATTTAAACTGAATAAACTGGAAAACATAAAAAAAGCGTATGGTATATTTCAAGTAAATTTCCTAAAAGCTTTCCTGGGATCATGTCTTATGTTTTAAAATAAATTAGATCTGTTTTATAACATTAAATATTTTGATACCAAGAAATAAAGTGTTTTTTCTACCATAAACCTGTCAATTACTGGCAAAATGTTATACACAATCAATTCGAAAAAATGTGTGTCTATCTTTCAACATACCCAGTTGTGAAAAATTTAATAATATTTTGATTGTGAGGCGCCAGAATTGCAGTGTGCGTACAAAAATTCTATGAACTTATTTAAGAAAAAAATTAAACTACTATTGCTCTTTGAGAATTCATTATCAACAATTATTTTATATATATTTTTTTAATTAAGGCATGCTTCTGCCAGAAACAATTGGCAACATCCTTATTTTAATCGGACCACCCTCTATATTGTATTTTTTTAAAATTCTCTATACAATTCCAGGTATATTTTGTTTAGAATATCAGGTCTAAATTCAATTGTTTTTGAGATATTGACGTTTAAAATATGCCATTTTCAGACTTTGACATGCGGCAGCACTGGAACAGCGCATCTTGGAGAAATTAGTATATTACATAACAAGTGATGTATGTGATACTTTTCAAACGAGGAGATATTTAGCACGAGGCGTCAGCCGAGTGCGGAAATTCTCCGAGTTTAGAATAATCACTTTCACACGAGTAATGTACACTATTTTTCCTACGATCACAAAGAATTATTAAAAAAAACCTTTGATTTGTGAAAAAAATATTTCAACTCTAGAGTTGAAAAAAAATATTTCAACTCTAGAGTGGAAATACAAGGCACACTATTTAATTTAAACATATGATGCCAATTTAATAGATCGAAAGGTCACAGGTTCAAATCCCATCAGGAGTACTTGACTTTTTTTTATAAAAACATTAAATAAATTATAAAATTATTTTGAATTGAAATCTTCCTTCTTGAATGATTTTTTTTTATTTAATCAAGGAAAGATGCATTAAACATAAATTTAAAAAATTCACCCAACAAGGAAGATTTCAATTCAAAATAATTCTATAAATTATTTAATGTTTTCATAAAAAAAAGTCAAGTGCTCCTGATGGGATTTGAACCTGTGATCTTTCGATCCGTAGGTCATGGCTCTAGTGTCTACGCTATGGCGACCCATAAACATTTCCTGCTTAAGTTTAATATATGACATTTTCCTCAGCGGGGCTTGTTTTTACTGGTAATAGATTTTCCAGTATATTCTTAACTTTTTTATAATTTCAGATGGCGTATTTTCACACTCTAATTCTGAATCACTCGACAAATACGTGATAAATAAACTAAACTGCTTTCTAAAATATGTTCTTTTTAATAAATAGGTGTGGTCTGTCAAATTGGCATCATATGCTTAAATTAAATAGTGTGCCTTGTATTTCCACTCTAGAGTTGAAATATTTTCTTTTAACACGCGTGTGATATTCGGCGCTTTCGAGCCAAGTTAACCGTGCTTTTTTTCTCATTTTCATAGGTGGTCGTAGGAAAACTTGTTTTCACCTCCCTGTCTTAGTTTTCTATTCATGTCTGAAAATGGCATATTTTAAACTTCAATTAACATGATAGTCCACGGTTGTTTAACAACTGTTTTTTTCAAATTTTTGGTAACTTTTGATTGCGTAACACTGGTAAATAAAAAATGCTTGGCACTTACGTTTTTCCATATTCAAGCTGATACTGTGTACATTTTCTTCTATTTACTCAAATATAATTAACACAAGGTGATTAATTGTGCATGACTGCGTCATAACGATTAAAAATGAAGAAACGAGAAGCCCAAGCACCAGAAAATGAAATAAAACTGTTTTAGTAATATGTCAGAGCTCAGCATGTGGTGGTCTTATGTATAAAAACATAATAAATTTTAACATAAGGCTGTGTTAGTTCTTTGTTACATATGGTAATAATTAGGATGGGCGATACTATCCATGATTTTTTTCTTTCTTGGTTGCCGAGAAAGCTTTGAGATCATAATTATTTGTTGGATGTTGTTGCGTTTAAAAATAAGACAAAGAAACGTTCGTACTCATCAGTCATCCCTCAGGGAATTAATTCACTGTCCGTAGTATAGTCTATTTCAGAAAGGTGTAGTGTAATAAAATGGGAGATTCCGTCCAATTCCGCTGAATTTCGGTATCGGCCATAGGCGCAGGTACATTTTGTGTATTAAACTATTTATGATACCGAACCAAAGAAAAAAAAGAAGATAATTTGATAAAGAAGAAACTATTAGCTATAGCAAATTTACATAAGCGCACACCGCCATGTTATTGCGAACTAAATCCTATAGAACTTATATGGGCGCAAATGAAAGGATTTGTAGCAAGACACAACACGACATTCAAAATGAAAGACGTTAAGTCACTGTTTGATTCAGCCATTAAGGAAGTGATACCAGAGAACTGGTAAAAAGCAGTCCATCATGTCATTAAAGAAGAGGAGAAAATGTGGGATCTGGACCACCTAATCGATCGAACCGTCGACCCGTTAATTATAACGTCAAGAGGAGATGACAGTTCCTCAGATGACGAAGAATATTATGATTTTTTTATAATTTAATTTCTGTATAATGTATTTTTTGTATTTTGCATTTTTGTAATAATATTTAATAAAAAAAAAGTGTACCTAATCCTAATACTCATGATGCACGCCTTTGTCAAACCATTTTTAGTGTTTGTGAATAGATAACAAGAGGCAAACCCCATAAATTGACCCAAATTCGGGTGGTACTACCTGCACTTGATGAAAATATAGTTATTTTCCTAACAAGTGCGCAAAGTGATACTTTTCCGCACGCAAGTACAGTTGGACGAACGACGCGAAGCGGAGTTCGGATAAGTTCTTGCGTGCGGAAAAGCACTTTGCGCACTTGTTAGGAACAACATTTTTCCTACGAGCTTCATATCAGATAACAACAAAAATAAAAATATGATAATTTATTTAACAGTGTTTAAGCCTTTTTATGATTTGATAAAAATAAAAGTGTCGGTGTTTGTAGATTCTTGTGGACATAGAAACTGAGGAAAAATCTGACATCATGTGTCAAAATCGACATGTACATTTATTGTTGCTTGGCAATATTATAATCATTTATCACTATACGAGGTACTTAAAAAATACAGTTTTTTTCGTTTTAAGCTGAAATACAAATATCGGGAATTACGATTAAAAGATAAAAGAGAATACTCTTGCAACGGCTTCTCACATTGCCATAAAATAGTTTACAGCTACTAAAATAAATATAAATATTCCCTACCAAGGAGATTTTTGAATAGTTTTACTTTTCCGCACCCAGTGCGGATAAAAGTCTTATCCGCACTAGTGCGGAAAAGTGTAACTTTGCACACAAAAATGCGTGCGCAAAGTACTACTTTGCGCACGCTCGTAGGAAAAAGATTTTTGCAATGAAATCAATGCCAAATTATGAAAGTGGCTTAAATATATTCGTTGGGTCACTCTGTAGTTCATTTGCATATCTAATAAGCTTTTATTACTAGACACCTTTCTGAAATAGACTATACCTACTTTTAAGGGCTTAGAAGTGATAGCATGTGAGTCCAAAGAAACTCTTCGTAGCTGAGGGGTAAACCATTTTTCTTTGAAAAATCGTTTGCGGGGGAGGGGCTACAACATATGCAGCTGAATCAGGTAATAATATAAGAAATCTAAACATATTAAATTGAATACAATGGTTTGATAACATGATAACCAACAGCAAAAAGGCAAGAAAATCGAACATAAAATAATCTGCGTTAGTACCGCCCGTTATTCTATAAAGTCCTCTCCGTTATTCCAAATAGTGACAACATCATATCTGTAATATGGTTTTATGATGTTGGTTTCTATAATTTATGCTAAAATATAACGAGGATGTTTTTGTTTTTTGACAGCTTCTCTTTCTAATAAAATAAATTAGTTAGGCATATTTTAAAATTTCTAAAGGATTTTTTTTTCCCAAATTCAAGCCTGAAACGAGCCCATAAAATTCGCGTTATAAAGCTGTACATCCTGCCCACTTTTTATCAATGTATACAGGGTGTCTCTAAATGTTCTGTACAAAACGATAGCACAAATTTCTGATGTTAAAAGATGAGGAAGTAGCTCAATTTTTAAAATTTCACAAATTCGAAACTTTTTTAAAAATATTTATCTTAATAATAAAATGATTTGCACCCTTGGCGCTGGTCCAAGAAATTTGGAGCCGGTTCAAGGGTCATCAGGCCAACAACAAAAAAAAATAGTATGCAATAAAATAGGGTATTCTAAAGCCCTCTAACTAACCTAAACTAGGTAGTTTTGCAATTTGAAGATTTTTCCTGTTCTCTTTCGCAATAGTACCTATATTATACTACAAGTGATGAAAGTGATACTTAACTTAAATACTAACCAGGGATATTTAGCACGAGGCGTTAGCCGAGTGCGGAAATTCTCCGAGTTTTAGAATAATCAGTACCCTATTTTTCCTTTGAGCACAAAGAATTATTAAAAAAGCCTTTGATTTGTGAAAAAAATATTTCAACATTAGTGTTGAAAAAAAATATCATCACTAGGGTTGAAATTATCATACTTAGGATTATGTTCCACTTAATATCTGATTTCATAGTTTGTCAATAGGCTTTTCCTTTATTCGTAGTATAACTTTTTCGTATTTTATATATCATAGAAAGAACTAATCCTGGACTGACTTCTAGATGAACCAGAATGAAAATTTTTATATAAATTTAAATAATCCCCCAACAAGAAAGATTTCAATTCAAAATAATTCTATAAATTATTTATACTCTTGATGGGATTTGAACCTGTGACCTTGCGATCTGTAGGCTAGAGCTCTATTCTCTACGCTATCGCTACCGATAAAGATTTGTTGTTTAGTACATGACACTCTCTTCAGCGCGATTTGTTTTTTCTGGTAATAGATTTTCCAGTAAATTATTAACATTTGTTATAATTTCAGATGGCGTATTTTCACACTCTAATTCTGAATCATTCGACAAATACATGATAAATAAGTTAAACACTTTACAATTACTGCTTTCTAAAATTTGCTATTTTTAATAAATAGGGGTGGTCTGTCAAATTGGCACCATATGTTTAAATTAAATAGTGTGTCTTGTATTTCTTCTTTCTTCTTGTATTCAACTAGAGTTGAAATATTTTTTTTCAACTCGCGTGCGATATGCGGCGGTTTCTAGCCAAATTAACCGTGCTTTTTTTTATTTTCATAGGTGGTCGTAGAAAAAATACCTAAATTCGATTATCTTAGAAAAGGCTGCTCAAAGCACTAGCGTTTTGTACAGACCTTTTAGCCGCCCCCTCCCCTCCCCCCCCCCACCTTCCTATTTGCCAATAAGTACTGTAAAAACACTTCTCTAATAATATTTTTTACTGTTAATAAAAAAAGTTTTCTAATTACTGTAGTAGACTATGCAAACCAAATTTAAGTGGAAATTACACCACCTAATAAATTTAAATTATTATGTAAATTAAAACATATCATTTAAAACATCAATTTATTTAATTAATGTTCGACCAGAAACGGCAAAATTATAATTATCAAATAATAAAACGCAAAATTGTGTCAAAGTAGACATTTGACTGTGAAATATGGTAGAGTTTCACCGAATGTAAAATGAGCCCTTTTTTAAAACTCTGTCACCGAATGTATACCGGAAGAAGCTGTGAACGTTGTTATTTTGAATAGGATATAAATATTTTTATTGCATTTTTAGATTTTTCTCCAGATTCTATGAATAACAAATAATTTTTCTTTTAGTTTTTTGTTATTCTGCATTGGACTAACGAGATTTTAAAATTTAGTTATCAAATAAACCGATTTTATAAACAATAATTAATTTTTTCCAAAATTTTTGACACCTCTGGACTATTTTAAAAATTTTAAATTGGTCATCAAATATTTTTTTTCTACAAAGGTTATACTCCATGAAATGACTGTACAAAGCTTCACCATAAATTCCTTAACCAAAAATAAGGCGATCTAGGTAAACTTACCTATATGCAATGTTGCTTCGTTTTGCCGCTACATGGCGCTAAAGTTTTCAAATTAATATCGTTTTTTCTAAATAATTTCTAAACGCCTTTTTCGATTTCCACTAATTTTAAAACTAAGAATGACCACTATTAATAGCGTGTTTTTACGTATACGCCATCTTTTTTATTACCTGCAAATTTAAAAATGGCGTGTGTTTGGTAACTAAAAGTTCGTCTTTTTGTTACCCTTCGTATAAATTACTTAAATTATTTCTCTGACACTAGCTGACTTCATGATGAAACTTTTTTGTCTCTTGTAAAATTTTAGCCAGACGTGTAGTTTATCTACAAAAAAATTGTTTACGATGCAAAACATGAAAAAGTTTCGGACATTTGTCGTTTGTCATTTATTGTTATAAAAATCAAACTAGTTGGTAGTTATTTAGAATTAAACATTTTTTCATGTTTCTCGTTCGGAATAAACAGCAATGATGAATTACACGGCAGGGTAAATAATTTTTTTGCAGAGAAACTGCATGTCTGGCTAGAATTTTAGAAGAGACAAAAAGTTTCAACATGAAGTCCGCTAGTGTCAGAGAAATAATTAAAGTCATTTATACGGGGGGTTACAAAAAGAGGAACTTTTAATTACCAATCACACGCCATTTTTAAATTTGCAGGTATTAAAATAAGATGGACAATTTAACCCATGTTACAAGTGATACAAGGATTTATCAGAAAAACAGTTGGGACCGAAAAATATTAATTAACCTGCCGACTGGAGATACAAGTTAAAACGTTGCGATTTAAAACCTAATAAAGACAATGAAATGTTAAAATTCTTCTATCATTAATTAATGAAAGACCGTCCAACACCACGATGGGAATTTGCAAGTCATATTCCTGTAAATTGTGGTCCCCATTTCTAATAGTTTTAATATGTATTATTTTTAAACGAAAAAAACTTATTGTCAAACAAAAACAAAGCAATAACTGGATACAAAACAAAGCATTAAAATAAACTTGATAAACTAAATGATCTTCCTACGTCAGCATTTTTTTTCTATGAGTTTAAGTGGCAATATTAGACCATTAACCTTGGATAAGATAAAAATGCTGGAACAGCATTTTTAAAAATAAAATAATTATTAATTCGCTTCCGAACGAACTATAATTTTAATTTATATACAGAGGGTCTTATGGTTATGAAACTGACTGGATTATATTTAAATGGATGACGCCTTGAGTTTTTTTTTTTATGATAAAACACCTGCACTGTAGGAAAAATCCTTTAAGGCGCTCTGAGAGCGGTGCGAGTGCGAAAAAAGCGATTAACGTTGGTCTTGAAACGTTGAAGATTGTATTCATTGGGAAACACGACCTCAGGAAGATCATTCCACAATGATGACGTTCTCCAGATGAAAGAATTCTTGAACAATGAAGTTCGAGGAGTACTAAGCTGAACAACATATGGATGAACGGCAGCGGTTCGCCGTGTATTTCTGTTTTGCATTGCTCTAGGTGGAATCAAGTGGGCAATGTCAGTCGAACACCTGCCATGGAAATATCTGTAAAAGAGAGCCAAATCACCAACCTGTCTTCGATGCTCCAGGCTATCGAGGGTCTTGGTCAGCTCGGGGTCGCCGATCAGACGAACAGCTCTCCTTTGAATGGAATCCAGTAGCCGAAGGGTGTGCTTGGGTGCAGAGCTCCAGACATGAGAGCAATATTCTAGTGATGGTCGAATCTGGGCTTTGTAGAGTGTCAAAAGTTGATGAGGTGTGTACAACCTTTTGGTGCGGAAAAGTACACCAAGTTTCTGTGCAGCTGCCCTGGCAATTGCGGCAACGTGATCATGCCAAGACATATTACCTCCCAGATTGACCCCCAGCAAATTAATAGACGGTGCCAGGGGAATTGCGTGTCCTGCCATGACTATATCCGGTTCTGCAATGTTAACCTTTTTGGAGAAGACTGCTGCCTGGGTTTTCTTAGCATTAAATTCGACTTGGTTACTGTCACCTCAAGCCAAAATTTCTTCCAGGTCATTGTTGAGGCGCAATACTTCATGCTGCCTGCGAAGATGTGCGTCGGCAGCGGATGTTTGGGGAGTCAAGGTAAAAGATGAGACAAGTGTGCTGTCATCAGCAAAGCTATAAATTGGATTTTGGGTTTTCACTAGAAGGTCGTTAATATACAGTAAAAAGAGGGTAGGAGACAATATGGACCCTTGAGGAACACCGGCATTGATGGTGAAGGTGTCTGAGAGAAACCCGTCAATCGCCACTTGCAGAGAACGGTTCTTAAGGAAGCTGGTTAACCATAAACAAAATCCATTAGGCATACCGTAGGATCGCAATTTACTTAGAAGCCCATCGTGCCAAACACGATCAAAAGCCCTAGAGATGTCCAGTGCAACAGCCCGGGATTCTCCATGATGTTCGATGGTGTTGCTCCAAAGATGGGTGACATATGCCAGAAGGTCACCTGTTGATCTGGACTTACGAAAACCGTATTGATGGTCGCTGATAATGTTAAGCCCTTCCAGATACTTTAGGAGTTGTTGGTTAATAGCTTTCTCCATTACTTTTGAGATTACTGAAAGCAATGCGACGGGTCGGTAGTTGCTTGGCAGGGTCTTTTTACCTTTCTTTGGAATGGGCTGGACACGCGTCGTCTTCCAGCAGGATGGAAATATTCCTTTTTTGTAGGATAAGTTGAAAAGTCTACAAAATACTGGTGTAAGTTCATCGGCGCATGTCTTGAGAACAATGATAGGAATTTCGTCTGGACCAGAAGCTTTATTGACGTCGAGTCCTTTAAGAATCCGTTTAACAAGACGCTGACGGAACACGATTTCAGACATTTGCGATTGAACTGAGGGAATGTTGGGTGGTGATTTTCCCTGGAAGTCTACAGTGGAATGCGAGGAAAACAGTTCAGCAAGTAGGTTTGCTTTATCCCCGGCTGTGGTTGCTATTGTGCCGTCTGAACATGTTAGAGGTGGAATAGTTGACTTTGTAAAGTTTTGGCTGACGGCCTTAGCTCCTTTTATCTAATAACAAATATTGCTCATTGGGGTATTTGTCTCCGTCTCCCCGTCGTTCTTAACCCACTTTGGAAACACGAAGAGGTCTCAGCACACCAGGGGCCTTTTTTTTTAGAAGTTACTTTGGACCAGAATTTTTTATCCCTTTGCCTTTGAATAGCGGTCTATGGATGCCCTCGGTCTATTCTCTACCTTAAGCTGTAGCTGTAGCATCTTCTAGCAGCTATTATAACATACATATGTAGATCTAACAATAAAATTGGAAAATATGTCGCCCCTCCCGCCCCTGCACCCTGGCTACGACTGGCCGTCACGGAATTTTAGGAAAACAATTTAAATCCATGTTATTTCATTTCAATAAAACGAAACGTATAGATCGGACAGGAAAATAAAATAAATTAGTAATTAAATATGAAAATTTTAGGCAAACCAAATTTCGAGCTTACGAAAGGCCGAGCGGAGAACGGTTGCCAAACATAATTTATTCATTGAATGTACATATTTATGTTACGTTATTTAAACGAAGGCAAATGACTTGTTCGGCGTTTAAAAACAACATTAGTGTGGTTAGTTATCTTTTCAATTTCGTAATTTTTTGGTTTAGTTTGCTTCCTGAGCTTCCTTGAACCTCCCGAACTATTACACCTCGCAGAGAACAATACAACATACTCAACATACTAAATCTTCAGGATATATTATAAAGGAGCACTATACAGGGCGTTCCTTAATGATATGCGAATATTTCAGAGTGTGATTGCTCAGGTAATGTACCGGGCGACACAAGAAATTTTCTCCGTATTTTTAGAAGTGAAGATTGAAAGAATATGTATGTCCGCAACGGCATTAAATTATTTTGTAATATCCTCGAGTACTTTAGCAGCAGGAACGAGTAAGATCAGAAAATGGCAAGAAGAGTATGGGGGGTGGGGGGGGGGGGGGGTATAGTCACACCCAGGCAGGGGGTCATCTACCCCAAAGACAGCAATGCGTCTATTTAAAACTTTTTAGTTTAAAATGTAGGTATGTTGGTGTTTGTAACTAATTTTTTAATTGAAAAATGTTAACCGGCGTACAGACATTATTAAAATTGAAAAAGTTTTATGCCTTCGCTGGGAATCGAACCCAGAACCTCTCGATTAAGCCTCAAGTGCGCTGCTAATTGCGCTACGGAGGACTTGATATTCTCTCACCAACTTTGGTCATATAACTTATTCAATTTTATGTTAAATGTAACAGTCTAGAATCTCCTGCGATTTAGACCGATGGGAGTTATAAGGGGAAAGAGAACTCATCCTCTACCACTGAACATTAAGATTAGAAAAAGGCGAAAAAGCTACCATATGGCAAACGTTGTTCAATTTCTTACATTGATTCGAACGAATCTATGCATAATTCCGTTTAATTAATTATTGAAGTGTGAATAATTTTATTGGTGTTTAAATTATAATAATAATAGTCGTTAGTCGACTAGTTTTTTTGGCTTAATTTTAAATATTTCATTAACCTAGTTAGGTGGGTAATTATATTATTTTTTTTATCATTAAATAAATTATTATAGTTTCTGGGAAAAAGAGGGGCTAGGGAACGTATAGATAAATAAAAAAGATAGTGTAAAATAATAAAAATTTATTTTTTTTTATAGATTTTTCATTGATTTTTTTTTAAAAAAGCTCTGTACAGATTTCTGTACTATCACACTTGCGATAGAAAAAAAAACATAAAACTACCATCTATAAAATGTACAAAAAACCTTAGCATTACATTCTCGTCAAAAACATTTTGAATGCATTTGACAAATTTTCATTGAGATCAACTTCTAGATCTGCCCGATTTAAGAACTAAAAAATTTAATACTGAAAGCTGGCCGTGGACCATTCAAATTTGTTAATTCTGTCATCGGACTTACAGTAAAAAACTAATATCACAAAAAAAATAAAAAAAAGAAGATTAATCGTGGAAAAATCAAAATACTTAATTTTTTAATCAACAAAAATAGATCAACGGAAAATTAAAAAGAAACATTTTTAATTATATATTTGAAAATTCTGCATCCGCAAACATTTTTTCTAAATATGTATCGTATTAAAAAAATATTTTACACAGTTTGTTTCTATATAAAAAAAAACATATTCTTTAGAAATTTTCCGTGAACCCGCAAAGAAGAAATTACACATGATATATCACATTTTCGGACAGGTTCTCGTGAAACCAGCCGAAAGATTCGAGAAAATAAGATCACAAAATTCATAATCACATCACTTTGTGACCCTAATGTCCCGATTGGTCGTCACAAATTCGCGTTTTTAATAATTCTTATTGCTTTAAATTAATTCTTTTCTTCAATACTATGTCACTCAAATAATGTATGTATATAAAATATATCTTAAAACTTATTCGTGAAACAACATTTTTACATACCATACAGCATAATACACAGATGTTTCAAGATCACAAAAAAAAATATCACGAAAAAAATAGATTAAAAAAAATCACGAAAAAAAATAGATTAAAAAAAATCACGAAAAAAAAATAGATTAAAAAAACGAAAAAAGTCTCGGTTAAACAAAAATCAATACGCTTTAAGAAACTAAATAAATATTTAGGTTTAAACAAAAAAAAATATATCAATGACTTGTTAGGTTGTTCTTCAAACCTCTGTGTGAGACCTGTATATCACAAATACATGAATAAATGGAACAATGATATTACACATAAATAAAGTCCATATCATTATAACAGACATGTACGATGATATCATGATATATTTATAACTTCCTATCATTGTGATAGAGTTTCAGTCTTTCTAAAGAGGTACACTGATTTTTTTTTGTAAATTCTCTAATTTAGAGAAGACCGGTAGAGCTTCTTCAAAAGAAGCTGATACTCTGAGCTGATCATCACTGCGCCGCCTCTGGTGATTTTTCTGTAACAAAAAAAAATAATCATTAGTATTATTCATAATGAAATCGACATAAACAAAATAACAGAAGTACAGATGCGGACATAAAAATATTACAGGACAGAGTTAATTTTATTTTTGTGCTGTGAAAATACGAAAAAAAAAAAGATAAAAATACTCACTTTAAAAATTGCGGCAAGAAGTTGTTCCATGCTGCAGTGCTCTGCTTCAGAGTCAGGTAGACCTCAAAGGTCGAAGGAGTACTAGGATCACATCTGAAGGTACTTAAAGTCTTATTGATTCCTTCCCCTTCGAAATTGATAAACACCCTACAACCTCTGAGGCCGCATGGTTCGTTGTCAGCCATTCTAAATACGTCCTGAGCTATCCTATGAGTAAGCCCGTTTGGTAAGAGCACTTCCCCAACCATAAGGTGGGTATTTTTTGCTTCCCGAAGTTCGGCTTCGAGGCGCTTCGACAGGGCTTCGATTAAAGCTGGTTCGTCGGAATTTGGGTAGTCATAGTCCCATTCTGTAACAAGAAGAAATTTGTTATTTATAACTATGGCTTAATATTTTTGAAATTTGTTATTTTATAACTATGGCTTAATATTTTGAAAATTTGTTATTTATAACAATGGCTTAATAGTTTTGGAATTTGTTATTTTATTTTATCATATTAAAATGTTTAGCAATTCCTTAAACTGGGATTCGATTATGCTTAAATAAATTATGCATTCAAATACATTTTTCAATTTTGAGCAAGGAAGTGTGTTCGAACATCTTGCAAATTTCATTCGATTTAAACTGTAGAATAAATTCCAAGGACCAATCTGCTATTAGACTTTTAAATTTTCTACTAAAAACCAAAAGTGAACGATTTATATCAGAGATGGCCTTGGTTTCAACCAAAAATATATGCACAAATAGAATTAATTAAGTAATTGTTAAAATAACCGAAAAGCCTGATAACGTTCGTTTTAATAGTCTGAGAAAAAATCGGGGCCAATGCAGATAAAAAAAAATTGCGATAATTAACAAAAAGAACGAGATAAAAAAATTTATTTGTATAAATATCAATTTAAAATGATGCAATAGTTAGAAAAAAAAGGAAATTGATTAATCTAATTCGACTAGAATGTTTAAAAGACTAAACATGGTTATAGAAAAGAGAAATTTACAAAATGCAAATCGACTTAACCAAAAAAACAAAAGCTCAGAGTTGTCAATTCTCAATTGGAATTGGAAAGCTTTTTTAATGTAGAAATCCGTGCAAAGTGAAACTAACTTATACACAATGTTGCCAGTATTAAAAATAAAAAAGTCCCTCTATAAAATGTGTATGTAAAATAAATAAATTTTAATTAGATAAGTTCCTAGGTAATTAAAATCAAAATAATAAAAATGTTTACAAAGTTACCTCCAACATATATTATTTATATTTGGATAAATATCAATCCTGATAAATCATAACCATCATGAAATCAACTTTGAATGTATTGAATAAAATGACAACTTGGCAACATTGCTCAAGAATCGCTTGTTCTCTGTTGCTAAGCGCACATAGGAAGGTCAGGCAGGGTCATATCGAGACGAGTTGGCTCATCAAGCTGATTACATCGAAATCAAGCAGATTTCAAGTTAATTTTGAGTTGCCGAATTGGAATATGGAATTGGGAAGGGATTAACCTCTAAACGGATTAAAAAAGCAAAATGTTTGGATTTCTTTAATTTTAATTAATTTTTAGGGTTTTAGAAATTGGTATATTTTAAAAAATATTTCTGTCTTTCTTACGATGTACCTAGATAGGTTTTTTTGTTTTTGTGTAACACATCTAAAAAAATATACATTTTTCCGGAGTTCATAATGTTATTATGGTGAATATGTATATTCGAGTATGTTAAGATGTTATTAGAATAAATAATTTCCTAAAGGTTGACTTTTAATTTACAATAGAGCATTATTTTTTTATTTTTTAAATAGTAGGTAGTATCCACACACAAAGAACAAAATCTTACTTAAATTTTTAGAAGTTTTAAATAAAATTTTTTTTCCAAAAAATTAACACTCAAAAGACAAGCACAGGGGCACACTATAAAACTAAAAATTATTTATTTACAACGAAAAAAAAACGTTTTGTACCCGAGGTCGATAAACTTAAAAAAAAAGAAAGCGGAAATATAATAAACAGGCTGAACTTACCTTCCTCATTATTGTAAGTTTCGTTTGTAACAGGAAGTACTTCCATTTTGCACTTGAAAAATTTTAAAAACTAATATATCACAAAAAAAAGTTAGGCCAAAAGACCGGTTACCGGCTTTTTATGGCTCAAGATAACAAGTTGCTCGCTATAAAGCTTTAACAAAACTGTTCCAGAAATCAGCTGAGACTGCTATTTATAATATTCTAGTTCCCCACTGTGTTCCATGAATCTTTCCTCGTCGGACCATATTAGTGTATATACCTTTGCTATACCACCGGCGTAAGCGCAAGAGAGATAGCGACGTAATCCGCGAGGTTGGCATGCGCTATTCGATCGACACAAAATAAACCGGCTCCCGAAGGAGATTCGTTGATGCTCGACCTTGTTCGGGGACCGTGCCTACGTGATCTCGGGCCGGTTCTGTTGTTGATCGCTTATAGCAAATGAGCAAAACTAAAAAATAGATAATATAAATGAATGATTTCTTCTTTGTTCGTATTCTCTATGGTTATGTGAGATGGTTTTTAATTATTTCATAGGATCAATGTGTTTAATATGCCTAAAGGGCAGCCAACTACGTGTGGAGGCTTGTTGTTTATGAAAAATAAGGTCCGAAAATGATTTTCTTTGTTCCATAGTTCCATGCAAGGAGGAGAACAAAGGAGGGTGCTGCCGGTAGCCGGCTTTTTTGTTTATTACATAATAAAGAGTTCGAGATGGTTGTTTTTATTTTTAGTTACAGATAAGTTCATTATAGTCACAAAATATTAAATTAAATAATAATTACGACCATTTAACATTACGGAAGAAGTGTCACGTAGTTTATCAAAATGGATAATGAGATTTTCTAGAAGTGCTAAAAATATAGGCGCTTCGAATTGAAAAGCAGGTTTGCTTAATGTATGTCATTATTTCATGACATTATGTAAACGTAAGTCTGATAAGATAATTTGATTATGATGAAGGCAGACTTGCTGGCACACGTTTTTCGTTAGGTCCTGTTCTGGGAATCATCAAAAATCGATGAAAAGTTCAGACATTAATCATAAGGAATGATGAAATACTCAAAAAATTGACTACATGCTATATAAGGATATAATGATATAAAGCAATGAATGATTATAAAAAAAATAAGATGACATGTGATTTCTATAAAAATTTTAAGCTACATCAAACTCGTCAAGATATCAGAGATATAATTGAGGCAACCTTCTGGAATATTTTTTCTTTGCAATTATTGAAACAAAAAACACAATATTTTGACAAAATATGTACTCTCGCATACTGTTTCATTTCTTTCTTCAAAATTTAGGGGTATGCCTATTTAAAGAATGTGTAAAATTACACAAATACAGAACAAGTAGGTATTCATCTTCTGTTGTAAGTTTAGAATCTGGAAGGATAAAGCTCTAACACGCTAACTAGCTAGCGCGTTTTTGTAGGGAATTTACTTTTTATTTTAAAGTAGAAGTTGTCTTGTTTTTATTTTCAAAGTATAATTCATGGCATAGGACCATAGAGTAGAAATAGATAAGCCACTGATGTGATAATTTGACCGCTCATAATATCTTATAGGTAGTTTAAGGACGAAATTTCTTATGGGTGCACATTCGCACTGTAACGTGAGCCGTCTGTATATTATGTATAATAATAGTCTAAGATTACCATATTGTTTGTGATAAATTTTGATCTTGTGCAGTCTCCTATACATAGACTATGTTGTACATAATATATCACAGTTGTCAAAATCATAAAATACTATATAGAAATTTAAAAAATTAGGTATTTCTTATAAGTTATGAGTACCAGTGGCAGATCCAGAATTTTGCTGAGGGGAATAAAAAAAAAGATTTGCCTGCGTGCAGACAAGATTAAAATTGAAAAAGTTTTATGCCTTCGCTGGAAATCGAACCCAGAACCTCTCGATTAAGCCTCACGTATGCCATATGGTAGCTTTTTCGCCTTTTTCTAATCTTAATGTTCAGTGGTAGAGAATGAGTTCCCTCCGGCTTTCCCCTTATAACTTCCCCCGGACATTTTTTTTCTGAAGAGACGGATAGTCGGGACTATATGTATTCCATGGTATTGTACCTAGTGAAGAAGGCGGAACAGCGCCGCAGGCGAAAAATTTTCGGGGCCACGCCCAAAGTTCGTTTAAAATTCACCTAACTACTATCAAATTTCGAAAATTTAATTATTACCTCTCCCCCTTTGCATGGTTGAATTAAATTTTTTTTTTAATGTTTTTTTTGATATTCCTAGCTGGCTCTTTATTAAAAAAAAAAACATTTTTTATAATTGTGAAAAATATGAATATAGGTTTCATGATTAAAAAAAAAGTAAATATCGCTCACCACGCCAAAATTGATGATTTTTTCAGAAATCATGTATTTTAAGAGCGTAGATCTAAGAGCAGGTTTTGGTGCAAATACTTAGGTTTTGAAATACTCCTTCTTACGTGCTATTTTGTATATTCATAATAAAGCATTCTCATTTCATCCCGCACTATTTTTTTTTATTATAAATTATCACACTTCTTCCATAAAAAAATGTTTCAATTGAAATGTTTACCTTAATTTTTCTCTTAAGAAATAAATTGTTTTTGTTGTAAAAATATTTTATTGCATTGGGTTATATTTTTGTTGATTTAAAATAGCTCTAAACAAGGGAAAACGGAACAGACAAGTATATAATAGAAAAAATACTAAAAAGTATTATATTTTTTACTCGTTTTCTTATAAAATTGCATCATAAATCAATAACTAAAACGATATACGTGTGAAACCTTAATCTCTATATAAAAGGGGACTTTTAGAAGGAAAATTTTAAAACTAGACGTTTTCTACAAGACCTTTGTAATCTAAGCCAAGAATACATTATTTAAATTAAGAGTCCATGCGTGAGTTGAAAATGCA
The DNA here is from genome assembly GCA_935413205.1 of Polydrusus cervinus. Classification (NCBI taxonomy): domain Eukaryota; kingdom Metazoa; phylum Arthropoda; class Insecta; order Coleoptera; family Curculionidae; genus Polydrusus; species Polydrusus cervinus. The sequence goes on from OW284515.1 coordinate 60,485,926, forward strand.
GACCGGAAACCCCCCCCCCCCTTATGTACGCCACACACACACAATTTTTGGTAGCCTTCGCAAAACAAATAAGGGCAAGGCCACAGCCCAAAATTTTTTAGGATCATGCTCAAATTGTATCAAATTATGTAAATAATAAAGCACATGAATTTTATAGTTTTATTCAGCAATGTTGGGGGGTCCTGGGCCCCTCAGGCCCCCCCGTAGAACCGCCCCTGCCTATATAATAATGAAAATAAAAAGGTGTTTTTTCTTTCCATCCCTACTGAACGTACATAAAATATACATCCCGGTTAAACAGTCCTCCTTAAAGCCGGTTAAAAATTTAAAAAGGTAACAGTTTTCTTTGTGTTTCAAAGCTGGTAAAATTAGATAACGCTTTTTATTGGTGGATTAGGACGGAGGTGAAAAACATGTTTATGTAAAAATCGTACGATGAGATGATGACATGACGTTGCTGAAATAAAAAAATTGATAAGATTATTTACTTTTGTAGTTATTTATAAGGATGAATATGAGGTAGACATGTAGGCATCAAAACTTAAGGACACAATTTCTTTATTAAAGTTTTCTTAAAACAGCTACCTATATTTTTACAAAAAAAAAACGTAAGAAAGTAAGGTTATGAAACAATAAAGAAGTAGGTACGGAACTTTATAATTTTCTTATAATATGTATGTAGGTACAATGTTTTTTTTATTATTTATCGATAGAGAGATACTAAAGGTCAACATTTTGTTTATTTTAAACTAGTATGACGTCATTTATCTTGTACAGACTTAGTAGGCCCAGGGCTGGGTGTTTTGGCGTTTGAAGCAAATATACATAACTGCATTCACGTTGAGCTTTAGTCTATTTCAGAAAGGTGTAGAGTAATACAAGCTCATAAGGTATGCAAAGGGACTATAGAGTAACCCAACGAATATTTAAGCCACTTTCATAATTTGGCATTGATTTCATTGCAAAATTATTTCTTTTCATCAAGTGCAGGTAGCACCACCCGGGTTTTGGTGAATTTATGGGGTTTTGCATATTGTTATTCATTCACAAACATTGAAAATGGTGTGACAAAGGCGTACATTAGTATTAGGTACACCTATCTTTTATTAAATATTTAAAAAAAATATAGGTACAACTATTGTTACTGAACATAATCAAGCTTTTCAGAAGGTATAACAATCACTTACAAAGTTTGCACGATACAACGCACAGTGAGATCTAGCTACCAATAAGTTGAAATAAAGCAAGGGTTTCCAAAAAAATTGGTATATCTTAAAATATAGCAGATATAAAAAATTTGACAAATTACTTTATTTGCTATGAACCAGTGATTCAATTGACGTAGATTGATAAAATTTAAAAATATTATTGTGAAAGTTACACGACATTAAAATTGAAGCAAAAATCATCGTCTTCTTTAACACCCTGTATATACAAATTTCTGACAGTTAAAGAAAATCCAACATTGACAATCGTTTCCCAAGGGATGAATCTATCAACCATTCAAAACCGTAGGTCGATATCATATCTGGTTCAGAAAATATTAACTGTTAAATTTAGGTGAAATTTTTCTTGCTCGAAAGCAATTGTCCAGCAGTTTATTTCACTCCATAACTATATTGTGTGTGTGATTAAGAGTTATTTATAGATAGAAATATATAGATATAAGCCAATAAAAACCCTAAAAAAAACACTAAAGTTTTTTGTATTGTAAAAAATATTGGCAATTATTTTTTTTTAATAAAAATAAATTTCTCATATTCTCCAATATCTGTTGAGTCAAAATTTAAAAATCCATTAATAAACATTGACAGGATTCGGTTCAAGAGAACTTTATTTCGACAACAAAATTTAAAAATATAAAATGACGGACACAGCGTGCAAGTATATGCTCTCATCGGTATAAACTCCAACGAATTTGTATAGAAGTATTATAATAGGGGCAGCGGTGGCGCCAGGGGGGGGGCCAGGGTGGGCACCGGCCCACCCTAGAAACATGAGTGCCCACCCTGGTGCCCCCCCAAAATTGATGGATCCGTTCGATAAGGGACCTGGCTATAAAAGTTTTGATGAGTGGTTGTATGGTATTTTGAAGAAAGCGATGACTTTTTTTTTCTTTTTTTTTTTAGACATCACTTAGATAGAAAACAAGAGGAAGGTTTTAGAAGTCACTTTTATTTTGGGTAGTGCCCACTCAAAAATCACCTAGCCCATTTGTGCCCTCCCATCCCAAAAATCCTAGCGGCGCCACTGAATAGGGGTGAGACGTATACGTGCTGAAGCTCCATCGGAGCTTGTTAGAGGCAAGGGGATAAGAATGGATATTTTCTTTGTTAAAAAAAAGGAGGCTTAAGGGTAACATTTATTCAACGTGCAAATGTGTGATTTTAAAGAAAGGGAAATTATTTGATTTAAAAAAAAAGTCCCGTTGTTTAGTTCGTATAATTTACCAAACTGTCCGAACATAAATTCCGGTTAGTTAGATCTTTGAATTGCAATATTTAAAGAACGACGGATCAGTGCAAAAATGTGGCAACCGTTTTTGGAAACGAACTAATGTTTGTCTCCGTTTTCGATCGATTTCAGACACAAGATATTGTATTATTTTATGCAATAAAAGACGGCGTGCTCCGAAGTCACGTCGGTTCTTACGTAGCAAATGAATCATAGTGCGCCTATCTATTCGGCTTTCTTTAAATTTTGAAATTCAAAGGTTAGATTTTTAATGGTTTTCAAGCTGTAAATGGCTACTATACAGGGTGACTCCTAAGTTGATACTTCTTTTTTAGCTGTGTATAGGAGCCATTAAAATAACATTTTTAAATACCTTTTTTCAAAAAACTCAAAAATAAGGTACTTACATTTATTTATTACACTATGGATCAAATATGTTTCTGCCTAACTTGTTCGTTGAATAACATTAAGAAAACTTCTGGGTGTAGGATGAGCCCGCAAGCGAAATCGTTCTGAGTATAATCTCGAGGCAGCAGCCGCACTTTGATGACACTCACCGTAAATTAGCACCATATCTACTAGTTCACTATTTTCAAATTTTACCATTTTCACGTGTCACCAATTTAAAATTAACTTGCTTCAGAAAAACACACCGCAGCAGATTGCAAAATAAATAACTGACCAACGACCCGTAAATTGCATGATAATAAGACAAAAACACCATAAAGTATAGCAGGCTACGTTTTGATGACCAGGCCCGTACTTAGATTTTCTTACTTCTGTATCTCGCCTATTTTTAAGTTTTTTGAAAAAAGGTATTTGAAAAAGTTGTTTATTTTAATGCCTTCTATACACAGCTAAAAAAGAAGTATCAACTTAGGTATCACCCTGTATACTCATATACTAACAAGATTAAAAATAAAGTTAGAATGTTTGGGATATTTCTATATTTTAGGACACCCTGTACATATAGAAAAATAGAAATACAATAGTAATCTATTGATTCCCCTTTACAAAAACAAAAAATAATTCTAGAGGTGTCAAAAATAGACAAGGGTTTTGATTGGCGAAGTTAAAAAAATATGTTTACTGCAAATTTTTGTGACGTGTGTGTAGAAAATTGATAAGATTATTATTAAGATGTTATATGAGCATAATAACAGAAATTGTAAAATAACAAGTTTTCAGAAAGAACTTTCCATAATTGAAATAATTGGGTTTACCAAAAATATAGATACAATCGGCCCAGTAAAACATTAGAAAGGGAAATTTCCTTTTTCCGAATTTTGATGAGTCAATAAGCGTAACTAGAAGGGATTAGCCCCCCCCCCCTCCCCCACTGAATCAAAGATGAGCCTCCCTAGACCAATTGGACTATTTACATCCTTGTCTACATGACGACTTTTTTTTAGAAGTCTCCTTTTGGAGGGACTGGATTATTACGCGGTTAATCTTTTTTTTGAGACATCTGCATAAGGTGTAGTGGGATTAAATAAGATTTCTACACGGGGCTTAAGCCCCCTTCAAATATAAGTGTCTATAGTTGCGCCACTGACTCGGTGAAAACTACAAAAATGATTTTTTATCTACGAGAAATAATAAAAAAGAAATCTTGTGCAATTTATAAGGTTTAAAACGGTAAACGACACGTTTCCAAGATTTGCAAATGATAAAAATATGGTTCTTAATGTGATTTATCAAAAGCTAGACTAAAAAGAAAGTTTTCTTAAAATATATATATGGGAGAATTCGTAGTGCTATTTTCTCTTAGTCGCATTGCTTTACTTCATTGCAAAAATAATCATACAATATTAAAATATGAAGGAATATTTATTTTTGGTAATTTTTATTTTAGTATTTTTTTGTCATAAAATCTATTTCTTAAACTAATATCTCCTCTAAAATAACAGTTTAAAAAAAATCTCACCCGCAATATGTATCAGGCAAACTTGACTCGCAGATTTTGGACATATTTTAAAGACAAAATATTTTTTTTTACAAATTAACACATAAGTGAAACCTGTGGTAAAATTAAATTATTAATAAAGAAAGGCGAGGTTATTGTAAACACATAATAAGGACATAAAAATTAATTGTAAACAATGTCAATTTCATGTTGACAGAAAATATTAGCAAAATTTAAGAAATAATGTGATTAGTTTATAAATGGTTAGGTAATGTTGACTTTATACGTAAGGTGGTACCTCGTACCTACCGATGAAGATACATATTTATACATATTTATCGATTTGTCACAGTGATAAAAAATATTTGATTAATGGTTTTTAAATATATATACACAAAAACGTTATGACGTCTTTGATATTTTAAAATTGTAGACTTTAAGACTATAGGTATATAGACTATTACTTCTGTGTCAGTATCCCCTGTTAATTTATTTTTCATTTACAGTTAACCTATTAAATCCTAGCAGATTTTTATTGTGCTGTACCCATTATAAGCTATATACTTTTTGTGCATAATACATGTTGATTACATACTTTTTCTGGCTTCAAAAGTAACTACTTTTTAAGAACATCCGACCTAACTGCGGCGGTGACTCAGCGGTGAGTCGTGAGTCACTGGCATTCTACCGTGGCGTTCCGAGTTCGATCCTCGGAGTAGGCAAACAATAAAAACAGTATGTCCGAATTTTAGTAGGTTTAAGAATGCAGGGAAGAGTGTAAAATGTATCATCTCCCAACCCACCCCATTCACGCCGGTAACCAGGCCGGATGAGATCGGATATCTCGTGGGGTGCGGAAGAGCGTACACGCTTCCTAATCAGTAGATAATGCAATGGCAAGAAACCAAGGGTTGAGAGCCCTTGGGGGGTGTCGCATGACCGAGGATCGTGGTTCGGAATCGACGTAAAACTGTAGGTCCCCTCGGGAATGGCCCTGGCAGTGAACTAAGAGGAAAAAACCTAATTCTAATTCTAAAGAAAGGCAAGAAAGTGTGATTTATTGGATTTTGTAGAGGAAAATAAAATATTATCAAAATTTCAATCAGGGTTTAGGAAGAAATATAGTTCAGAAACCATAGATTCGCCAAATAATAAGAAAGTGTCTGAAAAAACGAGTATGAATAATCATTTTGCATATAATAACCTATATCGAGTTAATTAATACGATATAAAATACTTGATTATCATTGATGATTAATAAAATTTTAATGAGATACATATTTTTTAAATTACAAAATTATGAGCTCTACACAAACAAGTGTGAGTAGACACGTAGTCTTTAGTCGACAATGGGTTTTCCAGAATGTTCTCTGTATTGCGAAATTTTTGAACGAAAACTAATACTTACGTTTACTTTAGTGACAGCAACGCGATAAGATAAATAGGTCATTCTTTTTTAGCAGTAGACCCGTTGTCGTGAAATATTACTCGATGATGATGGTGATGATTGATAAAGGAATTTTCAATTTCTGTGTTGGTGAACACACATTATATGAAAAAATCAAATTCTGCGTGGAAGAATCGACTTACTCATTTAAGTTATTTGCGTATTTAGGGGGGGCCCCCTTCCCCTCCGAGCTCAGGAGCTCGGGTCTAAAAATCTAATTGCAACCTAATTTATCGTCTCACGATTGGACTTAAATCTTTTATTAATGTACTCTTGGCTTAGATTACAAAGGTCTTGCAGGAAATGTTTAGTTTTTAAACTTTTCCTTCTAAAAAAAGGGCCGGTTGTATAAACACTTTGAACTGTAGTTCAATGTTGAACTGTAGTTCAAAATAAGAAAGTTGTTGTACCAACAATATTTTATACTGATCTTAGTTCAAATTCGGAGTTCAAGTGAACGCCCACTTTTGGGCGTTCAAATGTTGAACTGTCGATCAAAGTCATTTTATAACCTTACAATTTTTCTTTTGTGTCAGTAAATTATCGTTACCCATCTAAATTGTTTATAAAAATGTATGAATTTAACGACGATATATCTGAGGATGAAGATTTTTTGGAGTTTGTGGATGCTGTAATGAATCCTAGAATGCCACGGACATTCCGGGAACGTCCTGATCATTTTACTAAATGGAAAGACAATGAATTTTTACAAAGATTTCGCTTAACAAAAAACACAGTTGCTTTCATTACTGAAAGTATTTCTCCAGCAATCTCCTCCACAAGTAGAAGGTAAAATTACTTTGTTTTTATTTATTATAACATACCAAAAAATATATTTTTTTAAGGAATCAAGCTCTATCAGCATCAGAAATGGTACTCCTGACCTTAAGGTTTCTTGCAACATGATGTATTTTGCAGGTAGCTGGAGATTTTTCTGGTGTGGACAAATCTACAGCAAGTAGAGTCATTAATAAAGTGATCCGGGCAATTGCACATCTGCACGAAACCTATATATCATTACCCGATGAGGAAATAAATATTGTTCGACAGGAATTTTTTAACATAAGCAGATTTCCAAGGTGCATAGGGGCTTTGGATTGTACCCATGTAAGAATTCAATCTCCTGGTGGAGGGGAACCAGAAAACTTTAGGGATCGTAAAGGATAGTTTTCTTTTAATGTGCAAGCAATATGTGACTCTCAATTAAAAATTTGGGATATTGTCTGTAGATGGCCAGGGTCTGCTCATGATGCAAATATATTCAGAAATTCAATAGTGCGAGCTTGGTTTGAAAATGAAGAATTTGGTGAAAATTTATTGGTTGGTGATAGTGGATATGGTATCAAACCATACCTGATTACACCTCTTTCTAATCCAAGAACTGCTGTAGAACATTTGTTTAACGAATCCCAAATAAGAACGAGAAATCCAATAGAGAGATGTTTTGGTGTATTGAAACGTCGATTCCCAATACTAGCATTAGGAATTAAGTTAAATATGCAAAAGGTAGAAGCAATTGTTGTTTCATGCGCAGTGCTTCATAATATTGCATGCATGTTGAGAGATGATGTCCCTCTTGTAAATGAAGAAATTGAGCTGGCCATTGAATTGGGAAATATTGCTGTACCTGTGGCACAGCCCGGTGTTGAGAATATAGCCTTAAACTTTATTGTACGGCAAGCTTTGATAAATGAGTACTTTCAACCTATGTTAAATAATGTAGCATGTGAATAGGATTAAAGATTCTATTAAAAACTATTTTAACATTTTATTATTTCAATACCCATAAAAACATTTTTTTTTAAAATTTTAAAGGTGGTAAATATTTTTGTTCAGCTGCTGCTCTTTTTGCAGTTGAAGGATCTCCAGCTCTAGTTCTGCTTTCTTTGCTTGAATTAGCAGTCTCATTAATATGCCAACCTCTTTTGCACTAAAATTAACAGTCCTTTTCTTAGACGAATCCATAATACACTCAATAAGATACAAACAATTAGAAAAAAACACTTTTTAATAACAAATAAAATAATTACGTTTTATTGACTAGCAAGCCCGCCACATCAAATCAAACTCTTAGGTTATATTCTTATGTCAAATATCGAAAAAAACCAAATGTAACTAAATATTAGTAGAGCCAACATAAACTTATGGCGGTTCAGCTGAACTAAGGTTCAGTTTGGATTGAACAACGTAATATCGAATGAACGTAGTTTCAAAGTTGATCGCCGTTCCGTTGAACCTAAGTTCCAAATTGTTTTATACAACCGGCCCCAAAGTCCTGTATTATATAGAGATTAAGGTTTCGAACGCATATCCTTTTAGTTATTGATTTATGATGCAATTTCATAGGAAAACGAGTAAAAAGAATAATATTTTTCTATTATATACTTGTCTGTTCCGTTTTCCCTTCTTTAGAGCTATTTTAAATCAACAAAAATATAACCCAATAATGCAATAAAATATTTTTAAAACAGAAACAAAAATTAGGTAGGTATTTATTTTTTAGAGAAAAATTAAAGTAAAACATTTTAATTAAAACATTTTTTATGGAAGAAGTGTGATAATTTATAATATGAAAAAATTGTGCGAGAAGAAACGAATACTGTATTATGAATATACAAAACGGCATATAAGAAGTATTTCAAAACTTAATCATTTGCACCAAATCTGCTCTTAGATCTACGCTCCTAAAACACATGATTTCTAAAAAATCATTAATATTGGCGTGGTTAGCGATTTTTACTTTATTTTTAATCATGAAAACCCGAGCCGGAAAAACGCTGGTTATTGGTCTTATGTTAAAATTTTGGATTGACACCAATATATTTTTCACAAATATAACAAATGTTTTTTTTAAATAAAGAAACAGCTAGGAATATTAAAAAAAACACACATTTACAAAAACAAATTTAATCCAACCATGCAGAGGGGGAGAGGTAATAATTTAATTTTTGAAATTTGATAGGAGTTAGGTGAATTTTAAACAAACTTTGGGCGTGGCCCCGATAATATTTCGCCTGCGGTGCTTTTCCGCCTTCTTCACTGAGTACAATATCAATGCAGAGGGGGAGAGGTAATAATTTGATTTTCGAATTGTGATAGTAGTAAGGTGAATTTTAAATGAAAATTTGTCGCCTGCGGCGCATTCCCCCTTCTTTATTAGGTGGTAGTCCCGACTGTCCTTGTCTCCAGAAAAAAAATTTCCTAGTTACGCCCTCAGAGCGCCCCCCCCCCCCCCCCCGAGCATATTTTCTGGCTTCGCCTCTGGTACAACTTATATTAAAAAAACAAATTCTACGTGAAAGAATCCATTTACCCTTATCGACCATTCAAGTTATTTGCGTTGTTCTACTTTAAAAAAAATTTTCCCAATAAACAATAATAACCAATTTAGAAACTGTATTCCATTATTACTATAGTTATTGTTATTAGCATGTTGTTTTGTATTACATGTTCTACCCAAGGAAACGTTTGTGATAATTTTCTAGAAAGTACAAGCTATTAATTCGCGCACACGTTGTTCGGCGTCCCGTTGTCTGTAGTATTGCTCATTTCATAGAATTCTAGTTACCTTCAACTCCAGTACACCTTACGTCAGATTTTTATGGGTTTTTCAATGCAGTTTATACATCATACCTTACCAATAAATATTTAAACGCATCTGCTTATTTAATTATTTAAAATATATGTCAACTCAATCGTGATTAGTAAAAATGGGGAGGTTTAAAATACATGTGACAAAATATGATTTCGTTTTATGAGGGGATTTAGTCTACACTGACGTCATTTTCAACTAGTTATTTGGTTTTTGTTATGCTAAAAAAGCCATTCGTTTTAATAAAATTTTTGTTGGAAAAACCTTAAGTTTGGTCTGGCCTGGTGACACCTTTTATGACTTGTTATCATTATTTATATCAACATTAATTTTGTTATCTAAAAAAACTGTCATATTTAGGTAAATATATTACTTTATATTTCCTATGTATATTATGTACATCACGCGGATTCGTATATCACTTTTATACATACATAGATTAAATATGGTGTTTATTATTATTTGCTTTATATTTTTAAGGTATAACAATCTAGTTATTTGTGAACTAATAGGAGTTTGAAAGGGGGGGGGGGGGGGGGGCAGGTAAAGCACTTCATTTTATTAATTAACTGTCTTCATCTTAAATTTTTTAACAGTAAACAACGCACATTTTGCAATCGGGAGGGCTAGAAGCCAGAGCTGTGAGTAACTTAAAGTAACTAGATACTTAGTAACTTAGTTCTTTTTTGAATCATGCCAAAAGGAACTGTAACTTCGTTACTTTTAAAAAGTAACTTGTATCTAGTTACTTTTTAGGAGCAACTATACACTTAAGAAGTAACTAGATACTTTAAAAGTAACTTAGATGCTTTTAAAGTAACTAAGTTCCTTTCAAAGTAACTAAGTTACTCTTAAAGTTCCTCTAGAATACCAATAATGCACACGTGCCGTCCATCAGTGATGACCAAGGGACGATCGGCGGCCGTTAATCAGATTTTCACGAAGGGACGAGCGGCAAGTCGCGACAAAAATATCCTGACATTAACAAGGGTTTTCTCAAATATAACAACCCGTTGCCTTCTTCAGCTCCCGTGGAGCGTTTGTTTTTATATACTACTTTCATTAATGCTCCTCGCAGACATGCCCTCTTTTTAAATGAGAATTTTGAAAGGTTGGTACTTTTAAAAGCCAACGGGGCATTTAAAAAACGTTCTGAATTTTTTTGGTTCTTTATAAAAGTTCCTAGTATATTTGGATTTGTTACTTCATTTATATTTATTTAGTTTTATTACTTATATTTATTTAATAGGTTTTTTGTTATACTTATCTTTTCTTTCTACTTTTATTAGAAATGTATTAAGTTTGTAAGTATAATAAATTCGTATTCGTTATACACTTTTCATCACTACCTGGTAAATTTATGGTATCTAGTTCAAAAGCATCTTAGTTTCTTTTAGAGTTTCGTAATTACAATTAAAATAACTAGTTACTCAAAAGTATCTTAGTTACTTTTAGAGTATCGTAGTTACAATCAATGTAACTAGTTACTGTAAAAGTATCTTAGTTACTATAACTAGTTACTTTAATAAGTAACTAAGAACTAAGTTACTTTTAGGTAAAAGTAACTATTCCTAATAAATATCTAGAAACATTTGTGCAAAAATATCGAAAAAGTAACTAGTTACTTTTCTGAAGTAACTTTCACAGCTCTGCTAGAAGCAAAACATCCAAGGTCGTCGGTGTCCAGGCCCACAAAGAAAAATTACTAACTCTGGGTCGACGTGACTCTAAACAAAAAGGGTACCTATCTAAAGGGATTTTAGTGGCTAGTGATGATAAGAATCTTTAATTGATGACTTTCTGTCCCCTACGTTTTTTAAACAAATACTTTTTTACGCATAGTGGGAGTATACCGTGTGTTTAAAATGAAGTGGGCTCTATTGCTAACTTTCTTATTATAGAGATACGTTATAGTTTCATGTGCTGATAACTATGGTGATGTCAAAAAAACAATAGAATATCAGAACCACCTGATATTAATAAATTATTTTTCGCAATTTTCAATGGAAATGCGTTTAAATGTAAATATCTCCGTTATTATTAAGTTTAGCGATATGTGGTAGCTTAGAATAGCACTCTCTATTAAACAGTTATAACGGAAATAGCATTTTCCGTTAAAAAATAAATAAATTTGTAGTTTTTAACGTGTTTCTGATGTTCAATTGTTTTTTTTTGACGTCACCATAATCCATAATCATTAGCACATTAAACTACAACTCTTTACCAGTTTGACCGACGTCGTATCTCTTAAGGCCTTTTTACATTGCAATTGCAAGAAAAAATGGCCTGAAGCATGCGCTTTGTCGACGTTTTAAACAGCTGATGCAGGTTTTAAATGGGAAAACATGCATCAGCTGATTAAAACGTCGTCGAAGCGCATGCTTTTTTTCTTGCAATTGCACCCAATGTAAAAATGCCTTTATAATAAGAAAGTTAGCAAATACCCGACTTGATTTTGAACACACGGTATCATTATTTCGAGATAATTCTTATAGAGTCTAGATGTCTATGCAGTAAAATCGTTTACAAAACGTAATATAGTTATCACCTTATCAGTTCTCGGTAAGGTGAACGTGCTAGTTCACAATTTCACCACATTTAACATTTAATCTAAGTATACCACAATAATCCGTATTACATTGCTTGATAAAAAAAATGTAATCAATTAATGAACTCTTAAAAACGCTAAGTCAATAGCCTTTCAAAAATCGAATTATACCTTGATTTACCCAGAGAAGAGTCTATTGGCCTCATTTATCTATCGCTAAGAGTGGATTGCACAAGCAATTCAAAAGATAATACCTAAATGACACTCAACTAAATCCGTACCTAAAGAGCCTTCCATACCAATGTAAAATGCGGCATCGTTTCCTGGCTTGTCTAAAGGCCTTTTTACATTGGGTGCAATTGCAAGAAAAATGGCCTGGAAGCATGCGCTTCGACGACGTTTTAATCAGCTGATGCACGTTTTCCCATTTAAAACCTGCATCAGCTGTTTACAACGTCGACAAAGCGCATGCTTTCAGGCAATTTTTTCTTACAATTGCACTCAATGTAAAAAGGCCTTAATTGAAAATTTTATATAAAAATTTTACTAAGAGAACTTCTAGTTTGGTAGATGATTGAAAATATATACTTGTGTTCCTTAATGATGTGCTAATATTTTAGGGTGTGATTCCTAAAGTCATTTTATGAGGAAAAGTTCATATAAACATATGTCCTAAACGGCTTAAATTTTTTGTTACAGGGTGTTGAATTATTTTTTTTTAATGTGTTTTTTGTAATATCTCCGAAAGTACTTTAGATAATATTTTAAATTTTGGCATGTGCTAATAGGACATAAAACCATATATTTTGGTTATAAAAGATATTTTTTTGTCCCATCAGTGGCGTCCCTGCAAACATTTCCTCGGAAATTTAAAAAAAAAGTGGTACGCCACTGATATTTTTCCATGTGGATATTATTTTTGATTAGCCTGGTCAATTCTGCATAAAAATGGTCTCTTGCGTTTTTCTCCTCAGGCACACCGTTCTTAACTAAAATAATTAAATAATTAAATTAGACGGGCGGGAGCATGCCTATTAAATGAAGGTGGTCATTTCCAACAATTTTTATAAAACAAAATTTTGTATTATCCAATGTTAATAATAATAAAAAACAGTAGAGCTAATTTAATTATTTTAATAAAAAACGGTGTGCCTGAGGAGAAAAACACAAGAGACCATTTTTATGCAGAATTGACCAGGCTCATCAGAAATGACATCTACATGGAAAAATGTCAGTGTCGTATCACTTTTTTTCTAAAAAATATCAGAGGAAATGTTTGTAGGGACGCCACTGGTGGGAAAAAAAATAACTTTTATTACTAAAAGATGTGGTTTTATGTCCTATTAGCACATGCCAAAATTGAAAATGTTATCTAAAGTACTTTCGGAGATATTACAAAAAACGCATTAAAAAAAATAATTCAACACCCTGTAGCAAAAAATTTAAGCCGTTTAGGACATATGTTTATATAAACTTTTCTTCATAAAATGACTTGAGGAATCACACCCTAAAATATTAGCACGTCATTAAGGAACACCCTATATTTAGGTTTCAATTATATAGGTTCAAATTATAGCATCCGCCATGCAGAACGTAAAAATAGAAAAGTGCGACTATTCACGGTAATTTCTTATTTTCCATTAAAATTACAAACGATGCCCTGATGTTATCTTTAAAATCTCCACTGAGCCCGCGCCTTTTTTTCTCGTGAAGTTAGTGTTTATAATAATTTGTATATTAAAAAGAGACATTTTATTGCCATCGTACCACACAGAGGTAACACATGCGCGATGCGGTGGAAACGCACGCTTTGTTTGTGATTACTCATAATCCCTTTAAAAATTAGATTATACCTATATATTATGGGTTTGATGATTCTTAATACCAATAAGTATAATGACATGGAGTATTTGATGATTAGGGCATATTGCACAACATAAGATAAACCTATTTTTTGTTTGCCGGCTATCACCAAATGGGTAGAAACTAGTATTATTTGAGATGTTTAGATGTTTCTGTAATACGTATTCCGTAATAATTTTTTTCTATAACCACCTATGAAAATTAGAAAAAAAGCACGGTTAATTTGGCTAGAAAGCGCCGTATATTACTCGCATGTTGAAAAAAAATATTTCAACACTAGTGTAGAAATACAAGGCACACTATTTAATTTAAACATATGGTGCCAATTCGACAGAAACCCCCTATTTATTAAAAAGAACAAATTAGAAAGCAGTAATTGTATAGTGTTTAACTTATTAATCATGTATTTGTCGAGTGATTCAGAATTAAAGTGTGAAAATACGCCATCTGAAATTATAAAAAATGTTAATAATATACTGGAAAATCTATTAGGATTAGGTACCAGAAAAAACAAATCGCGCTGAAGAGAGTGTCATGTATTAACCAACAAATTCTTATTGGTACCGATAGCGTAGAGAATAGAGCTCTAGTCTACAGATCGCAAGGTCACAGGTTCAAATCCCATCAGAAGTATTCGACTTTTTTTATAAAGACATTAAATAATTTATAGAATTATGTTGAATTTAAGTCTTCCTTGTTGGGTGAATTTTTTTAATTTATGATTAATGCATCTTTCCTTGCTTAAATTTAAAATTTTTCATTCTGGTTAATCTAGAAGTCAATCCAGGATTAGGTCTTCCTATAATATATAATATATGAAAAACTTAAATTACAAATAAAGGAAAAGCCTATTGACAAACTAGGAAAGTGGAACATAATCCTAAGTATGCTAATTTCAATACTAGTGATGATATTTTTTTTTAACACTTCTGTTGAAATATTTTTTTCACAAATCAAAGGCTTTTTTAATAATTCTTTGTGGTCATAAGAAAAATAGTCTACATTACTCGTGTGAAAGTGATTATTCTAAAACTCCGAGAATATCTCCTCGTTTGAAAAGTATTACTTTCATCACTCACTACAAAATGTCAATTTTAGGAATTTTTCTGCGCTGTTTAGGAGTTTTATTTCGGTAGGTACGCAACAATAAAAATAAAACAATATTTTTTAAAATCCAAGTTACACGTGATTAACGAACTAAATAATATGTACATTATTATGTATAATAATATCGTATGCAGCATTATTATTAATATTTATTAAGTTACAATAATGAGTGGCATGTATTCTACGAACAAGTGGTGTGATAGGTAGCAATTACAATGGAAAGGTATTGGGTATGAGTCATTTTGTAAATGGCAAAAGTGGTATAGTTGCATCAGAATAATTTCGGCACCTGTAGCGATTATTTTTAGTATTTCGTATAAAAATTGATTCATTGTATAATTTTGAACAATAAATAGAAATTATTACTTACATTAACTTTAAACAAATTGAGATGTTAGCATGATGGGTAAAGAGGTCAACAGATCTGGGAAGGTGGTTTATTTCTAATTCTAATATGAAAATACGTAATATACTTTACGTTGATCGAATGAGAAGGCTTAATCAGCCTTAACTAGAGCTCAGGAGCAGCCAAGCTGCCTACCTCTCATGTGTCGAATAAATCACCGACAACAATGAGCTAAGGAGTCTAGAGGATCAATATGATAACTAGATATCGAACGTGTCACATTGCCAAGCCAGATCACTGATAAGCACCCAGAATCAGAAACAAGGATGACCTCACATTTCATTTTAAGTGAGGCAAGGAATGATACCTTCCATGACGATGATGAATAACGCCAGTTGTCAGACGATTGACCATCTATAGGCACAGACCCTTTGCGGGCCGCGGCCTCAGGATGGTCGCGCGTCTCTGATGAGTCCCAGTAGGACGAAACAACGAAAGGATTGAGATGTTAACGGAAGAAGACAGGGCATACCGTTGTTAGCAGTGAGTCTAAAACCTCCGTAAACTGCCATTCCCCACTGACAAGGTGAGGGGACAGCGGGTAATAGACGAAGGGGTGCACAGCGTGCAAACCCCGGACGCTCGATGCCGTGGATAGCTACCAATAAACGAATCGTTTACCGATAGGTACGTCCATCGGGTTTGTGTTGGTACCATGGCTAGCCTGTCATTTAATTTGATGTTAACATTCCTTGCCTCACTTAAAATGAAATGTGAGGTCATCCTTGTTTCTGATTCTGGGTGCTTATCAGTGATCTGGCTTGGCAATGTGACACGTTCGATATCTAGTTATCATACTTTACGTTTTTTTGAGTGTCAAGGTAAAGTAAGTATTTATATTTTGTGTTCTGAAATGTATGTCTGATAATGGATTACGTGGGTCTCTGAGAAGGCTTAGTACGCCCAAGACCACCATATATAATATAAACTTTCAAGGATCTCATCAGAGTTTTGCTTAAGAGCCTTCCCGTGGCGTAGACAGAAAATATGGTCGAGGAGGGCTCAGTGGGCGCAAGTAAGTTATTTTTTTGTGGAAAGAGGGATAGTCGATACTACATGTATTTCATGATATCGTATCTTGTGAAAAAGGCGGAAAGCGAAAAATTTTCGGGGCTATGCCCAAAGTTCGTTTAAAATTTACCTAACTACTATTAAAATTCGAAAATTAAATTATTACCTCTTCCCCTCTGCAAGGTTGCCGTTCTGCCCTTCTTTCGAATTAGGCTTTTTTCCTCTTCGTTCGCTGCCAGGGCCATTCCCGAGGGGACCTCGGGACGTGGGTTCCGAACCACGATCCTCAGTCATGGGACACCCCCCAAGGGTTATTAACCCTTGGTTTATTGCCATTGCATGACCTACCGATTGGGGAGTGTGTACCTTCTTCCGCACCCCACGAGATGTCCGATCTCATCCGGCATGGTTACCGGCGTGAATCTCTGCAAGGTTGGATTCAATTTGTTTTTGCTAATGTCTAGTTTTACTTTTTTTATGATATTCCTAGCTGGCTCTTTATTAAAAAAAAAACATTTTTTATATTTGTGAAAAATATGAATATTGGTGTCAATCCAAAATTTTAACATAAGACGTATGTATTACTCTAAGCAGCGCTTTTCGGGCTCGGTTTTTCATGATTAAAAATAAAGTAAATATCGCTCACCACGCCAAAATTGATGATCCTTTCAGAAATCATATATTTTAGGAGCGTAGGTCTAAGAGCAGTTTTTGGTGCAAATGCTTAGGTTTTAAAATGTTCCTTCTTAAGTGTCGTTTTGTATATTCATAATAAAGCATGCTCGTTTCTTCCCGCACTATTTTTTTAATTATAAATTGTCACACTTCTTCCATAAAAAATGTTTTAATTAAGATTTTTCTCTTTAAAAATAAATTATAAATAGGTATATAAATTGTTTTGGTTTTTGTTGTGAAAATATTTTATTGAATGTGTTATATTTTTGTTGATTTAAAATAGCTCTAAAGAAGGGAAAATGGAACAGACAAGTATATAATAGAAAAATACTATAAAATATTATTCTTTTTACTAGTTTTCCTTTAAAATTGCATTATAAATCAATAACTAAAACGATATGCGTCCGAAACCTTAATCTCTATATAAAACAGGACTTTTAGTAGGAAAAGTTTAAAAACTAAACGTTTCCTACAAGACCTTTGTAATCTAAGCCAAGAATACATTATTTAAAGATTTAAATTAGGACTCCAAGCGTGAGACGAAAAATTAGGTTGCAATTAGAATTTAGACCAGAGCTCCTAGGCTCGAAGGGGAGGCTGCAGCCTGACAGCCCTCCCCCCCCCCCCCCCCCCCCCAAATACGCCACTGGAGCCTTCCATACCAGCTTGAAACGCGGCATCATTTCCTGGCTTGTTTAATTAAAAATTTATTACCACAATATTACTATGGGGTTACAAGAACTTCTAGTTTGGCGGATGATACCTTATTTTTGAGGTTTGGTTATTCCATAGACATAATTACCTATGTATCCAGGCAAGTGGCAATAATTTTTTTGGTACAGTAATCCTATTGGCACACACTTGCGTATGTCTCTTGACTATTTATTTATTATTCCTACGAAAATTAGTGACGTAAATAAGCTCATTATGTTCCCAGAGACAGCGAGTCGACTAGAAAAATTAACAGAGGAAGCCAAATGTATTTTTAAAACAATTAGAATGTGATAAAGTCATAGATAAAAATAAAATACATAAGTAGGTTCAATTACTATATGAAATATTATGTATAATATTTTTAAAATCTTGAAGATTGGGGAAGTACTTCTGTCAGTCATATTTAAAAAAAAATTTGTGCTTTAATGACTATTTCTAAAAAAAAATAATACTGAATTGTTCTATCAATGAGGACAAGAACTAAATAAAATACTGTTTTAAGTAGAACATTAGCATGTACTTACATTGTCAGATGTCAATTATAAAGCTAAAAATACTACAGGTTCATTTTTTAGATAAAGACATATATCCATTGTCTCATTGTTTTATTCTAAAATTGATAATTACGGCGAGTCTAATTTTGACCTGATTTTTTAAAGTATTATGTCTTAATACTTTTGATTAATTGCCGTTTAAGATGAGTCATTGTCTAAATTAATTCGTTGGTCAAAAAAAATTTAATTGAGCGTAACGTTTCGTTCTTTAAATTAAAATTGTCGGTTCATTAAAATTCGGATTTTAATGATAAAATGTGCTTCTGTCTTACCGACAGGACTTTTAAATCCCGGAGTTTTTTTTTATCTAAGATTTCGACAGTATAAAAAATATCAAAAACGGGAGCATTTTCATCCCTATTTAAGGAAAAAAGGGAAACGTTCCATTATTTATTGGTTAAATGATGTTTTCATTGCAACCATAGAAATAATGAGGGTAAACAGTTAAGTGGACGCTGCGATTACCTTTTTTAGTACTCCGTAACAGTGGCGGATCCAGCATTTTGCTGAGCGGGGGGGGGGGGGGGGGGGGACACACCTAAAAAAAAGAACTCTCAAAAGTGACTTCTAAAAAAATATTGACCCTTCTTATACGCCCTTCAGTTTTAAAGGCTCAAAGTAAACAAAACCAGTGGTGTAGCCAGAAAATATGCTCGGGAGGGGGGGGGGGTGCTCAGTGGGCGTAAGTAATTTTTTTTCTGGAGACAAGGACAGTCGGGACTACCACCTAATGAAGAAGGGGGAACGCACCACAGGCGAAAAATTTTCATTTAAAATTCACCTTACTACTATCACAATTCGAAAATCAAATTATTACCTCTCCCCCTCTGCATGGTTGGATTAAATTGCTCCCCACGCCAAAATTGATGATTTTTTTATAAATCATGTATTTTAGGAGCGTAGATCTAAGAGCAGTTATTGGTGCAAATGCTTAGGTTTTGAAATACTCGTTCTTAAGTGCCGTTTTGTATATTCATAATAAAGTATTCTCGTTTCTTCCCGCACTATTTTTATTATAAATTATCACACTTCTTCCATAAAACATGTTTCAATTAGAATTTTTACTTTAATTTTTCTCCTTAAAAATAAATACCTAATTGTTTTTTGTTTTTGTTGTAAATATATTTGATTGCATTTGGTTATATTGTTGTTGATTTAAAATAGCTCTAAAAAAGGGAAAACGGAACAGACAAGTATATAATAGAAAAATACTATAAACTAATATTATTACTCGTTTTCCTTTAAAATTGCATAATAAATCAATAACTAAAACGATATGCGTCCGAAATATTAATCTCTATATAAAACAGGATTTTTACAAGGAAAAGTTTAAAGACTAAACGTTCCCTACAAGACCTTTGTAATCTAAGCCATAAATACATTATTTCAAAATTTAAGTTAAGAGTCCAAGCGTGAGTGAGACGAAAAATAAGGTTGCAATTAGATTGTTGGACCCCGAACTCCTAGGCTCAGGGGGGGGGGGTGGGGGGGGGGGGTGCAGCCCGGCAGCCTCTTCCCCTTAAATTGTAAGGCTCAGGGGAAGGGGGGGGGGGCTAAAGCTCTTATCAAGGATCTTATCAGATTATAAGTAAAAATGACATTTCGTGAAAATTATCAGAAAATCGATTTCTTGTAAAAAACAGCGGTATTACCGATAAGACGCCCCCTCTATCGGTATATTACTGTTGGGATACTCATCCAATATCTTAAGAGTTCAAATTTTTTAAGGGGTAAACCACTTTCTAAAAGCGTATCCAGTTAAGATGGGTATCAAATGAAAGAACTACTCAAATGGTACCACATCCTATTGTCATACACCATTGTGTAGTTCTTAAAGAGTTTTTTTTTAAATTTTCTCCTTGATAACTGCCACCAATTCAAAAGATATCTTTAATATCGTTGCTACTGATTAATGGGTTGTTAATAATAGTTTAAAAAAGGAAGCTGTAACTCGAGATTAAACCTATTATCCTTTATGATATGAAATAAGCATAAACAGCAATGAAAATAAATCTACAAGGCTGAAAAAACATTCAAAAATAAAAATAATATCTGTTCGCAGGCACGTAGCTTAAACGAAATTACCAAAGTGGAACAAGTTTGTTTTTGTTTCGTTATCGAAAAAATATATAACACTTTGTGACGTCGACTGATTTTTGTTTAAATTTTATTCCTGTTTAGATTAGCTGTATAGATATATCCAGAACAATTAATTCGGATTAATTTAAGCCTTTGAACCAGTGGCGTAGATAGCTTTTCGTGAATGGGGTGGGGGGAGGGGGGATCCTCTGCGAACAAAGGTTATAAGTATATAAGTCTGAGCTTTTGTCTGAGCACCCAAATAAGGAAAGTTCGCAATGGCGGCTCGTCAGGTGAAGTAGGTGACCAAAAAAAAAAAAAAACAGGAGGAAAGTTTTGTAACAATATTAAATATTAATGTACCAATACAGCTACCATTTTAGCCCTTAAAAAATAATTATGTTCGAATTAATAATATTAATTTAATCCGAATGTAGCTATGCATAATAGGGCCACGGTTAACTCCGATGGACAATAATTATAAACACTCGTGTATTTTGACGCGCCCCAGCTGACCGTGTCCGTTAGCTCAAAGCAAGTGAAGACCCAACGCCCAATATGGCTTTGATATTCACCGTTGCTATGGTTACGTGACGTCAGTTACGCAAACAGCATGTAACAATTTGCATTATTATGTTGGGCAATTTAAAAATAGATCAATCGTATGCATCATTGTTTTAGCATTGGTTCGCCTAACCTTAAGGTATTTATTTTGAGGCTTACGGTTATAGATATCGTTTTTACATGATTTACTGTGTGATTAAAAAGTTTTGTTTTTATTTTTCAGTTAATTCATTAATGTACGTATCTACTTAGTTGTGTGTTTTAAAAATGAACCCAATTAATGACATAGTTTGTAATTTGTTAAAAACTCCATTCAGTCGTTGGACAGATGAGGATAAGAGATACGTTTTGTTACACGGGTTTTTTCTATACCTAGCTCTTCACCATTTTTTAAGACCGCGAGCCGCCACTGGAAGTTCGATCAACTTGCCAAGGGCGTAGACAAGGGGATACTGGGGGACAGTGCCCCTGTTCCTCCTCCCAGAGACAGTAATTTACATCGAAATAGTAAAGAGTATGGGAACCGTAATAGATAAGGTCAAATCGTACGAAAGAAGTGAAGTAGTCCTGAAAATTTTTTGAATCAAATTTATCCCCCCTTCCTAAAAAAGTGTTACTTACGTTCTTGTCAACTGCTGTCGCGTGCGGTAAAGTATCATTTATCGCACTTGTTTGGTAATAATAATTATGTTACGTATTTCCAATCATTAACGCGCACACCTTGAAATGTTGCGTTCTATAGAGTTTGATAGAAAAATAAATCAACAAAATACAATGGAGTTGTTAAGACTGTCCGTGTCAAATTGGTAATTCTGGTTTCTGGTGTAGATAATAATATCCAAACTATCCATTGTGTTGTTCAACGAAGGCCGAGATGACAGTTCTATAATATAATTTTTTTTTTTTTTTTTTATGATAAAACACCTGCACTGTAGGAAAAATCCTTTAAGGCGCTCTGGGAGCGGTGCGAGTGCGAAAAAAGCGATTAACGTTGGTCTTGAAACATTGAAGATTGTATTCATTGGGAAACACGACCTCAGGAAGATCATTCCACAAAGATGACGTTCTCCAGATGAAAGAATTCTTGAACAATGAAGTTCGAGGAGTACTAAGCTGAACAACATATGGATGAGCGGCAGTGGTTCGCCGTGTATTTCTGTTTTGAATTGCTCTAGGTGGAATCAAGTGGGCAATGTCAGTCGAACACCTGCCATGGAAATATCTGTAAAAGAGAGCCAAATCACCAACCTGTCTTCGATGCTCCAGGCTATCGAGGGTCTTGGTCAGCTCGGGGTCGCCGATCAGACGAACGGCTCTCCTTTGAATGGAATCCAGTAGCCGAAGGGTGTGCTTGGGTGCAGAGCTCCAGACATGAGAGCAATATTCTAATGATGGTCGAATCTGGGCTTTGTAGAGTGTCAAAAGTTGATGAGGTGTGTACAACCTTTTGGTGCGGAAAAGTACACCAAGTTTCTGTGCAGCTGCCTTGGCAATTGCGGCAACGTGATCATGCCAAGACATATTACCTCCCAGATTGACCCCCAGCAAATTATTGCTTTTATATTATTAAATGTAATTTATCTTTTTGCAATAATAATAGTAAAAATGAAAAAGCCAGTAGAACATTTTTTAAAATTTATTTAAAAATAAATGTTTTATAATTTAAAGGTACTATGATTTGTTTCTAGGAATCACACTTCTGCGGTTTTGGCTTATTTATAAAACAACACCAAATTATTAAATAATATTCAATATAACACTATTATCCCGTATCTTAATTTTTATGATGCAATAACACTTGTGTTTGCATATTTTATTTCACAATAAAGGCGATGATAAGAGGTGTAAAGCTAAAGAGTTAAAAATACTTCCTAAATAACTATAATAGGATTAAAGACAGACGTGTTTTTTTGGAACAATTTTGATACTAGATATAGGTATACAGGGTGTTAAGGAATTGATGCCTTATTTTTAAACCCGTAAATATTATTAAATGTCGCATTACTTATATATGTACATATAATAAACGATAAAATTCTTAATTAAACACAAAATACTTTATAACGTGTTATGAAGCAACTGGACAGTGCCAACCCGAACAAACCCGAAATTAGGTGACAATATTTTAAGGGGATAAAGTACATCCAAAAATAGGACTAAAATCCTCTACTAATATACCTTCAAAAACGCTTCGTTATGGGGCTAGAGCCCCCCGAATGGAAGCTATGATAAGCGGTTTTTTAACAATATCTCAGAAACTAATTGAAGTATCAAAACAAAGTTTGATACATGTTTTACCAATGATAAGGCGCAATAAACGGTTTGTTTAGCTTAGGTGTAGTTCTTCCAGTGGCGTCCCACTGGGTAGGTAGTGAGGAGAATATTGCCCTAACTTTTTTATTTGTAGGATTTTTTAACCCCAGGTGCAATTTTTAAAAGCACCAAAGTCTTCTATTGAAAAAAGATACTCTTGCTTCATTTCGGTGGGATTCACCATTTTTTAGTAAAATCGATTTAAAAATTTTCGGTTTTTTTTGCATATTGTCGCGTATCAAAATGATAGGCGACGGGAACGTGTAGCTTAGATGATTTGAAATTACGTTTTAATTTATTTAATTTGTTGTGCCCTATTTAGTTACTAAAACACCAAAGATTTTTAATAGTTTTATTTAAGCGAAGCAAAGCAAAGCAATTGACGATTAAATAATGAATAAAATAGAAGTCTTTAGAAATAAAAATAAGGTTCTTAAATTAGTAAATTTAGAGAGTTTTCTCTAAAGAAGAGTTGTTTCCTTAAAACTCACATACGAGGCTATTTGTTCTAAGTTTAAGAAAAACAACTTCCGCTTTAGAGTCAACTCAGGCCAAAATAGAAATAAACAATTTAACAATTTAAATAAACATTATCAAGATCACTTACTCACTGGCTGGAAACTGTTTTGATCTGAGATTATGTTTCTACATTTTTACTTGAAAGACCAAATGGACAGAGGTTACCCTTGCACTTGAAAATGTTAAACAACTCCACTGAGTAAGTGTCTGTTTGAGTTTTTATAATGTTTTGTAACCCTTACCAGATGGGAGAAGGGGTTCCTTTTTGTTATGTCAGCAATTTATTTAAAGTGGGGATTTCCCTGGATGGACTATTCAAAATGGAACCCTTTATCCCAACCAATTAAAACAATTATTCTTATTAACTTTCGTCTACAAACTCCTCCTACAAAACTAGGAATGTCCTTGTTCTACACACTATCTTTTCACTACACCTATTCTTATCAGCAGACTCAACACCTATTAAGAGTCTTAGCACCACAGCGAAGTATGAACCGATTAATTCATCCTTAAGGATACCAATCCATATCCGACATTATCTCAGCAAACACTTGATAATAAAACATGAAATTTATTAGAAGTTCTACTAGCGACAAGGCATATTTATTAAAGGATGTAACATTAAAATATTTTTCCAGTGGTGTCGCACGGGGTGAAGCCTAAAGTAAATATTACAATTTTTTTTTATTGGAGGGGCTTTCCTTTTATACCATTTTCAAATTCTCCGTGCCTCACAAAACATAACACGCAGGTCTAGATTTTACGTCCAATAAAATGGAAATCATTTCGAACATTTGCTTAAGAATTAGTTTCCCGTGTGGTTTTACAATTAAATTTGATTTGCAATTTGTTATTCTTTTTTGTTTTATTTTAAGTCTCTTATACAAATAAATATTTAAAAAACAAGGTCTAAAAATCTGTTGAAAACCTTATATTCTGTCAAATTACCATAATGGAAGGTTTTATTAACAAAATATTTAAAAATTTAAAAAAATTACATTAAAAGTATGAAAGCCCCTCAAATTAAAAAAAAAATTGTAATATTTACTTTAGGCTCCACCCCGTGCGACACCACTGGAAAAATATTTTAATGTTACATTCTTTAATAAATATGCCTTGTCGCTAGTAGAACTTGTAATAAATTTCATGTTTTAATATCAAGTGTTTGCTGAGATATGCACCTTAGCCTTTTCAACGGCTTGTTAAAAACCGAAAATTTTTAAATCGATTTTACCGAAAAATGGTGAATCCTACCGAAATGAAGCAAGAGTATCTTTTTTCAATAGAAGACTTTAGTGCTTTTAAAAATTGCACCTGGCGTTAAAAAATTCTACAAATAAAAAAGTTAGGGCAATATTCTCCTCACTAAGTACCCAGTGGGACGCCACTGTAAGAAATAAACAAACCGTTTATTGCGTCTTGTCATGGGTAAAATATGTATCAAATTTTGTTTTGATACTTCAATCAGTGTCTGAGATATTGTGAAAGAAGCGCTTATCATAGCTTCCATTCGGGGGGCTCTAGCCCCATAACGAAGCGTTTTTGAAGGTATATTAATAGAGGATTTTAGTCCTATTTTTGGATGTACTTTATCCCCTTAAAATATTGTCACCTAATTTCGGGACACCCTGTATATGCATGTAGACTAAACTCGTCTGTTCAGAATTTTTCAGTATTGTGTGAAATCGTAGAATTTTTTTTAAAAAAAGGGAAATGGTTTTTTTAAAGGTTGCAACACTGTGCAGCACTGACAGTATTAAATAAGAAATTTTGCCGCACAGATAACTGCAATTCTCGTTACTTAAATTCAAAAAAACAGGAAGATAGTTTATTTAAAACGAAGTGATTAGATTCATTATGTAAGTGTAAAAACATAACTAATCGTCATCAGTCCAGCGTAAAAAATATTCAAAAATTACGCTGTCGAAAATTTTCATGCCAATACAAATTATTTTTTATGTCGCCGAGGAAATTTTCTAACTGTAAATCTAGACAACAAATATTTTTGGGCGAATAGAGACAAAATAATGAAAATAAGTGATTTTAAAGTTCATAATTGCCAAATTTAAGGAAAAAATCAGTATTAATTGACCTTTCAAAAAAATCGTGATTTTTTGCAACTCTGCTTAAATATAAAGGAAACAGCAACTATCCATGTGAGAATAGAACAAAATAAAGGTTGTATCGTAAAAAATATTGAAAATTATTTTTTTAAGTGACTCTCACATTCTCCAATATCTCTCCAATTTAAAAGGTTAAAAATCCAATAATACACACGGCAAGGATTTTGGTCAAGAGAACGCAATATTTTTGGTTTAGCTGGTAACATTGGAGAATGATTTAGAAATATTTTTCGGACGCTTTTAAAATGAGGTAAATTTCACTCATAATTTGAAGAAATTCGGTGACCATTGAATCCAACATTTTTTTTTATACTTGCTCTTGCTGTGATGCACTTTCAAGTATAAGTATTATTAATATTAAGCCCTGCGATATAAACGTTTTATTACCCATGCCAATTGGCAATAAATAACTTTAAGATAAATAATATAGGTCTAAAAATAAAATCATATTAATTCCTAATAGCATTAAACAGTTAAAACATCAGTAGTTTCGTAACTACCAGATAACAGCAGAAAAACAACTTAAAATAGCCTTAGTTTTTATTGTAATTATTATCTTTGAGAGACAACAAAATTATTATTATATGCACAGTTTGTTAACTAGATAAATATATGGCTCATAAATAATACATAAATAAATGGTTATTTTTAGTTATATTATATGTTAAAAATGGTTTGTGGTGTGCCGAAAACTATCCGCCACCTGAAAAATACTTCTAAAGGACTTTTTACATTGGGTGCAATTGCAAGAAAAAATTGCCCGAAAGCATGCGCTTTGTCGAGGCTTTAAACAGCTGATGCAGGTTTTAAATGGGAAAACGTGCATCAGCTGATTAAAGCGTCGTCGAAGCGCATGCTTCCAGGCCATTTTTCTTGCAATTGCACCCAATGTAAAAAGGCCTTAAAGGACTTTTTACATTGGGTGCAATTGCAAAAAAAAATTGCCCGAAAGCATGCGCTTTGTCGAGGTTTTAAACAGCTGATGCAGGTTTTAAATGGGAAAACGTGCATCAGCTGATTAAAACGTCGTCGAAGCGCATGCTTCCAGGCCATTTTTCTTGCAATTGCACCCAATGTAAAAAGGCCTTAAAGGACTTTTTACATTGGGTGCAATTGCAAAAAAAAATTGCCCGAAAGCATGCGCTTTGTCGAGGTTTTAAACAGCTGATGCAGGTTTTAAATAGGAAAACGTGCATCAGCTGATTAAAACGTCGTCGAAGCGCATGCTTCCAGGCCATTTTTCTTGCAATTGCACCCAATGTAAAAAGGCCTTAAAGGACTTTTTACATTGGGTGCAATTGCAAAAAAAAATTGCCCGAAAGCATGCGCTTTGTCGAGGTTTTAAACAGCTGATGCAGGTTTTAAATGGGAAAACGTGCATCAGCTGATTAAAACGTCGTCGAAGCGCATGCTTCCAGGCCATTTTTCTTGCAATTGCACCCAATGTAAAATGGCTTTAAAAAAAATGTCTCGTTGAGTTTAAACTTCTCTCCTTCCCAAGTGTAACATCCATCTAGATGATAGAGCTGGGCAGTAATTGCCTTGAAAGTGCTTGAAAAAGTGCTTCAAGTACTTACAATAGTACTCAAGCACTTTTAAAATACAGTACTTGGTAATTGATAATTAAAACCCTTTATAAAGAGTGCTTGGTAATTAAATTTCGCATTTTCGCTTGAAAGCACTCAAAATTACTTCCTCGGTAATTGATAATTGCAAGCACTCTTCCCAAAGTGCTTGGTGCTTGATGCTGGCAATTACTTTTCCAAAAGGTTTTGTGCTCGAAGCACTTTTTTAAGTGCTTTGCCCAGCTCTGCTATATAAAAGCCAAACTTGGCCATTAAGGAAACATTTTAATAAAATCAATTAAAATGGAAACAAAATGAAAGTTCTTGTAGAAAAAGTTGACACTGCAAGGGTATTTTTATAAAATAATAATAGTTTTCTGGCCCAGCTAGAAGACCCTCCTTGCCCCCGCCTTCTCGCCTCTTTGCTTAAGAGCATCCGACTTTTAATTCTTAAATTTTTTTTCAAAGTTACCAGCTCCATGCGCAATTATATCTATGTATATTGAATTAAACCAAAAACATTGCGTTCTCTTGACCCGAATCCTGGCCATGTTTAATAATTGGAGTGTCAGAAAGTTAGTTTAAAACAAAACTATTTTCAATAGTTTTTACAGTACGATAAACTTTAGTAGTCATTATGTGTAGGTGTTTCATTGGTATTATTTCTTAGAATTTGTTTCCCAAAAAAATAAGTTTCCCACACCCATCTTTCCATTTATTGAAAGAAAAATCCATAATTAACTTCGTTTTTTTGTAAATCCGGCCAAGAAAACGGCAAATTTTAATGCGGTCGCATCCAGTGGCGGCTCGTCAGGTGATGTAGATAAAGGGGCTCTTCACCAAAAAAATAATAAAACTAGGAGGAAAGTTTTTTGAAAATATTAAATATTAATGTACCAATACAGATACCATATTAGCCCTTAAAAAATAATTATGTTGGAATTAATAGTATTAATTTAATCCGAATGAAGCTTTGCATAATAAGGCCACGGTTAACTCCGATGGAGAATAATTATAAACATACGTGCATTTTGGCACGCCCCAGCAGACCGTGTCCGGTAGCTTAAAGCGAGTTAAGACCCAACGCCCAACATGGCTTTGATATTCACCGTTGCTATGGTTTCGTGACGTCAGTCACTCAAACAGCATGTAACAATTTGCATTATGATGAAGGGCAATTTAAAAATAGATCAGTCGTATGCACTATTGTTTTAGCATTGGTTCGCCTAACCTTAAGGTATTTATTTTGAGGCGTTTTCACACGGCACCATATATCGAGCGCGACAAATGGTCGCAATATTGCTTTTACACCAAATTATGTGTTTTCTAATGAGCCATTTTCACACACAAGCGATATTAGAGAACACATAATTTGGTGTAAAGCAATATTGCGACCATTTATCGCGCGCGATATTATGGTGCCGTGTGAAAACGCTCTTACGGTTATAGATATCGTTTTTAAGTGATTTACTGTGTGGTAAAAAAGTTTTGTTTTTATTTTTCAGTTAATTCAGTAGTGTACGTACCGTAAAACGGGGCTATTTCGGCCAGATTTTACAGTTTTTTGCATTTTTTAAGGGTAAAAACTTTTGCGATGCAGTTAATATTTTTTATGTGGGCTACTACATCCTTACTAGAGTACTTTCTAAAAGAATAAGGTTTTTTTTGTTCTAACATATTTTTTTTTTATTGAAAAGTGTCCGAATTTACCCGACAAGGTGGGGCAAATTCGGACAGCCTTTTTAAACCGAAAAATATTGAAGTAAACATGGCTTAATAGTTACTTCGGACACTAATTTAAGTTTCAAAAATATATTAGGTGGGTAGGTACTAAAACAAGTTAGCATAAAAGCTAGAAATATTAAGAAAATGGCTTTTGTATTTACCATATGACTTAATATGATATTTATTTTTACAAAATGAACAATATTTTCCTAGAGAAATATTAACAACAAAACATGTAGGTAGGTGAACGGCAGTAGAGTTTTGGACTTGCATTGTCTTTATTTGTTTAGAATCACTACGTTTCAACTGGTAAGCATCTCCAGTCGTCTTCAGGTGAATACTGAATAAGTATGGTAACTACAGCTCTATTTATACTAGGCAGGTGCTGTGACGCATGACTAGTGGGTGGACTCCAGTATAAATAGAGCTGTAGTTACCATACTTATTCAGTATTCACCTGAAGACGACTGGAGATGCTTACCAGTTGAAACGTAGTGATTCTAAACAAATAAAGACAATGCAAGTCCAAAACTCTACTGCCGTTCAAGAAACGTCATTGTCTCCAACCTTTAAACAGACATGTAGGTAGGTGTTCTCAAAAACAATAAAAAAAAAACTCTTAAAACAAATTAAAACAATCAACTTATTATTCTAGATGAATATTTGGCATGTCATGAAACCTAAATCGTTCTCTTCTTAAAGGCTTTGGTTCGAGGGTCACTAAAATATCTATTTATGGTGGATTTGGGAATCTTATAAAATTCCGATGCGCCTCTTAGTGACATTGCTTTTCGCCGAACCGCTCCAGCAGCCATCGCTAACTTATCGTCACCATAATTTCTATAGGGGCGACTCCTCAACTGCCTTCTGTATGTTCGAACCATGTCCGAAGTTGTCCCTCAAAATTGTTTTTTTTGCTTAAACCCCTCTAAAAAAACAAACATAGCAGCTATAAATCTCAAATTTTTTCAGATTGTCAACAACATATAAGACTACTAAAAGTTAAAATAAAGTTATCCTCTATCATAACTCGTTTGGGTTGTGCGCCAGTTACTTTTACCACTTTTGAAAAAGTTCCAAAAATGGCTTCATAATAAAAAAAGACGTGGAGACGAGACACTTACCTTTAAACGCTTCTATGAGTCGGAACATACAGAGGCAACTATTAAGGCACATTTTTAAAGAGAAACAGCTCGCTTGCATTCTCTGTCTCCCCACCACTTATTATTTTACCCTTGAATATCGCGATGTCCGAAGATACCCGCAGAGTCCAAAGTAGCCCCGTTTTATGGTACCTCCTTAGTTGTGTGTTTTAAAAATGAACCCAACTAATGACATAGTTTGTAATTTGTTGAAAACTCCATTTAGTCGTTGGACAGATGAGGATAAGAGAGACGTTTTGTTTCACGGATTTTTAGTCAATGTTTGCTTAAGTACCCGCACTATACCTAGCTCTTCACTATTTCTTAAGACCGCGAGCCGCCACTGGTCGCATCCATTTAACCTCAAATTTGTTATTCTTAGATAATACCTTCTATTCGCTCGTAAAAATCAATTATTTTTAAAAGAGCGTGCACAATTCTCCTGTGTAAAGTTGTAAAAGTGGCAAACCTAGATTTCTCGTCTCGTGCACGACCCTGTATATGCCCATAAATTACAAAAACAGATCTGATACTAAAACAATAAGAACATAAACCGGTTCCACCGTAGCCACTGGAGTTACTCTAAAGAAGTAAACCGATAACCAAAACAGTAGCGTAGTCCTGAAATTTAATTTTTTTTTTATTTAAAATTTTTTTTTAGGTTTTCTTATATTTGCTTCCTCTTATTATAATATATGAAATAAAATAAATCTATCAAATAAATAATTTGTGCAATGAACTTTTATTAAATTGAAAATACCTTTAATGTAAGTACGTACCTACGTAACGTTTTTTCAGATTCAATTTTTATTTTCTTAATTTGAAGAAATTGATGTTTGTAAAAATGGAACATAATTATTGACCATGCGAAATTTAATCTATATACAGGGTGAGTCAACGATAGAGTAAGTTCATTTTCGCCCTTATCTTAAGAACTAGATAAATATTAGAAATAAAAAAGTCGTAGAGACCAGTGGCCCAAAAAAACGTAGAGAATATAACTTGGGTTTTTTAAATGGAACACCCTATATATTGTATTATTTTCTGATTCCCCAGACTTTGCCGGGCTGTAACATTGGAACGGTTCATCTTAGAGAAAAATGGCCTTCCTATCTAAGTTTTTTGTTCTCTCTCTGAAAGCTTTCGGTTTAAATTTAAATTTATAATTTTTTTAACTTTTATTATATTATATATTTAAACATTGCGTAGAATTTCCTATGTCCCACCCAACGATGCAACACACGATATATTATTAATATTTAGGGAATATTTAGTAAATAATAAATGGTTTTTCTTTTAATTCTATTGACTACGCCCCTGCTTGCAACCTTCTTTTGGTTCTGTGATTTAAACAGCCTCGAGGCATTCTGCTCTTGCTCCATGGTGATTATTTTTCAACGAGATGAAGTACCACTTGCTGAGATGCTGTGTTGCCGGCTTTTTACACCGTTGCCATGTGAGTACCATACTACATTACCCAGTTTAAATATGTTTTTATTGAGGTAAGCATTGAACATGGTCAAAGTTGAAATGCCATATATACTATTATTGTGACCTATTCTATACAAAATATAAATGTTTTATGGATCTAGAGGTAAAGTAAGCAGAACAAATATAACATTATTGTTAACAGTTTCGTCTTTTGTATAGAAACTTCAGCAAGAAATTCCGCCTTTTTGTGAACAAGAAACGATAGATTGTTGTTTGTTCTGGATTACTGATGGCCACTTGTTCTTTCGAACATTCACCCAGCTTGCTCTTAGACCTACAGCTTAACATGGATTCCGAACTACGATCCTCAGTCATGCGACACCCCCCAAGGACTATCAATCCTCGGGTTATTGCCGTTACATGACCTACCGATTGGGGAGTGTGTAGCTTCTTCCGCACCCCACGATATGTCCAATCTCATTCGGCCTGGTTACCGCCGTGAATGGGGTGCGTTGGAAGATAATACATTTTACACTCTTCAATGCATTCTTAAACCTGCTAAATTTCGGACATACTTTTTTTATTGTGCGTATGCCCACTCCGAGGATCGAACCCGGACCGCCACGATCGAATGCTGGTAACTCACCTCTGAGCCCCTGCCGTGGTCATAGATTGTTGGATATTTATATTTTCCTACGACCACCTATAAAAAAGAGAAAAAAAGCACGGTTAACCTCAAAAGCGCCGATTATCACACGCGTGTTTAGAAAATATTTCAACTCTAGAGTGGTAATACAAGGCACACCATTTATTTTAAACATATGATGTCAATTTGACAGACCACCCCTATTTATTAAAAAGAACAAATTTTAGAAATCAGTAATTGTAAAGTATTTTAACTTATTTTTCATGTATTTGTCGAGTGATTTAGAATTAGAGTGTGAAAATACGCCATGTGAAATTATAAAAAAAGTTAATAAAAGAAAAAACAAGTCGCGCTGAAGAAAATGTCATATATTTAAACAACAAATGTTAACTGGTAGCCATGGACGCCATAGCGTAGACACTAAAGCTCTTGTCTACAGAACGGGAGGTCACAGGTTCAAATCCCATCAGGAGTATTTGACTTTTTTTATAAAAACATTAAATAATTTATAGAATTATTATTTTGAATTGAAATCTTCCTTGTTGGGTGGATTTTTTAAATTTTGATTTAATGTATATTTCCTTGAAATTTAAAATTTTTCATTCTGGTTAATCTAGAAGTCAATCCAGGATTAGTTCTTTCTATGATATATAAAATATGAAAAAATGAAAATGTTAAACTACAAATAAAGGAAAAGCCTATTGACAAACTATATGAAACCAGATATTAAGTGGAACATAATCCTAAGTATGCTAATTTCAACACTAGTGTTGATATTTTTTTTCAACACTAGTGTTGAAATATTTTTTTCACAAATCAAAGGCTTTTTAATAATTCTTTGTGGTCGTAGGAAAAATAGTGTACATTACTCGTGTGAAAGTGATTATTCTAAAACTCGGAGAATTTTCGCACTCGGCTGACGCCTCGTGCTAAATATCTCCTCATTTGAAAAGTATCACTTTCATCACTTGTTATGTAATATACTATTTTTACAGCTGTCAAATAAAGTAATGATTTCGTAATTTATAATTAATATAAAAAGAAGACTTTGCGGTTACCTTATACACCGACACTCATATTTACTTTACATAACCTTACAATATTCACCAAAAAAAAAAGATGGATCGCCTTTTCTAACAAATACATTTTATTCTCACACATTTTTAAAGCTCCAAAGGCCAAAACGTCCTTAGGGCGTTGGGAAATAACCAAAGTCTCTTGAAAAATACCCATGTGTTGGCTCTGAAGAAATGTGTCATTTTTTATTTGATTTCTTAAGCGTAAAAACTGAAACGGACCCTTATTGCTCCGTTCGAAAAATGTATTATGTTAAGAAGGGTAGCTCAGTGGCGTATCATCGTTAAAATTATTTATCTACTTTCATTTAGTAATATGAATTTTACAGTTCTGTAAATCGTTTTGTAAGGGCATCTATTACAGCACTAGTACTGTAACAGATGCCTTTACAGCACTAGTGCTGTAATGGAAAAAACGGTTTTATTAAAATGTTGCTGTTAAATAAAACCACACTTTTTAGAAGAATGATTTATTTTCTTGACTGAAATCATAGTTCTCAACATTGATTAGTGAGTCCATAGTGTAGATGGTTTCTGGGAGCATTGCTTTACGGAAAAATAACCCAAAAGGATTTTTTGTCAGACATCTCCTTTATTTTGTTAGCTTTGCGCCAATCTTCAAACTTCTGATACTCCAACTCATACCGCGCCTTGGATTTTGTCGGAAGTAAACTTGAGATCGCTTCGTTTGCCGCTGCTTCTATATCAGAGGGTAAACTTCCATCAGAATCGCTCATTTTGAAAAACGCTTTTTATATTTTTGAATTTGTTTGACAAAGTTTCGACAGTAACCATGCGAAACAGTAACTATGCGAAAGGTAACATAAAAAACTTGATTAGTAAACCTAATAGCAGGTGCATTTTTATTTAAAAAAATGCCTTTTACCAAATATTTTTATTCATAGATGAAAGTAGATAAAATTTTGTACAATATTCTTGTTGTAAATTCATATTACTACACTCGATGTTTTATTAAACTCGGCTGACGCCTAGTTTGACAACTTTAACATCTCGTGTTGTAATATGAATCTTTACAACACTTGTATCGTAAATAACTATTCCAATACCATAAATTTAAAAAAAATGTACAGTAATGTAACTTAAATTACAAAAAAACTAAGCAAGATTTTAAATTTCCGTTTGACTGATGACAAGGTGGTATCTATGTGAGTGTGAGAAAGTTATCTTCAAGCTGAAAAAAAAATTGAGAAAAAAAATATAAGCCAATGAAACCCATAAAAAAAATTACTAAAGTTCATAGTATTGTAAAAATAGTGGTGATAATATTTTTTTAATAAAAATTACTTTCTCACATTCTACAACATCTGTAGTCCAAATTTAAAAAGTTTTAAAAAATTCCTACGCGTTTCGGTTGTAAACCATCATCAGTACCTACTAACAGGTTAAAAATGTAGTCTCCTAGACAATTAAGACGCATCACAGGAACAGGTCAACACAAAACCATCACTAAATTAAAAATTTTATATAAATAAACATTAAGGGGGATTTCTACTGTGATGGTTTCAAAAAATCGAAATTTTTTTTCGACTCTCTATAGCCTCTAGAATAACCGTGTGTACCTAAACGTTTTTACCAAATCTACTC
Organism: Polydrusus cervinus; assembly: GCA_935413205.1. Taxonomy (NCBI): domain Eukaryota; kingdom Metazoa; phylum Arthropoda; class Insecta; order Coleoptera; family Curculionidae; genus Polydrusus; species Polydrusus cervinus. Next base: position 60,520,991 of record OW284515.1, read on the forward strand.
CAAAAAAAAGTTACACCTAATTTTATGATTGCCGGTCAGTTCTCACCATTAGCCGCTTTTGAGTTAGGCACACACTGCATATGTAATCAATCTGAAAAACGGGTATCTGAGGGCGCTAAAAAGGCCAGGCTCGCAAAGAGGCAGGAAGAACCAGCTTATTTGTCGTTTTTCGAGGAAAAGGAGGGTGTAAGTGACAGTGAGACTATTTTGTTGTGAGCCATCGTTGAAACTTTGAAGTTGTTTTTCTAGAAACTTGCGCGCTGGCGGAAAGTACTTCGGTATGTTCAAATTATCAGAATTTAATGATTTTGGTCTTAAAATGCTCAGAATATAAGTGGTTATAGCCCCCTCTAGAATCAAGTATTTTGCGATATTACAGAAAATGTTACGGCCCTTAAAATACAAAAAAATGGTAAGTTTTCAAAAAAAAATTTAAATTTCGCGCCATTTTAACAGTTACTCGAGTTTTGACTTGATTCTAGTGGGGGCTATAAGTACATGCTTACAATTGAAGAATCTGGGTCAATTTTATTTTTGTCATGAATAGAAAAATTTATTTGAATTCCGCCAGCAAGTTACGTTTTTTTTTGAGGGGGTAACTTCAGCACCCTGTAGCACCCTCAAGTTTTTTATTTTTTGTGGGTTGAAAATTTTTTTTTGGTACATCTTTAATAAAAAGAATTGAAAACTTGTTTTTCTGCATTTGTCTTATTATCCCCAGAAAAAAATCGTAAAGAAACGATGAAAATAGGACCATCACTGTAGAAATCCCCCTTAACTAAATATATGACAACTTAGCACGAGGTAACAGAGTTAACACACTGTTGCATTTAATTTAAAAATTATGTTTTCAAAGTGGTACATTTGGTAAAATTGAATGAAAATGAAAAATATCTAATTTAAAAGTGTCGTCAAAACTTTGGAACGTAACGCCCCTGGCCAAACGTTAAAGTTTCTTGTTTCTTTGTCATGGCCCTTCTGGCCTCCCCAAGACACACCTCTAAAGATATGTTAATAGGCGCTTTGTGTACACCACAAACAAGGGAATATATATGTCAATCAATTTTTTATGTTCTTAAAATAAAAATACCTGCTTTAATGTCACCATTATCTTTTGTACAAGGAAAGATGAGCGTCCGAAAATGTTTCTAGGGGAGGAGTAAGTGACTTAAAATAAACGTCGTCGCTACCAAGCATGTAGATACCACATATTTATAACCAATATATTGCTAATGGCATAAACAAGACTTGTTATCCTGATGAAGGATTAAACCGGGTTATAGAATTTGCGAATTTCACTTAATGTTGTGGATCATGTCAGTGGCGTAGCAAAAAAATATGCTCGTTGGGGGGGGGGGGGGGGGGGGCTCAGTGGGTGTAAGTAGGACATTTTTTTATGAAAAAAGGGACAGTCAAGATTACATGTATTTCATGATATTGTACATAGTGAAGAAGGCGGAAAAGCGTTGCAGGCGAAAAATTTTCGGGGCCACGCCCAAAGTTTGTTTAAAATTTACCTAACTACTATCAAATTTCGAAAATTAAATTATTACCTAAGAGAGGGAGCTCGTTGCATTTGTTTTCATAAATGTTTTTTTTTTACTTTTTTTTTATATTCCTAGCTGGCTCTTTATTAAAAAAAAAAACATTTTTTATATTTGTGAAAAATATGAATATTGGTGTCAATAAAAAATTTAACCATAAGACGTATGTATGACTCTAACCAGCGTTTTTCGGACTCGGTTTTTTATGATTAAAAATAAAGTAAATATCGCTCACCACGCCAAAATTGATGATTTTTCAGAAATCATGTTTTTTTGGAGCATAGATCTAAGAGCAGTTTTTGGTGTGAATGCTTAGGTTTTGAATACTCCTTCTTAAGTGCCGTTTTGTATATTCATAATAAGGCATTCTCGTTTCTTCCCGCACTATTTTTTTTTATTATAAATTATCACACTTCTTCCATAAAAAATGTTTGAATTAAAATTTTTACTTTAATTTTTCTCTTTAAAAATAAATACTTAATTGTTTTTTGGTTTTGTTGTAAAGATATTTTATTGCATTGGGTTATATTATTGTTGATTTAAAATAGCTCTAAAAAAGGGAGAACGGAACAAACAAGTATATAATAGAAAAATACTATAAAAAAATATTATTCTTTTTACTCGTTTTCCTATAAAATTGCATCATAAATCAATAATTAAAACGATATGCATCCGATACCTTAATCTTTATAAAACAGGACTTTTAGAAGGAAAAGTTTAAAGGAAAAGTTTAAAAACTAAACTTTTCCTACAAGACCTTTGTAATCTAAGCCAAAAATACATGATTTAAAAAGTTAAATTTGTCCAAGCGTGAGACGAAAATTGAGGTTGCAATTAGACTTTTAGACCCGAGACCCTAGGCTTGAATGGGAGAGGGGGGGGGGGGCTACAGCCCCCCTCCCCTAAATACCCCACTGCGGATGTTTGTACGTTGCGAAATTCGCGATATTAAATTAAAAATAAATATTTTAACCGCAAATTTGGAGGAATATTCAAAAAAAATTCTTCCAGTTCTGAAAAATTCAAAAAACTCCAAAAAAAAAAACAGAAAAAATGTTCATTCTTATAAATAACCCAACAGTTTGATTCTTCCATCTATTTCCTCGCCTCTTCGTGTCATTTTACATTCAATATGAAATAACATATTCAGATTCCATTTGAAAATGTAATAAATATTGCCCTTAACTTGCCCCGGTTTCAATACACAAATACCTATCAATATCAATTGAGAGCGCTCAAAATAGACCCGTTCATTTAGAAAAAATTGTTCCCCCAATGCTCTTCAATGAGCTCAGATCGTGTGCCTAGCAACACGCGTTTCTATGAGACCCTGACCAATGAATTTCGTAATCAGTATGCGATGAAAATATCTATTTTATTTGGTTGGTATCCCGTGTATCCCTGTTCGAAATAGGGGATGTCAATTGATGGAATAATCGACTGTGAATAGCGGTAGAGTGGTAGAAGGTCTTGTAGGTAACAATAAATGAATTAGTATATTACATAACAAGTGATGAATGAAAGTGATACTTTTTAAATGAGGAGATATTTAGCACGAAATTCTCCGAGTTTTAGAATAATCACTTTTACACGGGTAATGTACACTATTTTTTCTACGACCACAAAGAATTATTAAAAAAGCCTTTGATTTGTGAAAAAAATATTTCAACATTAGTGTTGAAATTAGTATACTTAGGATTATGTTCCACTTAATATCTGGTTTTATAGTTTGTCAATAGGCTTTTCCATTATTTGTAGTTTAACTTTTTCATATTTTATATATCATAGGAAGAACTAATTCTGGATTGACTTCTAGATTAACCAGAATGAAAGATTTTAAATTTAATTAAGGAAATATGCATTAAACATAAATTTAAAAAATCCACCCAACAAGGAAGAATTCAATTCAAAATAATTCTATAAGTTATTTAATGTTTTTATAAAAAAAAATTCAAATACTCCTGATGGGGTTTGAACCTGTAACGTTGCGATCTGTAGGGTAGAGCTCTATTCTCTACTACGCTATGAATGATACTTGCCGCTGAATATGCAACAGGTTAATAAAAAATTGTTTGTGTGGATTCCGAGAAAATCACGTTTAAAAAAATATCGCTATTGTCTTTATAGAACCTCAGTTATCTACGGAAAATGTGACTAATGGTAAGCGCTTTTCACTGGTAAATTCTGTAATACGTTTGGGAGGTTAAGCCCTTACAGGGGACGAAAAATGTATACAAAACTCATTGTGTGTAAAATTGAAGGACTCTAGATGTTTTGCCCTTAACGTGCTCTCGACACAAAACGTTTACGCCAGAATGGCCACGTTATCATCACGTGACCTCTTTTATGCATTTTCGCATTTTATGCACCCCCTGACTGGATGACATCCGCGGTTTTTGATCTACTGCATGGAAACAGGCTGCAATAAGGGTGGTCGTTCGGTTGTCAAAGCTACCAGTGTGTGAACGGTGTTAAAATATTTTTAATATCGCACGTTTTTTTAAAACAATAGTACATTGTATACCTAGTAGGAAAAGCTGAACATTCCTGGACGACCGTAAAGATTGTATGTCAAGGCGCAAACCGAGACTGACAATACGGAGTCCGGGAATGTGGCTTTTTCTACGAGGTACACATACTATATTTCAATTATCATAAATTATAAAAAATTAAAAATGTTTTTTCCTGTCCAACCCTGTATAGTTCTCGCAAATCTGATATTCGTAATTGTAGTTTCAGAACAAGCAAAATTGATTTAATAAATCAACAAATTAAAAATTAGAATTAAAAAAAAATCAGAAAAACCAATGTTGTTTCTGACGAACCCTGTAAAGTAATCGCCAATCTGATATTCGAAATTGTAGTTTCAGCACAAGCAAGACGTTTTTATAAAAAATGACTTTTTCTTCTATACCTACTAATAAAAAGTTTATCCTCTTCCAAACTCTATCCGTGGACACACTGTATGTTCTAAGTGATATTTCTTTGTGACATGAAGCATATTTTCACCTAAACTTTAAATTTCACACGAACCTCGTATAAAAGTTACCGTAACAGTAGGTATTCATTCATATATTATATAAAAAATACAAAAAGAATTGAAAATAAGTCTTTTATCACGCGTTCTACACGCAGGGCAAAAAAAAGCAATTTCATGTTCGCGTACTTTATTTCCCAAACGCCATATCCAGAATATTTTACAGTCCCGGTGCGTCCGGCAATTTTATCTGCATTTAAATAATGGTATTTTAGGTCCCGTATTAGATAATACAGATGTGTCAAATAAAGAATTGTTGTTACCCCTTTTCGAACGCTGATTATTTTTACGAGGCGTGACTTTTTCGGACGGAAATATTTCTGTAATGGCTCCGTTTTTAATTTGGTTATCGGCTAGTCCTTGTCAATCGAATAGAGTCCTGGTCAATCGAATAGAGTCCTTATCAATCGAATGGATCCATGGTAATAAAACTAAAAAGGAGGTTAGCAAATGGATACTACAACTTTGAAAAACTATAGTAATAAAACGGGAAATTCCGTACAGTTCGTCTCAATTTCGGTGTCGGCCATAGACGCAGGTAAATTTTGTGCATTAATTTATTTATGATAACTAACCAAAAAAAAATGAAGACAATTTTATAAAGAAGGAACTATTAGCTATAGCAAATTTACACAAATATCGTTTAATGAAATATGCCGTGGAAGATATAGCTGAAAAACATAGTGTAACTGTGCTGCGCAGACCGTCATATCATTGCGAACTAAATCCTATAGAACTTATATGGGCGCAAGTGAAAGGATTTGTAGCAAGAAACAACAGCACATTCAAAATAAAAGACGTTAAGCTGCTGTTTAATCAAGCCGTTATGGAAATGACACCAGAGAACTGGCGAAATGCAGTCCATCATGTCATTAAAGAAGAAGAGAAAATGTTGGATCTTGACCACCTCGTAGATCGGACTGTCAACCCGTTAATTATAAGAAGAAGATACACACTTCCCAATCGGTAGGTCAAGAAATGGCAATAAATTAAGGGTTGATAGCCCTTGGGGGGTGTCGCATGACCGAGGATCGTGGTTCGGAACCCACGTTAAGCCGTAGGTCCCCTCGGGAATAGCCCTGGCAGCGAATGAAGAGGAAAAAAGCCAAAAAAGCAAGCAAGCAACGTCAAGAGGAGATGACGAAGAATATTAAGATTTTTTATAATTTAATTTCTGTAAAATGTATTTTTTGTATTTTGTATTTTTTTATAATGTTTAATAAAAATAAGTATACCTAATACTATTACATCATTACACATCATTTTCTGTGTTTGAGAATGGATTACGATAGGCAAAACCCATAAATTGACACAAACTCGGGTGGTAACCTGCACTTGATGAAAAGAAATAAAATTGTAATGAAATCAATGCCAAATTATGAAAGTGGCTTAAATATTCGTAGGGTCAATCTGTAGTTCCTTTGCATACCTAAATGAGCTTTTATTACTCCACACCTTTCTGAAATAGACTATAATAATTAAGTTTTTCTTCCTTGTACTTAGCACTGTCTCTAATCAGGCAATTATCATATAGTCAGTGTTATCTTTTGCCATTTATAATTCTTTTATTGTCATTCGACATGTTTCTAATGGAAAAAGGCTAACGTCTTTGACTTTCAAACGATTTCTAAGAAAAAATTTAGAATTTCAAATTATAAGGTGATCGCATCCCATATATTATTAAAATTTTCTTTCAGGAATCTGAGGTGAGTGACAGGCATCAATGTCAAAAGGGAGTTTTCTCAGCGTTAATTTAAAAAGTCGAGAGTACTATTTTCTTTGGGCTTTTAAGTCTTCTCTAATTGGTACTTGTGTTACAAAAAAAAAATTAAAATTTTTATAGTTAGAACGGTTTCGGGACCGATATATTGACATTTTTAATAACTTGGATTAGATAGCGACATGACAGGGGGATTTTTTTTTTAAATTTTTGGGGATAAGATGGAATAAGTATTTAAAATAATCCTGTCATCATAAACCTGAAGTGTGTCTTAACCAATTTTTTGATATTGCTTTTTTTATATTAAAGAAACGATTTTCTTTTAAAATATTTATTATATCTAATATAATTATACAAAATAAAATTGTTGGGTTAGGCATTTTGTTAAATACCATTTGACATTAATGATATTATTAGTTTTTTTTCCGAGGGCCCGTCCGTGCGCCGGATGCACTTAGGCCATGTTTGGCCCATTATGATCACCTTGTTTGGTTGTTACACCCACTTCGTGATCCCAGTTCCTTGCACTAATTTGTGTAGGTCAACTGGGGAGAGGGTAAGGATATCCTGTTTTGGTGCCCCGGTTGCCTCTTCCGATCTAGTGAGTCGCAATGGCAAACTATGTGCTGTACAGTTTCCCTGTCTTGTCCGCATAATCTGTAGTCAAGGTCTCCATTGTACAGTTGTATTCTGGTATCGTCTTCGATATCGCCACTAGAAAAAATAAAATAATTACATTTTTTGAAAAAAAAAATGATACAGTTTATATAGAATTTTATAAGGAACACAAAAATGGCCAAATAAATAGGGGTTGCCATTTAAAATTTTAGGGGTAGGTGCCCTGGGGGTTAGGGGGTTGAAAGTAACACGACAACAAATGTCTTAGAAAATGTCCCCCTCGATATATCAATTGACGTGTTTCGCCAAATTTTCATACTATCATTGGTAGAGGCAATATTAAATGCTGTTCGTTTTCAAATTGTCACCCTGTGTATGGATCCGCTTATTATCCTCCTATTATTTTCGTACGCATATTACAATATGGCGGAGATTTCTGCTTGGAACACTGTGGGAGATCATTAAGAGAAAAACGCATTTTTCTAATGATATTATGCCAAAATAGGTACCGCATGTAACGTTTGTCATTTAAAATCATAGATTTTTTTTAAAGGCAAAACTGTGCCAGGCGTCAATCTGCCTTGAGATTTTAGCGTTTATCATCGCAAAAACTAACGATATATAAAGTCAATGTTCCGAAGTTTTCCAAGATTCCAAAAGGACATAGATACTTAAATGTATTTCAGAGATCCTTTTTTGCAATTTTAATCCGCCACATCAGTATTGAAATAAACATAATGTAAAAAAATGTACATTTTTTTAAAACAGGTAGTAACTTCATCACGTGAACATTAGCGGTATATCACGTGCGATTTGCCGGTATTTGTGTATCGAAAATAATTAAAAGATTTAAAAAATACGCGAAAAATTAAAAATAATAACTCCATGTATTCACCTGACGACGACTGAAGATACTTACCAGTTGAAACGTTGTGATTTAAAACAAATAATGTCAATGAAAGTTTAAAACTCTTTTATAATTTAACTCCATGTTTGTTTTGCTGTGTGCTTTTTGAGACGTATGATCGTAATCAAACCTACATAACACAGTTTAATCAAATCAACCAATCATTCTCCTTTGACCATAATGTCCATCGTCCACCTCCGTCGTGTTGTGGAGGACTTGCCCTTCTTTGGAGATCTGTAAAAATAAAAATTAAAAAAAAAATATTTACATATAATATCTACTAGCTTTTTCAATGTATATTTTGACAAATAAAATGTGAATCATAAACGAATAAATTATATAAAAAATAGTGTCCAATAGAAAAGTGGTATCTAAGTGGATGGTGGAACGTTATTTTTATGCAGAAAAAAAATGTGAAGAAAAATATATAAGCCAAGGTAAACCTTAAAAATAATTACTAAATTTCATTGTATTATAGAAAATGTTGGAAATTATTTTTAATAAAAATAATTTTCCGAAAATCGATTGGAAATATTGACATTTTTGATAACATTTCCAAAAGAAAAAGTCAATATTTCCTTACACTTAGTCGTTGCTAGGCAACGGAAAATAACTGTTAGGAAATATTCATTATTGTACTGTAAGGAAATATTATTTCTGTATGGCTACTTGTAAACTAAAATGTGTTAAGCTTGGCAATTCAATATTACTGCGTTTCCATAGTTACAACAGAAATATTTAATGGCATCATTTATTTGTGAACAAAGTTAATAATATTTATTTCAAAATTTTAACAAGTTGATTGTAATAAGTTATGTCCTTTTAATAATTTTCGATTTACGGAAAAATAATATGTATACCTCGTAGAAAAAGCCACATTCCCGGACTTCGTATTGTCAGTCTCGGCTTGCGCCTCGACATACAATCTTTAAGGCCTTTTTACATTGGGTGCAATTGCAAGAAAAATGGCCTGGAAGCATGAGCTTCGACGACGTTTTAATCAGCTGATGCACGTTTTTCCATTCAAAACCTGCATCAGCTGTTTAAAACGTCGACAAAGCGCATGCTTTCAGGCAATTTCTTCTTGCAATTGCACCCAATGTAAAAAGGCCTTTACGGTCGTCCAGGAATGTTCAGCTTTTCCTACTAGGTATACAATGTACTATTTCTGACATTCTCCAAATTTAAAAAGTTTTTAAAGTCCATTAATAAACATGGCTAGGATTCGGGCAAGAGAACGTAATGTTCTGGGTCTAATTTAACGAATTAGATATTATTTCTCATAAAGCTGATAACGTTTAAAAAAGTCCTTTAGCGTTTTTCGCAAAAAACCTGCATTTAATGGGGTATGACAAATCCCAATCATCAAATCCTAAACCAATAAAATGATTCATAAATATCGAATGATTGTTAAATCCGGTATAAGTTTACACAATTTCTAGAACAATTTTATCAGTCAGCCTTAAATGTTGCTTTTTCTGATGAAATCGGGGAAACTGTTGTACTTACGTGGTCCTACCACAATTTTACTCTGATTATTGCAAACATTCCAATAACATAAATGTTCATAATGCCATTCCATAAATACAATGTAAGTTGATAAGCTCTTATAGAGTGTCCCAAGTAAGGAAGCATTTTATACCATATTTACAATTTCGAAATTTATCTGTTTTTTGTTTTCCTCCTCATATAAATTAGCAAATGACCATAATATTAAGTGGACCCGCCCACTCAAAAATTTGCCGTGTTAAATTGCGGTTCTTCTTCGCCCAAATTATAAAAAAACTAAGCAACCAATGGAATAATGGAAAGATGGTATTTATGTGGGTGTGGGAAAACTATTTATATTTAGAAAAAATCAAGGAAAAGGATATAAGCCAATAAACACCATAAAAATAATTACTAAAGTTCATGCATTACGTAAATTATTTTTTCCTACGACCACCTACGAAAATGAGAAAAAAAGCACAGGTAATTTGGCTAGAAAGCGCCGTATATCACACGCGTGTTGAAAAAAAATATTTCAACACTAGTGTTGGCACACTATTTAATTTAAACATATTTTTTAAATTTATGTTTAATGCATCTTTCCTTGATTAAATTGAAAATATTTCATTCTGGTTAATCTAGAAGTCAATCCAGGATTAGTTCTTTCTATGATATATAAAATATGAAAAAATGAAAACGTTAATCTACAAATAAAGGAAAAGCCTATTGACAAACTATGAAACCGGATATTAAGTGGAACATAATCCTAAGTATGTTAATTTTAACACTAGTGTTGATATTTTTTTTTTCAACACTAGTGTTGAAATATTTTTTTCACAAATCAACGGCTTTTACACTACTTATACTGGATTAATTTAATATAGATTTAATTTCTCATGGAGTTGATGACCTTGGAAAAGAATTTAGAAATGCTATGGTTCTGTGAAAACAAATAAAATATTTTTATAAAATACCAATTTGGTAAAAAAAAAATTTTTGGTTAAAAAAACAAACATAAAATACACATAGGATAGACACCAGAAAATGTATTTTGTAAAATTTTATAATGTTTTCCTGAGTAATGTGTATAGTAATTTTACCAGTAGCAAAATCAATTTTTATCGCACTCACTTTAATTAAAAATAAACTATTACAAAAAAAAAACATGTTACTCCACCCGGTAGACGATATTAATAAAATTTGAGAATAATCCAGACACCAGATAATTACTTTTAAATCTGTCTGATGAAATATTAAAAATTATTTTATGTCTTACTACGTATTCTTTAGTCCTACCGCAACAACAAAATGGTGACTGTGCATAAAATAAAATACTAATAATTTCTAAAAATCGATTTAAAAAAAAACTATTGTACAAGGCAGACCAATTAAATGAGTTTTTCTAAGATTTCAAGGCCAATTTACCGGGTAGTAACTACAAAAGTGCACACAATGAGGTGCCCAGTAGTCTAGTTAGATTTTCTACAAGGCCGGCTAAGTTAAAGGCTGACAATATTCTATAAAGTAATCAAATCATAACTTTTGTCTCAAACTGTTCGCCGCGTTTTGAAGTTTTGATAACTATGTATAAGTTATTTTTTATAGATTTGTAGATCAATAAATGCTATATTATACAGGGTGTTTCACGGTGGATGGAACGTTAGACATTTATGGAAAACGGGTGATAAGTTTTCTTCAAAAATTTGGTTGTTCAGATTAAAAAAAAACATTATCTATCGTTTTAAAATATTTTCAGCCATGCGGCGTTGCCGCTTCTGCCCGAAACAGGTGGCAACATCGTTATTTTAAATAGAATACCCTATCTATATATTTATTATATTATTTTCTAATTCCCTATACAATTCCACTTATATTTTGTATAAAATGTCTAAATTTAATTGTTTTTGAGATATTGACGTTTAAAATATGACATTTTCAGACTTTGACAGGCTGTAGCATTGGAACGGTGCATCTTAAAGAAAAATGGGATTCACCTTCTTGTCTTAGTTTTTTATTCTCTATCCAAAAATACCAACTTCCGGTTTAACATGTTAAACAAAAAAAAAAGGTTTTATGGTGTAACATGTGAAACTGGAAACATTTAGATAGAAAATAAAAAACTGAGATGGGTGGTAAAAACCATTTTTCTCTAAGATGTGCCGTTCCAGTGCTACAGCCTGGCAAAGTCTAAAAATGACATAATTATTTTAAATGTCAATATCTCAAAAAAAATTGAATTTAGATATATGACATTTTATACGAAAGATCCATTTAAAATAACGATGTTGCCACCTGTTTCGGATAGAAGCGGCAACGCCGCATGGCTGAAAATATTCTAAAACGATAGACCATGGTTTTTTATGTGAACAACCAAATATTTGAAGAAAACTAATAACCCTTTTTCATTATCGTTTACGTTCCATCCACCGTGTATACCTAAACAATATATACAGCGGGTATAAAACAAACGAATTTAAAATTTTCTATTATTTAAAATTTTCATTTTATTAAAAATACTTTTCTTTGTCTCCCACGCAGCCGTTTTTAAAATTGATGTCATTGGAAATGTGTATAAAACTATTTTTTTGTTTTTCAATGTTTTGATAAAACAATAGGAATATTTTTGGCGCTGACCAGCACACTCTATGTTTTGCATTTGCGATTTTTGATTTTAAAATAAAAAAATATGATAATTTAGGGCGTGGCGATTGGTTCTATATTATGTAAATCTACATAGACATTTTTATAAACTCTGTTTGTCTGAATCTTTCTTCCGATTTGGAGGATTTCTCTCTTGAATTTAAGGAAGTTGATTTTTTGCCAAAAGCATAATATTCACCGGAATTTTGCGACGCGGCCCGATCCGGCCCGTCAACTAAAACCGAACAGCTCGGTAGGCCCGACCATCCCGACGACAGGCCTGACACGCCTATCAGGCTCAAAAAAAATTATTAGGACTTGAAAATTATTTTACAAAAATATTTCAAAAAAAAAGCAAATAAGCAAGCCAAGGCTATTCCGAAAGACCGGCTAGACAGGCTCGGAAAAAATTGTTACGGTCCGAAAACCCGGCCCGACCCGAGTCCGAGAGTCGGGCCTGACCGCGTTATGGCCCGAGATGAAAACCCGGCCGGTGCAGGCCTCTTAACGTATGTTGCCAAAATAAAAACCTGGAAAAACAAAATATTTAGAAAATACGGATGAGCCAAGGCCAACGGAAAATAACGCCACTTAAGAGTCCATCACCGCATGTAAAATAAACGCGCTTTTCTCCGTCCGCTCCCACTGAATTTCTTCAAATGGGGACATACAGTGTACTTCTGTTCAAAGGTATTGAAAGCTGCCACCTTAAATTATGTTTCTCGTGTAATAGATTTTCAGAGTTTACCTTCATTTTTAAGTTATATAGAAATTTATGCTAGTATAAAGTGGGCTTCTTTAAGATTTGTTTTTTTTCGGTGAGAGCCCTAACTATACAATCTATTACAGGACTAAAAATGTTTAAACCTTTGGTTATCCGGTAATATCAAATTTTGACTTGCTTAATTACATATTAGTGGTGATATTTTGTGATAGCCGAACGCCCGCAACTATTATCTAATTATTTACCCTGGCGTTCGTTACTAGCACAAAAATCTTACGTACAACAAGTGCCTCAGTATTTCTCAATAAACAAAAAATATATGTTGATATAAATATTTCAATTCAATGCAAGTTGCGAGTAGAAAATCCTCAAAATTGATGGTAGACCCTTAACTCTCCCATAACAAGGACACCATTATATTTTATGTTTTAATATACTAAACCTGTCACATGTATTTTATTTATACATAAAAAAATGTGTTCTTAAAAATATTTTCCGGTGTTTTAAAAATAATCTGGCGTAAAATATATTGTTTTGCTGACTGCAGTCAAGGCAAGATTATACAGGGTGTCCATGAAGTGACTGTACAACGCTTCACCATAAATTCCTTAACCAAAAATAAGGCGATCTAGGCAAACTTACCTATATGCAATGTTGCTTCGTTTTGCCGCTACAGGGCGCTAAAGTTTTCAAATTAATATTGTTTTTTCCGAATAATTTTTAAAGGCCTTTTCGATTTCCAATAATTTTGGAACTAAGAATGACCACTATTAATAGCGTTTTTTTTAAACTTGCAAATTTAAAAATGACGTGTGATTAGTAATTAAAAGTTCTTCTTCTTGTTACCCCCCGTATAAATGACTTTAATTATTTCTCTGACACTAGCTGACTTCATGTTGAAACTTTTTGTCTCTTGTAAAATTTTAGTCAGACATGCAGTTCTCCAAAAAAATTATTTACGATGCAAAAAGGAAAAAGTTTCGACAGTTGTTATAAAAATTAAACTGATTGGTAGCACATATATACAATATATTGCTAATACCATAATTCCATGATGACACCACTGTAAGCAGATGATCAGGGGCCGTTGAGTTTGCGCAGATCGGAAACTTGCTTCTTGATGTAAACATTTGACAGGGCCGACTTTCAAAATATTTTTACAAGCTTTTATTTAAATTTACCCGTTTAGTTTGGGTGTGTACAGTTTATGGTCAAATAAAACTAAGTAACCAATATTTTACATACCTGAAATACCTTATTCCTGGTATTGAACCGCGATTCGTGCAAAAAAAGGATCATGCACTTTTTTCTATCCATCTTGAGACACAAGTCGCTAACAATAACAAAATGTCTGGTAAAGTTTTATACCTAAATTCACATCCAAAACTAAAAAATAATATCCATAATCACACACGGAACATCCGAACGAATACAACGTAAAAAAGATGGAAACGACTATAACTTACAAACTAACAAAAAAAATGTCTAAAGTAAAGTTTTATAAATATTAACACCCAAAACTTGGAAATTATAACAACACACGAATAAACGAAACAAAAGATGGCGAATAATGAGAATATAACGGCAAGCCGGTTCTGTTCAAGAGACCTTGGGTTCTGTTTACGTTCTGTTAGAAATCGTGTGGGTTGCCTAATTTTTTCCCTACTGCGCAAGCGCCACGGCCCCCAACTCAGGGTATTTTGAATCGCACGATGGGTGTATTCTTGCTTCGTGCGGCTGCTTGTATTGGCAATATAGTGTATGTATATATGTGGTTGGTAGTAATTTAGAAATAAAAAATTTTTCATGTTTTTCTTTCTGAATAAACAGCAATGATAAATTACACGGTATGGTAAATAATTTTTTTACAGAGAAACTGCATGTGTGGCTAAAATTTTACAAGAGACAAAAATGTTTCAACATGAAGTCAGCTAGTGTGAGAGAAATAAATAAAGTCATTTATACGAGGGGGGGGGGGGTTAACAAAAAGAGGAACTTTTAATTACCAATCACACGCCATTTTTAAATTTGCAGGTATTAAAAACAGATAGCGCATACGTCACAACACGTTATTAATAGTGACCGTTTTTAGTTTCAAAATTAGCGAAAATCGATAAAAGCGTTTAGAAATTATTCCGAAAAAACAATATTAATTTGAAAACTTTAGCGCCCTGTAGCGGCAAAACGACGCAACATTGTATATAGGTAAGTTTGCCTAGATCGCCTTATTTTTGATTAAGGAATTTATGGTGAAGCGTTGTACAGTCATTTCATGGACACTCTGTATAAACACAATCATTTTTTGAACGACGTCCTGTAAAAAAAATCGGTTGTCTCCAAATCGGAATTCCAAAAGAAAAAAAAATGTAATACGACAAGGCCACTAAAAATATTGACCCACTTAACGGTGGGCCAGACACATCTATCCTATTAAATTTTTTTGTCTACTCCGCTTGTCACATTTACGTTATTTATAACAATTCAAAAAAAAAAACATTTGTTATGTGGAAACTGAGCATTTCCTGAATTTTTTTAAAAACTATAGAAAGCCTACAATATTATCGGCTTTGTCGAATTCACCGTTGAATGACCTTGTGGGAGTAAAACCGCAATAATAATAGTTTGCATCATTTCGTAATGATAATGATCATTCTCAGAAACAAATTATATTTGTCAGTACGGGGTTAATTATTATTGTTGTTGGTTTGTACACCGCCAAAAGTACCGAAACGAAAAAATAATTATTTATTTTTACATTTTTTTTTGGTAACTCCACAAGCATTCGTGCGTTGAATCAGCATCTTCAATAGAAACACAACCATTCTCCACCAATAAAGTTAATTTTTCAGAGATTTTTGTGTCGTTAAGAACTAGGGTTGCCACATTTTTATTGTTGTTAACCTGGAGTCTATGCTGTGGCTTTTATATCTCCCCCAATCAAAAGTGATTTCTAAAAAAAAGTCGCCTTCCTGCATTCTCGTTGTACTTCCCAATAAAAGGTGACTTCTAAAAAAAATGGTCTATACAGTGTAACCCCTTCCCGATCTCACGTGTCTTCTACCAATCTTCCAATAACCAGGAGCTCCTCCATGCAAACCCAAAAAGGTCTCTGGTTACACAATACTCAACTGTTGTATAACTAGTTACCTGGGGTCAGAGGGTTTCTACCTGGAGACCTCAAACCAAATCTGGAGACTCCAGGTCAGATCTGGAGATGTGGCAACCCTATTAAGAACACGTATAGTGGACCCAGTACTGAACTCTGAGGTACACCATACTTCAGCTTCGTCTCACTATATAACATGTTTAGGTACATATTCTCCTTAGGTTATCATGTTATCAATATCAACTGCTTGCAGCCCATCCCTCCAATACTGTCAAAGGCCTTTGAGAGATCACTATTTTTATAGAGCTCTCGTGCTGCTCTTCCTCCAAAGCCTTGGCTAAATGTTGTAACTTCTTCAGAATATTAGCTAAGCATGTTAGAATGTCACGGTGGTTATAATGGCTTTCCTTGTCCATGAACAATTAATGCATAGCTTTAAATGAAATATTTTTTTTTTAAATTAGAACCTCGTGTAGAGAGGCAAAAGGGGCGGTTGTCAGATTGTAAATAAAGTATTAAATAGTTGGAAAATAGCAAATACGTTCTATTTAAAAATATATTTGCTTGCTGTAAATTAAAAGTTATTATTTAACACCAAAAAATTGTTAAGGAAGTGAGAATTACTGAGGAGGCTTAGCCTACCTTGCCTTCTTCGAGAAGCCGCCACTGGGTTAACGTAACTTTATTAAAAAATGTAGGTAAATGCCAAACACTTTTTCTATTAAAAACACCACTAATTGGTAATACACATGTTACGTTTAAAAAATTTAACCCCGTTTTTTAAATCCCGTGCCAAAATCCGACTCTAGAAAATGTCATAATCTTACATGCTATCAATTTTTTTAAAAATACGTTATTGTCGCGAAATAATTTCTCTATTTCAGTAGTGATGGCATTATTTTCGTACTTTATGATGTTTACTTTGCTTTTTATGTTTTACGTCCACGTGGCTGGAGAACATGAGGTTTAATTAGTAATAAACGAAGTTTGAGTAAACTTGGCCTTAAAAACTGACTATAAAAGATACAGAAGTTTTTACGCGGGATTTAAAAAATTATGCCACAGTTTTTATATCTTTTTGTGTTCGAAACTAACAGAGCGTAATAAAAAAAAGTAAATTTGGCCAAGGACGAGAGAGAGACACGTGCTGTAATGATGATTAGTTGTTTAAACAGCTCTGGTAAGATGGTGGAATAAAAATGGGACCAAATAAAGGCTGACCATCATAATACCCATAAAATTTCAAACTGAACTATTCAAACATTGTTGTATTTGTGGCATAAGTAGGTATCTATGTAGAAGTGGACCGAGGGGGGAGGGGGGGACGCGATTACGTGAACTCTGGGCCTGCCTAACTAGATGAAAATTGAAGGGCATATGAAGGGTCAATTTTTTTTTATAGTAGGACGATTCTTAGAGCCGATATAGTACGCTTTTCTTTAAGAAGTTACTCTTTTTTTTGGTCCGCCCTCCCCATTAGCAAATTCTGGATCCGCCACTGTATCTATGTATCTATACTTTATAAATAATATGATAAATTGCAGCTCGCTATGTCACTCAAAGTTCTTAAATTTATGTAAACTCAATGTTTTTGGGAAAATAATGTTCTTTAATTATTCCAGTTATGCGTTCTGTCCCAGACCAGCAATTTAAAAACTTCTCTTGGCAACACGTAAGAGGTCAAATTATAAAACTTGAAACAATGGTAGCGTTTACGATGGAGTTTTGAAAACGTATACAGGGTTTTACATGCAAAATGAACGTTTCAGCTTGCCTTTGTTGGTTTTTTTGATGTAAATAATTTTCCATCGCGATTCATCTATTTCCTGATGTAATTTTAACTAGCCTCCAACCCCAGTCGACCTAAAAACTTTTATTATTCGCAATAGATATAGTGAAATAACTGATAAAGATATACAACAACCTGCATAAAACCGGAAAGGATGTTTTAAGATTTCTAGAGATATTTTTTTAAGGTTAAGTTATTTCGTTTTATTTTTTAAATTTTGTAGCCGATATCGCTACAGTATTGCCAATTCTCTTTGCACCTTTACAATGTTGCTAGAATGCAAATCGGCGATTATTTTGAAAAACTTTACCATAGCGAACGTTAAACGTTAAATTAACACACAAAAGCAATTTTTAATTTTTTAAAAAGAATTTTACTGATTCCTCGGCGTTGTTATTCTTGCGCAAGCAGGCAACCAAGAATACACTTCAGCAGACCAATAAGTCAAGTTGGCTATGGTTTGGAAAAATAAATTGTTCATTTTTAGTAATAAATATTTTTCTGTTTGTTTGTAATTCCGCAAATGGCCGAATGTGAGAAATATTCAAAGTGATTTTGTGTGAATATAAGATCAAGATGATATGAATTTTTTCTCAATTGTTTTATCATCTTTCTCACAAGATAATACCTACTTACATGATTTAAACAATGTTTTAAAAATATTTAGTATGAGGGTCATTCATAGTAGGTTTGGTCGTAGAAAAAATATACTCTACAACTCTAGTATATTGTTCATATGCTTGGTCCTCCTGCAATAAAGACATCATATATCTTGTAAGTAGTAGAAACTGCTATTAAGTTATAGGCCATTTTCTATCCTCTAGCTTTGTTATAACAGTTTTTGTCATGTTTATAACACCTTTTATCGTTTCCCTCATATCAATTTCTAAATATATTTCCTAATTTTCTTATTTTACCCAATTTGTTTCCTCCCACGGGCCACATAAATAATAAGTACGCGCACAGTCGTTTTGTTATCTCCATCTTAACTTGTACAATACAAAGCTTCTTAGCATTTTCCTCACGTACGACATTTTTTAGACCCCGAAAAAGCCATACCGTATTTTTGTTTCCCATACAAGTCGACAATTTTTTAAAGATGGTGTGTGCGTTTACGCAAGAAGGCGCGTGATGACCACGTTTACATTTGAAAGAGGACAGCGTATCAAAAACATTTCCCGTGTTAAATTGCTTTAAGTTAATTTCAAAAAAATTAAACAAATTCGAAAAAAAAATCGAGGATCTTGAAAATCCTAAAAAAAATAACTAAAGCTCATTGTATTGTAAAAAACATCGAGCATTGTTTATTTTTAAAAATAACTTTCTCACATTCTCCAATGTCTGTAGAGTCCAAATTTAAAAAGTTTTTAAAAATCCAATAATAAACATGGACAGAATTCGCTTCAAGAGAACGCAATGTTTTTAATATATATTATAGACAAAATTTCGCATCGAGCTGGCAGTGGCGGATCCAGGATTTTGTTTAGGGGGGCAACTAAAAAAAAGGACATCTAAAAAAACGACTTCTAAAAAAAATTGCGTATCCCGGATCTAAAATTCTTCCTACTCTCAAAAGTGACTTCTAAAAAAAAATTATGATCTGATCCTTCACACGCCCCACAATTTTCAAGGATCAAGGTAAACCTACGAGCTGGTAACTTTGGAGAATAATTTCGAATAGTAGTTTGTACAACAAGAGTGGATATGATGTCCATATCGCAGTGCTCAAACTTCCGAGGGCAATATGGACAATCCACTAGAGTTGAACAGTATATTTTTTCTACGACTTTATGCTAAAAAAGGTAAAAAAAGGTTTGTATGTTGCCGGGCTCGAATTCACGACCATTGGTTCCATAGTCCTACGCTCTAGCGTCTGGACTATCGAAGCGTTTAGTTAATTATCGGAAAAACAATAATCTATATAAATGCGTCTAGATTTTATTATATTGAACAAATTGTACCATATGCATTTAAATTATATAATTTAATGTCTTGAAAAACAAGGCGGAGCTTCAGTAAAAATAATATACTGTGATTGGTCAGTTAAGGCTTCTCTGTAATTGACTACTGTGATTGGTCAGTTTCATTACCTATCTAGGATGGATATGATATATTCCCGCACAGTTAACTGGAATAGCCTACTTTACTCGCCGCTTAAGTGTAAAGGAAACAGCAAATTTTCATCTGGGAGTAGAAAAATATTTTTTGAATGCCCTTAAGCATGCGTTTGGTACGAAAGGAAGTACATTTTCTGGGTCCCGCCAAAAGTTCGTTAAGAATAGACCCAATAAAGAATGTTGCTTGAAAAACTAGGAATAATTAAATTTAAAAAAAAGGAGTAAACACATCGAAAATTCCATTACTTTTATGTTATTATAATTTCCAATATGTTATTTATCTCAATATTCTGTAAACTTGCCAAGTGCTTTATTTGGTTTACCTATAGACGCGAACTTGTCCCATTTTTTTTTATGTAAACGTAGTCAAAGTCAAAATACAAGCTCCCACCGAAAAATATATTTTTTAACTTAGCAATAATATATTAAGGGCACATCGGTCTCCAAAGGTTACAGTTTTGTGTTTTCCGAGTTATTCTTTTCCTAAATTGGTTTTTTATGGCCGGGACAGTCGAGAGGAATAACAAAGAGTTTCGAAGTTTATAGGACCAAATAAAATATAGAAATATGATTTAAAAGAAATATTATTGACCAGAGAAAACTGATGTTTTCTTTTCAGTGGCGGCGCGAACAAGCCACAGCGATGGGATTAAATATAGGGAGGGGGGCAGATAGGGTGATTGGGTTCCTATTCCAAATTCTGTAGTTTTTCCTAAATATAATATGCAGTAGCTTTCCTTGCTTGCAACACTGTTTTTTTTCTAACCGGGGACATTTAAAATTAAAACAGTAAATATTTTATAGTCTATTTCAGAAAGGTAATAAAATGGGAAATTCCGTCCAGTTCGACTCAATTTCGGCGTTGACCATAGGCGCAGGTAAATTTTGTGCTTTAAATTATTTATGATAACTAACCAAAAGAAAAAAAAAGAAGATAATTTGATAAAGAAGGAACTATAAGCTATTACAAATTTACACAAACATCGTTTTATGAAATATGCCGTGGAAGATATAGCTAAAAAACATAGTGTAACTGTGCTGCGCACACCGCCATATTATTCCGAACTAAATCCTATAGAACTTATATGGGCGCAAGTGAAAGGATTTGTAGCAAGACACAACACGACATTCAAAATAAAAGACGTTAAGCTACTGTTTGATCAAGCCATTAAGGAAGTGACGCCAGAGAACTGGCGAAATGCAGTCCATCATGTCATTAAAGAGGGGATTTTTTATAATTTAATTTCTGTATAATGTATTTTTTGTATTTTTTTTATAATGTTTAATAAAAAATCAGTGTACCTATTACTATGTATATAATGCACCCCTTTGTCATGCCATTTTCAGTGTTTGTGAATGGATAACAATCGGCAAAACCCATAAATTGACCCAAACCCTGGCGGTACTACCTGAACTTGAAGAAAATAAAGAATTTTGCAATGAAATTAATGCCAAATTATGAAAGCTACTTAAATATTCGTTGGGTCACTCTGTAGTCCCTTTGCATACCTAATGAGCTTTTATTACTCTACACATTTCTGAAATAAACTATAATAAACATAATAAATGTAACCTTTTCTTACATTATAACATTTCCCAAAATGTATTGGCCATAGTCAATGTTACGGATCTATGTGTGTCCTCAAAAGTCATAGTTATAATAATTAATTATTAAAATTAAAAACCTACAACATCTATAAAGATAATATAGTAAAATAGCTAACAATAAGATTTTGCCAAAAAAAAATCGCACAACCATTGTATTAGCTTCATTAGGAGGCAATAAAAAATAAATGGCTTGTTGTTTTTGAATTTTGCAAAATAAATATTACGTAATATATCACACAACATTTGCAAGCCAATTTTTTGTCAGCGGTTACCAAAACCTGTCCAAAATATTAATGGTTCTTTTTTTAATCTACGCGATATGGTTTTACCATTGTTGTCAAATCAACATAGTCTAAGTTTTTTTTTCAAAATTTGGTATTTGATGGTAAATGTAAATTTTTTAATAAATCAAACCGAAGTGACGTCCCAAAAAATCCTATCAAGTGTGACCTTCAATTTTTTTAAGACTCAGGAGGAAGAAAAACTTATTTTTAACGGCTCACGGGGGAAGAACACCCTTCGTCCTTTAACTTTTAGAGCTCAGTGGGTGAGGACAGCGGCGTATTTAGGGGGGGGGGGGGGGGATGAACACCAATATTCATATTTTTCACAAATATAAAAAATGTTTTTTTTTAAATAAAAGGCCAGCTAGGAATATCACAAAAAAAAGGAAAAAAACATTTGCAAAAACAAATTTAATCCAACCATGCAGAGAGGAAGGGGTAATAATTTAATTATCGAAATTTGATATTAGTTAGGTGAATTTTAAACAAACTTTGGGGTGACCCCGAAATTTTTTTTTCTGCCTTCTTCACTAGGTATCATCAAATGGGGGGACATGTAGTCCCGACTGTTGTCCTTCTCTCCAGAAAAAAAATGTCCTACCTACGCCACTGGGAGCGGAACACCCTTCGCCCCCTCCCCCCTGAATCAGTGAGTGAAATAAGTTTGAAAAATTTAGCGGACCTTAAGGGCAGTTTCATCACACGTCAATAAGCAAGTTACGTAACCTTAAGATTAGTTAAGACGCCACGTGGCAACGTAGCCATAGAATTTCAAGTTGTCTATTTCGGCACGCTTACGAGCGCGAAAACATTTTTTTAACCTTGACCTTGTGCGCAAATTAATTCGCATAGTTTTCATGAATAAAACAAAACACGGTCTTTAAAAATTTTGTTTATTTATCTGACAGAAAAGGCGCGGGAGCCGTTTCAATTAGAAGAATATTCTGTAATTAATTCATAATTTTTAATTACATATTTAATTATCATTAGGATTACTATGGTAATGTAGACACACTAATGGTATGATGGGTAGATGGGTTATGTAATTAATCGGCCGACCCCGCTACGCGGAGGTTCAGTATAATTGTATATATTCGCAAATATTACCAGCGGATCCCAACAACGTTATGTCTATTTTTTTAAATATTCTGTTATCAGTGGCAAAGCCAGAAAATATGCTCGGGGTGGGCTCAGTGGGCGTAGGTAGGACATTTTTTTTCTGGAGAGAGAGACAGTCGGGACTACAAGTATTTCATGATACTGCACCTAGTGAAGAAGGTGGAAAAGCGCCGCAAGCGAAAAATTTTACACCCAAAGTTAGATTAAAATTCACCTAAATACTATCAAATTTCAAAAAATAAATTATTACCTTTCCCCTTCTGCCTTGTTGGGTTAAATTTGTTATTGTAAATGTGTTTTGCCGCAATTGCCAAAACAGCTGCACAGAAACTTGGTGTACTTTTCCGCACCAAAAGGTTGTACACACCTCATCAACTTTTGACACTCTACAAAGCCCAGATTCGACCATCATTAGAATATTGCTCTCATGTCTGGAGCTCTGCACCCAAGCACACCCTTCGGCTACTGGATTCCATTCAAAGGAGAGCCGTTCGTCTGATCGGCGACCCCGAGCTGACCAAGACCCTCGATAGCCTGGAGGATCAAAGACAGGTTGGTGATTTGGCTCTCTTTTACAGATATTTCCATGGCAGGTGTTCGACTGACATTGCCCACTTGATTCCACCTAGAGCAATGCAAAACAGAAATACACGGCGAACCACTGCCGCTCATCCATATGTTGTTCAGCTTAGTACTCCTCGAACTTCATTGTTCAAGAATTCTTTCATCTGGAGAACGTCATCTTTGTGGAATGATCTTCCTGAGATCGTGTCTCCCAATGAATACAATCTTCAACGTTTCAAGACCAACGTTAATCGCTTTTTTCGCACTCGCACCGCTCCCAGAGCGCCTTAAAGGATTTTTCCTACAGTGCAGGTGTTTTATCATAAAAAAAAAAAAAAAAAAAAAAAACTTTTTTTTTGATATTCCTAGCAGGCTCTTTATTTAAAAAAAACATGTTCCAAAATTTTAACATAAGACTCTAACCAGCGTTTTTCGGGCTCGGTTTTTCATGATTAAAAATAAAGTAAATATCGCTCACCGCGCCAAAATTGATGATTTTTTCAGAAATCATTTATTTTAGGAGCGTAGATCTAAGAGCAGTATTTGGTGCAAATGCTTAGGTTTTTAAATACTCCTTCTTACGTGCCGTTTTGTATATTCATAATAAAGCATTTTAGTGTCTTCCCGCACTGTTTTTTTAAATTATAAATTATCACACTTCTTCCATCAAAATGTTTCAATTAAAATCTTTACTTTTATATATTTGATTGTATTGGGTTATATTTTTGTTGATGTTAAATAGCTCTAAAAAAGGGAAAACGAAACAGACAGGTATTTAATAGAAAAATACTATAAAATATTCGTTTTACTCGTTTTCCTATAAAATTGCATCATAAATCAATAATTAAAACGATATGCGTCCGAAACCTTAATCTCTATATAAAACAGGACTTTTAGAAGGAAAAGTTTAAAAACTAAACGTTTCCTTAATACCTTTGTAATCTAAGCCAAGCATACATTATTTAAAGATTTAAATTAAGAGTCCAAGCGTGAGACGAAAAATTAGGTTGCAATTAGACTTTTAGACCCGAGCTCCGAGGCTCGGGGAGGGGGGCTGAAGCCCCGTAGCCCCCCCCCCCCCCCCAAATACGCCGCTGTCTGTTATATTATATATTATAGCTTTATTTAATACGAACACAGTCTAGCGTAATAAACCCCGCAAAATATAAATTCAACCCCTAAATATTTTAATCTAATCCCCTTTATTTCCTAAGATAACAAACCCCATCTGCGAGAATAGGTTTATTGGTTAAACTCCCAACATTTTGGTTAATTTTATTGTCGGATTTTACTGCCCCGCTTAGTCGTAAGCCTGCACTCTAACTACTGAAATAAACATTTAACTTAAACTCACAAAATATGATCATTAAGCCTTGAAAAATCACTAACATTATGGCCAAATTTTTATATTTAATTGAAAATATGTAGCCAACATCGCAGTATATTATTATCACAAGAAGATAGTATGAACTGCAGAAGAGTTTTGGACTACAAAATACAAAAAATACATTATACAGAAATTAAATGATAAAAAATCACAATATTCTTGTCATCTGAGGAACTGTCATCTCCTCTTGACGTTATAATTAACGGGTCGACGGTCCGATCGATCAGGTGGTCAAGATCCCGCATTTTCTCCTCTTCTTTAATGACATGATGGACTGCTTTTCGCCAGTTCTCTGGTGTCACTTCCTTAATGACTTGATCAAACAGTAACTTAACGTCTTTCATTTCGAATATCGTGTTGTGTCCTGCTACAAATCCTTTCACTTGCGCCCATATAAGTTCTATAGGATTTAGTTCGCAATGATATGACGGTGTGCGCAGCACAGTTACACCATGTTTTTCAGCTATATCTTCCACGGCATATTTCATAAAACGATGTTTGTATAAATTTGCTATATATGTAGTTCCTTCTTTATCAAATTATCTTCAAATTCAATATTTTTGGTGATTAACCAGTCGATAATTTCTTGCTTCCTCCAAGATGAAGGTGGAGTCTTCTCTGTGCGTGATGAATGATAGCTTGCGTATCCATAACTACTACTGAATCAACTGGAAGATATTTTATCATTTCACCAAAATAATCCTTAAAAACATTTAAATTTATATCCTCGTGGTAATCTCCCGTATTGAACGACTGAAAGGTTAGCAAGCTTTCTTTTAAAAATCCCTCTTCGCTTCCATGTGCGCCTATGGCCGACACCGAAATTGAGCTGAACTAGACAGAATTTCCCATTTTATTACTCTACACCTTTCTGAAATAGACTATAGAAGAGCAGGGGGGGGGGGGGGGTTAATCCACCTGAATTGCCTTGAGAAGTAATGGAACGAAGACTACGAAATTTGTCGGTTTTACAAGGCAGTAACCTACTGAATCTAAATTGTAAAATGTTCATTACGATCATTGTAAGCAATATAAAAGAAAACTCATTATCTTTATAATAATTACCATCGTTAAATGTTATTTCTCAACGTAAGTTGAGAATATCGAGAAATGGCTATATTAACTGTTATGGAGTTAAGATATGTCAAAACGCAATAATTCTTTCCCACAACTTAATTTATTTATCGCTGTTTTACACACAATTAAAATGGCGACATAATTTGTTTATTTATCAATGCGGAAACCTGTTATGTAAATTTCTTACCTAAATAGTTAGCATATTATGTGCTGGATATACATATTGTTCGATTATACTTAGTTTTGGGTGAAAATATATAAAAAAAATTACAATATTCCAAAAGACATAATGTTTTAGAACTTTTTCAAATTCATGTCTACATAAAAATATTACCAGGATCTATGAAAAGCCTCTGTAGGATTGATCAGGATAAGTTACCAACACCTCTATAAGAAATAGTATATTACATAACTAGTGATGAAAGTGGTACTTCTCAAACGAGGAGATATCGTTAATTTTCCTAGTTTTAGAATAATCACTTTTACACGAGTAATGTACACTATTTTTCCTACGACCACAAAGAATTATTAAAAAAGCCTTTGATTTGTGAAAAAAATATTTCAACACTGGTGTTGAAAGCATATTTAGGATTATGTTCCACTTAATATCTGGTTTCATAGTTTGTCAATATTATAGGCTTTTCCTTTATTTGTAGTTTAACTTTTTCATATTTTCATATTTTATATATTATAGAAAGACCTAATCCTGGATTGACTTCTAGATTAACCAGAAGGAAAAATTTTAAATTTAATCAAGGAAAGATGCATTAACATAAATTTAAAAAATTCACCCAACAAGGAAGACTTAAATTAAAAATAATTCTATAAATTATTTAATGTCTTTATAAAAAAAGTCAAATACTCCTGATGAGATTTAAACCTATAACCTTGCGATCTGCAGACTAGAGCTCCATTCTCTACGCTATCGGTACCAATAAGGATTTGTTGTTTAATACATGACACTCTCTTCAGCGCGATTTGTTTTTTCTGGTAATAGATTTTCCAGTATATTATTAACATTTTTTATAATTTCAGATGGCGTATTTTCACACTCTAATTCTGAATCACTCGACAAATACATGACAAATAAATTAAACACTTTTTAATTACTGCTTTCTAAAATTTGTTCTTTTTAATAAATAGGGGTGGTCTGTCGAATTGGCACCATATGTTTAAATTAAATATTGTGCCTTGTATTCCAACTCTAATTTTGAAATATATTTTTTCAACACGGGTGTGATATAAGGCGCTTTCTAGCCAAATTAACCGTGCTTTTTTTCTTATTTTCATAGGTGGTCGTAGGAAAACATATAAAACATCGTTTACCATGTAATGTACTTGAATTCGAATAATTTTTTGCCAAAAAAAAATCGTGTTATTAGTACCCAACATAAAATTTGTTATGCCATCGAAAGTACTATACAATTTATTGTTCCATTGCTTTCCAAGGCTGAAAAACAACATCAATTTTAGCAGCTTTACTATATTATATTACTACTGTTAAAATGGGAGTTTTCGCAAAAAACGTTAATCAATACTTTAAAGTAAATATCTTGCAACGAGATACGAATTCTTGCTGACACATATTTCGTATTTATGAGAATACACTCTTCTGTATTGTTACCTGAAAAGATGGTTTCAAAGGCCTGCCGTTTTTGTGAATTTTACAATAATTACACAAAAGATTAGTGTGTTGGTAAAATCCAATAATAGCAGATTTAAATTAGGTAAATAATTTTTATGCTTACAGCAGCAACTGTAGGCTTTAAAGACATAAATAATTTAATTTATGCGAATTTAAATTGAAATTATTACAACTTCAGTGTGTCCACGGATAGAGTTCGGAAGAGAAAAACCTTTATTATTTGTGGGTTTAGAAGAAAAAGTTATTCTTTATAAAAACGTCTGCTTGTGTCGAAACTAAAATTTCGAATATCAGATTTGCGATCACTATACAGGGTTCGTCAGAAACAAAATATTTAGTTTTTTGGATTTTTTTTTCATTTCCTTGATTTATTAAATCAATTTTGCTCGTTCTAAAATTACAATTTCGAACATCAGATTTGCAATAACTGTACAGGGTTGGACAGAAAAATTTTTTAAAAATTTTTTATGATTGAATAAATTAAAGAATGTATTAATAAAATACTTCAAAAGTAGACAAAGAAAAATAGTTTTCTTACAACAAAATCGTTATTCCGCCAGATATAAAATTATATTCTAAGTAGGAAAGCAACAATAGTTATCTGTTCTTAAGTAGATTTATTTTAAACGAAATCAAAAAAAATAAAAATGTTGTTTCTGACTAATCCTGTATAGTAATCGTAAATTTGGTATTCGGAATTGCATTTTCAACACAAGCAGGCGTTTTTATAAAGAGTGACTTTTTCTTCTAAATCTACAAAAAAAAAACCGTTTTAAAACATTGTTAGTCACAAAAAACATTTTTAGTTTCTTGGATTTTGTTTAAATGATGAAATTAACCACATTGAGAAAAATGTTTATTAGACTTCACGGTTTTGAAAATATTTTCATATAATTAAAAAAAAAAATCGAAATCAAAATCATAAAAATGTTATTTTTGATGTACCCTGTATAGCAATCGTAAATTTGCTATTCGAAATTGTAGTTTCAGAACAAGCAGACGTTTTTATAAAGAATAGCTTTTTCTTCTAAACCCACAAATAATTCCTTTTCCGAACTCTTTCTGTGGAGACACTGTATATAACTTTTTAATAGTTTTCAAAAACAAAGATGTAGGGATACATTCGTTCTGCAATCTAAAATTGTTTTAAATTATACAGGGTGTCCCAGATAGTTAGGGCATACACAACATACTTTTTTTTTACGGGGAAAAAACCCTATACCTATAGATATTCTATTATTTTCAAATATTTTCTATGGTTCCACATCTATTTTGTATAAAATGTCATATGTCTAAATTCAATTGTTGACCAAAAACGGTTTTACTGTTTTACGTGTTAAACCGGAAGTTGTATACAGTGTGTGTGTGGTTCGTGTGAAATTCAAATTTTAGGTTAAAATATGCTTCATGTCATAAAGAAATATCACTTAGAACATACAGTGTGTCCACGGATAGAGTTTGGAAAAGGAAACGCTTTTTTATTAGTAGGTATAGAAGAAAAAGTTATTATTTATAAAAACGTCTGCTTGTGCTGAAACAACATTTCGAATATCAGATTTGCGATTACTATACAGGGTTCGTCAGAAACAACATTTTTAGTTTTTTTGATTTCGTTTAAAATAAATTTACGTAAAAGCAAACAGCATTGTTGCCTTCTTACTTAAAATATGATTTTATATCTGGCCGAATAACGATTTTGTTGTAAGAAAACTATATTTCTTTGTCTACTTTTGAAGTATTTTTATTAATGCATATCATATTTCTTTAATTTTTTAATTTTTTTTTTATGATAAAACACCTGCACTGTAGGAAAAATCCTTTAAGACGCTCTGGGAGCGGTGCGTGTGCGAAGAAAGCGATTAACGTTGGTCTTGAAACGTTGAAGATTGTATTCATTGGGAAACACGACCTCAGGAAGATCATTCCACAAAGATGACGTTCTCCAGATGAAAGAATTCTTGAACAATGAACTTCGAGGAGTACTAAGCTGAACAACATATGGATGAGCGGCAGTGGTTCGCCGTGTATTTCTGTTTTGTATTGCTCCAGGTGGAATCAAGTGGGCAATGTCAGTCGAACACCTGCCATGGAAATATCTGTAAAAGAGAGCCAAATCACCAACCTGTCTTCGATGCTCCAGGCTATCGAGGGTCTTGGTCAGCTCGGGGTCGCCGATCAGACGAACGGCTCTCCTTTGAATGGAATCCAGTAGCCGAAGGGTGTGCTTGAGTGCAGAGCTCCAGACATGATGGTCGAATCTGGGCTTTGTAGAGTGTCAAAAGTTGATGAGGTGTGTACAACCTTTTGGTGCGGAAAAGTACACCAAGTTTCTGTGCAGCTGCCTTGGCAATTGCGGCAACGTGATCATGCCAAGACATATTACCTCCCAGATTGACCCCCAGAAAATTAATAGACGGTGCCAGGGGAATTGCGTGTCCTGCCATGACTATATCATATATATATATCATAAATTATAAAAAATTAAATATGTTTTTCTGTCCAACCCGGTTTTGTAATCGCAAATCTGATATTCGAAATTGTAGTTTCAGAACAATTGATTTAATAAATCCATTTAACTCAATAAGATTTGGAAAAAAATGTTTGGAAAATTAAAAAAAAAATACAATAAGATTTTTTTTTTAGTTTCAAATGTTTTATCTGTAAAACATTGTGATTGTAATGGCCATGAGCGGGAGGCTCCAAAAAACGTTTTGTTTCACACGTCCTTGCCCCCCCCCCCCCCTCATGCTTAAGCCTGTCTCTATTATATATGTATAAAAGTAATTTATGTATGTTTATGTAAATATAATTATGTAGGTATGTATGTAATCCTAAAACCGAAACAATGTAACACCGATAATTAACCAACGTTTTCTCGAAAACCACCTAGTTTTCCTCGAATTTTATTTAAATTATATAACCTTGGGTTTATGCAGCCAATTGCACCGGGAGGAAGTATCAGACTCGGGCATGTTTGATATTTAAAACAAGATTAATATAATACTATGTACATTAGTTAAAACGTAAACAAGAATATTTTAGAACACGTGTTGACACTTAATGCGACGTTTTTATTTAATCTGTTGTGAATTTTTGCAACAACTTTTTTATTTTGTTAAAGCGTTAAAATTTGCCATGTAAAATAGCGGCTGTTTATGATTCGAATTACAAAAAACTAAGCAAGATATCGAATTTCTGTTTATGTACCAATTTAAAGGTGATTTATGCGGGTGTGGGAAAGAAATCCAGGAAAAGATATGGCCAATGAAAACCATTAAAATTATTGTTTAAGTTAATTCATTTCATATTTATATTTTACATTTTTACATTTTGCAATTAATTCTAGCCATTTTGGCCCATTGTGCCCCTGTTTAGTTGTTACACCCACTCCGTGATCCCAGTTCCTTACACTAGTTTGTGTAGGTCAACTGTGGAGAGTGTAAGGATGTCCTTTGGTTCCAGTTTTGGTTGCCTGAGTATTTGTTGCCTCTTCCGATCTAGTGACTCGCAATGGCAAACTATGTGCTGTACTGTTTCTCTGTCTTGTCCGCATAATCTGCAATCAAGGACTCCATTGTACAGTTGCATTCTGTGGATATGGTTCGTGACAGCCATGTGTCCTGTCAGAATTCCTGTAATGGTCCTCAGCTGATTCCTGTTTATTTTAAGCAGCGGTTTCGTAAGTCTTAGGTCTGGATCCAGAATGAAGCTGGTGCTGTGGTGTAGTCCCCGTTTGTTGCTCCAGTGGACTTTGTGTTCGCTCCTGATCAATCGCTTTAAAGCGTCCCGTACTGCGCACCTTGGTACTTCGAGTGCCGGTTCTGGACCAATGGAATGCATTTTCTGAGCCTTTCTTTGCAAGTTTATCGGCTTTTTCATTTCCTGTAATACCTTCGTGTCCTGGTACCCACTGCAGTATATTTGTAACCGTTTACAAAATATTAACACTTTAATGCTGATGTATCGGGTGGTCAACTAAGAATGACCGCCGGCCATATCTCAGAAACTAGTAATCGTACAGCATCCGGGTAAATTTTTTTATGGCAAAAGTGCCCAAGAGAAAATGCTGGAAATTATTTTTAAGTTCCGCATTTTGCCCAAAGAGGGCGTAATTGAAAAGTAAATTTTAAAATTTTACATATCTCCGAAAATTCCACATTAAGGTATATCTTTGATAACACCATTAAAAAGCTTGGACAATTATGCATCATTTTGGTTTTATGCTCATTGGCGTACCGACTTTAATAAGAGGGGAGGAAGCTGTTGAAAGTGTAATCATTTAAATCGCTGTAACTTTTAAACGACTTATCCGATTTTAGCAAACTAAAGACTGGTTGGAAGAGAAATGTATGCACTTTCACCACTCGTATTTAGTTGTCCATAATAGTCCTCAAAAAAAATGCTAGGGGGCGCAATTTGCAATAACACATTTTTTGATTTTACTCCGAAAAAATAAATCATACGGTATAATTATGATACCATAATCAAAAATTAGATGAAATTTGCTAGAAAAAATATTCCGCAAACCGCAGCTTGATATCTCCGTTCGTTTCAGCGTTATCGCCAAGCCAATAGAATAATTTTTAATGAAGAAGCGATTATATATTTTTTAGAAAAAAAGTGGTACGCCACTGATATTTTTCCATGTGAATATTATTTCTGATTAGCATGGTCAATTCTGCATAAAAATGGTCTCTTGCGTTTTTCTCCTCAGGCACACCGTTCTTAATAAAAATAATTAAATTAAATTAGCTTCATGCCTGCCTATTAAGTGAAGGTGATCATTTCCACCAATTTTTATAAAACAAATTTTGCCTTATCAATGTTAATAATAATAGTAGAGCTAATTTAATTTAATTATTTTAATTGAGAACGGTGTGCCTGAGGAGAAAAACGCAAGAGACCATTTTTATGCAGAATTATCCATGCTAATCCGAAATAATATCCATATGAAAAAATATCAGTGGCGTACCACTTTTTTTCTAAAAAATATATAATCGCTTAGATTTAAAAATTATTCTATTGGCGATAACGCTTAAATGAACGGAGATATCGAGCTGCGGTTTTTATATTTTTTCCAGCAAATTTCATCTACTTTTCGATTATGGTATCATGATTATACCGTATGATTTATTTTTTCGGAGTAAAATCAAAAAATGTGTTATTATTGCAAATTGCGCCCTCAAGCATTTTTTCTGAGAACTATTATGGACAACTAAATAGGAGTGGTGAAAGTGCATACATTTCTCTTCCAACCAGTCTTTGGTTTGCTAAAATCGGATAAGTCGTTTAAAAGTTACAGCGATTTAACTGATTACACTTTCAACAGCTTCCCCCCTCTTATTAAAGTCGGTACGCCAATGAGCATAAAACCAAAATGATGCATAATTGTCCAAGCTTTTTAATGGTGTTATTAAAGATATACCTTAATGTGGAATTTTCGGAGATATGTAAAATTTTAAAATTTACTTTTCAATTACGCCCTCTTGCAACAAAATGCGGAAGTTAAAAATAATTTCCAGCATTTTCTCTTGGGCATTTTTTTCATAAAAAAATTTACCCGGATGCTGTACGATTACTAGTTTCTGAGATATGGCCGGCGGTCATTCTTAGTTGACCACCCGGTACTTGCGCCTCGCTGAAGATGAACGCATAGAAATTTTGTTTCTGTTGGATTGTGAAGATAAAGTCGTAGGGAAGTTCATAAAAAATACCGAAATCGCAAATGATGAAGAGCCTCATTGGAGAAAGATGTCTACATTTTCTGCAAAATGATCTGGTTCCAGCTCTTGCCACTCTATTTCCAGATTTACCAAGTTCAGACGGGGATCCAGAGAAAGTTCCGATTTTAACCCACTGGAATTTTTTATGGAGCTACGTGAAAAAATTTAGTTTATAAATCTAAACTAACACCAACTTTAATGTGCTGATAACAACAATATTTTCTAATATTTTATCAGAAAATAAAATATGAATGGTACAAAAATAATTAATAATAATATGCAAACGTGTTCGTTGTTTACAATATTAGGTTGATCTTATTGGTGGTAAAAGTAGGGTGTGTTGATTAATAGTAAATATATTAAAATGTATGCATATTCGAAGGATAGTAGCTTTTTTCGGGTTAATGAATGTGAAAACAAAATCTGGTTTGGTTAGTTCTCTTTGGAAAAAAATGTTGTGTAAAATATGAGACCAACCTTTTAAATTTAAAAAAAAAGATCCTTTGATCTTATCTTTTAATCTATTTTTTTATATTTTCTTTATATTTTCTTTAGGGGTGATTTTACTACCAATTAAATAGAAAAGGTATAATAGACCAGTCTTGATTTAGTTTATGCAATCCTTTTCATTCTTTAGGAGAAGATAATCTGGTTGAAAAAACTAAGGGTGTGAATTTTATAGCTCATAAAACGAAACCAGGCATTTTATTTATAAATTCACAAGTTTAAAAGATCCGTTTAAAAGATATAAAAACCTGAAATGAATATGTATATCTAGAGGTGTCAATTATAAATGAAGAAAGTTACAACTTATCCAAGGTTATCAGCAAGCGCGGATTGGATGGGGAGGGGGGGGGGGGTCAAATTTTTTTTTAGAACTCACTTTTGAGGGTAAAATGATTTTTAGAGCCGGGATACGCGCTTTTTTTTTAGAAGTAACTTTTTTTAGTTGCCCCCCCCCCCCCCCCCCCCTCCTCAGCAAAGGTGTTCATTAAGTAATTCTGTTACGGCTTCGTTTTCCAGATACAGGGTGTTC
This sequence comes from Polydrusus cervinus, assembly GCA_935413205.1. Taxonomy (NCBI): domain Eukaryota; kingdom Metazoa; phylum Arthropoda; class Insecta; order Coleoptera; family Curculionidae; genus Polydrusus; species Polydrusus cervinus. The sequence continues at coordinate 60,555,124 of OW284515.1, forward strand.
AAAATTGAAACGAATTTAAGATTTTTCCACATATTTTTTTAATAGTGTCAGCTATTTCATTGAAACTTAGAACACAATCATAGATATTCAGAGACTACATATTAGATATGTGTAACCTTCTAAGAATTTTAGAGCAAAAAATGGCACACCACTGATCCGGACACGCTATTGACTCTTTTAAAGCATCATCGAGTCAGTGGCGGCTCGCGGCCTTAAAAAATGGTGAAGAGCTAGGTATAGTGCGGGTACTTAAACAAACATTGACTAAAAACAACTATAACAAAACGTCTCCCTTATCCTTATCTGTCCACTGAATGGAGTTTTCAACAAACTATGTCATTAATTGGGTTCATTTTTAAAACACACAATTAAGTAGATACGTACCTACACTACTGAATTAACTGAAAAATAAAAACAAATCTTTTTAATTACACAGTAAATCACGTAAAAACGATATCTATAACCATAAGTTTCGCGAAGCCTTAAAATAAATACCTTAAGGTTAGGCGAACCAATACTAAAACAATGGTGCATACGACTGATCTATTTTTAAATTGCCCTTCATCATAATGCAATTTGTTACATGCTGTTCGCGTGACTGACGTCACGTAACCATAGCAACGGTGAAAATCAAAGCCACTTGACTCTATGTTCTTCACTTACTGCTTTGAGCTTACGGACACGGTCGGCTGGGGCACGCCAAATTGCACGAGTGTTTATAATTATTGTCCATCGGAGTTAACCGTGGCCCTATTATGCATAGCTACATTCGGATTAAATTAATATTATTAATTCAAACATAATTATTTTTTAAGGGGTAAAATGATAGCTGTATTGGTACATTAATATTTAATATTGTCGAAAAACTGTCCTCCTGGTTTTATTTATTTTTTTTGTGTTTTTTTCACCTACTTCACCTGACGAGCCGCTACTGCATCGAGTAAGCCAGGTAAGAAATATACAAAAAGTGTCTCTTGATCGTTTTTGATTGGATGAACAATTTTCGAGAAAATTTCCTAATTCGGTTTTCATGCACGCCTAAGACCAATTTAAGTGGGAATTAAGGGGGATTTCTACTGTGATGGTCCCATTTTTATCGTTTCTTTACGATTTTTTTCTGGGGTTAATAAGACAAATGCAGAAAAACAAGTTTTCAATTCTTTTTATTAAAGATAAGATGTACCAAAAAAAATTTTCAACCCCCAAAAAATAAGAAACTTGAGGGTGCTACAGGGTGCTGAAGTTACCCTCTCAAAAGAAAACGTAACTTGCTGGCGGAATTCAAATAAATTTTTCTATTCATGACAAAAATAAAATTGACCCAGATTCTTCAATTGTAAGCATGTAGTTATAGCCCCCACTAGAATCAAGTCAAAACTCGAGTAACTGTTAAAATGGCGCGAAATTTAATTTTTTTTTTGAAAACTTACCATTTTTTTTTGTATTTGAAGGGCCGTTACATTTTCTGTAATATCGCAAAATACTTGATTCTAGAGGGGGCTATAACCCCTTGCATTCTGAGCATTTTAAGACCAAAATCATTAAATTCTGATAATTTGAACATACCGAAGTACTTCCAGCGCCAAAAACAGGGTTTCGAGAAAAACAACTTTAAAGTTTCAACGGTGGCTCACAAGAAAATAGTCTCACTGTCACTTAGTCTGCGATGCCTGGCCCGTAGATTACACCCTCCTCTTCCTCGAAAAACGATAAACGAGCTAATTCTTCCTGCCTCTTTGTGAGCATGGCCTGACGATCCTGATTGGTCGAGATGATGTCGCTGGTGACAGAACGTAGCTCTGAGAACGCGGCTTAACTCAAAAGCGGCTAGTGGTGAGAACTGACCGGCAATCATAAAATTGGATGTAACTTTTTTTTGGAGTAGATTTGGTAAAAACGTTTACACACGGTTATTCTAGAGGCTATAGAGAGTCGAAAAACGTCAGATTTTTTTGAAACCATCACAGTAGAAGTCCCCCTTAAAATTGCTCAAACAAAAAAAAAATAAAAGATAGGCCTTATGAAAATAAATTTAAAATATTATGACTTAATGCTTGCAAAATGTAGCCTCTGAATATCTATTAGTGTGTTCTTAGTTTCAATGAAGTAGTTGACACTGCATAGGCGTAGTTAGGGGGGTACTTGGGGGTGCTAAGCACCCCCAAAATCTAAATTAGCACCCTCAAAAAAAATTTACATTAACTTTTCTTTAAGGTAAAATAAAATACCTAATTAAATACATACACACAATCTGTTTTTTTTTAGGACTTCGGCACCCCCAGTGTTGACCGCCTAACTACGCCTATGTGACACTATTCAAAAAAAAATGGAAAAATCTTAAATTTGTTTAAATTTTAAACAACCTGTGATTAAAGAAACATTTTTCCTGAAAACATTTTTGTTGTGTTTTTCTTAATGTAATATCTCCAATCCATCTAAAATTCGTTTTTATTAATTCCTATTATTTTACGAAAAAACATAACTTTGTGAAACTGGGTTACATTTTTCCAACCAAAAAGTAATTATCGAGACGTCTGTAAATACATATATACGTGAGGAACTGTGGCAGTTATGTCACGGAATAAGAGTTGAACAAAATGAAAAAGTAGGGTTAAGTAAGGCTTTAAACAGTGACGTAACCTAAAATAATTAATAATTACTCAAGATCATGGTATTGAAATTTTTTAAATAAAAATAACTTTCTCCCTAGAGTCCAAATTAAAAAAGTTGTTAACAATTCATTAATAAATATGGTCAGGATTCGGACCAAGAGAACGCTATGTTTTAAGTCTAATTTAATATTATGTATATATATAGATATAATTTCGCGTGGAGCTAAAAACCTTGAAGAAGAATTCGGAGATATTGTTTGGATGCTTTAAAAAAATAAGTTGTTAGCATTAATTCTATTATTTACAGTACCTAAAGCAATATATTTACGTAGTTACAACAGTACCAATTTTCAGTACCTCGACAATTGATCAATGGAATTAAAAGAAATTGATCAATAATATGGCGGCTATTTAAAAATTGTACCCTCAAAAACATTATACAGGGTGTGTCAGTAAGGTGTCTCTCTTAGATAGCACCTAAACTATCAAAGATAGGGAAAAAAGTATAATACAAAAGTTAAAGGGTTTTTTAGGATACATATTCTAAAAATATTTTCCAATCTACAGGGTGGTCCTTAAAAGTGGTACTGAATAATAAAAAAGAAAATTAAATAGGACACCCAGTATAATTTTCTAGAATATGATTTAATGGAATAAGGACTTTGCAACCTTATTAACATTTTTGAAGTGAAATGCAACGTTGCCAAGTAATTAATTTTTTCCCGAAATTTTAGTAATTTTAAGGGTATCGTTAAAAAATCATAGCAACCTGTGGATTAACCCTAGGCAAATATAATTTACGTTGTAAGTACTTTAAGGTACGATATATTGATCTATAATTATGTTTTTTAAATCTCTTTTACAGAGCGTTCATTACAAGTTGGACAACTCGATAGTTTTAACAATGCTTTATTTCAATTGTTTTAAATGGGACCCCCCTAATTTTTTTAGGCAATAGAATTTATCTTTCAAAAACCTTACTTTTTTGTTAAACATGTCATATATCTAAATATCATAGTTTTTGAAATATTTTAGGATTTGTCTAAAATCAGGATAAAAAAGGAAAGTTCTAATTAAACAATTCAGTCAAGATTGCTTTGGAACAAAAAATAAATAATTTTCTTCGTCACAGCTGTCATTGCAAAATTATTTCATTTTGTGCTTTATTACTGTTTAAAGTTTAGTTTCCCAAGCTAACCTTATCGAAATACAAAAATATGAGTTATGATAAAGTTAGTTCAGGAAACTAAAAGTTAAACAGTAATAAAGTACAAAATGTTAGCGAAATAATGTTGCAATGACAGCTGTGACAAAGAAAATTATTTATTTTTTGTTCCAAAGCAATCTTGACTAAATTGTTTAATTAGAACTTTACTTTTTTACCATGATTTAGGCAAATCCTAAAATATTTCAAAAACTATGATATTTAGATATATGACATGTTTAACAAAAAAGTAAGGTTTTCGAAAGATAAATTCTTTTGCCGAAAAAAATTAGGAGGTTCCATTTAAAACAATTATTGAAATAAAGCATTTTTAAAACCATCGAGTTGTCCAACTTGTAATAAGCGCTCTGTATAAGAGATTTAAAAAACATTATTATAAATTAATATATCGTACCTTAAACTACTTACAACGTAAATTATATTTGCTTAGGGTTAATTCACAGGTTGCTATGATTTTTTAACGATACCCTTAAAATTACTAATATTTCGGAAAAAAATTAATTACTTGGCAACGTTGCATTTCACTTCAAACATTTTAATAGGGTTGCAAAGTCCTTATTCCATTGAATCATATTCTAGAAAATTATACTGGGTGTCCTATTTAAGTTTCTTTTTTATTATTCAGTACCACTTTTTAGGACCACCCTGTAGATTAGAAAATATTTTTAGATTATGTCTCCTAAAAAACCCTTTTACTTTTGTATTACACTTTTTTCCCTATCTTTAATAGTTTAGGTGCTATCCAAGACAGACACCTTACTGACACACCCTGTATATAAATATATATAATTGTTCGAAAATTTCTCTTGGCATATGTATTCCGTTGCCCCTTTGAAAGATACGCCCTTGTTCTAGAACTCCCCTGGCATCTACCACATCCAATTAGTGAAAGAGTAAACGCGTCAAACAAAGATGATGTGCGATTTTTCGGGGTGGATTGAAGTGTGGAAAATGAAACACGGAAAATAAGTATCCCGAGGGAGACAAAATGAAATTCGCCAGAATTCAGGATGAAAGATAATCGATATTTTGTCTCTTTCAAACCTGGCTCGTCTAAGTGCATTTTCACAAATTTTGCTTTAGTGAGGGGGGATGATGTGAGTAGAAAGATCCAGGGGGACCAACAATCCCTTTAATGCAAGAGAATAAAAATTCCTCCGTATTTTTAGTGTGTTAGTTGCCAAAAATCCCGCCTACTTTTAAAATATATTATTTTAAAGGGTGCAATTCAATCTGTAATATATAGATAAACATCTTTAATATAGTCTGTCCCCACCCCTCTAAAAGATGTAGAGTAATAAACGCTCATTAGGTATGCAAAGTGTCTACAGAGTGACCCAACGAATATTTAAGCCACTTTCATACATTGATATTGATTTCATTGCAAAATTCTTTATTTTCATCAAGTGCAGGTAGTACCACCCGGGTTTGGGTCAATTAATGGGTTTTGCCTATTGTTATCCATTCACAAACACTGACAATGGGGTGACAAAGGCGTGCATTATGTACATAGTATTAGGTACACCTATTTTTTATTAAACATTGTAAAAAATATATAAAATTCAAAAACTACATTATACAGAAATTAAAATATAAGAAATCATAATATTCTTCGTCATCTGAGGAACGTTATCTCCTTTTGACGTTATAATTAAAGGGTCGACGGTCCGATCGATCAGGTGGTCAAAATCCCACATTTTCTCCTCTTCTTTAATGACAGTAGCTTAACGTCTTTCATTTTAAATGTCGTGTTGTGTCTTGCTACAAATTCTTCCACTTGCGCCCATATAAGTTCTATAGGATTTAGTTCGCAATGATATGGCGGTATGCGCAGCACAGTTACACTATGTTTTTCAGCTATATCTTCCACGGCATATTTCATAAAACGATGTTTGTGTAAATTTGCTATAGCTAATAGTTCCTTATTTATCAAATTATCTTCTTTTTTTTTCTTTGGTTAGTTATCATAAATAATTTAATGCACAAAATTTACCTGCGCCTATCGTCGACACCGAAATTGAGCCGAACTAGACGAAATTCCACATTTTATTACTCTATACCTTTCTGAAATAGACTATCGTCTAATTACTAATAGAAAATGTGAAATTTTTTTTGAAAATAATGTTTATGTATTTTTCTATTTTATTCGTTCTAGCTGTGTGTCATTACGACAACAAAATCCATTGACGTTTTTAATTGCAGAAAATGATGGGGATCATTAGGTTTTTGTGGGCCATAATGTCTATTAATTGGCAATAACTTAATCATATAAAAACCATAAAGCATGTTATGTGGGAAAACCCTAATTATTTGGTTTTTAAACCGATAATTTATTATATAGGAAATGTTTAATATTTTTTCAGCATATTATAGAATCTATTTACCCGTAAAAGTTAAAACACAGGAATTGATAGAGGTCCTATGTAGTAAAGAAAAGGTTAAAGGAGGAGACCAAACATACCCAATTTATTCAGGTGGGATTTCTTATAAGAAGAATCCTTTCCTATCTTTCATAAGGATCTAAATTGGTATACCTGTTGTTATATTATACATGGGTTAATTTTTTTTTTGTTGGTATGGTAACCATTTTTATCTTTAGACCTGATCCCATGGACGTAGCAAAATATTTTGTAGGTGTTTTTAAAATTTAAAGAAATACGGGTTTGTTGTGCCGAGTTTTTTAAATTAATTTTATTTCATATTCGTTTATATTATTTAAATATAAATTTATTTTTTATTTCTTTTTGGACCTTCCATCATGACTATAAAAAACATGACTACCATCGAGTGACCTGGTGCTTGTGAGCTCTAAGTCTATCCTACACTCAATAAGCTTGGTCTATTTTGCAGGCACGGCTTGTCCATACGTTCATTTGGTCACTTACAAATTTGACCCACCCTATTCATTTATTTTTTAAAACAAAAAATCCTTCACAAAATCCAAGTTCCATAGTGTAAGTGTCATGCGAAAACTCCCTAATATATGTAGTTTAAACACATATATACATACACTATATTGCTAATACCATAATTCAATGATGCCACCACTGTAAGGAAGCAGATGATCAGGGGCCGTTGAGTTTGCGCAGATCGGAAATTTGCTTCTTGATGTAAACATTTGACAGGGCCGACTTTCAAAATATTTTTACAAGCTTTTATTTAAATTCACCCGTTAGTTCGGGCGTGTACAGTTTATGGTCAAATAAAACTAAGTAACCAATACTTTACATACCTGAAATACCTTATTCCTGGTATTGAACCGCTATTCGTGCAAAAAAGGATCATGCCCTTTTTTCTACCCATATTGAGACACAAGTCGCTAACAATAACAAAATGTCTGGTAAAGTTTTATACCTAAATTCGCACCCAATGGTTGGTTGGTTCAAGGAGGGTTGACCTGTTGTCAGTATACTGCAGCCAAATGGCTTATTGTATCCCTTTTGCTTAACGTCGGGGTAATGTCAGCCAGACGGGACCTACAGTTTTTACGTGGGATCCGAACCACGCGTATGCACTGGTTTATCCGTCAGTCCCCTAAAGGCAGGATTATCCGCCCTCAATGGGTCGTATTCGGGAGTCAACCAGTGTTATACTGCATTCTTACCTCTAAAATTTTGAGTATACTTTTTTTATTAAGCGTACACCCGTCCCGGGGATCGAACCCGGGTCACCTGCGGCCGAATGCGACAGCTCTACCACTGAGCTGCCATACCGTGGTCGCACCCAATACTTAAAAATAAAATCCACAATCACACACGAAACATCCGAACGAATTCAACGTCAAAAAAGCTGAAAACGACTACAACTTACAACCTAACAAAAAAAAATATCTAAAGTAAAGTTTATTATAACTTAACTTAATTAACACCCAAAACTTGGAAATTATAACCACACACGAATGAACGAAATAAAAGAAGGCGACAAATAAGAATACAACGGCAAGCCGGTTCTGCTCAAGAGACCTTGGGTTCTGTTTACGTTCTGTTAGAAATCGTGTGGGTTGCCTAATTTTTTCCCTACTGCGCCAGCGCCACGGCCCCCAACTCAGGTTATTTTGAATCGCACGATGGGTGCATTCTTGCTTCGTGCGACTGCTTGTATTGGCAATATAGTGTATGTATGTGAGTTCAAAGCACTTGCCCTATTTAACGTTAACCAATTATTGACTATATGGGTTTATATGTGCTTATATTAAATAAAAGATGACAAGAATGAATTGAAACCTAAGAGCAAGACAAACATAAAATAAGCGAGTCCAGTAGTTAAAATGAGACAATAAATGAGATCTTTTGTCGACGCCGACGCCGGGACCAATTATATCGCTTTTTAGGTGGTGTGAGAGTAGCTATTGTTATTATTATATCGGTGCCAGTTAAAAAAAATAATTAATGCACTTTAGGCACGGTCTTATTATGCTTAATTAAAAACTATATTTTTCTTCTTACATTACTGGTTGCCCTAAAAATCCCCCCCCCCCCCCTCACCTGTAAAAAACCTCAAGGACTGCGCCTGATATTTTGTTAAGCATTTTAAACGAGGAAAGATTCGTTCTTCCGAAATTTGTCTACGCCACTGGTTTTATATTTTAAAGTCAGGTAGATCTTCCATACAGACTATCTGACGCCTTAAGAAAGGGACCTGTAGGTCTCCTATGTAAAACGTCAGTATAAATAAGATTATACAATTTCTGGATCCCTATAGGGGTTGTTTTTTCTCGAGAGGTTTTTAGACATAGGTAATTATTTTTGAGACCAGGCCAGGAAAAATATAAAAAGCATGGGAAAAGATAAAACGATTTTAAAACGGCAAAAGATTTATATAAATATTTTTTTTTTTAATATTGGCATTTTGCCTAATTAGCCATACAGCCAGTCACAAAAAATATTTTTCTTTAAGTTAAGGATTTATTTAATTTATTAAGTATAATATGAGAAACTTCATTTTTAATCAGGGTTTTTATTTGGACATTGATTCAACCTTTGAATATCGACTTTTGAAGAAAAGCAGTTCTTTGGAAAAAGTTGACAACCCTGCGTTGGAGCTGGTTTGGCCGCCATTGTGGAGTTGTTCGTAAATCTATAGTATTTAATGTAGCGCTTGGACGATAGAGGTCGCTAAATCATGAATTTTAAGTCACGGTGTTGCCGCACATTGTATTGTCATATATAGACATATATGAATATTCTATTTTATCCAAAATTCAATTTTATTATTTAAAGTTAATATTAAATATACCTTCTGACCCAATTATTTGTTATTAAAACAAGCACACTACAAGAATGCTATCTAAGCATATTGCCGAGCTTGCATTTTGTTACCAATCAATAACTGGGTTAGTTTATTGATACTGATTGGTATAAATAGCAGGCCGGTACTATGTAAAAGACACCATTCGGGTTAGGACCATTCGGGGGTCGGGACCATTCGGGGGTCGGGACCATTCGGGTCTCGACCAGTTTGGTCAAGACCATTCAAGCCGATCATTTTGTTAGAAACCACTCGGTCAACACCATTTTGGGCAGATACGACAGAGCTCGTCCCTAGTTAATAATGTTGTAAGTAAAACCTAATTTTATGTAACCGTTCAACTGTCGTTTTATATTATATAATAAAGTAGGTGTTATGGAGACTTGTCGCCTTTAATTCTTCCCCACGTGACAGTATTTCGTCAGAAATTTCATTCATTTTGTTTATTAATTTGAATTTTATCAATTTATGCAGTTTCTGTGTTAAAATAAATTACATATTTGGACAACAAAAGTTAAGTTTAATGAATCCAATCTATACATTATTTATGTTTTTGATTGTGGTTTTTATTCAATACGTTAGGTACTACTTATCTGATTTTAATTATCTTGTTCCGAACCCTTATTTTACTTAAATTTAAAAAAAAATCAAACAAATAAAAGTAAATATTTATAAACTTATCAAATTTTTCCTACCCTGTAAGTACATAAACAATAAGTATTAATAAAATGATAAAATAAATAGGTTAGTAAAATACAAACTTCCTAATTATTTATTCTTTGACCTGCTAATATATCACTATTTACTGTCCATTCCATCTGCCTCTCTTCTTCCACCGGAAAACGAAATAATCGTAAACCCGGGAATTCGCGAGGTAATTTTCCACATTGAAAAAAATAAACAACATTTTCAAATACCTTTTTTCAAAAAACTCAAAAATAAGGTACTTACATTCAATTATTACACTAAGGATCAAATACGATTCTGCCTAACTTGCCCGTTGAATAACATTAAGAAAACTTCTGGGTGTAGGATGAGCCTGCAAGGGAAAGCGTTCTGTGTATAATCTCGAAGCAGCAGCCGCACTTTGGCGACACTCACACTAAATTAGCATCATATCTACTAGTTCATTGTTTTCAAATTTTACCATTTTCACGTGTCACCAATTTAAAATTAACTTGCTTTAGAAAAACACACCGCAGCGGATTGCCAAATAACTCACCACCGACCCGTTAATTGCATGACTAATAAGAGATAAGACAAACAACATAAAGTTTAGCAGGCTACGTTTTGATGACCAGGCCCGCACTTCAATGTTTTACTTCTGTATCTCGCCTATTTTTAAGTTTTTTGAAAAAAGGTATTTGAAAATGTTGTTTATTTTAATGCCTTCTATACACAGCTACAAAAGAAGTAAGGAACTTAGGAATCAGCCTGTATTGACAGTAGGAACCTAAAAACAATATTTTGGTGTCTGTCTGTTTAGTTGTCAAAGCGTTTTCCATAGAAACTGTGTGATTCTAGAACGGAAATATTGTTCAATAATAATCTAATCATACCGCGTTAAAATTTGCTGTATTAAATTGTGGTTTTCTTGAAGTGAATCACAAAAAACTAATTTTTTGTAATGTCCCATTTAAAAGAAAATTGATTTATTTTACATGCGTTGACGAACTCTTACAGCAAACCCATTTTGTGAACATCAAATAAAATTTACAAAACTAAAACAAATTAATATTTAATAAAATCGTAGATAGGATGGATGATACTAATATGATTTATACTGAATTTGATTGACTAAGTGTCGGTACGGTATATTTTTTTTATAATAAAATTAATAAGACCCTGTCAGTAGTCAATAAAGTTGATTGACCCGTTTATTTTAAAAACTAGCTCTACACAAATCTTTACAATTATAAAAAACACGTGTGAGTTCCACTTAGTAATTAGTCAAGTCTCATTCAGATATTTATATTTTTTAAATTATTTTTGATTGACAGGCGGAAGCTTTCTCATTAATATGATCTCATCGTTGTTTTTTAAGCGTTGGTAGATCATTTTTATTATTGCCACCTCGATATTGTAGTCTCGATGTAGATCCTCTCTATTTAAATAGACGTGGTAGAGTAGGACGGTACTATATTGGGATTAATAGTTAATTCGTGAATTCTACTACACTGCGTCCACTAATTATGGAATAGTTAAAAAAAACTAGTTCATTTTTAAAAGTCAATATTTTCATCAAAAGTCAATCAAGTGTAGTACAATGTGTGTGACTTTACTTTATGTCTTTTTTATGCAGGGTGATGGCTAATATATCAAGCATCTTCTAAATGACTTTTACAAATAAAAATTGTATCTAAAACTGCAGTTTTTTTTAGTTTAAAGGGAGAAGAATTTTGCCGGTCACTCACTATTATCCAGGAGACTTTGTTTATATATTGCTATACATCTTCGCAGGCAGCATGAAGTATTGCGCCTCAACAATGACCTGGAAAAAATTTTGGCTTGGGGTGACAGTAACCAAGTCGAATTTAATGCTAAGAAAACCCAGGCAGCAGTCTTCTCCAAAAAGGTTAACATTGCAGAACACGCAATTCCCCTGGCACCGTCTATTAATTTGCTGGGGGTCAATCTGGGAGGTAATATGTCTTGGCATGATCACGTTGCCGCAATTGCCAAGGCAGCTGCACAGAAACTTGGTGTACTTTTCCGCACCAAAAGGTTGTACACACCTCATCAACTTTTGACACTCTACAAAGCCCAGATTCGACCATCATTAGAATATTGCTCTCATGTCTGGAGCTCTGCACCCAAGCACACCCTTCGGCTACTGGATTCCATTCAAAAAAGAGCCGTTCGTCTGATCGGCGACCCCGAGCTGACCAAGACCCTCGATAGCCTGGAGCATCGAAGACAGGTTGATGATTTGGCTCTCTTTTACAGATATTTCCATGGCAGGTGTTCGACTGACATTGCCCACTTGATTCCACCTAGAGCAATGCAAAACAGAAATACACGGCGAACCACTGCCGCTCATCCATATGTTGTTCAGCTTAGTACTCTTCGAACTTCATTGTTCAAGAATTCTTTCATCTGGAGAACGTCATCTTTGTGGAATGATCTTCCTGAGGTCGTGTTTTCCAATGAATACAATCTTCAACGTTTCAAGACCAACGTTAATCGCTTTTTTCGCACTCGCACCGCTCCCAGAGCGCCTTAAAGGATTTTTCCTACAGTGCAGGTGTTTTATCATAAAAAAAATCTTTTATTGTATCCAATTAAAAAGAAATCAATGATTTAACTACTACGAATCCATAAATTATTAAACGACTTTGATATTCTTTATCTAATTTCCCCCTGTAATCATTAGGGCCTAATCTTCTTTGTCCTCGGCAGATTTCCAGTAGTTTACAGCCTCGATGGAAATTGAAAATCGGCTTTTCTAGGAGGGTAAGAGAATTATGATTTTGCACAGACACGGACTGACCATAGAAAGTATATTACTATTTATTTAATGTTTAAATATATCTATATATTTTTTTATATTTACCAAATCATTCAGCTAGAAGTAAAAAAACGATTTTTATACTTTTTTTTTGTTTGTAGTTCGGAATTGGCTTTACTGATTTGATAGTGGTTTCCAAAATGTTGTTGCAATATTATTAATGCAACATCCCCCACCCCCTCTCTGGCTTTGGATGCGCCATGCTCATAACATTTTGGAGATTTTATTGTTTCAAAAAATATCTTTAAAAAAACTTTTTTTATCACATAATTTAAACGCTTTTTATTAATACAATGGATAATCAAGATATGCTCCATTTATTACATAAAAAGTGTGTTTATGGCACTTAACACCTTATTTCGGCTGCGCCTAATTAACAATACTCAGGTACTTTCCTCTTATCGTTATGAAAAACTTTAAAGTAATAAACAAAATGCATATTTTATGGTATTTAAAAATTTTAAAAAAATAATTTTGAAGGTTTTAGAACCGTACATGGTGTAAATAATTTCGCATGGAGAGCCAGGAACGGATCTAGCGGGAGAGGGGACACTCCCCCACTCTCGAGCCTTACCAAATTGGTGCTTTTTTACTGAAATTGTAGGGCGAGTGAAGGGTCAGAATTATTTTTAAAAGTCACTTTTAGTAAGAATATTTTTAGAGCCCTGATACGCTCTTTTTTTTTTAGAAGTCACTTTTTTTTTAGTCGACAACCCTCAGCAAAATTCTGGATTCGCCACTGTGTGGAGATGGTAACAGTGGAGAAGAATTTAAAAATATTAATCGGATGTAGATAGAAAAATAGGTGTTTGGTCTGATAGACCATTTAAACATGTTTTCGTAATAAAAGTAGAAGCCGGTCCTGTCCGATATCAAATATATACGCACTTCTTCCCCTTGCAGAAGCCAAGGGGAAATTAAAGCAGAAAGTTTATAACCTTTGGAATCAAGCAGATTTAGATGGTGTGGGGCCCATAAATTTCGGATATTACGTAATTAGATGCTGATAGGTTGGCTTAGTCATTTCGTTTCTTCAAGGTCCCCATATTTGATACAAATAAGTGAGATGAGAAATGGGGATGTTTCTACCTTCAATATTTAATATAATTTTGTCATTAACAAGAAAATTTAATAAAATAATAGTTTGTGCAACAAGAGTGGATATGATGCCCATATCGCACAAGGAAGTAAATTGAGCACGACGCCGTAGGCGGAGTGCTCAAACTTCCGAGCGTAATATGGACAATCCACTCGAGTTGTACAGTATATTTTTTCTACGACTTAACTTCCGAACTTCATGCTAAGAATTTTAAAAAATTATTTAAATTAGGCATCATAACTTGTCTTTTAAGTTGGCCATGAACTTGTGAGAACGATAATAAGAAACAATTGAACAAAAATTCATTTTGATGGCAAACCCATTGACTTCCTATTTTAGTTTGACAGTTCAAAATCAAAACAAACGCACGGTGGTAAGGCAGTGAAGGCGTCCGACATCAAAAACAGGAGATTTACAGGTTCAAATATACCCGGGAAAATACATAACACCCTGTATATTGAAAAAATTTCATTAAAAGATTGAGTTATTTAATAGTCAATTTTAAGGTAAATTCTATTTTGCAAAAATATACTTAACCCTGTGACAGTGCATTTCCGATTTTAAACAAATTCATTCCTTTTTACCCAAACACTGACCTATGAATAAAATAAAAATATAAAATTGTCTACATGCATAAAATATGAGTGCACACAGACATGCATAACCGATTTTTGTCACATTCATTCACAAATCCCTACCTAAAATGTGGGTTACGAATAAAAAATCAATTTTAAATATTTAAATTTTTGGAAATGGTTAAAAACGTCGTCGGAAATGCATTTTTTTAGTAAAAAAAGGGATGCATCTGTAATATTTTAAAGAAAAAAGTTTAAGCATGTTTTAATAATCTGTATACTTATTGAAATTTGCCCAGGGTATACATAATATGTGTACATATTTATTTTGCAGGCATATTATATCTCCATTCTGTTTACAGAACTATTATTAAGAAATTGGTAAATACACACCATTGCTATAGTCTATTTCAGAAAGGTGTAGAGTAATAAAAGCTAATTAGGTGTGCAAGAGGACTACAGAGTGACTCAACTAATATTTAAGCCACTTTCATAATTTGGCATTGATTTCATAGCAAAGTTCTTTATTTTCATCAAGTGAAGGTATTACCACCCGGGCTTGGGTCAATTTATGAGTTTTGCATCTTGTTATCCATTCACAAACACTGAAAATGGTGTGACAAAGGCGTGCATGATGTACAATGTAGGTAAACTTATTTTTTATTGAGCATTATAAAAAAATACAAAAAATACATTATACAGAAATTAAATTATAAAAATCATAATATTTTTCGTCATCTGAGGAACTCTCATCTATTCTTGACGTTATAATTAGCGGGTCGATGGTCCGATCGATCAGGTGGTCAAGATTCCACATTTTCTCCTGTTTTAATGACATGTTGAACTGCTTTTCGCCAGTTCTCTGATGTCACTTCCTTAATGGCTTGATGAACAGTAGCTTATAATATGATGATATGATTGGAAAATAATTATCCAATATAGTAACCCCAAAATGTTGTTTCTATTAAAAAAAATACAATTACAATATGAAGAAAGTAAAAAGTTACAGTTTGTAACTTTCATTTTATAAATTACACTCACGTTTCAGCCATTTATAAAGGGACTTATTTCCTTACCCTCTTTTCAAACAGATTTCAAATACCAAAGAAAATAATCAGCTACAAATAGTTCATTTAGCACCTTTTCAATATTCAACGCAGCTTTCTCTGTTCCAGGGATTATTTTACTAAATTTCCTTTATATTTTCTTAAAAAAATTGATTCAATTCATTTAGCAATTGGTTGTGATGGGAAATATCGATTGGGCATATTTATTCTCTTTAGTACACATGCAATTATGCAACAAAAAAAAAAACTTTTTTTTCTTGACCTGCCTGATTAAATTTCTAGTTTAAAATATGTTTGTAAAATGATCAATAACACTAAAACGACGAGATCTAACAAAAAATGTTCGCGACTTTGATGCAGCTGCTGATGATTTCCAATCGCGTTTGTTTAAATATTAATATGTAAAAGACTTTTATAATTATTTCTATAATAATAATATGTAAATGTGCTGGCGCCAACTGTAATTAAAAAGGAAGCTAAGAAGCGAAATGTGACCTTAATTTTATACATGTAAGCAGTGGCGGATCCAGGATTTTGCTGAGGGGGGCGAGGGGCGATTAAAAAAAAAGTGACTAAAAAAAACAAACTTATCCCGCTTCTCAAATTGTTTCTACTCTCCAAAGCTACTTCTAAAAATATACTGACCCTTTATACGCAATACAATTTTTAAGGCTCACAGTAAACAAAACACTCATTTTGTAAGGCACAAAGGGAAGTGACCCCCCCCCCCCCCCCACGATGTTTATACAGAGTGTGCCTTAATGACGTACTCATATTTCAGAATAGGAATCCTTAGGTCATATATTAGAAAGAACATGTTTAGGGACCCTAATTTTAACCTGCTTCTATGATGGTGCATGGTCTAGGGTAGATAGAATAGCTCTGACAGTTATCTGCCAGGAGAAATCAACTAAGATATATGATTTTATATTATACTAACCCATAACAAAATTGAAAATAATCTAAGGTACTTTCGGATATACAGGGTGTCCCACCGGGAACCGAATCGATCTATATATAGAAAGCTATACATAGGAAAATTTTGAAAATTTGACAGTATGCTGATGCTGAGGGGGGCGACGAGGAACCTCTTGTCCAAACTGACGCTTAAGATAAAAAAAAAGGTCATCATCGTTCTCTTTATCTCTTATTACATTATTACATCCTTCTATAACTATAATACCACTTCTTTCTCATCAAAAATTTCATATTCAAATCTCCCTTCCCCCACGGAAATTCCATTACAAAACTGAATCCCTTAATTTTGGGTGGCACCCATGTTTTAGGGTGGGTCGGTGCCCAGCTTGCCCCCCCCCCCCTTGCTGGCACTGCCGCTGGTTCTTTTCTAGCTAATTGCCAATGCAAAACAGCATTAAGACATAAAAAAATCCATAAAGCTTTTTTACCATAAACCAGAACCTACATTATTTTTAACCGCAGTAACTAAGGTAACTGTTAAGATGGCCCGCTATGATGTGAGCTATTTTTAAGCACAATTTAGTTTGTAATTGATTTCTTACACATGTAGACCGAAAATAGATGTGTTTACTTGTACAAGCATCAAAACATGAAGTTATCTAAGAGAAATTTTTAGAATCATATTTTTTAAGTTTAGTTGAGTGGATCCGATCTCGCTAAAATTTGGCCGTATTAAATTGCAGTTCTTCTTGGCCCGAATTACAAAAAAAAATAAGCAAACCATTGAATTTTTTTCACCAATTCAATGGAAAGGTGATATCTATGTGACGTCTACTCAATGTTGAGAACTATGATTTTAGTCAAGAAAAATCAAGATATAAGCAGATTTTCTCAATTAATCGCATTTTTGAAAAGAAGTTCAGAGGGTTACAAGGCCAAGAAGTAAAAAGTTTTCACAAAGGAAGACGTATGTAAGTTTCTTAGTACTGCAGATGATGAAACATATTTACTTATGAAGGTTGTTACGATAATCGGTATTTTTGGGGCTTGTCGGCGCGATTGAACACAATGATTTGCATATAAAAATTGTGATTCCATTCTCGAATACCAAAATTATGCGAGAATTTGTTATAACAGAAGAAAATGTGACAGGTGTCAACTGTTTAAGTATTTTTCGAAAGTATGCTAAACTTCGTCCTCTTAATGCAACTCACAGGCGGTTTTTTGTATTCTATGGAAAAGAAAAATGCACCTCCCAGCCTGTCGGAATTAATAGTTTTGGAAGTATACTAAAAAAGATTGCAACAAAACTTGGATTGAATTATCCCGAAGGATACAGTGGACAATGTTTTAGGAGGTCCTCAGCCACCATTCTAGTGGATGGTGGTGCAGATGTTAAAGCGTCATGGGGACTGGAAATCCTCTTCTACGACAGAAGGCTACGTTGAGAATTCTTTAGAAAATAAGAAACAAATAGTAAAGAAGATCATGGGGTCAGACACGAATTTAATGATTGGAAATTCGAACGTTAAGGGCTCCATCACATCCACTTCTGGTATACAAATTTCTAACTGTAAAAAGTGTTTCATTAATGTTTATAATAAACCTTAAGTGTTATATTTTAATTAATAATTGGTAATTAATTTTATAATTGTTAATAATAAATAATTCTTCTAAAAAGTGTGGTTTTATTTAACAGCCAAATTTTAATAAAACCGTGTTTTTCCATTACAGCACTAGTGCTGTAAGGGCATCTATTACAGTACTAGTGCTGTAATAGATGCCTTTACAAAACGATTTACAGAACTGTAAAATTCATATTACCAAATGAAAGTAAATAAAAATAACTTTCTGACTACCCAAATTAGAAATGACCTCTAAAAAAAAAGTAGGCCGCCTTCCCCACGCTCTATAAGGCCATAAGCAGGGGCGGGGTAAACAAAACTTCCTTCTCTTGTCTAAAGTGACGTCTAAAAAAAAGGTATTCATCGTTCCCTTTCAAATAATTTAGAATTTCCCATCAAAACTTTTATAGCCAAATCACCCTTCCCCCCCGGAATAGGGTGGGCACTCATATTGTTAGGGTGGGCCGATGCCTACCCAGCCCCCCCCCCCCCCCCCCCTGTCGCCGCCACTGCTTCCTAATCATTTTTAAGACTCAATGAACGTTGCACGTTTATGGAAACGTGTGGAAATATCTCTAAGACTGACATTACGGGAGTAGTAGATTATTTTCGGGGAAAATTTGTACGTTTCGCTGATTTTTACAGTCGAAGTCGTATTATCGTCTTTACATTTTTATTTTTGATAAGCGAAGTTACGGATATCGATATGTGCGAATGTTAGTTATAATAATATACTGAAGTATGGGCATTGGGCATTCCGCTTTCTATATTCATGTAGTTTTCAAGAAGGTACTTATGGTTTTCTTGAAATATTGCGTACATTTATATATAAATAGCCATGCAAAACGCTTATTCAAATCAAGCAGTTTATATTCATACAGCCAATTAATTTTTACCCAGTTAATTTACATAAGAAAAATATCTTTTCTTAAACAAAGATGAAACTCCGCCCACGGTCATTAGTATGCAACAGAGAACACATAATAAAACTCTTGTGTATACGAAATTTTTTATGGCCTAATTACCATCAGGACAGGACCGTAATTAGAAAAAATCATTATATAGAGGATTTCGTTACAATGGGAGTGCACTCCCAGGGCCTGATGTTTTTAAGGGTAGACACAACCCATAGCAAAAGTGACTTCCAGAAAAAACGTGAACTATCCCATGTGAAACTAAACTTTTCTAAAAAAAAGTTTACCTCCCCCCGGTTAAAATTCACAAATGCAATAAAATTACTGAATATAGTTTGAAATTTTGCCGCCCTCTAAAATTTTGCCGCTCTTTGAAATATTGTCGCCCTCTGAAATTTTGCCGCCCTTTGAAATTTTTCCGCGCTCTTAAATTTTGTCGCCCTTTGAAATTTTACCGCTCTATACGCTGGAGCCTGCTCAACGTAAATCCGGCCAAACGGATGTTCACGTTTGATAGATGTTTACCCTTAATAACTCGTTACGAATTTGGACGCGCGTCCAAAATTAAGAGCGGTAAACCCTTTCTCTCTTGTTTTGGTTTCTCTATGGTGCAATCATTAATTCAGTAGAACAAGATAAATACACGCAATGAGCATGTGAACACTACACATGACAGCTAGCAAGCGATCACTTCGAGCTTTATTGCTGATTAATCAATCTCAATGAGATTTGAGCTGGGAATTTGCGTATTGTACGCTGATCTTACGCAGTCTTCTGCAAAAAGGTTAACATTGCAGAACCGGATATAGTCATGGCAGGACACGCAATTCCCCTGGCACCGTCTATTAATTTGCTGGGGGTCAATCTGGGAGGTAATATGTCTTGGCATGATCACGTTGTCGCAATTGCCAAGACAGCTGCACAGAAACTTGTACTTTTCCGCACCAAAAGGTTGTACACACCTCATCAACTTTTGACACTCTATAAAGCCCACATTCGACCATCATTAGAATATTGCTCTCATGTCTGGAGCTCTGCACCCAAGCACACCCTTCGGCTACTGGATTCCATTCAAAGGAGAGCCGTTCGTCTGATCGGCGACCCCGAGCTGACCAAGACCCTCGATAGAGCCTGGAGCATCGAAGACAGGTTGGTGATTTGGCTCTCTTTTACAGATATTTCCATGGCAGGTGTTCGACTGACATTGCCCACTTAATTCCACCTAGAGCAATGCAAAACAGAAATACACGGCGAACCACTGCCGCTCATCCATATGTTGTTCAGCTTAGTACTCCTCGAACTTCATTGTTCAAGAATTCTTTCATCTGGAGAACGTCATCTTTGTGGAATGATCTTCCTGAGATCGTGTCTCCCAATGAATACAATCGTCAACGTTTCAAGACCAACGTTAATCGCTTTTTTCGCACTCGCACCGCTCCCAGAGCGCCTTAAAGGATTTTTCCTACAGTGCAGGTGTTTTATCATAAAAAAAAAAGATGCTCGATTATCCGATTAATTATGGAATTAAATTTAGTATAACTTATTGAAAGAATTATGTGAAAATTGTGAAGTGCGTCCCTGTTTGACGTTAATTTACATTCACGAAATGGCTTTAGACAATGCAGCAAAGCGGTATTAACAGTTTCGTATATGGCCGAGCCCGCGGCCCGACCAAACATCATAAAAATTAATTATCCGTAAAGTTACCTACTGACTTCTTGACGAAAACTTTTGGGACCTTCTTTATTTTCTTTGTTTGGGTGATGAAGGCTCCGGACTCTGGTACGTCTAATATCCTTTGTCTGGCTCAATACAAATTCATGGATACCAAAGATATCTTTAAAAAAAAATACAGATGTAATATCTAATAATATTCTGGTTTATAATAAACACAAGACATTGAGCTGACCTTGTTTTTCTATACGATGGATAATCTGGTAATCACATATCTTTCATTTGAGAAAATTTGTAAAGCTCTTTATAAATAAATCAATAAATTCATAACGCGATACGAACGAAAACAACGAGCTTTTAGAAAAAGGATTATTGAAACTATACAAAGATCAAAAAAAGAGATTAATACAATCTCTCATCGCGACAAGGCTAAACAAACCACGTTCTCATTCAAAATTTCGAAAAAGTTTACTTTTGTAGAGTATTTTGTAAACTGAACCACTTCGAATTATCTTAATTTTTCTATTTTTAAAACGATAATTGTTTTTAATTTCCTTGGTTTATGAGCAGTGGACCAAAAAAATGTTTTCGTTTACAAAACATCTAATTTCTATTCTTCCGCATAATACAATATATTATACTGTTAAAATATTTTTATATTATATAGTTTTGTAAGAAATTATCGTAGATTTCATGTAATTTATATACCTAGTAATAGTACACAACTTCTCGTTCAAATTCATAAAAAAATAAATTTCGATCCACCTGAAGTGAAATTTTACTATTGATAATAGCATGTCACCACCTGCAGACCGGTTTCCAACTCTGTTGTTCTCGTCATTACAGAGTAGGTGTTCATACCCATACCAAATAAAAGTTTTTATACTAAAGCCTATGGTATTAACGTCCTTGGGTTGAATATAGGCCTTAGCGCCATCTGTTGGTAGTCCCACACCAAAAACCCAAGAGATTATTCGATAAAAAAAATGTTTCATTATAAATACTGTAAAAAATAAATAATTTTCCATAACAAAGAGCCGAAAAAACATGTTTGGCTAGTAAATTTTCATAAAAGTATTAAATTTACAATATCCGGAAAGAAATATACTGGGTGATTCCTAAGTTGATACTTCTTTTTTAGCTGTGTATAGAAGGCATTAAAACAAACATTTTCAAATACCTTTTTTCAAAAAACTTAAAAATAGGCGAGATACAGAAGTAAAAAATCTTAGTGCGGGCCTGGTCATCAAAACATAGCCTGCTATACTTTATGTTGTTTTTGTCATATTAGTCATTCAATTTACGGATCGGTGATCAGTTATTTATTTGGCAATCCGCTGCGGTGCGTTTTTTAAGTTAATTTTGAAATTGGTGACACGTTAAATGGGAAAATTTGAAAACAATGAACTAGTAGATATGGTGCTAATTTAGGGTGAGTGTCGTCAAAGTGCGGCTGCTGCTTCGAGATTATACCAGAACGCTTTCTTTTGCGGGCTCATCCTACACCCAGAAGTTGCCTTAATGTTATTCAACGGGCAAGTTAGGCAGAACCGTATTTGATCCATAGTGTAATAAATGAATGTAAGTACCTTATTTTTGAGTTTTCTGAAAAAGGTATTTGAAAATGTTGTTTATTTTAATGGCTTCCATACGCAGCTAAAACAGAAGTATCAACTTTTAGGAATCACCCTGTATAGGTTATATATAGTGAAAAAAAAAGATTATATAGCGTAAAAAACACAGTAGCCAACGGCATTTTGCCAAACAACAAAATCCCGATAAACGATATTTCAACAGTGATTTTTTCTGAATCGACCCAAACGATTTAGTAAAACATGTCTTATATTTAGCAGCAAGCATAATTCTTTCCAGCGAATCGAAAATCCTGTTTCAGGCATCAACCACTGCCGAGATCTTAGCGCCTGAAAAATCGATTTTGTTGATTGGCAAAATGTCATTAATTATGTGAAATTTTACAATGTATGTATGTGCGTGTGGGAAAGTTATTTTAATGCACTTGGTTACAGAGGAATAATAAATTAAATATTTTAAATAAGTATTCGGTTAGTTTAGTCGAGATCTGATTTATTAAAAAATGTATTTCAAGAGAAGGGTTTTTTATTATGTGGTCTTACATAAGTTTTTATAAATATTTTTTCATAACTTTCTTTTGTTTGGCCAACAATGACTTTTTACCACTGCGAGTTGTGTTAAAGTTGAAGTTGTCGTAAATTGATCTGTTGTATTTGTTAATTTTACCCATGGGGCATATGTTAAGTATCATAATGAACAGTTCAAATAAATCTAATCTATGCTGGCTTGTGTTTAAACTCGAGATCATCGAAGGAATGTAGCGAGGAGCGCACATTCGGTGATCGACTAACTTCTTATCGTCGGCTGGTGCATAAGCGCCCAAAAATATAGTAATTTAATTACCAAAAAGCAAATACTTGGCTTTCGGATTCTCGTTGTACCTACATGATAAAAAACTGCAAGCGACGCGAGTAAAAATACTGAAGAAAAATTGCCTTCTTCTATAATTGAAAAAATTCTGTTTTGTTTTTTGTGTGATTTAAGTGAATTTTAATGAATTGCAACATTATTGTAAATATATTAAAATATCTAATAGCCGTTGGGTTATGAGGGGGGGGGGCTGCCGGGCTCCAGCCGCTCCCTGAGCCTAGGAGCTCGGGTCTAAAAGTCTAATTGTAACCTAACTTTTCGTTTTACGCTTGGATTCTTAATTAAAATTTTTAAATAATGTATTCTTGGCTTAGATTACAAAGGTCTTATAGGAAACGTTTAGTTTTCAAATTTATGCTTCTAAAAGTCTTGTTTTATATAGAGATTAAGGTTTCGGAGGCATATCGTTTTAGTTATTGATGTATGATGCAATTTTATAGGTAAACGAGTAAAAAGAATATTATTTTATATTATTTTTCTATTATATTCTTGTCTGTTCCGTTTTCCCTTTTTTAGAGCTATTTTAAATTAATAAAAATATAACCCAATGCAATAAAATATTTTTACAACAAAAACAAAAAACAATATGGTGTTTATTTTTAAAGTGGAAAATTAAAGTAAAAATTTTAATTGAAACATTTTTTATAGAAGAAGTGTGATAATTTATAATACAAAAAAAATAGTGCGGGAAGAAACGAGAATGCTTTAATATGAATATACAAAACGGCACTTAAGAAGGAGTATTTTAAAACCTAAGCATTTGTAACAAAAACTGCTCTTAGATCTACGCTCCTAAAATACATGATTCCTAAAAAAAATATCAATTTTGGCGTGGTGAGCAATATTTACATTATTTTTAATCAAAAAAAAAACGAGCCCGCAAAACGCTGGTTAGAGTCATACATACGACTTATGTTAAAATTTTGGATTGACACCAATATTTATATTTTTCACAAATAATATTATAAAAACATTTTTTTTTTAATAAAGAGTCAGTAGGAATATCAAAAAAAAGTAAAAAAAAACATTTACAAATCCGAATTTAATCCAACCATGCAGAGGGGGAGGTAATAATTTAATTTTCGAAATTTATTAGTAGTTAGGTGAATTTTAAACGAACTTTGGGCGTGGCCCCAAAAATGTTTTGCCTGCGGCGCTTTTCCGCCTTCTTTGCTAGGTACAATATCATGGAATACTCCGTATACATGTAGTACCGACTGTCCCTCTCTCCAAAAAAAAAGGTTTCCTACCCTCGCCACTGTCTACTAAGATAGTCGTTATTTTCCCGTTCCAACCTTTTCGCCTTCGATTAATGTAACCTTCACCAGACATGATGGTGTACAGAAGTTGGTTTAGTAAGATGATTTTTCAAGGTTAAAATTATGTATAGTCCTATCTTTTTATACACCTACTGTGGGCTCTATTTGGTAATGTGACGCAAGTAACAAATTAAATTATATGTATTACTTTGTACGATTTAGGTTACTTTGTTTGTTATTGTTGCAAAGAATACTTTTTTGTTTTTATTTATGGAATGTCAGACATTTTATTGCTAGTTTGTCCAGGGAGTTACAAGGGCAAATTTACTTTACTTTTACTCTTTGTTGCGGGGGGGGGGGGGATTCTATTATCAAAAAATTATTTTTGTTCTTTCTCAGGTTATGGTATCGATTTTCAGGGAGTCATCAGAGGCCCCCTCCCTCTTACCCAAACAACAAAATTTATAAATACTTACATCACTAAATCTACATTCATATTACTGATGAAAAAGTGATAAAATAAGCGAACCAAAGCACTCAAAGCAGAGTATAACTTTAGTACGGTTCTATTTCTGGACGAAAAACAAACAAACAATATTTTAAAAGGTGCTAAATACAATGTTTGGAATAAAATGACGAGTTTTTGTTTAGTAAATTTCACAGATCTAGGCTAAGAAAAGAACATTTACTTTAAATTTATCCTCGATGTATTTGTTTTTGTAATAAAAAATTTAATTTCGGCATACTTTGAGAAGGAATTTCGAATAACAATTTTGGAGTATTTTATAAGAGATATTTGAGTAATCATTTGGCAGTATTTACGTCAAGAGCGTGCTTAGGGAACGGGCGCCAAAGGGACCATAGCGAACTGCCATGTCGAAATAAATAAATCTTTTTAACAACCACTTTTTAAAGATATACAGGGTGCTACAAATTCGTGTGCGTACAAGGGAATGTTAAATTGAGGCAAAGTTGCGCATTTAAGGGCTTAATAATTTGGTGAAAAACAATTGTAACTAACCCAAATAACCTCGGAGATATTCGAAAGAACCCGAGATTTTTATTTTTAGTTTCTAATTTTTTTCGCCTTCATTGTTGACATTGGAAAAATTAAGGACACTTTTTCATAGCCCTTTTGTATGTTCTACAAGATGACGGTATTAGTTTTCAAATTAGACGTTTCGATCTTTAGATACCAACCTTAAGTCAATTTTTTTAAATACCAACTTTGAATTTTAAATGCAGTTTTAGGTATTTTTTTATATTTTAAGTTATCTTTTTAAATTTAGTAGCAGTGACGTTGACCTTTTAAAATATTACATTTGACGTTTGTGTCACTTTCTTTTATACCGGAAGTTACGGCCAGCTTTGGTACTTTAAATCGAATACCCTGTATATTTTTTCATATCTTATTAAAATCTAAGTAACTTTTGTTAATATTAAACCTTACCTATCTCCAATCGTGTTTGAGATGTGGATTATAAACTTTACCGAGAAGAAACTCCATTTATATACAAGGTGATTCCTAAGTTGATACTTCTATTTTAGCTGTGTATAGAAGGCATTCAAATAAAGAACATTTTCAAATACATTTTTTCAAAAAACTTAAAAATAGGCGACATATAGAATTAAAAAATCTAAGTGCGGGCCTGGTCATCAAAACGTAGCCTGCTATACTTTATGTTGTTTATCTTATTAGTCATGCAATTTACGGGTCGGTGGCGAGTTATTTGGCAATACGCTGGAGTTTTTCTGAAGCAAGTTAATTTTGAAATTGGTGACATGTGAAAATGGTAAAATTTGAAAACAATGAACTGGTAGATATGGTGCTAATTTACGGTGAGTATCGTCAAAGTGAGGCTGCTGCTTCGAGATTATACGCAGAACGCTTTCCCTTGCGAGCTCATCCTACACCCAGAAGTTTTCTTAATGCTATTCAACGGGCAAGTTAGGCAGGACCGTATTTAATCCATAGTGTAATAAATGGATGTAAGTACCTAACTTTTGAGTTTTTTGAAAAAAGGTATTTGAAAATGTTGTTTATTTTAATGCCCTCCATACACAGCTAAAAAAGAAGTATCAACTTAGAAATCACCCTGTATTATATGTTATTAAGGCGGGTGGGCGCCGAACAGAAGTGGGATTACCCCCTTTTGTCCTCCGTCGCTACGCTACTGCTGTACAGTAATAGTTTTGCCCTTGCAACCGTGGATGATGATATAATAATCAATTGTGAGCAAAGCAGGTAGTTACCTTTTCTCTTCAGGTCCCAAGAAACTTGACACTTTTTCTAAGAACCTGTCGATCCTTTCTGGCTACAGCGGATACTTCTGACGCGACCCGGGGGTCTCCCTCATACGATAAATCTTTAAAGTATACCCGGCCCTTCGAAAGGTAAATTGAAAAGCTAAATTTATGGTTACAGGCTTTTGAGATGCCATGAAATAATTTTTCTAAAACATTTTTAAGGGCTTCGGAAGGATATTTCTAAATTCTTCTCCGAAGTTCCACCAGCTCCATGCGAAATTATATCTAAATATATATTAAAACATTGCATTCTCTTGAAAAGAATCCTGTTCATGTTTATTAATGGCAAAAGGTAATTCTTTGAGCCAATTGAAAAACAGTAATAAATTTAATATAATTTAAAAGCGGATGCCTTAAAACTCTCAACAAAATTACTTCATTTTTGTAAACAAATCAACTAAAAACCGTTTTTAACAAAATGTTCCCTAAAATCAAACCGAAATAACTTCGTCCCGAAACAAATTTCATATAATTATGGACAATCCATATTTTTTATTACAAAAACTAATCGAGAAATCACCCACGCATTTTACGGACACGCACAAAAAATCTAATATTGGAACGCTATAATTTATTTGACTCTAATTATGGGGTTCGGCGTTTTGGATACGATTATACTCGAAGGTGGGCATCCACTATGGTTAGAGCTTGTCATATGGAATTATTTTTTATTTATAACAGGAAAACACAGACTTTTCAAACAAAAAATACTCCAAACAAAGAAATCGTTTTATTTAAGTGTCATTTAAGGGTCCTTCACTTTGGCGACCGAAAATTTATTTTAAAGGGGGGATGGAAAACATTTTTTCATCGGAAAATCAATTGCTTAGGGGGGGTAGTGGATAGAAGGTAGGGGATAGGAGGTAGGGGATAGAAGGTAGGAGATAGATGGTCGGGGATAGAAGGTGGGGGATAGAAGGTTGGGGTAGAAGGTGAGGGGGAATGCAATGTTGAGAAAAAAATTTTTTTAAAAATTTAAATTCAAGCATCTAGAAAAAATACCCCACGGGCGAAAAGTTTTAAAAAAATGAGGTAAAAAGCAACAAAATCAAAGTTCTTATAGAAAATAATAACACACCGCGGCTGTGGCTCAGAGGTGAGTTACTGGCATTCTACCGTTTCGACCCGGGTTCGATTCCCGGAGTGGGCATACGCACAATAAAAAAAAATATGCCCGAAATTCAGTGGATTTAAGAATGCAAGGAAGAGTATAAAAGGTATCATCTCCCAACCCACCCCATTCAGGCCGGTATACAGGCCGGATAAATTCGGACATCTCGTAGGGTGCGGAAGAAGATACACACTCCTCAATCGGTAGGTGATGCAATGGCAAGAAACCAAGGGTTGATATCGTGGTTCGAAACCCACGTTAAGCTGTAGGTCCCCTCGGGAATGGCCCTGGCAGCGAACGAAGAGGAAAAAAGCCGAAAAAGCAAAGCAAGCAACATTATTATTGTTGTGTAGCACAAAGATTTTTAACAATAATTAACTAACCAGCAAATTTGACTGTGACATAAATGACATTGACGTGCATTATGTCACAGTCAAACATGCTGGTTAGTTAATTATTATTAAAAATCTTAATACAAACTGACGTATATACCGGGTGTTGTATCGTCGAGCGGGACATAGGAAATCCCATGTAATTTTAAATGGGGTCAATTATTGGCTTCCCTAATTATTTTAGAGAAAAATTCTATTTAGGTTTATTAAAGAGCACTAAAACCCACATTCAAAAGTATAACTTTAGATATTTTTGATGAGCCCGTTTACGGGTTATTGCCGATTTCTTTTTAACTATTTCTCCTTTTTATGGCCCTGTATTTGCGGGTACCAGTCAAGGTAAAAGATGACTGTCAAATAAAGTTGTCATTTTGAAATGTGTGCTTTATTGTTATAAAAACTCGTACATCGAAAATATTAGCCATGAATTACACTTCTGAAGATTATTAGATGATTAAATGGTATTATCAAGAAAATAGTTATCAAAATGTGTCAGACATGTTTGCTGCTCTGTATCCGAATAGACCGATACCTGCAAAATCTACAGTCGAAAGGACTATCAAGAAATTTGAGACAAAAGGCACTGTAATAAATAACTGCAGATGTGAAGAAAGGCAGGAACAAAGAAGAGATGCAAGAAATGATAGGGACTTGCAAGTTTTATTGTGCGTGGAAGAAAATGATGGGAAGATCAGCACAAGGAAACTTGAGGATGACATTGGATTAGATCACACCACAGCGTTACGAGCTTTGAAACGACATAAATATTATTCATACAAATATGAAAAGCACCAAGAGCTAAGAGATAGGGACGAAATACGACGACAGGAGTTTTGTTTTGGTATGATTGAAAGAGCAAACATGGATAGGGAATTTTTTAAAAACATTTGTTTCACTGACGAATGCACACACTTAAACAATAAACCCAATGTTCAAAATTATCGATATTGGAGCAAAGAAAACCAACACAGGTTTGTCGAAACAAGGACGCGATATCCACAAAAAGTTAATGTTTGGGCTGGGATTTTCGGAGAAAATATTATCGGGCCATTATTTCTTACACGAAATTTAAATGCAGAATATTTTTTAGAACTACTTGAAGATCATATTTTACCTACTTTACATGATGCCGCCAGGGAAAATCAGGAAGTTTGGTACCAAATGGATGGCTGCCCGGCACATAGTACCCTGGCTGTCCGGGAATATTTAAACCGTGCTTTTAATGGAAATGTTATTGGCTTAAATCATACAGTAAATTGGCCAGCCAGGTCTCCCGATTTATCGCCAAATGATTTCTTTCTCTGGGGCCATTTAAAAAACAGGATATACAAAGATAAAAAAAATACCCAAATCTAGACGAGTTAAAAAATGCTATTTCTGCCGAATGCAATAGAATTTCAGTTTACCAACTAGCGAATGTAAGAAGAGAATTTTATGATCGCCTCGGTTATTGTCTAACAGTCAATGGAGGAATATTTGAACATCTTCTTAAATCCTAAAGTTCTAACAATTTAATAGTACCTACCTATTAATTAGTAAAATATTGAAACATGTAAAATGTCATAATTAACCTTGTAATTGGATACTTTATTTTAGTTTTATTCAGATTAATTTGTACTCATAAATACACCTTTAATATTTTCGATGTACGAGTTTTTATAATAATAAAGCATACATTTTAAAATGACAACCTTATTTGACAGTCATCTTTTACCTTGACTGGTGCCCGCAAATACGGGGCCATAAAAAAGAGAAATAGTTAAAAATAAATCGGCGATAACCCGTAAACGGGCTCATCAAAAATATCTAAAGTTATTCTTTTGAATGTGGGTTTTAGTGCTCTTTAATAAACCTAAATAGAATTTTTCTCTAAAATAATTAGGGAAGCCAATAATTGACCCCATTTAAAATTACATGGGATTTCCTATGTCCCGCTCGACGATGCAACACCCGGTATAATATTAATAATAATATTAATGATATTATTCTTCCACTGGTAAGTTTAAAACGATCGCCCAAGGAAGGAAAATATTATATTGCTTACCCGGCTTGCTCATCTCAAAAGGAATATTTAATTATAAAATCCGTAAAAACGCCTGGATATTCCTTAATACCATCCCAAATCTGCTTTGTACATTAGGAGCAATAAGGGCAAAGCTGAAATTTGTTACCAGGCAGTGTTTTCATTAAAATAGGGCTTAGGGCGAAGGGGGTTTAGGTCCCCATCCCGCTATATAATAAAGGTACTGGTCATTATCTGATTGCGACTTTTATCAAATATATTATATTATTTTTTTATTACGAATCAGTGTCGTGTGCTGAAAAGTTAGGGCGTCCCATGGTTCCGATCGCACTAAAAATTTGTTTTTAATAATTTATGATATGATGGCCCGGATCCTGGCCAAGAAACGCAATGTTTTTGGTCTAATTTAATATTTAAATTTTAATTTTTTAATTTAAATTAAATTAGACGGGCGGAAGCATGCCTATTAAATAAAGGTGGTCATTTCCAACAATTTTTATAAAACAAAATTTTATATTATTTATGGTTAATAAAAATAAATAGTAGAGCTAATTTAATTATTTTAATTAAGAACGGTGTGCCTGAGGAGAAAAACGTAAGATACCATTTTTATGCAGAATTGACCAGGTTAATCAGAAATAATATCCACAAGGAAAAATGTCAGTGGCGTACCACGTTTTTTCTAAAAAATATCAGAGGAAATGTTTACTGGGACGTCACTGGTGGGACAAAAAAATTACTTTTATTACTAAAAGATGTGGTTTTATGTTCTATTAGCATTTGCCAAAATTGAGAATACTATCTAAAGTACTTTCGGAGATATTACAAAAAACGCATAAAAAAAAATAATTCAACACCCTGTAGCAAAAAATTTAAGCCGTTTAGGACATTATGTTTATATGAACTTTTCTTCATAAAATGACTTGAGGAATCACTCCCTAAAATATTAGCACGTCATTAAGGAACACCCTGTATAGATATAATTGGGCGTGGAACTGATAACTTTGAAGAATTAAAAAATATTGTTCGGATGCTCTTAATAAATTGCATGACTAATAAGAGAAAAGCTAAACTTTCAGGGCATGATTCCTTAAGTCAATTTATGAAGAAATGTTTATATGAACATTAAGAACACAATATGTTCGCAACGGCTTACATTTTTTGCTATGGGGCGTTCATTTTTGGTACCGAGAAATATAATTTTGCTATGGCTTGGTATTTTAAAAAAATTATTTAACCAGGTTTTTAAAGTCTTTCAATACACGTGTAGAGTGGTTAAATTTAGCCTGTCCGGAGACTAAACAGCATATCCAACCAATTTAAAAGTTACCTTAGCAAAAAGTCAACTAACTTGAATAATATAGTTCTTCCCTAAACAGCTGTTAATACTGTTTGCAAACTTCGAACCAATTTAAAATTTCATAACTTTGAAACGCAAAACTGAAACAAACCAGGTGGGCGCTGCGTGTTGTTTAACTCCGGAACAGACAAACAATGTTATGGAACTTTTTGGGCTCATAATTCTGGATAATGGCTCCCCCGTTTGTTATTTTTGGTCGGAAGGGTAACGCTGGATAAATAAATTTCTTTTCCATATTAAAACTGTGAATAAAGTGACGTAACTACATGGAAAATTCGTGTACAGGGTTATAACAAAACGGATCACCCATTATACAGGGTATTTTACGGTGGATGGAACGGTAGACGTTTATGGAAAACGGTTGATACGTTCCCTTCAAAAATTTGGTTGCTTAGATAAACAACCATTGTCTATCGTTTTAAAATATTTTCAGCAATGCGGCGTTGCCGCTTCTGTCCAAAACAGGTGGCAACATCGTTATCTTAAATGGAACACACATATTTTTTGTAATTCCATATACAATGAACGGTAGTAGAGTTTTGGACTTTTATTGTCTTTATTTGTTTTGAATCACTACGTTTCAACTGGTAAGCATCTCCAGCCGTCTTCAGGTGAATACTCAGTATTCACTCACACTCAGTACTTATATTCAATAAAATAAAAAAGTTTGAAACTAGAGGGCGCTAGTTGCATACACTGGGCTTCATAAATCTATAATTTTTTTTCTTACCTGTGATATTAGGTGTTTTTCAATTATAGTTTTTTAAAGAAGGGCATTTTCTGAGTCAAAAAGTGTACTTGATTGATCTTAATATCTTTAACGGTTTTCGAGGTATTAAAAAACATAGTACATAATTAAATTACCAAAAAAAAACAAAAGTGACAATCCGAAAAAACTTATGTGACATAATCGACTTGAATCGAATGCTGGTATGCGCAATTTATATGTTTCTCGAATTAGCAACATTATGAGTCACAATCATTAAGGCATTGACAATGACAATTTTCTATTTAAGTTTTAAAATATGTATTTCCCGAGTTAAAGTGATTGTTAATTGCTTGGTCGGTATTCCATAGAAAACCCTTATAACCCTGTATTTATTATCCATCCTGTAATAAATAATTGGGTCTCTTTTACGTATATATAAAATTTGATTTATCCTTCTGCAATTCCTTCTTCCTTTAACATTCCCAGAATTTCTTATGGCTTAGTTCCTTTATGCCGAAAATAAAATAAATCCATCCCTGGAAAAAAGGATTATGTTCGTTAGAGCCCAGGCATCGAGGAAATAATGTCTACGTAGAAAAAAAAGGAATCAGCGGATCATAATAAAGAAAAATGTGAGGGGCTTTTTTCTTCTTTTGGGATTCCTTATTTTAAGAAGGGGAAATTCTATGAAATATGGAAAAGAGTACGACCATCTTGCACAATGAAAAAAGTTCGTAACATTATTAGCAGAGTACAGAAAACCCGGGAAACGGTTTTGCATGTCTGATAAATTAAAAATCGATTTTGAATTACTGGTTTAGCGGAAAAAAAATTGTTAGTTTACAAAAAGTGAGGTCAAGTTCCCATTCTTATGGGACGAGGGGCAGTAGCTTCAGCCCCTGGATTCGTAACTGCTTTCTAGTATAATTTATCTTTTAGAATTTTTATGTGTACGTACAGTCACTGTCCATGCATACGAAGCTTTTATAAGACATCACACAAAATGAGCATAGAACTATTTTTTATAGAGAGTGTTCCTTAATGCGATTTCCCAAGTCATTTTATGAAGAAAAATGTATATAAACATATATCCTTAACGGCTTAAATTTTTTGCTACAGGGTGTTGAATTTTTTTTTAATGCGTTTTTGTAATATCTCCGAAACTAGATAATATTTTCAAATTTGGCATGTGCTAACAGGATATAAAACCACAAGTTTTAGTTGTAAAAGTTATTCTTTTGTCCCACCAGTGGCGTCTCTACTAGCATGTCCTCTGATATTTTTTTGAAAAAAAGTGGTACGTCACTCACTTTTTTCCATGTGGATATTATTTCTGATTAGCCTGGTCAAGTCTAAATAAAAATAGTATCTTGCGTTTTTCTCCTCAGGCACACCGTTCTTATTGAAAATAATTAAACTAAATTAGCTCTACTATTTATTATTATTAACATTGATAATGCAAAATTTTGTCTTATAAAAATTGTGGGAAATGACCACCTTCACTTAATAAGCAACTTTATTTCTGGATAGTTTCAAAAATAAAACCGGCAACTCTGCAATTTTCAGGGCGCCGTTCCAACAATCATTAGAAATTCAAAAACCAGTTACTCTTAATGCTGAAAAGTGCAGTCACGAAGAAAGCTTCAAGACATAAATTAACATGAAAAACGCCCGTGTTCGCCCTGACATTTTGCTAAACTACACGTTTTTGTTTACCATGTATACCGAGGCGCAAAAAATTATTTACCTGTTAATACTTATATGTTACGAATTGTTTTTCATTAATATTCTGAAAAAAAATAAAATAAATTATCAGGAATTATTGCAAGAATAAGGAATAATCTTTAGTTTAGAGTGGAATCAGCAGTATTTTTTTGTTTTAAAAAGTTAAACAATCTGAAAGTTTTGCTAGGAGAGGCAAATACCTTCTTTCTATAAAGTCAGTGACACAACTAAACACTTATATTTGGAGGGGCTTAAGCCCCGTGTAGAAAGGAGCGCGCAATAATCCAGCACTTCCAAAAGATTATTTCCAGAAACTAGTCACCCTATAAAGAAAAGGGTGTAAAACACCAATGGGCGACTAATCTTAATTCAAGGGGGCCCCTCGCCCCCCCTCTAGTTGCGCCTATGTACCAACTGGTATGCTAATGTCACCAATGTTTAGTTATTTAATTATAGTATAATTTTATTCCATATAATTTATTGTTGTTATTTTTGACAAAAATAAATATCTTTATTATTAAGTGTTGGCCAATCTGAAGCACAAAAGTTTTTAAATAATACCATTTTAAAACGTCATATCACCAGCAGGACGTCAAATCCTGCCGACATTAGGCTGTCATTTCTATTGTTAGAACTGCTGAGCAAAAACTCTTTAATACATCATTGTTGCCAAGCAAAACTATCCAATTTATAGGTGGCATAGTGCCTTCGTCTTTTTTTTTAACCTAGCAGTTCTCAAGTATTAAAAACCGTGACGTAATGCCACCCCGGGGCGAGTTTTGTATTGTTATGTGTGCGTGCCAACGGATAGAATACATCAATGTAACCAGAGTCATGGAGATAACACCAAATATTGTTTTATAAACAAAACTGAAGGAAGAAAAAGGTTCGTATTGAACGTTAGGCGTGTAATAAAAATGTTTTTTTTTATAGTTTACTACTTTTTAAATAAAGTTAACAAAACAACTTATACTGTTATGACCCACATTTCCTTATACAAGAACAATTTGTACGTTTCTGACATACCATATTTTCCCACCAAATTAGTTTTTTTGAAGCTTTTTCTGGGTCTCGTTGGAATAAAATTCAGACAGTAATAGTTTTTCAGCTGTTCTACTCAGCCATTAAGCATCTTTGTTTCAGTTACTGGTAAGGGGTAGTAAGAACCACAGAGATGGTAAGGACTGTTGAATGCAGATGCGCACTTTGATACCGTTACTTCCTGTCGAGGTTTCAAATCAGTAAACTCTGGAAAGAAGAGACAAAAAATACGAAAAGAAGTAAGGGGGTACAATATAAGTGAGAGGGGCAGGAAAAAGAAAAAAAAAGGAAGGAAAAATATTAAGATAAAAAAGAAATATAAAAACAAAGTTTCAGGGTCCAACGGATTGCGTTGGTGAGTTGCCTTGAAGGCAGAAGCCAAGAACGCAAGAAGAAGAATAGAAAATTCTGGGAACTACTACATTAATCTTCTAGTCAAAACGCTACAGTGTCGCGACCAGAAAATAAGTTCGGGGGAAGGATTAAAAGGATACACTCTAGATATATATTTTCTTTGTGAAGGAAAAGTAGTAAAACTCGAAGCAGCAAATAACGAAACACCGATTCTAATCGGTAACATATAATTTACTTTTTAATTACACCTTTTCTGCTTTCCACCTATAACAGTCAGGTGAAAAAGTTATTCAGTCATTCATTTGCATTATTTCTTTTACCAGAATTAAAATGAAAGTGTCACTTCTAATTTAATCTCTTTGTGAAACCCATATTTCATTTTCCGTAATGAAAAAATTATGTAGAGGAACGATAGCGATGACCGATGACGTATTTGGAAATGGGGTTTCAGTTGGGCCTAGGAATAAATCCTTTAATTATTTATTTATTAGAAAATATCAAAGTTTAAAAATAAAAAGTTGTAAAAATAAAAGTTGAAAGAAAATTAGATCAAAGGGGATTATTATTAAGCGAAAATATTTAATAACTTGTTGGGGTAGATATTTTAACATTGCTTGTGACAAATAAATAAGGAATATTTTTCAACAAATTTTATTCATCGGATTCCTTATTGAAATGAATCTACTTATAGATTATTTATAAAAATACTGCAAAAAATTTTCAAACAGAATTCCCCAAGTTTTATAATTATTCCGCATTTAACAAATAAAAATAAGGGTAAAGGTCTATTCTGAAAATTTTTTGTTTCCGAGATATTGCAAACTTGTCGTTTATGAGGGGGATAGTTGCCCTGCCCCCCCCCCCCCCGTAAATGCGCCTGTAATTGATAACTACTGATTTATAATGAAAAACTGTTACATTGTAAACTTGTATGAAAAATGTATGAATTTGCATACATGTTAGATTATGATTCATAAGTAAACACTTTCCGCAAAAAGTTTATCAAATAAAAGCGGAAAAACACGCGTTAAAAACTATGTGTTAAAAATTATAGGTTTTCAGAAATATATTGCCTGATACCAAATGTCAGGTGATCAGAAACACAAAAGTTTTTACCATAATAGCCAATGAGTCAGTCACTTTTTTTTTAAATAACTCAGGTTTCGTTTTCTTATTACGTTTTGGTTGACCTTGAAGGGAAAAATTTGTCATTTTTATTGGTTTTCTGCTATTGTTTTAATACTTAAGGAACATCTTTGTTAAATAAAAGCGGATGCGGTTTTTTATTAGATAAAATATGTACTAATTAATCATGCTTTAAAACTAAACTCAAATCTATTAAATGTACATATTTTAGGTGGAACCAACTTCTTGGCCCGAATAAAAAAAAAACTAAGGAAAATATTTTTTTTTTCACCAATGGAATGCTGGTATCTATATTATAGACACCATTTATAGAAAAAAAACCGTATCTGTTAATGTTTGGGCTGCGGCGCCGAAAGTTTTTGCACCTGCGGCGCCTTGACTGTTGACGTTTGGGCATTGCATGTCGAATTTTAATCACGGTGTTGAAAATTTTACTCATACATAGAGTATACCAATTTTCTTTCAGATCGTATACCAAATTTCGGATGGATCGGTAAAGTAGTTTTCGAGTTATTATAATAATTCAAGTGATTTTTACGCGATTTGTACTGATAAGCTATTTATACAAAACTGTAAGTCCTACCTGCCCTAGTCTTTCCCTGTTTTAGTGGTCTTCATCTCTTGTATGTCTTAAAAGAATATCGCTCCGACAGACCCCAGTGGCGTTAAGCGTGTATCCCTGTTTAATTGTTTAAAAAAAAAGTGTTTCTCCTTCGCGACTTTTTAACTGGCTGTATGGCTAATTAGCTAAACACAAAAAAAAACTTTAAAAAAAATTTCGCGTGGAGGTAACCTTTGGGAAGAATTTAGAAATATTGACCGGATGCTCTTAAGGAAACCGATACAATTTTGGATGGTATGTCAGATGAATTTTTAATGCGCTGCTATTATGAATTCGTTCGAAAAATAAGTACATATTGAGTAATTATTTATAAAAATTTTAAATAAGTAATCTGTTAAATTTAATTTACTAGGATATTCAAAAATTTTCATTTATAGAAATGTAAGATGTGTGTAAAGAAAGCAACGAAAATTAGCGGCAACGGTTTTTTACCGTAAAACCTAGCCACGAATTTAGCGTTAAATTGTCAATTGCGCCTGAATATTTGGCAACGATTTATCACAGCAACGAAAATGGTTACATCTCCCTGTAGCCACGAATTTCTTAATCAGTTGTAAAAAGTGTAAATGTGGCCACGGTAGTTTAAATATTAACATCTTTTAACTTTAAATAATTAGCAACGAATCTTAACTTTACTACCAATGAAATTATTAAATTAATTAAACACACCTATTTTTTTAATAAAGCTTAGCTTAAATCCTTACTATACTTCTATATGACATATTATTTCAAAAGATTCTGCTTATAAATTTGAAAAAAATTGCATTTACATCCGAAATAAAAGTTTAGATGCCACCATATTTTAAGGGATGTTAGCCTATACCTATAGCTTACGTATTCACTTTATGACATATTCCATGTCGGGGACTTTGTAAAAAATTAATAACCACGAGATTCCGCTTTTAAATTGTCTAAACTTTTATTTTGGATGTAAATGCAATTTTTTTTCAATTTATAAGAGGAATCTCGAAGTTATTAATTTTTTACAAAGTCCCCGACATTTTCTTGAATATGTCACATAGTGGATACGTAAGCTATAGGTATAGTTTAACATCCCTCAAAATATGGTGGCGTCTAAACTTTTATTTCGGATGTAAATGCAATTTTTTTCCAATTTATAAGCGGAATCTCGGAGTTATTAATTTTTTACAAAGTCCCCGACATTTTCTGGAATATGTCATATAGTGGATACGTAAGCTATAGGTATAGTCTAACATCCCTCAAAATATGGTGGCGTCTAAACTTTTATTTCGGATGTAAATGCAATTTTTTTCCAATTTATAAGCGGAATCTCGGAGTTATTAATTTTTTACCAAGTCCCAAGACATTTTCTGGAATATGTCATATAGCTAGAAGTATAGTAAGGATTTAAGCTAAGCTTTATAAAAAAAATAGGTGTGTTTAATTAATGAATTAATTTAATAATTTTATTGATAGTAAAGTTAAAAATCGTTGCTAATTATTTAAAGTTAATGTTAATATTTAAACTACCGTGGCCACATTTACACCTTTTACAACTGATTAAGAAATTCGTGGCTACAGGGAGTTGTAACCATTTTCGTTGCTGTGATAAATCGTTGCCAAATATGCAGGCGCAATTGACAATTTAACCCTAAATTCGTGGCTAGGTTTTACGGTAAAAAACCGTTGCCGCTAATTTTCATTGCTTTCTTCACACACCTATTTATAGTATATTTTGAAATATTTTTTAAAATATGTATTTTTCTAAAGATTGGGGTGTGTGCTTTAGTGTAAAATTGAATTATGAAATCTATTTATTTTAAACATGTATGTTTTTTTTAAAATTTGATAACTCTTTTTAACAATTGAAATAACTTTTTAAACCTCATCGTGATAGTAAGAATGCCAGGCTTCAATTTGTGCATTTACACAATCGTTTCATATAATGATATAAAATAATACTTAGTTCCGTTAAATATTTATGATTGTACAACCAGCATCTGTTGAATAATTAAAATGTATTTTCAAAAAGGCGCCGCATATTAAAATGTAATAAGTAAATTTTGTCATGGTCATCCACTACTGTTTATTCTATTGGCAGATTATTATTGGTTTTCCTTAATATCTATAATTATTTTTAGGATTTTATGATCGTATGCAAAATAATCCCATTCTTTTTGCTTCCGCTGTCACTTATTTCCGCCAAATTGATTTCTAAATTATTTTTCAGGGTTACCAGTTCCATGCGAAGTTATATCTATCTATATTAAATTAGATCAAGAACATTGGGTTCTCTTGGCCCGAATCCCGGCCATCTTTGTTAATGGACTTTTAAAAGAATTTTAAATTTGGACTCTATAGATATTATTGGAGAAAGTCAGAATGTTAATTTTAATCTATAAAAATAATTTTCAATATTTTTTACAATACAAAAACCTTAGTAATTATCTTAAGGTTTTCATTGGCTCATATTTTTTACCTGGAATTATTTTTTGGTTGCCCGAGTATTTGTTGCCTTTTTCAATCTAGTGACTCGCAATGGCAAACTATGTGCTACACAGTCTCCCTGTCTTGTCCGCATAATCTGCAGTCAAGGTCTCCATTATACAGTTGTATTCTGTGCGGATGGTTCTTGACAGCCATGTCTCCTGTCAGAATTCCTGTAATGGTTCTCAGCTGATTTCTGTTCATTTCAAGCAGCTGTTTCGTAAGTCTTGGGTCTGGATCCCCAATGAAGCTTTTGCTGTGGTGTAATCCATGTCAGTTGCTCCAGTGGATTTTGTGTTCACTCCTGATCCATCGCTTTATGGCAGCCTTTCCCAAAGTGGGCGATAACGCCCCCTTGTGGGCGCTGCAGCAGTAAAGGGGGGCGGTAAGAGAGCCAGAAAAAAAATGGGGGTGTTGTGTAGAGGCTTGGGGGGCGATTTGTAATTTCATCTAGCTAGGAGGACTCTTAGACACCGACTGAGCTCTCGACTACAACTTGTGAACATCAATTAATATTAATTAAGAGATTGCCCAAACTCGGTTCGATATTTCTCTCCGCGTAGTTCATATCTGTCCTATTTTATTGAATAAATAAAATAAAAATCATGTCAATCGGTCGCTCCGTTTCGAAATGAAAGTAGATACAAAGAAAAAAATAAAAAGGCAACAGACACACTTTTGCATTTTCATTGTTATTAGTATTCCTAGATAGGTAATTTTCGTAGAAAATAGACCGCGGGCAATCATCTTTTATCAAGTTTTTGTTAAATAACCGATTTGTGCATTCCTGTATCAATCAGCTGGTTCATGGAAAACTTGTCTGAATACTATAAAGTTGCGTTTCAATAATCATTCTCATTGGCAGGTGTAGCCCGTAAGAGTAAACTTGAGACCTGAGCGCCGTTGTGTACTACCTATTGCGCTCAGGTCTCAAGTTAACTCTTGCAGGTTATAGTAAAAGTCTCGTTTAGAATAAATGTTTAATCTCCGCTAATATAGCTTACAATAATTAATTAATTTAATTTGAAGTTATAGTGGTTTTTAAGTCGGTGAAAAAATGGGGGCGCTAAAAAAAATAATTTATGCTCAAAGTGGGCAGTAGACAAAATAAGTTTGGGAACCCCTGCTTTATGGCATCTCGTACTTTGCACCTTGGTACTCCGAGTGCCGGTCAGTGGCGGCTCGCGGTCTTAAAAAATGGTGAAGAGCTAGATATAGTGCGGGTATTTAAACAAACATTGAAAAAGATCCGTGTAACGAAACGTCTCTCTTATCCTCATCTGTCCAACGACTGAATGGAGTTTCCAACAAATTACAAACTATGTCATTAATTGGGTTCATTTTAAAAGCACACCACCAAGTAAGTACGCTACCAAATTAACAGAAAAATAAAAACAAAACTTTTTAATCGCACAGTACATCACGTAAAAACCTATAACCGTAAGTTTGGCGAAGCCTCAAAAAAAAAACCTTAAGGTTAGGCGAACCAATGCTAAAACAATGGCGCATATGACTGATCTATTTTTAAAATGCCCTTCATCTTAATGCAAATTGTTACATGCTGTTTTCGTGACTGTGTCACGTAACCATAGCGACGATGAATATCAAAGCCGTGTTGGGCGTTGGGTAGTCACTTGCTTTGAGTTAACGGACTGGGGCACGCCAAGATGCACGAGTGTTTATAATAATTATTTTTCATCTGCTGAAATAGTACCTGTATTGGTTCATTTAATATTGTCGAAAAACTTTCCTCCTGGTTTAATTTTTTTTTGGTAAAGAGCCCCTTCACCTACTTCACCTGACGAGCCGGCACTGGTGCCGGTTCTGGACCAATGAATGTATTTTCTGAGCCTTTTCTTGCAAGTTTATCGGCTTTTTTATTTCCTGTAGTACCTTCGTGCCCTGGTACCCATTGCATTACTGTTGCCAGGGCCTTCAGTTCCTCTTGACATTTCCATACCAGTCTTGAAGTTACCATATTAGCGATCTAAGGGTGCTTGTCTGTCAGAATATATATGGATCCGCTTATTGAGGTAAGTCTTCCTATTGTTTTCGTACGCACATTGCAATATGGCGTAGAGGTTTCTACTTGGAAAATAGCGTTATTACTTTGCATCGTGAAATAATAACTATTAATTACCAAAAAAGCCATTAATAAATTTGCGGATAAATTATATCCTAAAAACCAAATTGACTCCGAAGTTTTGTAGATGTTTTCTTTGATAAAAACATAAATAATTACTTTATAAACACGAGTTTTTTGTATAATATTCTATAGAATAGTGTTTTATGCTTTCTGCCGTTACTAATAGCGTAGTTTTCATAATAGCCCTAATTTCTACAGCTACGCGCCATAATTAAGTAATAAAAGGAACAAAACGCATATAACGCACCTTTTATTGCTATTTGCCACGCCCACTTGGTAAATAATTACCGAAAATAAGCGACCTCGAGCCGGTAAAATACCATTTTTCTATTATGGCAAATGGACTTTTATTAAACTAAGCCTAAAATTAACGTTTTTAATGGAACATAAAATCCTACAAATTAACAGTTGTCCCTGTCGGTATCAAAAAACTAGGAACCTATAATTATTGGCAGTTATACTAATATATACGAGGTGTGCCGTTTTAGAACAAAATAGAATTTATTGCATGACTGATTACCTAAACGTAACGCCAGCATAATTTTATTCCTTTATTCGTTGATCTAGGCTAATTTTAGCCGAATTGTGGGTGTGAGCGGGGCCACTCCTAATCTAAGACTGAAAGAAAAAAAATATATCTTAAAGTTGCTAAAACATAGTGTAACAACCAACGAAAACTGCTCTATCAGTGGAGTATTTAAGGGGTGAGGGGTGGTCTAGGGGGTCCCACCCACCGAACATTTTTTTGTATTAAATATGATTAACTCTTGAATTAAAATCCGATCTGTAATTCATACTTTTGTTTTTCTAAAAAGGGTCGTTGTTATCAAACTAGTGGCATTTCAAGCTTTAGTCCATTCGGAAAGGTGTAGAGTACTAAAAGCTCATTAGATATGCAAAGGGACTACAGAGTGACCCAACGAATATTTAAGCCACTTTCACAATTTGGTATTGATTTCATTGCAAAATTCTTTATTTTCATCAAGTGCAGGTAGTACCACCCGGGTTTGGGTCAATTTATGGGGTTTGCCTATTGTTATCCATTCACAAACACTGAAAATGGTGTGACAAAGGCGTGCATTATATACATAGTATTAGGAACACTTATTTTAAAACTAGGTTAAAATGAATACAAAAATGTATTCACTTATTTTTTATTGTACTATGACAATTGTTTCGACACACAGTGTCTTCGTCAGATAGTAGAAATCTAATGCCTAGCACGAAGACACTGTGTGTCGAAACAATTGTCATAGTACAATAAAAAATAAGTGAAGATTTATACATTTTTGTATTCTTTTTAACCTAGTTTCTATAATGGATCTTCATCAAGTAACGGCTACATCTATTGAATACTTATTTTAAATTAAACATTAGAGAAAAAATACAAAATACAATATACAGAAATTAAATTATACAAAATTATAATATTCTTCGTCGTCTGAGGAACTGTCATCTCCTCTTGACGTTATAATTAACGGGTCGACGGTCCAATCGATTAGGTGGTGAAGATCCCACATTTTCTCCTCTTCTTTAATGACATGATGGACTGCTTTTCGCCAGTTCTCTGGTGTCACTTTCTTAATGGCTTGATCAAACAGTAGCTTAACGTCTTTCATTTTAAATGTAGCGTTATGTCTTGCTACAAATCCTTTCACTTACGCCCATAAGAGTTCTATAGGATTTAGTTCGTAATGATATGGCGGTGTGCGCAGCACAGCTACACTATGTTTTTCAGCTATATCTTCCACGGCATATTTCATAAAACGATGTTTGTGTAAATTTGCTATAGTTAATAGTTCCTTCCTTATCAAAATCTTCTTTTTTCTCTTTGGTTAGTTATCATAAATAATTTAATGCACTACATTTAGCTGCGCCTATGGTTGACACTGAAATTGAGCCGAACTTGACGGAATTTCCCATTTTATTACTCTACACCTTTCTGAAATAGACTATAACGCTTAAATTAAAATCCGATCTGTAATTCATACTTCTGCTTTTCTAAAAAGGGGTCGTTCTTATCAAATTACTGGCGTTTCAAGCTACAATTCTCACTAAAACTATATGTTTTTTCCATGCCACTGACATTCTTATCCCCAGCTGATCAAAATATGCTGGTATGCCATGCATGCGGGTATGGTGCACATGTGGGTAACAGCCCTTCTTTGTCAAGTCCTTTAACTTTAAAACCGTTAAAAGATCCCTTAAAGAAAACAGGTTGACAGTTTTGGCAAATCGACCTTGTGATACAAAAGGGATTATTTCTGACAAAGGAATGAAAAATTTTGGTTTCAGCAGGTGGGATAGAATAAAAGAACTATTTTATTGTGTTTAACTTGTCGTTGTTAAGTTGTTCATCAACAAATAAATGGAAAAAATTAAATTATTACCTCTCCCTCTTTGCACGCCCCGGGATAAATCAACTTTATGTCGAACTTTGCTATCAATCCCACATTATAAAATTATATTTTTGACATTTCTTCAATTTAAACTGGACCTCGATTTAAATCGATTTTTGAAAATTGGGCAAAAGAGCATCTAAGATTTTAACCGAGGTCCAGTTTAATATTATAATGTTATTAAAACTGTAGCTAGCAGAGAAAAAAACTTATATTCAATATCTGCTTTCTTAAAAATGTCACATAAATTACATAAAAAAAGATTATACTGCACTAGCGAAGAATAAAACAGGTCTGTTGGTAATTGGAATCATAAATAGACCTGTCAAACGTCCTTGCCTTGTCTAAGGGTCTATACTTATTTAAAAATAGGCCTGAGTGCACATCCCATTCCTTTTTACAGAACAGTGTCGCATCAACTATTCAAAAAATAATAATTTTATATTTAATAAATTAAAAAATATTAGAAATTTTTTTAACTTATACAACTTATTTTGATATAATTCTTTTTTCAAAAAAATGTTCGGTTTAAATGCCAGTACCGTTATTTATTTCGGTACTTAAAACATAGTATTTAGGCACTCTAGAAGTATTAAAGCTATTGCAGTACCTGCAGAGGAATTTAAAGTAATTTTAAT
Organism: Polydrusus cervinus; assembly: GCA_935413205.1. Taxonomy (NCBI): domain Eukaryota; kingdom Metazoa; phylum Arthropoda; class Insecta; order Coleoptera; family Curculionidae; genus Polydrusus; species Polydrusus cervinus. The sequence continues at coordinate 60,599,731 of OW284515.1, forward strand.
TACTCCGATATTAAAAGCGACGCCCCAGTTACTATAAATATGAACTTAAATAGATTCTTTCAGGCTACCAAGTAAAAAACATTTATATTTCTACGTCTATGGAGTGGTACTGCCTACGTGACTGCACACCGAAGAACCGGGTCTTCAGGTAGTACGAGGAGCGCTTTTATTTCCTTCATAAGTCACAAGAAACCTGACACGTTTTCGGAGAACTTGTTTCGCTATCATGTCTGTCAGACCCAAAGGACACAAGGACATAAAGAAAGGTTTTATTGCACTTTTAGCATATGGCAGTTAAAAACTAGTAGCAATTATGTTTTTTGTATAAGGTATGGTTCATGAGGGATTATGGTATGACAATAAGGAAAATTTGAGTATTTATTTATATTTAATTCATTACCATTTTCTTTTTAAAAAATATGTCTTTTAATAGTCGGCCGGATGGTTTATTTACACTGGAAAGGTTTGATATTTTCTACAACTCGACTTTTTATGTACTTAATTTTAGTGGCGTATTAAGGGGGGGGGAGCCTAGGAGCGCAGGTCTAAAAGTCTAATTGCAACCTAATTTTTCTCGTCTCACGCTTGGACTTTTAACTTAAATTTTTAAATAATGTATTTTTGGCTTAGATTATAAAGGGCTTGTAGAAAACGATTTTAAATTTATCCTTCTAAAAGTCCTGTTTTATATAGAGATTAAGGTTTCGGACGCATGTCGTCGTTCTAGTTATTGATTTATGATGCAATTTTAAAGAAAAACGACTAAAAAGAAAAATATTTTATAGTATTTTTCTATTATATACTTGTCTGTTCCGTTTTCCCTTTTTTAGAGCTATTTTAAATCAACAGAAATATAACCCAATGCAATAAAATATTTTTACAACAAAAACAAAAAACAATTAGGTAAGTATTTATTTTTAAAGAGAACATTAAAGTGAAAATTTTAATTGAAACATTTTTTATGGAAGAAGTGTGATAATTTATAATGTAAAAAAAAGTGCGGGAAGAAACGAGAATGCTTTATTATGAATATACAAAACGGCACTTAAGAAGGAGTATTTCAAAACCTAAGAATTTGCACCAAAAACTGCTCCTAGATCTACACTCCTAAAATACATGATTTCTGAAAAAATCTTCAATTTTGGCGTGGTGAGCGATATTTACTTTATTTTTAATCATGAAAAACCGAGCCCGAAAAACTCTGGTTAGAGTCATACATACGTCTTATATTAAAATTTTGAATTGACACCAATATTTATATTTTTCACAAATATAAAAAAAAAATTTTTTAAAATAAATAGCCAGCTAGGAATATCAAAGAAAAAGGAAGAAAACATTTACAAAGCAAATTTAATCCATAATCCAACCATGCAGAGGGGGAGTGGTAATAATTTAATTTTCGAAATTTGATAGTAGTTGAGTGAATTTTAAACGAACTTTGGGCGTGGCTCCGAAAATTTTTCGCCTTCTTTACTAGGCACAATATCATAAAATACATGTAGTCCCGACTGTCCCTCTCACCAGAGAAAAATGTCCTAATTACGCCCACTGAGCCCCCCCCCCCCCCCGAGCATATTTTCTAGCTACGTTACTGCTCAATTTGTAATGTTATGATCTACATTTTTTTATATATCGACAACTTATGACTTTCTGATAAGCCATTCTTATTTAAAAAAAAAAATAATCATCAATTGGCAAATGTTTTCCAACAGAAGCCGAAAATTGCTGTTTCAGCTGTTTACGAAATTATATTCATGAACTTCTGGACAAACCTGCGCGTTAACTTGGTCCAAGAGTTCATTTGAAGATCAAACAAAATACAAAGACCGTAATTTAGAATTTTTATTTAGTAGCAAACAGTAGTCGATGAGTCATTAGAAACAAATACTGCATTTCCGTTACATCGCGCATACTGTACCTATTCCTGTGTCTGGCGACGGCAATAAAATTTCTCGAAAATTAAGTGGCACGGCGTCATTGGAGATTTTGAAGATAATATCGAGGCATCGTTTGTCATTTTAATGGAAACTAGTCAGAGCTGTGAAAGTTACTTTAAAAAAGTAACTAGTTACTTTTTCGATACTTTTGCACAAATGTATCTAGATACTTATAAGGAATAATTACTTTTACCTAAAAGTAATGTAGTTCTTAGTTACTTAGTTAAAGTAACTAGTTATAGTAACCAAGATACTGTTACAGTAACTAGTTACATTGATTGTAACTACGATAATTTAAAAGTAACTAAGATACTTTTAAAGTGACTAGTTATATTGATAGTAACTAGTTACTAAAAGTAACTAAGATACTTTTGAGTAAGTAGTTATTTTAATTGTAACTACGAAACTCTAAAAGTAACTAAGATGCTTTTGAACTAGATACCATAAATTTACCAGGTAGTGATAACTCATTTTCCTGTACACACTACCACTATTACCATCAGAAAATTAATCTAAGAAGTGTTAATTCGAACAACGAACAAGTAGAACAAAATGCTTTCCAAAAAATTTCGCGTTCCAACCAGTGTACTGTTTGACGCTCGCGACTCGCCGCTCGTCCCTTCGTGAAAATCTAATTAACGGCCACCGATCGTCCCTTGGTCATCATCTGATGGACGGCACGTGTGCATTATTGGTATCCTAGAGGAACTTTAAAAGTACCTAACTTAGTTACTTTAAAAGTAACTTAGTTACTTTAAAAGGAACTTAGTTACTTTAAAAGGAACTTCGTTACTTTTAAAGTATCTAGTTACTTTCTAAGTGTATAGTTACTATTAAAAAGTAACTAGATACAAGTTACTTTTCAAAAGTAACGAAGTTACAATTACTTTTGGCATGATTCAAAAAAGAACTAAGTTACTTCTAGTTTCTTCTAGTTACTTAAGTTACTCACAGCTCTGAAACTAGTTAATTAAGATTAATAGTCGTAATATTTCTATTTTTATGTTCTGCACCGCGGATGATATAAGTTGAACCTAGATAACTGAAACTTTAAAATAAATATTCAATTTTTTTTTGGAAAAAAAAAATAATGTACCATCGGCCAGAAGTTCTTGTAAATCTTTTTTCCTAAATTTTCAATTATCCATCACGCTGGTATGAAAGGCTCTTAAGTTAAATAAAAAATGGAAGATACCCTCCAGGCACCATGCGAAAGATAATCCCTAATATTCCTGGCAACCCTAAGAAACATGTCTTTCGACGTTGTTATAAACGAAATATGTAATTTCTTTAAAACAAAGCCTCCATTAAAGGTATTTTTTTATCTTTCCCTGTTTGTTATTTCATTTTTCAGTAAACAGACCTAATTTATCGTCTTGGCGACCCATGGAGCCTGGCAAAAAATATTGTTTTTCCGTTATTTTTCGGGTAGTGTTATTTTTCCGGATGAAAAGGACGATTTATTATTTCGTTGACATGTTTGCAAGTTTTAAAAACAAAAGTGACAATGAAAAACAAGGGTCAATGATTTACTGACGGATTTATCTCAGATAAATAGAAGAGATATGTTTCTTGTTTATGAAACAGGGCCATTTGTGTGGGTTTCTATGTGAGGGAGACAAAGATATCCTACATTCGAGGTCAGGGGTTGTAGTTGTCAAGAAACTAACAAGGACCGCGCTAAAGTTTACCGTTTTTAAATTTGCGGTTATTCTTGGCCCAAATTAGAAAAAAATTAACTTTTTCACCATTTTTCACCATTTTAAAGGTGGCATCGATGTTGGTTAAGGTTATTTTACGCCGAAAGAGATAAAAGGCAATGAAAACCCTAAAAATAATTTTTAATGTTAAGAAAAAGGGGCTGTCGGGCTGCAACCCCCCCCCCCCCCTTTAAATAATGTATTCTTGGCTTAGATTACAAAGGTCGGAAACGTTTAGTTTTTAAACTTTTCTTCTAAAAGTCCTCTTTTATATAGAGATTAAGGTTTCGGACGCATATCGTTTTAGTTATTGATTTATGATGCAATTTTAAAAGAAAACGAGTAAAAAGAATAATATATCATAGTAATTTTCTATTATATACATGTCTGGTCCGTTGTTCCTTTCATAGAGCTATTTTAAATCAACAAAAATATGACCCAATGCAATAAAATAATTTTACAACAAACACAAAAAATAATTAGGTATTTATTTTTAAAGAGAAAAATTAAAGTAAAAATTTTAATTGAAACATTTTTTACGGAATAATAAAAATAGTGCAGGAAGAAACGAGAATGCTTTATTATGAATACTATACAAAACGGCACTTAAGAAGGAGTATTTCAAAACCTAAGCATTTGCACCAAAAACTGCTCTTAGATCTACTCTGCTAAAATATAGGATTTCTGAAAAATCAATCAAATTTGGCATGGTGAGCGATATTTACTTTATTTTTAATTATAAAAAGCGAGCTCAAAAAACGCTGGTTAGAGTCATACATACGTCTTATGTTAAAATTTTGATTTGACACTAATATTCATATCTTTCACAAATATAAAAAATATTTTTTTTTAAATAAAGAGCCAGGGTCCATATTGTCGCCTACCCTCTTTTTACTGTATATTAACGACCTTCTAGTGAAAATCCAAAATCCAATTTATAGCTTTGCTGATGACAGCACACTTGTCTCATCTTTTACCTTGACTCCCCAAACATCCGCTGCCGACGCACATCTTCGCAGGCAGCATGAAGTATTGCGCCTCAACAAAGACCTGGACGTAATTTTGGCTTGGGGTGACAGTAACCAAGTCGAATTTAATGCTAAGAAAACCCAGGCAGCAGTCTTCTCCAAAAAGGTTAACATTGCAGAACCGGATATAGTCATGGCAGGACACGCAATTCCCCTGGCACCGTCTATTAATTTGCTGGGGGTCAATCTGGGAGGTAATATGTCTGCATGATCACGTTGCCGCAATTGCCAAGGCAGCTGCACAGAAACTTGGTGTACTTTTCCGCACCAAAAGGTTGTACACACCTCATCAACTTTTGACACTCTACAAAGCCCAGATTCGACCATCATGTCTGGAGCTCTGCACTCAAGCACACCCTTCGGCTACTGGATTCTATTCAAAGGAGAGCCGTTCGTCTGATCAGCGACCCCGAGCTGACCAAGACCCTCGATAGCCTGGAGCATCGAAGACAGGTTGGTGATTTGGCTCTCTTTTACAGATATTTCCATGGCAGGTGTTCGACTGACATTGCCCACTTGATTCCACCTAGAGCAATTCAAAACAGAAATACACGGCGAACCACTGCCGCTCATCCATATGTTGTTCAGCTTAGTACTCCTCGAACATCATTGTTCAAGAATTCTTTCATCTGGAGAACGTCATCTTTGTGCCCTTTGTGGGATGATCTTCCTGAGGTCGTGTTTCCCAATGAATACAATCTTCAACGTTTCAAGACCAACGTTAATCGCTTTTTTCGCACTCGCACCGCTCCCAGAGCGCCTTAAAGGATTTTTCCTACAGTGCAGGTGTTTTATCATAAAAAAAAAAAAAAAAAAAAAAAAAAAGAGCCAGCTAAGAATATCAAAAAAAAAGTAAAAAAAAAACATTTACAAAAACAAATTGAATCCAACCATGCAGAGGGGGAGAAGTAATAATTCAATTTTCGAAATTTGCTAGTAGTTAGGTGAATTTTAAACGAACTTTAAGTGTGGCCCCGAAAATTTTTCGCCTGCAGCGCTTTTCCGCCTTCTTCACTAGGTACAATGTCACGAAATACATGTAGTGCATACTGTTCCTCTCTCCAGAAAAAAATGTCCTACTTACGCCCACTGAGCCCCCCCTCCCCCCGAGCATATTTTCTGGCTACGCCACTGGTTCCTTGTATTCTAAAAAATATTAGGAATAGTTTTTTTTAATGAAAATAACTGTCTCACATTCTCTAATACCTGTAGAATCCAAATTTAAAGAGTTTTTAAAAATCCATTATTGACAGGACTCAAGAGAACGCAATGTTTTTAATACGGGGTGTCCGGTAACTTATGGGCCGTAGAGTAACTGGAGATACTAGACATCAAACTAAGCCGATTATCTCATATAAGTTTTTTCGGATTGTCACTTTTTTTTTGTTAATTTAATTATTTACTATGTTTTTTTATGCTTTGGGATGTTTAAAGGGAAATATCTCGAAAACCGTTAAAGATATTAAGATCAATCAAGTACATATTTTTGACTCAAAAAATGCCCTTTTAAAGAAACTATAATTGAAAAACACCTGATATCACAGGTAAAAAAATGTGTGTGTATGCAACTAGCGCCCTCTAGTTTGAAACTTACAAACTTCTACAAATTCTTATTTCTTGCTCATAAAAACATAATATTGCCAACTTTCAATTCGATTTATTAAACCGTTTTAAAATTATGGCTTATTTTCGAAAATAAACTTTTACTTTCAACACCCTGTATCTCTAGAACAAGTAACAATCCGAAAAAACTTATATGACATAATCGGCTTAGTTTGATGTCTAGTATCTCCAGTTACTCTACGGCCCATAAGTTACCGGACACCCTGTATATACAGATATAATTTTGCATATCGCTGGAGAATAACTTAGAAATACTTTTCGGATGCTCCAAATTCTGAAATGTAACAAATCACTCACTAATAAATACAAGAAAGAAATAAACAACGACCAGGCAGAAATTGGACTCCACAGAGATCAATAATTGGTCCTTCTTGTCCAGTGGTCAAGTGTCAACAAACAATCCAAGGGTGGTCATTGGTCGCCTTGTAAGAAAAAGGGCCTGAATAGAATCAATAGAAACAAGGGTGCTTAATAAAAGAAGTGTGACAAAGAAAGAAGGTTAAAGTAATTATTATGATGGATTATCTTTAGGGATTTGTTTTTCAATTTAAGAAAATGATTTAGTTAAGAAGTCAAACTGACTGGTCATTTTGTTGTTAAAAACTGAGAAGCAATAATACACTAGTTGTTTTTCTTCGATTTGTAGCATATACAGTAATCGCCATTAAGTGTATATATGGGACTTTTTTTATTTTTGAATTTAATTAATTTAATTTATACCGCGGCAGTGCCTCCATGGTGAGTTACTGGCATTCAACCGTGGGGGTACAAACAATAAAAAAGTATGCTCGGAACTTAAGTGGATAAAAAAATGCAGTTAATATCGGGACCTAGAGAGACGGACGTCGAGGACCGAGGACCTCTAGGGGAGTAAAAAGGATAAACTAGTGTATACAAGTGGTTCGGATTTCACCCTAAGCTGTAGGTACTGTCTGGCTGACATTACCCAGACGATAAGGGATACAATGGGCCTTATCAGCTCTTCCGTCAACCACAGCAACAAAAAAATAATAATTTATATAAAATATAAAAGTAATTTATTTTAAAAAAAATAATTCCTATGCTTCACACTATGGATGTCAATTCTGAGAGGTAATCCTGGGATCCCGGGATCTGAACCCCTAAAAATGATTGCTAAAGTTAATTGTGTGGTAATAGTTATTTACGATATAAGTGTTGTAAAGATTCATATTACAACACGAGATGTTAAAGTTGTCAAACGAGGCGTCAGCCGAGTTTAATAAAACATCGCGTGTAGTAATATAAATTTACAACAAGAATATTGTACAAAATTTTATCTACTTTCATCTATGAATAAAAATATTTGGCAAAAGGCATTTTTAAGAATAAAAATGCACCTGTAAAAATGCACCTGCTATTAAGTTTACTATTCAAGTTTTTTTTATGTTACCTTTCGCATAGTTACTGTCGAAACTTTGTCAAACAAATTCAAAAATATAAAAAGCGTTTTCAAAATGAGCGATTCTGATGGAAGTTTACCCTCTGATATAGAAGCAGCGGCAAACGAAGCGATCTCAAGTTTAGTTCCGACAAAATCCAAGGCTCGGTATAAGTTGGAGTATCAGAAGTTGGAAGATTGGTGCAAAGCTAACAAAATAAAGGAGGTGTCTGAGAAAATCCTTTTGGGTTATTTTTCCGTAAAGCAACGCTCCCAGAAAACATCTACACTATGGACTCACTACTCAATGTTGAGAACTATGATTTCAGTCAAGAAAAATCAAGATATAAGCAGATTTTCTCAACTAATCGCATTTTTGAAAAGAAGTTCAGAGGGTTACAAGGCCAAAAAGTCCAAAGTTTTCACAAAGGAAGACGTATATAAGTTTCTTAGTACTGCAGATGATTAAACATATTTACTTATGAAGGTTGTTATGATAATCGGTATTTTTGGGGCTTGTCGGCGCGAAGAACTAGCTATGTTAATGTTGGATCATATTGAACACAATGATTTGTATATAAAAATTGTGATTCCATTCTCGAAAACGAAAATTATGCGTGAACTTGTTATAACAGAAGGAAATGTGATAGGTGTCAACTGTTTAAGTATTTTTCGAAAGTATGCTACACTTCGTCCTCCTAATGCTCACTCACAGGCGGTTTTTTGTATTCTATGGAAAAGGAAAATGCACCTCCCAGCCTGTCGAAATTAATAGTTTTGGATTGCAACAAAACTTGGATTGAATAACCCTGACGGATACAGTGGACATTGTTTTAGGAGGTCCTCAGCCACCATTCTAGTTGATGGTGGTGCAGATATGCAGATGTTAAAGCGTCATGGCAGCTGGAAATCTTCTTCTACGGCAGAAGGCTACGTCGGTAATTCTTTAGAAAATAAGAAACAAATAGCAAAAAAGATTATGGGGTCAGACACGGATTTAATGATTGGAAATTCGAACGTAAAGGGCTCCATCACATCCACTTCTGGTATACAAATTTCTAACTGTAAAAAGTGTATTATTAATTTTTATAATAAACCTTAAGTGTTATATTTTAATTAATAGTTGGTAATTAATTTTATAATTGTTAATGATAAATCATTCTTCTAAAAAGTGTGGTTTTATTTAACAGCAAAATTTTAATAAAACCGGTTTTTTTCCATTACAGCACTAATGCTGTAAAGGCATCTATTACAGCACTAGTGCTGTTAGATGCCCTTACAAAATGATTTACAGAACTGTAAAATTTATATTACTAAATGAAAGTAGATAAAAAATATTGTAAATTATTTTTGTAAATAAAAATAACTTTCTCACTCTCCGATTTCTGTAGAGTCCAAATTTAAAAAGTTTTAAAAAATGTGTAAATCAACGTGGCAAGGATTCGGGCCAAGAGAACGCAATGTTTTAAGTCTAATATAATATTTATGCAGATATCATTTTCATGGAGTTGGTAAGTTTGAAGAAGAATTTAGAAATATTAGCCGGATGCTCTTAAATGATTATTATTATGTTCTGATGATTTTGATTTTTTCGATGACCATCCTAAGACAACATTTATGAAGTTCAGTTTAAAATGGCTATAAAGTCGCAGAGAAAAGAGACGGAACAATTTTACAAACGCTGAAGGGTTTCAAATGACGTCCCGCGTTTCTAAATACAGTACAGAACGCCAAAAATTAATAAAGCAGTAGAACTAAGTAAGATTTGAAATTTCCCATGGAGGAAAAACGCAATCTGACAGCACAGGCTGCTAATGAAAGTCCTTCTGAAGTTTCCCAAGAGGGTGCAGATTATCTCGAAACAACCCTGGGCTGTCTCTTAAACCACAGTTAGGCGTATATTAACGCCCCCGAAGCAAAAAGCTGCTAAATGGGGAGATTTGCTCTCTGACAGATAAGCAACGTTGCCATTTTTCGATAAAAATTTTAAAGGTTTCTCCTCATTTATTTTAAAGCGAAGTTTAATTATGTTGCTGCTAGAATTTCAATTTATTTTTTAATATTTAAAGTTGTTCGTCTCAAAATAACGTAATCCCCAATATTTTTTACAATACAATAAAATTTTTGGGGTTTTCATTGGCTTATATCTTTCTTATTGATTTTTTTTCTGCATTTTCCACACCCAAGTAGATACCACGTTCCATTGATGACAAAGAAATTCAACAAATTGCTTAGTTTTATTTGTAATTCGAGCCAATAAGAACCACAATTTAACACGGCAAATTTTTAGCGCGGTTGGATCCACTCAAGAGTTGAACCAAGAAAGGTTGGTCCTTGGCGTTTCCGAAATTTTTAGGAATGTGACCACGCCGACAACGTCGCAGATTAATACAAGACTCGTGATGATTTGACGATGGAAACATCGGGATTACAAGAAAGGAAAATCCATGGAAAGCTCTTCCATATTACAGAGGATTTGCGACGTATTTCTGGATTAGAGAGTTGCTTTGGGATAGTCAAGTGCTTGAATATAATCAGCAAATAAAAATTTTGCCCAGGGTAGAGGCGGAAATAATGAAATTGGATTAAAAATGAATAATTTTAAATCTTTTAAAAGTATTCTTAATAAAAGTGAAAGTATTTTTGTTATTTCCACTTTATTTAAGAAACGATCTTTATTAACGACGTACCTCGCTCCCTTGTAGCTTTTTCGAAGGTAGCGACACTGTGCGGCACACACGGTAACATTTCTTATATTCTTATACAAGTACAAGGGGATTTCGAAAACGATGAGAGATACGAAGATGTTTAAATTGGGGCAAAGTTGCGGATTTTGGAGCTTAATAATTTGGTGAAAGAAAATTGTAAATATTCCCAATACCTTCGGAAAAAACGAAATTTTTATTTTGGTTTTCAATTTTTTGCGCCTTCATGTTTGACTCGGGAAAAACAAAAAACATTTTCTAATAAAAATTTTCTAGGTCTATATTCAGACCAAGATACGATGAAAAATTAACCAAATCGCAAAAACCAGAGGGTACCCTAACATACTCCCCACACCCCTGTATCTACGTGCCTGATCGACATATGCATGAAGTTTCGCGTTTTCCACAAGTGTCACAAGTCGAACGCATTCGGAATAAAATGCGTGAATTTATTTAAAAAGCCTGAAAATATTCTCGTCAAGTTTTGTTTTTACAATATATGTAAACAGCGGCGTGCCGTTGAGGATAATGTTTTTGCAAAAAAGGAACCTTTGGATAGCTACAGAAAAAAGCTAAGTTGTATGAATCCAAAAATGCGTTTGTATGGTTATTGGTCATATCTCGAAAAATCCTCCCAGAAATAGATATACACAGAAGACCTTTGCAATCTTCAGTTCCCTCTTTAGAAAGCATTATTTTTTACGAATAATACGGATTTTTTAATTTTTGCGGCGTTGATTGGTTACAATGACGAATAATGGTAATCTTCCACTTTGCCCAAATAAAGGTACAATGCCCGGTGTGAGCTCCATATTTTCTGTAACTACTTAACAGAATCTAGGTAAATAGATAAGTTCGGTCCTGTCCATCATTACAAATCGTAAAATAAACATATTTTGAAGTAGCCATACTCAAATTTGGGAGCCCCTCAACTCTCTCCCCACTCCCTGTGGGTGCGCCTCTGGACATAAGCGATTTAAAAAAAAATAGGCTTTCGTGTTTATTCCACGTATGGCAAAAAGAGGAAGGAAAAAATGAACCGTCAATCTTACTGAATAAAAAACGAAATAAAAATATGACTAGAACGGAATCCGATATGATTTCGGCGGAATTTGATATTTGCAATTTTATTAGATTTTTCACAAACTTTTTACGAAAGCTTTATTTATTTATTGCAAAATACTCAAAATAGACATGTCACTAAGGTAAAGTGCCTATTTTCCCAATAGGCCCAGTAAGCCCGGCCCTGGAGCCCCACCCTCAGAGGAGCCCCGTCCCGGAGCCCCCAAAATGTATATTATATATCTTTATATATCTTTAGAACACTTATTTTTTAATTTAGCAACAGTATATTGACTTTTTAATTTATGTATTTAATTCTAAACAACTTTTAATAAAACAATTTTTAAAAAACAATTACGGTGTTTTTAAACAGAAATACAATTTAATTATAGCAGTAGCCGACGACAAAATACTGTCAAAACAGTAGCGGCGAGCCATAAATATAAAAAATATTTTTCTGCAATGTGTTTTTTTTATTAGGATTTACGGGTTTAAATATAATTAGTAATTTTGATTGTAGGGCGGATCCATAGGGCGAAATTTTTCAATTGCACAAGCCCCAGGCATTGTAACCAATCTTCTCTAATCGACTACAGATAGTCTTTATTGACAAACCTATAAAACAATACGCAAGAGAGACTGCGGCTTTCCTTTCTTGTCACGTTATCCAAACTCTCCTCATCACAATATTAGTAATGTTATTATATCGTCACTCTCTTCGACCCTTGAACTTTTTTTTTGAGAGTATATGCCATCATTTAATTACTAAACTAAATTAAATTTCCCCCAAATTGAGATTAATCGTCGTTTTTCGAGTATAAAATTATCCCAGTCAGTCCCTCGGGAGACCCATACACCCTTGCATTCAGAAATTAGATTGGGTCGGCCGGAATAATGTTGATTTTGTGAATTTAATTTCCTGTTAGTCCTGCTCCTCCTATTTTTCTACAAAATTTAAATGTTAAAATAAAATAAATACATTTTATTTCTTCTGATCGTTCGAGGCAATTTTTGTATTAATTTTTTTAAGAAAATTGGTGTAGTTCTCTAATTTAATATACAGGGTGTCCCAGACAAAGATGCATTCTACAGGGATCTCGTAAACCACATAAGATACAAAGATGGTTAAATTTAAAAACTATTGCGTCCTACTAAATACTGCAACATTGTATTTTCAAATTTAAAAAATTCCGATTCCTTCCGAAGATATTTGGGCAAAATCGAATTGTCGTGATTTCGTTTCAACTCTTTTCTGACTCTATTTGAAGAGATATGTTAATATAGAGTTTACATTCTCATTGCCACTTTTTCTCTTCTACAAGTTTGTGTTATTAAATTTTAAATCCAACGTTTCGTTTTGACAACAAACAAACATTTATATGTGGATTAAGGCTGACACAGGTCTTACACACAATGAATATGTAGATAACCTGGCAAAACAAGCTATTCTTTCAAGTAATAATTTTAAATACCCCATATCGATCATAGATACATTTAATATCACCAAAAACAAATTGAGACAAAAATGGCAACAGCGTTGGTGCAACCATGGCAAATCCACCAACACAAGATTATTTCAAATAAGCCCTCAAATACCGACAGTACTATGGCATGATAGCTTTAATGTTTCCAGAAAATTTATAACTACAATAACTAGAATAAGATCTGGTCATGCAAGTTACCCCTACCACCTTCAAAGAATTAAGGTATTACCGACCAATATATGTGACCACTGCTATGAAGTCGCCGACCTAGACCACATTTTCTTTAAATGTGAAAAATATAGCAACTGTCTGTACTCCTCTCTCCAGGAAACAGGAAAAATCAATTCACCGATAAATTTATTGTATGTTTTAACTATAGAAAATAAGGATGCAATATACATGATTATGCGCTTTCTCAAAAAGAACAACATTAAGTTGTGACCACCTTATTATAGTACACACGCCGCCATTGAAAAAATGTAATTATAAATTTTAGTTAGAATGAGCTCCCTTTGTAATCCCTATGTTTTAGTATCCCCAATGGCCTACCTGTTTGTTATACAATGTTCTGATCGGCCCAGAACGAGAAGAGTGTGACCCTGTCTACTTTCCTTTCGTTTCTGTTTTTACAAATGGTCGTTAGCTTAGGAGAAACACTTGCTTTAGAAATTTTTTGTTTAAAAAGCAAAAGCGACTGGCTGAATAGCTGAACAGCTCAAGCCAAAACAAAAAAAAAAAAAAAAAAAAAAACGTTTCGTTTTTTCAAAACCATCATCAACTTTGTTTTTTTAAATGGTCGGGAAATTTTATTTTATTATTTTTAAATTCCCCTCCTCTTTTATAATTCATTAACGTATCAAACCTAATAATATTAACACGTTTCGAACCTGAAAACCCATCATTGCCAAGAATAACTCAGATCCACTTAAGAGTTGTTTAAGCAATTCTTCTTGAAATTGCACCTAATGTAAAAGGGCCTTAAGAATTAAGCAATAATAATGGTCGTCGCGACGCCGCGCCGTGCTTAATTTAGTTTGGATATGGACACCATATCCACTCTTGTTGTACCTATTTTTTTTTTGATTTGGTTTAAATATCCATACAGCATAAAATCTTAATGTAAAAAAAAATTAAAATACTCATTAAGTGAATAATTAACTAATAATTAATTCACCTTGATGTTGTTATATACACAACTAATGCCATTAGAAGAATAAAATAAAAACACCATTAACTTGTTGCTAAGTTGATTAAAAAAAAAGTTTGTTGAACTGAACCTCCATTATGCAACAATAGCGTGAGTCACATTTTGAATAAACTACGTTATTTCAATCGCAACGTATAATCATTGTTGTTAACACACAAAACCGGGTTTTTGAATGTAAATTTTATGTTGCACAAAATAATTACTCGGTTTTTAATTTTGCTGCTTTTGTTTCTATGCGATGTGTATACATTGCGTTCCTATGCCTTAATTAGTCCGTTTTTTTTAACACAATAGCGTATTTTGTTTAGTTCCCAAAATATGTACATAAACTAAAAAAAAAATGTTAAAAAATTGTCATATTATAAATTTTTCTTATAAGACAAAATGGAGAATAATAAAGCATAGGGAAAGAAGAAAGTCATCGAAGAGTCCTCAAGCAAAGAGCTTTTCCATAATAATAGAATTTATCATAACATCATAAACTAGAACCTATTGAACATACATACGTCAATAATAAAAATCATGCTATAGTCTATTTCAGAAAGGTGTCGAGTAATAAAGGCTCATTAGGTATGCAAAAGAACTACAGAGTGAGCCAGCTACTATTTAAGCTACTTTCATAATTTGGCATTGATTTCATTGCAAAATTCTTTCTTTTCATCAAGTGCAGGTAGTACCACCCGGGTTTGGGTCAATTTATGGGTTTTGCGTATTGTTATCCATTCGCAAACACGGAGAATGGTGTGACAAAGGCATGAATTATGTACATAGTACACTTTTTTTTTAAACATTATAAAAAAAATACAAAGTCCAAAAAAATACATTATAGGTACAGAAATTAAATTATAAAAAATCATAATATTATTCGTCATCTGAGGAACTGTCATCTCCTCTTGAAGTTATAATTAGCGGGTCGACAGTGCGATCAATCAGGTGGTCAAGATCCCACATTTTCTACTCTTCTTTAATGACATGATGGACTTCTTTTCGCCAGTTCCCTGGTTTCACTTCTTTAATGGCTTGATCAAACAGTAGCTTAACGTCTTTCATTTTGATTGTCGTGTTGTGTCTTGCTACAAATCCTTTAACTTGCGCCCATATAAGTTCTATAGGATTTAGTTCGCAATGATATGACGGTGTGCGCAGCACAGTTACACTATGTTTTTCAGCTATATCTTCCACGGCATATTTCATAAAACGATGTTTGTGTAAATTTGCTATTAGCTAATAGTTCCTTCTTTATCAAATTATCATCTTTTTTTCTTTGGTTATAGTTATCATAAATAATTTAATGCCCACAATATACGTGCGCCTATGGCCAACACCGAAATTGAGCCGAAATGGACGGAATTTCCCATTTTATTACTCTACACCTTTATGAAATAGACTATAGATTGTCCTTAACCTTTTCTAGAAACAATTAAAAACACGGCGCGAAAGCCGTAAATTTAAAAATATAAGATGAGCAGAGTTGTGCATCATCCTATTAACCGCACAATGCCTTATGTGCCAATCGTGCAACCGATTATATTGTTATCTTTGTTTCGATAACTTAGACTAATAGACAAAGATAGTTTAGAAACAGGAAACCGGACTCGAGACTTAAGTCAAGTAGGAGTGCGTCGTTTACAAAGCGAAAGGCTGGTTTCATTACTTGGAATTGTTGTGACGTTGGTAAGTGGTTTAGCGTGTTTTTATTAGAGAGCTTTTCTTGTTTAATTATTTTCTCAGTAAATAATTCAAGAATTTAAAAACTGAAACTGTAGAAAATCTTATTCTTTATTGCTCTATCTATACGATAGGGTAAAATCAAAATTTATTGAAAGTGCCCATTGCTGATTTATCATCCTAAATTTTGCCCCAATTTTGTAGCGACCTTTCTACAAACTACCTATTAAAAACACATTATTTTTTTTTTGGTTAGAAACTCATCTGATAAATATTTAAAGTACCAGTCGTTATTATTTCCATTATATTCAAAATTAAACCTTCAAATTTGTTTACCTTCGCCCCCCTCTATTTATTTTATCGTAATTCGGCTGTTTTTTCAGCTCCCCAAATCGGTGGCATGTCTCTCTGTGATAACGTCGAAAAAGAAACAAATAAACACGCACAGGATTTAACAAAAGCGCCGGGTCCACATTTTATTTTTAACCCTTAACTGAGGGTGGAAAAGTCTGAAGAGAAAAACAGTCGAAAGGGCCATTCTTTGAAAAACTTTTAAATGTATTTAGTTCTTTCTTATAAACATTTTTTGGTTTAGTGAATCCGAACAAATAATTGTAAATTATTCTCCCAAGTTACCAGCTCCATGCGAAATGATATATTAAACATATTGTCTTCTCTTGGAGCGAATCCTGTCCATGTTCATTAACGATTTTTTTTTTAAATTTAAATTTAAACTCTACAGATGTTGGAGAAAATTATTTTTATTAAAAAAAAATACTTTATTATATTTTTTTAATATTTTCTAGAATACAATGAATTTTAGTAATTTTTTTAGGGTATTCATTGTCTTATATCTTTCTGAAAAAAACAAAACACAGATACCACCTTTCTATGGTTGAAAAAAAAATTCAATGTAGTTGTTGGCGTTGTAGGCACGATTAAAATTGAAAAAGTTGTATGCCTCCGCTGGGAATCGAACCCAGAACCTCTCGATTAAGCCTGGGTTTGATTTCCAGCTGAGGCATAAAACTTTTTCAATTTTAATCGTGTCTGTACCACATATATACATACACTATATTGCTAATACCATAATTCAATGATGACACCACTGTAAGCAGATGATCAGGGACCGTTGAGTTTGCGCAGATCGGAAATTTGCTTCTTGATGTAAACATTTGACAGGACCGACTTTCATAATATTTTTACAAGCTTTTATTTAAATTCACCCGTTAGTTTGGGTGTGTACAGTTTATGGTCAAATAAAACTAAGTAACCAATATTTTACATACCTGAAATACCTTATTCCTGGTGTTGGTATCGTGCAAAAAAGGATCATGCACTTTTTTCTACCCATCTTGAGACACAAGTCGCTAACAATAACAAAATGTCTGGTAAAGTTTTATACCTAAATTCGCACCCAAAACTTAAAAATAATATCCACAATCACACACTGAACATCCGAACGAATACAACGTAAAAAAAGATGGAAACGACTATAACTTACAAACTAACAACAAAAAATGTCTAAAGTAAAGTTTTATAAATATTAACACCCAAAACTTGGAAATTATAACAACACACGAATGAACGAAACAAAAGATGGCGACTAATAAGAATATAACGGCGAGCCAGTTCTGTTCAAGAGACCTTGGGTTCTGTTTACGTTCTGTTAGAAATCGTGTGGGTTGCCTAATTTTTTCCCTACTGCGCAAACGCCACGGCCCCCAACTCAGGTTATTTTGAATCGCACGATGGGTGTATTTTTGCTTCGTGCGGCTGATTGTATTAGCAATATATTATATGTATATATGTGGTCTGTACGCAGGCAAAAACATTTTTCAATTTAAAAAAATTCAATAATTTGTTTAGTGTTTTTATAATTCACTTCAAGAAAACCAACAATTTAACATGGGAAATTTTAGCGCGTTCAGATTCACTTAAAGGTTCACTATCATATCGGTTTATTTTTAAAAATGATAAAAATCGCTGAGGTGACGTATTGTTTTTCTGTCGTTTTAATAACAAAGTTTCCGTTTTTTAAAATCGATTAAATCAGGTGATAAATTAACACTTTTTAGCTTTTGGGAGTGGCTTAATTATTAATGGTTAATCATTTTTGCAAAACAAGCTTATATATTATTTTCGCCAACTGGTTTAACGATGTTTTAAAAGCAAAAATCTCGAAAAATACAGAAACAATTTTTTATAAAGCAGTAAACTCTTTTATTTTCAGTAACTTTCGGGAGGGATAATGAAATAATCAAAACTTTTTTTTTATACTTACTTGATCTTTTTTCGGGGCGTATTTTTTCTAACAACTTTTTAACAACTTGGAGCGGAAACTTTTCCTCTAAACATCGGAATTAATTTAATTTCACCCGTTATATTTACTTATTTAATTTGACAAACTCCGAAAAAGTTTTCCTCTGTTTACATTAAGTTTTCCTTAAGCTGTGCCTTTCTTTGAAGCCATAAAAATACAACCAATTTGACCATGAATATCTATAGAGCGTAATTGTTTAAAAAAATATTAGTAAGATTTAAGTGCTAGGACCATGGATTAATTCAAAGAAAATAATATAAGCCAATGGAAACCCTAGAAATAATTACTACAGTTTATTAATTGTTCTGTAAAAATATAGACATTTTTTGTACCGAACTACGATTGCGTTTATTTCTATAGTCTATTTCAGAAAGGTGTATAAAATAGGAAATTCCGTCCAGTTCGACTCAATTTCGGTGTCGGTCATAGGCGTAGGTAAATTTTGCGCATTAAATTATTTATGATAACTAACCAAAGAAAAAAAAAGAAGATAATTTGATAAAGAAGGAACTATTAGCTATAGCAAATTTACACAAACATCGTTTTATGAAATATGCCGTGGAAGATATAGCTGAAAAACATAGTGAAAGAGCGTTTTCACACGGCACCATATATCGCGCGCGATAAATGGTCGCAATATTGCTTTTACACCAAATTATGTGTTTTCTAATGAACCATTTTCACACACAAGCGATATTAGAGAACACATAATTTGGTATAAAGCAATATTGCGACCATTTATCGCGCGCGATATATGGCGCCGTGTGAAAACGCTCTAACTGTGCTGCGCACACCGCCATATCATTGCGAACTAAATCCTATAGAACTTATATGGGCGCAAATGAAAGGATTTGTAGCAAGACATAACACGACATTCAAAATGAAACACGTTAAGATACTGTTTTATTAAGTCATTAAGGAAGTGACACCAGAGATCTGGCGAAAAGCAGTCCATCATGTCATTACAGAAGAGGAGAAAATGTGGGATCTTGACCACCTGATCGATCGGACCGTCGACCCGTTAATTATAACGTCAAGAGGAGATGACAGTTCCTCAGATGACGAGGAATATGATTTTTTATAATTTAATTTCTGTATAATGTATTTTTTGTATTTTGTATTTTTTTTATAATGTTTAATAAAAAATTAGTGTACCTAATACTATGTTCATAATGCACGCCTTTGACACACCATTTTCAGTGTTTGTGAATGGATAACAATAGGCAAAACCCATAAATTGACCCAAACCTGGGTGGTACTACCTGCACTAGATGAAAATAAAGAATATTGGAATGAAATGAATGCCAAATTATGAAGTGGCTAAAATATTCGTTGGGTTACTCTGTAGTCTCTTTGCATAAATGAGCTTTTATTACTCTACACCTTTCTGAAATAGACTATAGTTTAGCATACTCTTTCCTGACTTTGAGTAGAAACCGCCCCTAACTTTTTATTTCATGTAAAGGTATATGAAGGGCATAAAAAAGGTAATACGAACCACTATTTACTTTTGCATTTCGGCAATCTGGAAAGCCAGAAAAAAACTTAGTCATTTAGCAACAATTGATACCATAATTTTTGGAGGAAAAATCGTCTTATACTCGCTCAAGTTTGAATGGCACTTACCAAATCACATGTTTTCTGGTTTCATTAAACTTTCGATCAATTTTTTTTAAACATATAAAATTGCTCCAGGTGATTTGACCCTTTTAACACCCCAAGCGGAACTTAAACCAAACAAACTGCTCTTCCTTTCTGAATAAATAATTCTACGTTTAACAGTTTGTTCGACTCAAAGAGAGTCAAAACAAAGGATGCTGAAATGCTAATTATATATTCACCCTGGGTATAAAAGTACAGGGAGGTTATTCTTCAAACAAGATTAGATAATTCTAGTGGATGATAAGTAATATGAAATTTAAATAATACTAATTTAAAAATGTATATTTTTGGAGTTTAAGGAATATTTTTTAAGAATTTTAGTTTTTTTAATTCCAGCTGGTCAATTTCCAACCATATTTCCAACTGGCAGGAATTGAAAACAAATACACATCTTACACTCGACCTGAACAGAGACACAGTGGCGTATTATATATATTTAGGGGGGTTGCCGGGCTGCAGCCCACTCCCCCCTATAATATTAATATTTTATAGTATTTTTCTATTATACCGGGTCCGCCAACGTGGCGGGGATGGAAGATTAAATCATTATCGAGGAGCTTATCAAAAATACTATACCAGCATAAGGTATCGACTTAAAAGCGGCATATTTTAAAAATATTTTACATTATACAGGGTGGCTCAAAAAAGTATGGCGGACTAAACTTGCATTTTTTTAAATGGAACAGCCTATATATTATATTATTTTCTAATTCCCTATACAATTCCACGTATATTTTGTATAAAATGTCATATGTCTAAATTCAATTGTTTTTGAGTAATTGACGTTTAAAATATGGCATTTTTGACTTTGACAGGCTGTAACATTGGAACGGTTCATCTTAGAGAAAAATGGTTTTCACCTCCCTATCTTAGTTTTTTATTCTCTATCCAAAAATACCAACTTCCGGTTTAACATGTTAAACCAAAAAAACAGTTTTAACGGTTTAACATAGTAAACCGGAGGTTGGTTTCCTTGGATAGAGAATGAAAAACTAAGATAGGGAGGTGAAAACCATTTTTCTCTAAGATGAACCGTTCCAATGTTACAGCCTGTCAAAGTCAAAAAAATGCCATATTTTAAACGTCAATTACTTAAAAACAATTGAATTTAGACATATGACATTTTATACAAAATATACGTGGAATTGTATAGGGAATTAGAAACTAATATAATATATAGGGTGTTCCATTTAAAAAAATGCAAGTTTAGTCCGCCACACTTTTTTGAGCCACCCTGTATAATGTAAAATATTTTTAAAATATGCCGCTTTTAAGTCGATACCTTATGCTGGTTTAGTATTTTTGATAAGCTCCTCGATAATGATTTAATCTTCCATCCCCGCCACGTTGGCGGACCCGGTATACTTGACTGTTCCGTTTTCCCTTTTTTGGAGCTATTTTAAATCCACAAAAATATAACCCAAAGCAATAAAATATTTTTACAACAAATACAGAAAAGAATTAGGTATTTATTAAAGAAAAAAAATTAAAGTACAAATTAATTAAAACATTTTTTATGGAAAAAGTGTGATAATTTATAATTAAAAAAATAGTGCGGGAAGAAGCGAGAATGCTTTATTACGAATATACAAAACGGCACTTAAGAAGGAGTATTTCAAAACCTAAGCATTTGCACCAAGAACTTGCTCTTAGATCTACGCTCCTAAAATACATGAATTCTGAAAACATCATTAATTTTGGCGTGGTGAGCGATATTTACTTTGTTTTTAATCATGAAGAACCGATTTAAGGGAAAAAGGAAAGACAATAAAGTCTCGGTCTCAGCAAATATAATCAGTATGGTTACACGTGTTTCACCCTTTCGGGTATCATCAGATCTAAAACAAGAGACCTAACTAACAGATAAACAAATAATTAAAAAACCACTAATTACCTAGAATTTAAAACTGAGAAGAAACAATCATAACATATTAAAATTGAAAAATGTAAATAACAAAAACAAAAAATCAAATGTCAGAGAGCAGTCGCATAGTTGAACAGAGTTAGATCACGTCGCATTCGTTTCACTGGGTTTATTGATCCAATTAACCCGACTACTCTCTGACATTTGATTTTTTGTTTTTGCTATTTACATTTTTAAATTTTAATATGTTATGACTGTTTTTTCTCAGTTTTAAATTCTAGGTAATTAGTGGTTTTTTAATTTTCGTGTCTCTTGTTTTAGGTCTGATGATGCCCGAGAGGGTGAAACATGTGTAACCACATAATTATATTTGCTGAGACCGAGACTTTGTTGTCTTTCCTTTTTCCTTTAAATCTATATCCGGTCTCTTTGAGAATTATGGACGATTTCTTCGATTTTCGATGAAGAACCGAGCCCAAAAAACGCTGGTTAGAGTCATACATAAGTCTTATATTAATAATTTAATTTTTGAAATTTAATAATAGTTGGGTGAATTAAACGAAATTTGGACGTGGCCCCGAAAATTTTTCGCCTGTGGCGCTTTTCTGCCTTTTTCACTAGGTACAATATCATGATATACATGTAGTCCCGACTGTCTTCTCTCCAGAAAAAAAAATTCCTACTTACGCCCATTGAGGCCCCCCCAAGCATATTTTCTGGCTACGCCACTGCAGGGTCATATTCTAGAGTTTATACGTGGTGTCCGGTAACTTATAGGCCGTAGAGTAATAATTAATTCACCTTGATGTTGTTATATACACAACTAATGCCATTAGAAGAATAAAATAAAAACACCATTAACTTGTTGCTAAGTTGATTAAAAAAAAAGTTTGTTGAACTGAACCTCCATTATGCAACAATAGCGTGAGTCACATTTTGAATAAACTACGTTATTTCAATCGCAACGTATAATCATTGTTGTTAACACACAAAACCGGGTTTTTGAATGTAAATTTTATGTTGCACAAAATAATTACTCGGTTTTTAATTTTGCTGCTTTTGTTTCTATGCGATGTGTATACATTGCGTTCCTATGCCTTAATTAGTCCGTTTTTTTTAACACAATAGCGTATTTTGTTTAGTTCCCAAAATATGTACATAAACTAAAAAAAAAATGTTAAAAAATTGTCATATTATAAATTTTTCTTATAAGACAAAATGGAGAATAATAAAGCATAGGGAAAGAAGAAAGTCATCGAAGAGTCCTCAAGCAAAGAGCTTTTCCATAATAATAGAATTTATCATAACATCATAAACTAGAACCTATTGAACATACATACGTCAATAATAAAAATCATGCTATAGTCTATTTCAGAAAGGTGTCGAGTAATAAAGGCTCATTAGGTATGCAAAAGAACTACAGAGTGAGCCAGCTACTATTTAAGCTACTTTCATAATTTGGCATTGATTTCATTGCAAAATTCTTTCTTTTCATCAAGTGCAGGTAGTACCACCCGGGTTTGGGTCAATTTATGGGTTTTGCGTATTGTTATCCATTCGCAAACACGGAGAATGGTGTGACAAAGGCATGAATTATGTACATAGTACACTTTTTTTTTAAACATTATAAAAAAAATACAAAGTCCAAAAAAATACATTATAGGTACAGAAATTAAATTATAAAAAATCATAATATTATTCGTCATCTGAGGAACTGTCATCTCCTCTTGAAGTTATAATTAGCGGGTCGACAGTGCGATCAATCAGGTGGTCAAGATCCCACATTTTCTACTCTTCTTTAATGACATGATGGACTTCTTTTCGCCAGTTCCCTGGTTTCACTTCTTTAATGGCTTGATCAAACAGTAGCTTAACGTCTTTCATTTTGATTGTCGTGTTGTGTCTTGCTACAAATCCTTTAACTTGCGCCCATATAAGTTCTATAGGATTTAGTTCGCAATGATATGACGGTGTGCGCAGCACAGTTACACTATGTTTTTCAGCTATATCTTCCACGGCATATTTCATAAAACGATGTTTGTGTAAATTTGCTATTAGCTAATAGTTCCTTCTTTATCAAATTATCATCTTTTTTTCTTTGGTTATAGTTATCATAAATAATTTAATGCCCACAATATACGTGCGCCTATGGCCAACACCGAAATTGAGCCGAAATGGACGGAATTTCCCATTTTATTACTCTACACCTTTATGAAATAGACTATAGATTGTCCTTAACCTTTTCTAGAAACAATTAAAAACACGGCGCGAAAGCCGTAAATTTAAAAATATAAGATGAGCAGAGTTGTGCATCATCCTATTAACCGCACAATGCCTTATGTGCCAATCGTGCAACCGATTATATTGTTATCTTTGTTTCGATAACTTAGACTAATAGACAAAGATAGTTTAGAAACAGGAAACCGGACTCGAGACTTAAGTCAAGTAGGAGTGCGTCGTTTACAAAGCGAAAGGCTGGTTTCATTACTTGGAATTGTTGTGACGTTGGTAAGTGGTTTAGCGTGTTTTTATTAGAGAGCTTTTCTTGTTTAATTATTTTCTCAGTAAATAATTCAAGAATTTAAAAACTGAAACTGTAGAAAATCTTATTCTTTATTGCTCTATCTATACGATAGGGTAAAATCAAAATTTATTGAAAGTGCCCATTGCTGATTTATCATCCTAAATTTTGCCCCAATTTTGTAGCGACCTTTCTACAAACTACCTATTAAAAACACATTATTTTTTTTTTGGTTAGAAACTCATCTGATAAATATTTAAAGTACCAGTCGTTATTATTTCCATTATATTCAAAATTAAACCTTCAAATTTGTTTACCTTCGCCCCCCTCTATTTATTTTATCGTAATTCGGCTGTTTTTTCAGCTCCCCAAATCGGTGGCATGTCTCTCTGTGATAACGTCGAAAAAGAAACAAATAAACACGCACAGGATTTAACAAAAGCGCCGGGTCCACATTTTATTTTTAACCCTTAACTGAGGGTGGAAAAGTCTGAAGAGAAAAACAGTCGAAAGGGCCATTCTTTGAAAAACTTTTAAATGTATTTAGTTCTTTCTTATAAACATTTTTTGGTTTAGTGAATCCGAACAAATAATTGTAAATTATTCTCCCAAGTTACCAGCTCCATGCGAAATGATATATTAAACATATTGTCTTCTCTTGGAGCGAATCCTGTCCATGTTCATTAACGATTTTTTTTTTAAATTTAAATTTAAACTCTACAGATGTTGGAGAAAATTATTTTTATTAAAAAAAAATACTTTATTATATTTTTTTAATATTTTCTAGAATACAATGAATTTTAGTAATTTTTTTAGGGTATTCATTGTCTTATATCTTTCTGAAAAAAACAAAACACAGATACCACCTTTCTATGGTTGAAAAAAAAATTCAATGTAGTTGTTGGCGTTGTAGGCACGATTAAAATTGAAAAAGTTGTATGCCTCCGCTGGGAATCGAACCCAGAACCTCTCGATTAAGCCTGGGTTTGATTTCCAGCTGAGGCATAAAACTTTTTCAATTTTAATCGTGTCTGTACCACATATATACATACACTATATTGCTAATACCATAATTCAATGATGACACCACTGTAAGCAGATGATCAGGGACCGTTGAGTTTGCGCAGATCGGAAATTTGCTTCTTGATGTAAACATTTGACAGGACCGACTTTCATAATATTTTTACAAGCTTTTATTTAAATTCACCCGTTAGTTTGGGTGTGTACAGTTTATGGTCAAATAAAACTAAGTAACCAATATTTTACATACCTGAAATACCTTATTCCTGGTGTTGGTATCGTGCAAAAAAGGATCATGCACTTTTTTCTACCCATCTTGAGACACAAGTCGCTAACAATAACAAAATGTCTGGTAAAGTTTTATACCTAAATTCGCACCCAAAACTTAAAAATAATATCCACAATCACACACTGAACATCCGAACGAATACAACGTAAAAAAAGATGGAAACGACTATAACTTACAAACTAACAACAAAAAATGTCTAAAGTAAAGTTTTATAAATATTAACACCCAAAACTTGGAAATTATAACAACACACGAATGAACGAAACAAAAGATGGCGACTAATAAGAATATAACGGCGAGCCAGTTCTGTTCAAGAGACCTTGGGTTCTGTTTACGTTCTGTTAGAAATCGTGTGGGTTGCCTAATTTTTTCCCTACTGCGCAAACGCCACGGCCCCCAACTCAGGTTATTTTGAATCGCACGATGGGTGTATTTTTGCTTCGTGCGGCTGATTGTATTAGCAATATATTATATGTATATATGTGGTCTGTACGCAGGCAAAAACATTTTTCAATTTAAAAAAATTCAATAATTTGTTTAGTGTTTTTATAATTCACTTCAAGAAAACCAACAATTTAACATGGGAAATTTTAGCGCGTTCAGATTCACTTAAAGGTTCACTATCATATCGGTTTATTTTTAAAAATGATAAAAATCGCTGAGGTGACGTATTGTTTTTCTGTCGTTTTAATAACAAAGTTTCCGTTTTTTAAAATCGATTAAATCAGGTGATAAATTAACACTTTTTAGCTTTTGGGAGTGGCTTAATTATTAATGGTTAATCATTTTTGCAAAACAAGCTTATATATTATTTTCGCCAACTGGTTTAACGATGTTTTAAAAGCAAAAATCTCGAAAAATACAGAAACAATTTTTTATAAAGCAGTAAACTCTTTTATTTTCAGTAACTTTCGGGAGGGATAATGAAATAATCAAAACTTTTTTTTTATACTTACTTGATCTTTTTTCGGGGCGTATTTTTTCTAACAACTTTTTAACAACTTGGAGCGGAAACTTTTCCTCTAAACATCGGAATTAATTTAATTTCACCCGTTATATTTACTTATTTAATTTGACAAACTCCGAAAAAGTTTTCCTCTGTTTACATTAAGTTTTCCTTAAGCTGTGCCTTTCTTTGAAGCCATAAAAATACAACCAATTTGACCATGAATATCTATAGAGCGTAATTGTTTAAAAAAATATTAGTAAGATTTAAGTGCTAGGACCATGGATTAATTCAAAGAAAATAATATAAGCCAATGGAAACCCTAGAAATAATTACTACAGTTTATTAATTGTTCTGTAAAAATATAGACATTTTTTGTACCGAACTACGATTGCGTTTATTTCTATAGTCTATTTCAGAAAGGTGTATAAAATAGGAAATTCCGTCCAGTTCGACTCAATTTCGGTGTCGGTCATAGGCGTAGGTAAATTTTGCGCATTAAATTATTTATGATAACTAACCAAAGAAAAAAAAAGAAGATAATTTGATAAAGAAGGAACTATTAGCTATAGCAAATTTACACAAACATCGTTTTATGAAATATGCCGTGGAAGATATAGCTGAAAAACATAGTGAAAGAGCGTTTTCACACGGCACCATATATCGCGCGCGATAAATGGTCGCAATATTGCTTTTACACCAAATTATGTGTTTTCTAATGAACCATTTTCACACACAAGCGATATTAGAGAACACATAATTTGGTATAAAGCAATATTGCGACCATTTATCGCGCGCGATATATGGCGCCGTGTGAAAACGCTCTAACTGTGCTGCGCACACCGCCATATCATTGCGAACTAAATCCTATAGAACTTATATGGGCGCAAATGAAAGGATTTGTAGCAAGACATAACACGACATTCAAAATGAAACACGTTAAGATACTGTTTTATTAAGTCATTAAGGAAGTGACACCAGAGATCTGGCGAAAAGCAGTCCATCATGTCATTACAGAAGAGGAGAAAATGTGGGATCTTGACCACCTGATCGATCGGACCGTCGACCCGTTAATTATAACGTCAAGAGGAGATGACAGTTCCTCAGATGACGAGGAATATGATTTTTTATAATTTAATTTCTGTATAATGTATTTTTTGTATTTTGTATTTTTTTTATAATGTTTAATAAAAAATTAGTGTACCTAATACTATGTTCATAATGCACGCCTTTGACACACCATTTTCAGTGTTTGTGAATGGATAACAATAGGCAAAACCCATAAATTGACCCAAACCTGGGTGGTACTACCTGCACTAGATGAAAATAAAGAATATTGGAATGAAATGAATGCCAAATTATGAAGTGGCTAAAATATTCGTTGGGTTACTCTGTAGTCTCTTTGCATAAATGAGCTTTTATTACTCTACACCTTTCTGAAATAGACTATAGTTTAGCATACTCTTTCCTGACTTTGAGTAGAAACCGCCCCTAACTTTTTATTTCATGTAAAGGTATATGAAGGGCATAAAAAAGGTAATACGAACCACTATTTACTTTTGCATTTCGGCAATCTGGAAAGCCAGAAAAAAACTTAGTCATTTAGCAACAATTGATACCATAATTTTTGGAGGAAAAATCGTCTTATACTCGCTCAAGTTTGAATGGCACTTACCAAATCACATGTTTTCTGGTTTCATTAAACTTTCGATCAATTTTTTTTAAACATATAAAATTGCTCCAGGTGATTTGACCCTTTTAACACCCCAAGCGGAACTTAAACCAAACAAACTGCTCTTCCTTTCTGAATAAATAATTCTACGTTTAACAGTTTGTTCGACTCAAAGAGAGTCAAAACAAAGGATGCTGAAATGCTAATTATATATTCACCCTGGGTATAAAAGTACAGGGAGGTTATTCTTCAAACAAGATTAGATAATTCTAGTGGATGATAAGTAATATGAAATTTAAATAATACTAATTTAAAAATGTATATTTTTGGAGTTTAAGGAATATTTTTTAAGAATTTTAGTTTTTTTAATTCCAGCTGGTCAATTTCCAACCATATTTCCAACTGGCAGGAATTGAAAACAAATACACATCTTACACTCGACCTGAACAGAGACACAGTGGCGTATTATATATATTTAGGGGGGTTGCCGGGCTGCAGCCCACTCCCCCCTATAATATTAATATTTTATAGTATTTTTCTATTATACCGGGTCCGCCAACGTGGCGGGGATGGAAGATTAAATCATTATCGAGGAGCTTATCAAAAATACTATACCAGCATAAGGTATCGACTTAAAAGCGGCATATTTTAAAAATATTTTACATTATACAGGGTGGCTCAAAAAAGTATGGCGGACTAAACTTGCATTTTTTTAAATGGAACAGCCTATATATTATATTATTTTCTAATTCCCTATACAATTCCACGTATATTTTGTATAAAATGTCATATGTCTAAATTCAATTGTTTTTGAGTAATTGACGTTTAAAATATGGCATTTTTGACTTTGACAGGCTGTAACATTGGAACGGTTCATCTTAGAGAAAAATGGTTTTCACCTCCCTATCTTAGTTTTTTATTCTCTATCCAAAAATACCAACTTCCGGTTTAACATGTTAAACCAAAAAAACAGTTTTAACGGTTTAACATAGTAAACCGGAGGTTGGTTTCCTTGGATAGAGAATGAAAAACTAAGATAGGGAGGTGAAAACCATTTTTCTCTAAGATGAACCGTTCCAATGTTACAGCCTGTCAAAGTCAAAAAAATGCCATATTTTAAACGTCAATTACTTAAAAACAATTGAATTTAGACATATGACATTTTATACAAAATATACGTGGAATTGTATAGGGAATTAGAAACTAATATAATATATAGGGTGTTCCATTTAAAAAAATGCAAGTTTAGTCCGCCACACTTTTTTGAGCCACCCTGTATAATGTAAAATATTTTTAAAATATGCCGCTTTTAAGTCGATACCTTATGCTGGTTTAGTATTTTTGATAAGCTCCTCGATAATGATTTAATCTTCCATCCCCGCCACGTTGGCGGACCCGGTATACTTGACTGTTCCGTTTTCCCTTTTTTGGAGCTATTTTAAATCCACAAAAATATAACCCAAAGCAATAAAATATTTTTACAACAAATACAGAAAAGAATTAGGTATTTATTAAAGAAAAAAAATTAAAGTACAAATTAATTAAAACATTTTTTATGGAAAAAGTGTGATAATTTATAATTAAAAAAATAGTGCGGGAAGAAGCGAGAATGCTTTATTACGAATATACAAAACGGCACTTAAGAAGGAGTATTTCAAAACCTAAGCATTTGCACCAAGAACTTGCTCTTAGATCTACGCTCCTAAAATACATGAATTCTGAAAACATCATTAATTTTGGCGTGGTGAGCGATATTTACTTTGTTTTTAATCATGAAGAACCGATTTAAGGGAAAAAGGAAAGACAATAAAGTCTCGGTCTCAGCAAATATAATCAGTATGGTTACACGTGTTTCACCCTTTCGGGTATCATCAGATCTAAAACAAGAGACCTAACTAACAGATAAACAAATAATTAAAAAACCACTAATTACCTAGAATTTAAAACTGAGAAGAAACAATCATAACATATTAAAATTGAAAAATGTAAATAACAAAAACAAAAAATCAAATGTCAGAGAGCAGTCGCATAGTTGAACAGAGTTAGATCACGTCGCATTCGTTTCACTGGGTTTATTGATCCAATTAACCCGACTACTCTCTGACATTTGATTTTTTGTTTTTGCTATTTACATTTTTAAATTTTAATATGTTATGACTGTTTTTTCTCAGTTTTAAATTCTAGGTAATTAGTGGTTTTTTAATTTTCGTGTCTCTTGTTTTAGGTCTGATGATGCCCGAGAGGGTGAAACATGTGTAACCACATAATTATATTTGCTGAGACCGAGACTTTGTTGTCTTTCCTTTTTCCTTTAAATCTATATCCGGTCTCTTTGAGAATTATGGACGATTTCTTCGATTTTCGATGAAGAACCGAGCCCAAAAAACGCTGGTTAGAGTCATACATAAGTCTTATATTAATAATTTAATTTTTGAAATTTAATAATAGTTGGGTGAATTAAACGAAATTTGGACGTGGCCCCGAAAATTTTTCGCCTGTGGCGCTTTTCTGCCTTTTTCACTAGGTACAATATCATGATATACATGTAGTCCCGACTGTCTTCTCTCCAGAAAAAAAAATTCCTACTTACGCCCATTGAGGCCCCCCCAAGCATATTTTCTGGCTACGCCACTGCAGGGTCATATTCTAGAGTTTATACGTGGTGTCCGGTAACTTATAGGCCGTAGAGTAACTGGAGATACTACATCAAACTAAGCCGATTATGTCATATAAGTTTTTTCGGATTGTTACTCGTTTTAGAGATACAGGGTGTTGAAAGTAAAAGTTTATTCTCGAAAATAAGCCATAATTTTAAAATGGTTTAATGAATCGAATTGAAAGTTGGCAATGTTATGTGTTTATGAGCAAGAAATAAGAATTTGTAGAAATTTTTAAGTTTCAAACTAGAGGGCGCAAGTTGCATACACTGGGCTTCAGAAATCTATGATTTTTTTTCTTACTTGTGACATTAAGTGTTTTTCAATTATAGTTTCTTAAAAAGGGCATTTTCTGAGTCAAAAAGGTGTACTTGATTGATCTTAATATCTTTAACGGTTTTTGAGATATATCCCTTTAAACATCCCAAAGCATAAAAAAACATAGTACATAATTAAATTACCAAAAAAAAAACAAAGGTGACAATCCGAAAAAATCTATATGACATAATGGACTTAGTTTGATGTCTAGTATCTCCAGTTACTCTACGGCCCATAAGTTATCGGACACCCTGTATATAATATTTACGTTACAATTTAAAATCGTGTGTTCAGGTCGATTGTCCAAGGGGATGTTGTTCCTGCCAGTTTAAAATAAATAAACTATATTAATTTAAATAAGCTTTGATTTTTCTTTTAGGTAGTGCTAGAACGAAGGAAAATCGATGTTTTCAAGCAATATGTTTTGGTGGATTGGAATTTCTTTCATGATTGGAGAATAAGCCATCATAAGTGTAAGTTGTTCCAGAAAGATCAAAAGGCAGTGAAAAGGCTAATCAGGAACCAGGGGATATTAATTATAATGACAGTAGTATAAATAAATTTGTTTTCGGTATAAATATTGGGGATTTTTTAATAAAACTGATTTACTTTTAAAATCATGTTTCTAGCCATAGTTTTGAATTTATCTTAAAGTAAAAAATATAATTATCCTCTAGGTAAAACATTGCTTTTTTTATTCCTATAAGTTACTATACACTAGAAATTGTTAAACCCATTTTATATTTATGAAAAATGTGAGAAATTTAAAGAACTCTCTTTCAGTGGCGGCTCGTCAGGTGAAGTAGGTAAAGGGTCTCTTCACCAAAAAAAAAAAAATAAAACCAGGAGGAAACTTTTTCGACAATATTAAATATTAATGTACCAATACGGCTACCATTTTAGCACTTAAAAAATTATTATTATAAACACTCGTGCATCTTGGCGTGCTCCAGCCGAAGGTGTCCGTTAACTCAAAGCAAGTGAAGACCCAACGCCCAACACGGCTTTGATATTCATCGTCGCTATGGTTACGTGACGTCAGTCACGAAAACAGCATGTAACAATTTGCATTAAGATGAAGGGCATTTTAAAAATAGATCAGTCATATGCGCCATTGGTTTAGCATTGGTTCGCCTAACCTTAAGGTATTTTTTTTTAGGCTTCGCGAAACTTACGGTTATAGGTTTTTACGTGATTAACTGTGTGATTAAAAAGTTTTGTTTTAATGTTCTGTTAATTTAGTAGCGTACCTACTTGGTGGTGTGCTTTTCAAATGAACCCAATTAATGACATAGTTTGTAGTTTGTTGGAAACTCCATTCAGTCGTTGGACAGATGGGGATAAGAGAGACGTTTTGTTACACGGATCTTAATCAATGTTTGTTTAAATACCCGCACTATATCTAGCTCTTTACCATTTTTTTAGACCGTGAACCGCCACTGCTCAACTGCTCTCTTTGATGCTACCTTACTCTCTTTCAAGAAAAAAAGGAAAGACAACAAAGTCTCGGTCTCAACAAATATAATTAAGTGGTTACACGTGTTTCACCCTTTCGGGCATCATCAGACCTAACTCTCTTTCCTTTTTTTTATAAAATATATTTTATCTTCTATAAACAACATGGATTTAAAGTTTCTATTGGATAGTATGTATGGCACCCGCGGCTAACAATTGAATTGCCTTTTTGTTGAAATATCTAAAATTTTGTTTTGACAATTCAATTTCTATTATCGTCTCGACGTCACACAGTTTATTATAACAGAATATGGTCCTGTGATTCTAAATCGAATAAAACTTTAACTTTTTATTATTATCAAATATCATAAAACTTATTTTTTATTAATTTGCGCTAGAATCGACCTTGAGGGGTTTAAAATTAAACCGGCTATTATCGGTTATTACTTGTCTTATTCCAGCAAATATTATCTTAATTTTTTATGTTTTGTTTTCGTTGCGGTTGCCAAAATTCGCTGCTTTTAATCCAGATCGGAAAGTAATATCCATATTTTTTAACAGTCTGGCATATTGCATGGCGTAAGAGAGACCTTAGTGGAAGAAAACTACGTTAACTTTAACGTCAGTGGCGGAGTGGACACCTATAGTTGGGGGGCTT
The DNA here is from genome assembly GCA_935413205.1 of Polydrusus cervinus. Lineage (NCBI taxonomy): Eukaryota > Metazoa > Arthropoda > Insecta > Coleoptera > Curculionidae > Polydrusus > Polydrusus cervinus. The sequence goes on from OW284515.1 coordinate 60,632,929, forward strand.
AAGCCCCATTTAGAAATCTTACACAAACCAACAATACCTTCTGAGATGTTAAAAAATAGTCGAACGCGTATAATATTTCAGCAACTCCAAAAAAAAGGCGAAAACAAAACCCCTAGCCCCTCCCCCCCATTTACGAAACACACAGGGAGAGACACGCTTATTAACAATAATCTTTCTGAAGAGCGACTTTTGAAGGATTTAAAATACAAGACCAATTTTTATGACGATGTTTTAAAAGAATTTTTACGTAAAAATCGCCGTGTTGAACTCATTTACAAATAATGTCGTTTTATTCTTCTTCTGCCATCACACGCCACTGCCACCACCCCCTCTAGTTGCGTTTATGTATTTGATTCACTATAGGCATCAAATTATGAAAAAATTGTTTCATTTTTAGGGAGACATTTTTTTTACGCAATATATTCTGTCTGGCTTTTATGTCATCATTTATTTTGAGATAAGAAGAATCGTAATATTTTAATTATATAACATTAAACTTGACCCTCGACTTCAGATATCTTTTATTTTTATTAAGTATGATGCAAAAAATTGCACATGTCGTTTTGTTTGTCATATTTGTTTATTTTTATAATGTATCTTTGACATTATTTCCTTGAGTCTTAAAAATATTAAAGAACTTTAAATCATATTAATATTGTTAAAAGGAATCATACATTTTTAAAACCTTATTTATACTATACACAGGGTATTATAGGATTCCTTAACATTTATGAGTTCTTTCATTATTTCAAATCATACTTGATTTAATACTAGTTTTAAGCTTCAGTTTGCATACCTATTAAGTGGAGGTGGTTACTGGTCATCTCCTACAATTGTTATAAAACAAAATTTTGCATTATCAATGGTAATAATAAATAGTAGAGCTAATTTAATTTAATTATTTTAATTAAGAACGGTATACCTGAGGGGAAAACGAAAGAGACCATTTTTATGCAGAATTGGTCAGACTAAACAGAAATAGTATCCACATTTAAAAATGTCAGTGGCGTACCATTTTTTTTCTAAAAAATATCAGAGGACATGTTTGCAGGGACGCCACTGGTGGGACAAAAAAAATAACTTTTACAACTAAAACATGTGGTTTTATATCCTATTAGCACATGTCAAAATTGAAAATATTATCTAAAGTACTTTCGGAGATATTACAAAAAACATATTAAAGAAAAAAAATTCAACATCCTGTAGCAAAAAATTTAAGCCATTTAGGACATATGTTTATATAAACTTTTCTTCATAAAATGACTTGAGGAATCACAGTTTAAAATATTAGCTCGTCATTAAGGAACACCCTGTAGATTGGAGAGTGTCAGATACTTATTTTTTTTTTAATTACGGAACAATGAACCTTAGTAAGTATTTTTAGGATTTTTATTGGCTTATATCTTTATTTATGAATTTCCCACTCCCACATAGATACCACTTTTCCATTGGTAAAAAAAATCAATAATTTGCTTACTTTCTTGTAATTCAGGCAATTCAAAGATTGAAAATGTATTTTAAAGTTTCAATTATATCATCTGCCGTGAAGAACACAAAAATAGAAATATTGTGGCTATTTATTTATTATTTTCCACTAAAATTACAAACGATGCCCCGATATGGTGGTGGAAATACACTATTTGTTTGTAAGTCTAATTGCAACCTAATTTTTCGTCTCACGCTTGGACTTTTTTTAAAACTTTTCCTTAAAACTTTAGAGATTAGGGTTTCGGACGCATATCGTTTTAGTTATTGATTTATGATGCAATTTTATAGGAAAACGAGTGAAAAGAGTAATATTTTATATTATTTCCTATTATATACTTTGTCTGTTCCGTTTTCCCTTTTTTAGAGCTATTTTAAATCAACAAAAATAAAACCCAATGCAATAAAAATATTTCTACAACAAAAACAAAAAACAATTAGATATTATTCTTGAAGAAAAAAATTAAAGTAAAAATTTTAATTGAAACATTTTTTATTGAAGAAGTGTGATGATTTATAATAAAAAAAACCAAAAAGGCACTTAAGAAGGAGTATTTAAAAACCTAAGCATTTGCACCAAAAACTGCTCTTAGATCTACGCTCCTAAAATACATGATTTTTGAAAAAATCTATAATTTTGGCGTGGTGAGCGATATTTACTTTATTTTTAATTATGAAAAACCGAGCCCGAAAACGCGTGTTAGAGTCATACATACGTCTTATGTTAAAATTTTGGATTGACACCAATATTCATATATTTTTCACAAATATAAAAAATGTTTTTTTTTCTTAATAAAGAGCCAGCAAGGAAAATTAAAAAAAAAACATTTACAAAAACAAATTTTAATAACATTTGTTAGTAGTTAGGTGAATTCTAAACGAACTTTGGGCTTGGCCTCAAAATTTTTCCGCCTTCTTTACTAGGTACGATATCATGAAATACAGGTAGTCCCGACCGTCCCTTTCTCCAGGAAAAAAAATTCCTACTTACGCCCATTCAGCCCCCCCCCCCCCTCCCCCGAGCATATTTTCTGGCTACGCCACTGGTTCGTCATGGCTCTTCGACTACTGTTTGCTAAATAATATATGAAATCCTACTAAAAAGGAATTTTCTTAGTGAAAACTTACAAATTATAGATAATACCTGTTTTTCACGAATCCACTTCCATCAACAGTAAAGAAAATATATGAAAACAATCATTTGCCGTCATTAGGGACAGCTTGTTCTGGTTAAAGTAATTTGTTTGAATAAAATATGTTCGGGCTTGAAAAGTTCAAATCGGAAAGTTACAAAAATGTATATTAGCTGGCAAAATTCAGACTACCATATTTTTGTATTCCCACGGTACGAAACCATTGAAAATATTTGTGACTTCATTTTAGAGTTTTTATTTTCAGTTAGAAAATGAGAAGGACTATTATATTATGTGTATCTATAGTATATTTCAGAAAGGTGTAGACTTGTAGAGTAATAAAAGTTCATTAGGTATGCAAAGGGACTACAGAGTGACCGAACAAATATTTAAGCCACTTTCATAATTTGGCATTGATTTCATTGCAAAATTCTTTATTTTCATCAAGTGAAGGTAATACCACCCGGGTTTGGGTCAATTTATGGGTTTTGCCTATTATTATCCATTCACAAACGCTGAAAATGGTGTAACAAAGCATGCATTATGTAGATAGAATTAGGTACACTTATTTTTTTATTAAAAATTAAATTATAAAAGATCATATTATTCTATGTCATCTGAAGAACTGTCATCTCCTCTTGACGACGGTCCGATCGATCAGGTCAAGATCCCACATTTTCTCCTCTTCTTTAATGACATGATGGACTGCTTTTCGCCAGTTCTCTGGTGTCACTTCCTTAATGACTTGATCAAACAGTATCTTAACGTCTTTCATTTTGAATGTCGTGTTGTGTCTTGCTACAAATCCTTTCACTTGCGCCCATATAAGTTCTATATGATTTAGTTCGCAATGATATGGCGGTATGCGTAGCACAGTGACACTATGTTGTTCAGCTATATCTTCCACGGCATGTTTGTGTAAATTTGCTATAGCTAATAGTTCCTTCTTTATCAAATTATCTTTTTTTTCTCTTTGGTTAGTTATTATAAATAATTTAATTCACAAAATGTACTGACGCCTATGACCGACACCGATATAGACTATAAGAAGCAGTGCACTTCTACTTACCCTAACCATAATGATTATCAATTTTAATTTAATTGTTTTAATCAAGAACGGTACATTTCTCGAGAAAAACGGTAGAAACTGTTTTCATGTAGAATTGACCAGGCTAATTGGAAAACAAATCTATATGGAAAAATATCAGTGGCGTACCACATTTTTTGTGGCAAAAATATTGTAGGGATGGCACTGTGGGGTCAATATTTATCATTATAAAATACCAAAAAATTGAAAATAATATCTAAACTAGTTTACAAAATAACGTTTTAAAAAAATTAATTTTCTTTTTGTGTTTTACAGTTTTTTAAGGTCTAAGGCAAAACCGGAGGAATTAAGGTAAGAGCTATATTAATAAAATAAATAAAAATAAAGAAAATAAGCTTAGCGGCAAGCGGACAGAGTAGTGCGTCTATCTTTTGCATTAAAGTACACAGGGACGCCAAAGGTAATGGAATCCCTGGGGCACAGGTAGACAATGACAGGCTGTTTCGTTCTTGTTAGAACTCATCAGAAAGTCATAACCCGTAAGCGACCCCCAGTACAGCGAGCCTGTTCTTTCAAGGCGTTTTTAAGAAATAAAAACGCCATGAAAACCCAGTAACGCCATCAGAAGGAATCAACTCAATGCAAAAGATAGCCAGATTAGATTTATTTATATTTCTACGTTTTCACGTTAGATGGCTATCTTTTGCATTGAGTTGATTTTATTAAAGATAAGATGTACCAAAAAAAAATTTTCAACCCCCAAAAAATTAAAAACTTGAGGGTGCTACAGGGTGCTGAAGTTACCCCCTCAAAGAAAAAACGTAATTTGCTGACGGAATTCAAATAAATGTTTCTATTCATGACAAAAATAAAATTGACCCAGATTCTTTAATTGTAAGCATGTAGTTAGACCCACTAGAATCAAGTCAAAGCTCGAGTAACTGTTAAAATGGCGCGAGATTTAAATTTTTGAAAATTTACCATTTTTTTTGTATTTTAAGGGCCGTAACATTTTCTGTAATATCGCAAAAAACTTGATTCTAGAGGGGGCTATAACCATTTGTATTCTGAGCATTTTAAGACCAAAATCATTAAATTCTGATAGTTTGAACATACCGAAGTACTTTCCGCCAGCACGAAAAACAGGGTTTTCAGAAAAACAACTTTAAAGTGTCAACGGTGGCTCACAACAAAATAGTCTCACTGTCACTTAGTCTGCGATGCCTGGCCCGTAGATTACACCCTCCTCTTCCTCGAAAAACGATAAATAAGCTGATTCTTCCTGCCTCTTTGCGAGCCTGATGGCCTTTTTAGCGCCCGCAGATAACCGTTTTTCAGATTGATTACATATGCAGTGTGTGCCTAACTCAAAAGCAGCTAGCGGTGAGAACTGACCGGCAATCATAAAATTGGATGTAACTTTTTTTTGGAGTAGATTTGGTAAAAACGTTTACACACGGTTATTCTAGAGGCTATAGACCAGGGGTTCCCAAAGTTTTTTCTATGGCGCCCCCTTTTGGGAATCAAGAAATGGTCGCGCCTCCCTCCCCCTCCATTATACAAATACAAGTTGTATTAATTTTGCAGTTTTTCAGAGCTCTCGTGCCACCTTTAATGCTGCTTAGCGCTCCCCCCTGCTATAGAGAGTCGAAAAACATCGGAAAAAAAATTTCGATTTTTTGAAACCATTACAGTAGAAATCCCCTTAATACTTTGCTTAGTTTTTTTGTACTTCCGGTCAAGAAGAACTACAATTTAACATGGCAACTCTTAGCGCGGTCAGATCCGTTTAATATTTTTGATAAAAGTAGGTACTCTTAAAAAAATCAACCAAAATCGATTACACCATAAAATTGCCGCTATAAAATTATTAATATTGGTCATAAATTAAAGTTGTACCATAATTTCAAACGAGGTTGTTACCTGTAAAGTCAGCTTATCACAGGCGCTACTGGAAATACGTCGGGCCGCGAGCAAACTTATTACAAGAGATACCTAATTTTATTAATAACAGTCATTAAAATAATTGCATGGAGACAAGACCAAAGTAGGGAGATATCGATCTAGTAAATATCACGGTAACGGTAAAACAAATTAAGAATTACGGACATCAAATACAAGTTTTTATTTGTGTAGCAAAGCAAGCCCATTGTACAGGGTTATGATAAAGAAATAGATTAGTCTTTTGTGTAGAATACCGCCCACTTAAGCAAGGATTGCTCGAGTCCGTCAAGTTTATCTATAGCAGTTCACGGTAAACGCAGAAAAACCAAAGGCGTCATTAGCACTGAGGGCACGAAATCTTTGAGACGCCAATTGGCGTCAACAGCAGCGAAAGGGTTAAAAAAAAGGTATTATTCAGGGTGTTCCGTAATGACGTGCTAATATTTTAGGGTGTAATTCCTAAAGTCATTTTATGAAGAAAAGTTCATATAAACATATGTCCTAAACGGCTTAAATTTTTTGCTACAGGGTGTTGAATTATTTTTTTTTAATGCGTTTTTTGTAATATCTCCGAAAGTACTTTAGATAATATTTTCAATTTTGGCATGTGTTAATAGGACATAAAACCACATCTTTTAGTAATAAAAGTTATTTTTTTGTCCCACCAGTGGCGTCCCTGCAAACATTTCCTTTGATATTTTTTAGAAAAAAAGTGGTACGCCACTGACATTTTTTCATGTGGATATCATTTCTGATTAGCCTGATCAATTCCGCATAAAAATGGTATCATGCGTTTTCCTCCTCAGGCACACCATTCTTAATTAAAATAATTAAATTAGCTCTTCTATTTGTTAACATTGATAATACAAAATTTTGTTTTATAAAAATTGTTGGAAATGACCGCCTTCATTATAATAGGCATGCTTCCGTCATTCTAATTTAATTATTTTAGTTAAGAACGGTGTGCCTGAGGAGAAAATCGCAGGTGACCATTTTTATGCAGAATTAACCAGGCTAATCAGAAATAATATCCACATGGAAAAATGTCAGTGGCGTACCACTTTTTTTCTAGAGGAAATGTTTGCAGGAACGCCACTAGTGGGACAAAAAATTAACTTTTATTACTAAAAGATGTGGTTTTATGTCCTATTAGCACATGCCAAAATTGAAAATATTATTTAAAGTACTTTCGGAGATATTACAAAAAACGGATTTTAAAAACAATAATTCAACACCCTGTAGCAAAAATTTTAAGCCGTTTAGGACATATGTTTATATGAATTTTTCTTCATAAAATGACTTTATGAATCACACCCTAAAATATTAGCACATCATCAAACCCCTCTTTTTGCCACCCCAAAAATCGACAGTAAAAATATCAGTTATTTGCAAACAAGTAAAAAATTAAAGTTTATAAACGTGGCACCCAACATCCATAAAATAGTTTGTTTTCATACTTTACCGTTGGTCTATTTTGTTTTAAAGGTTTTTTCGAATTAGGCTTTTTTCCTTTGCGTTCGCTGCCAGGGCCATTTCCGATGAGACCTACAGCTTAACGTGGGTTTCGAACCACGATCCTCAGTCACGTAACACCTCCAAAGGGCTATCAACCCTCGGTCTCTTGCCATTGTATAACCTACCGATTGGGGAGTGTGTACCTTCTTCCGCACCCCATGAGACGTCCGATCTCATCCAGCCTCGTTACCGGCGTAAATGGGGTGTGATGATACATTTTACACTCTACCCTGCATTCTTAAACCTACTAAATTTCGGACACTATTTGTTTTACCTTTTTTCAAAAAACTCAAAAATAAGGTGCTAACATTCATTTATTGCACTATGGATCAAATACGGTCATGCCTAACTTAAAAATAATCTCGAAGCGGTAGCCGCACTTTGACGACAGTCACCGTAAATGAGCACTATATCTACTGGTTCATTGTTTTCAAATTTTACCATTTTCACGTTAAACCAGTTTAAAATTAACTTGCTTCAGAAAAACACACCGCAGCGTATTGCCAAATAACTCACCACCTACCCGTAAATTGTATGACTAATAAGAGATAAGACAAACAACATAAAGTATAGCAGGCTACGTTTTGATGACCCTGTAGCAAAAATTTTAAGCCGTTTAGGACATATGTTTATATGAATTGTTCTTCATAAAATGACTTTATGAATCACACCCTAAAATATTAGCACATCATTAAGGAACACCCTGTATGCGCAGCATAATCCTGTTGAAACCATAAGGTTAAACTTGGTAAATCAGGATGGTTATCGTCTGGAAATAGAGTAGAGATCATTTTTAAGGAAATTTAGATAATACATTTCTCCAGTGAGGCTTCCATCAAAGAAAAGTGGTCCGATTATTCCTGAAAGTAGTTACAGTATTTTCGACTTTTCTTAGCTAGTGACTCTCTAACATCATAATGGATTATACTAAAAAAGTTTTGGCGAAAGTACCAAGGCATTTAGTGGTATTATTTCACGGTTTTTTGATTGATATAATAACCTTCAACCTATCATTATGTGGCAATTGAGCAAATTAGATATTAATTTTATATTGTCTTTTTTACCTGTATAAGATTTGTCACATTAAATATTTAGAGAAGATAGCCACAATGGGCTTATTCACTTTAATCGAATTGATCATATTCAGCACTAACATCCTGAACTAAACTCTGAAAATATATCTCAGTATTACATCTTCCTAGAGTATCACCAACGTTTTCTAGAAACGCGGCGCGAAAGCAGAAGGTTTAAAAACATATTTTGCATAAAGGAAGACTTATAATTATCGTCAACCGTTTACAAAATATTAACCCTTTAATGTTGGAATAGTATAGACTCCCCAACTATTGTAGTATTTTTCAAGCGGAAGTACTGGCAGTAGAGAAGGCGGTCAATATCCTGCAAGAACACCTTGGCTTGGGAGTAGCCTCGTCAATCACCATCTTCAGTGATAGTCAGGCGGCGATTAAGGCAATCTGTTCCAGCAGCGTTAAATCAAAGCTCGTAAAGCGATGCCGCAACAATCTATGCACACTTGGCAACCAACATCGGGTTATTCTGTGCTGGGTTCCTGGACACTCCAAAATAGATGGCAACGAGGCTGCCGATGCGCTCGCAAGAGAGGGCGCAGGCATGCCAGCTGATCTAGCAGACAATACAGTGAACAAACCACTGGGATTGGTCAAAGAGGAGATTGACTACACGGCCAAGCAGCTTGCACAGAACAGATGGACAGGGTTGACAACCTGTAGTACATCCAGGCAACTGTGGCCCACATTCGATAAAAAGAGAACCGCAGAGCTATTGAGACACAGTCGAAAAGACGTGAGAAATATTACTGCGGTTGTTACCGGACATTGCCTCTTCGGTAGACATGCCGAACGTATGCAAATACCCACTAACGACTTCTGCAGAAGTTGCAGAGATGAGGAAGAGGAAGAAAGTATTCAACATTTTCTGTGTGAATGCCCTGGCCTCGCAAGAAGGAGGTTCACTACTCTGGGTGAATCATCTTTCGATAGCCTGGAGGAACTAAACAACTTACAACTTGGACGGCTGAGCAGATTTCTGAACAGTAGTGGCTGGTTTGAATGAGTTGTTAAAATCCTTCCGCGGTTACGTCGCATAAACCATCAGTGATCTGATGAAGGTGGGTTCTACGGAACACGTGTGGTATCACAACGGACCTAATCAGGACTACGTGAGACCGTTTGGTCAGAACCAAGGGTCTGCCACTCTTACCTAACCTAACCTAACCTAATGTTGGAATAAGCCATTGATAATAGTATGTTTCTCAACTTAGCAACGTTCTGAAGAGCAAATAGTAGACGAGAGAGAGCCCTTTGTAAAATTTGTGCATTAAATTTTAAATTAGACAAGCCAGGAAACGATGCCGCGTTTCACGTTGGTACGGAAGGCTCTTAAGGCATTGACAATGACAATTATTTATAATTGGAGTTTGAGACGTCAAAAAATGTTAGTGAATCTTAATCAAATTCAGTGGCGTAATTACGGGGTCGCTAGGAGTGGCAGTTGCCACCCCAGTATTTTCAAACCCCTCTTTTTGCCACCCCAAAAATCGACAGTAAAAATATCAGTTATTTGCAAACAAGTAAAAAATTAAAGTTTATAAACGTGGCACCCAACATCCATAAAATAGTTTGTTTTCATACTTTATCGTTGGTCTATTTTGTTTTAAAGGTTCTTTCGAATTAGGCTTTTTTCCTTTTCGTTCGCTGCCAGGGCCATTTCCGAGGAGACCTACAGCTTAACGTGGGTTTCGAACCACGATCCTCAGTCATGTGACACCTCCCAAGGGCTATCAACCCTCGGTTTCTTGCCATTGTATAACCTACCGATTGGGAAGTGTGTACCTTCTTCCGCACCCCATGAGATGTCCGATCTCATCCAGCCTGGTTACCAGCGTAAATGGGGTGTGATGATACATTTTACACTCTTCCCTGCATTCTTAAACCTCATAGGTCATGCCTAACTTAAAAATAATCTCGAAGCAGCAGCCGCACTTTGACGACAGTCACCGTAAATGAGCACTATATCTACTGGTTCATTGTTTTCTAATTTTACCATTTTCACGTTTAACCAGTTTAAAATTAACTTGCTTCAGAAAAACACACCGCAGCGTATTGCCAAATAACTCATCACCTACCCGTAAATTGTATGACTAATAAGAGATAAGACAAACAACAAAAAGTATGACCAGGCCCGCACTTAGATTTTTTACTTCTGTATATCGACTATTTTTAAGTTTTTTGTAAAAAGGTATTTGAAAATGTTGTTTATTTTAATGCTTTCTATATACAGCTAAAAAAGAAGTAGGTATCAACTTATTTCTTTTTCATAACCCTGTATATAAAAAAGCACGAAGAGGTTATATATATTTTATTAACTTTTAAAAACATTTTATTTATTTGTCGATGCGTATCTTCGAAAGAATTTAGGACTGTTTACAATTTCGTGTCGATATGGGCCTATGGCGTGCCCTGGACCCATTGACGTGCCGAAATACAAACATCTAATTTTTGAATAGAATTGAGTTTCTGAATAACCCGTTTTAAAAATATATTAACCGGTGGTGCTAAGAACGTTTTGTCACGAAAATGAATGTTAAATGCGGGAACGTGATATCACATAAATTATCCCGAAAAGTTTTGCTTTTGCGTCGCCTCACTTTCGAAAAGGAGGATATCGAGAAGAGATCATCTCAATCCAGTGGCAAACTGGCAACACCGGCATCTTATTGAAAGATTCAAGAGGTTTATAGTCTATTTCGGAAAGGTGTAGAGTAATAAAAGTTCATTAGGTATACAAAGTGGCACCTGGCACAGTAGACAGAGTGACCCAACTATTATTTAAGCCGCTTTCATGATTTGGCATTGATTTTATTGCAAAATTCTTTCTTTTCATCAAGTGCAGGTAGTACCACCCGGGTCTGGGTCAATTTATGGGTTTTGCCTATTGTTATCCATTCACAAACACTGAAAATGGTGTGAAAAAGGCGTGCATTATGTACATATTATTAGGTACACTTATTTTTTATTAAATACAGGGTGTCCCATAACTTATGGGCCGTAGAGTAACTGGAGATACTAGACATCAAACTATGTCGATTGCCATATACGTTTTTTTTTTGATAATTAAAATTTTAATTTTATTATGCACTATATTTTGTATGCTTTGGGATGTTTAAAGGGAAATATCTCGAAAACTGTTAAAGATATTAAGATCAATCAAGTACACCTTTTTGACTCAGAAAATGCCGTTCTTTAAGAAACTATAATTGAAAAACACCTAATATCACAGGTAGGAAAAAAAATCATAGGTTTATGAAGCCCAGTGTATGCAACTAGCGCCCTCTAGTTTGAAACTTAAAAATTTCTACAAATTCTTATTTCTTGCTCATAAAAACATAATATTGCCAACTTTCAATTCGATTCTATAAACCGTTTTAAAATTATGGCTTATTTTCGAGAATAAACTTTTACTTTCAACACCCTGTATCTCTAGAACGAGTAATAATCCGAAAAAACGTATATGACTTAATCGGCTTAGTTTGTTGTCTAGTATCTCCAGTTACTCTACGGCCCATAAGTTATGGGACACCCTCAGCGGCGGCGCCGGGGGGGGGGGGGGGCAGGGTGGGCACTGGCCCACCCTAGAAACATGAGTGCCCACCCCCTGGTGCCCTCCCAAAATTGATGGATCCGTTCTGTAAGGGACTTGGCTATAAAAGTTTTGATGAGTGGTTGTAGGGTATTTTGAAGAGAACGATGACCTTTTTTTTTTTGGACATCACTTAGGAAACAAGAGGAAGGTTTTGTTTGTCGCTGCCTATAGCGTTCTAGAGCGTCGGGAGGCCGCAACCTTTTTTTTTTTTTTAGAAGTCACTTTTATTTTGGGTAGTGCCCACTCAAAAATCACCGAGCCAATTATGCCCTCCCATCCCAAAAATCCTGGCGCCGTCACTGGACACCCTGTATAAAAAAAAATACAGAAATTAAATTATAAAAAATTTTGATATCATCATCTGAAGAACTGCCATCTCCTCTTGACGTTATAATTAACGGGTCGACGGTCCGATCGATCAGGTGGTCAAGATCCCACATTTTCTTCTCTTCTCTAATGACATGATGGACTGCTTTTCGCCAGTTCTCTGGTGTCACTTCCTTAATGGTTTGATCAAACAGTAGCTAAACGTCTTTCATTTTAAATATCGTGTTGGTCTTGCTACAAATCCTTTCACTTGCGCCCATATAAGTTCTATAGGATTTACACTATCTTCTTCAGCTGTATCTTCCACGGCATATGTCATGAAACGATATTTGTGTAAATTTGCTATAGCTAATAGTTTCTTCTTTATCAAATTATCTTTTTTTTTTCTTTGATTAGTTATCATAAATAATTTAATGTACAAAATGTACCTACGCCTATGGCCGACACTGAAATTGAGCCGAACTGGACGGAGTTTCCCATTTTATTAGTCTACAACTTTCTGAAATAGACTATACCTAAGTAGCAATTTTTCCTTAGAAAAAAAACCAAATAAACAAAATTTTATCTCCATAGATAGAGACGCTAGTCACATAATATAAGCTAAATAAAAAAACACTCTGTACTTTTATTTCTAATTAAATTCCAAAAATTATTGATGAAATATTTTTTCTAAATTTCATATTTTTTTCTGAAAATAAAATAACTTTTGAAACAAATAAGTTGAATAGCACTATTAGGTATATTGCATAAAAAACCTAATAAATCACCTATAATGTCACTAAGGCATTTGATAGGGTCAAGGTCTCTCTGTTATTTTTAACGATGATTTTCGCTTATCCATATTTTATGCATTTTTTCTAGGAGGCCTTGGAATTGAAAACAATTATTTACTACCTGAATCACGAATTATTGAAATATACGTTAAATTAAGATATTTAAATAAAATTTGCAACTTTAGAAGTTGTTGCTTTATGAGTAAGTTTTGAGCTTTTGACCCTTTGATTAACTAGGTATGTATGTAGATTTACACGTACCAAACCGACCAGAGGTCAATGATAACTTTGGCAAAAACTTGTATATTAATTAACGAATAATTTTAAACTATTATCCTTTGGACTCACGGCTGTTTTAAGTGCCGGTAATGTGTACTTAAATAATAGTGTATTAAAAAAATCGTCAAATTTCGTTGCCCGGCACTCTGCTCGCCATATACAGGGTGCTACAAATTCGTATGCGTACAAGGGGATCTCGAAAACGAGATACGAAGATGGTTAAATTGAGCCAAAGTTACGTGCTTTGGGGCTTAATCATTTGGCCAAAAAAAATTGTAATTATTCCGATATCTGAAAAAAAACCTAAAATTCCATTTCTGGTTTGTAATTTTTTGCGCTTTCATTTTTAACTTGGGAAAAAAATAAAACTAGCGAAAACTAGCATCATCAGATCTTCTAAACAGTAAGAAAAAATTTAAATTGTTTTTGAAACAAACATAATTAAGCGCATCACAGTAACATAACACTCCAGCTACCTTTTCTTCTTTTAATAGGCATGCTTGCGCCCATTTAATTATTTTAATTAAGACGGTGTGCCTGAGGAGAAAAATGCAAGAAACCATTTTTACGCAGAATTGACAAGGCTAATCAGAAATAATATCCATATGGAAAAATATCAGTGGCGTCCCACTCGCTTCTTCATTTAAAGTTTAAAAATTCTTCCATTGGCGATAACGCTGAAACGAACGGAGATATCGTGCTGCGGTTTAAATATTTTTTCTAGCAAA